>OV049855.1:34651382-35901382 GCA_920104075.1 Melanargia galathea | reverse complement strand
CTTTGAATTCCAAACCTCTATATCAACCCTGCCACTGGTTGTATTTGAAGTCTAATCCCGAATATTTTATTTCTTCACTTTCCTCCTTGCACTTACAATCTTCAAGCTTAACTCACATTTCATCTTACGGTATTACGAAAGCGTTCTGTAGTATTCACATATGGTTTTCCCCAATTAGCTTACTTCTACGGTATTGCAGCTTGATGGAATGTTACAACATTTCTTTTATTCCATGAACATGATTTTATATAATTTTTCAAAGAAGTAGATAATGCTATAACCTGGTTTAAATGTAATTTTCAATATAAATTTTAATAGAAAGAACTTTTAGTTTCAGTTACTTGCTGAAATTCTCAAAAATCTCAAAGTAATCGCATTGTGATTATAGACAGGTTTAGATATGATAGTCTTATGCTAAGAAATGTACGATGTACCTACATCGTACCTAATATTTTCAATAACTTTGGATAACAGTAATTGTGATCGCTGACGACAAGCCAATGTTTAAATAAGACTTTCAGCTCTGCAGATAAAGTTTTACTGTAGCCTGACACTAGGATAAAATCCAATGCGCTTAATTTAATTATATAGAGAACGTCTTTCGCTTTCATGGTTAATCATAGTGCCTTGGTGGTCCCTTGGTTGAGCAACAATTAATCGCCCTAAAATTAGTCAAATAACAATAGCCTAAAAGTCATAATAACTAATAACATACAAAGATGGCATTCCTTGTCGCTGACCCACACAAAGGTTGATTAGTCGCCGTGTGGATAATTAATACCTGATTTGTCTGTCCTAGATACGGGACGCGCATCGCAAAATGCGCCGGCGCCGATACTAACTGTTGATTGGCATTCGCGCATTTAATTGCGTATAGCTTATACATTGCATCCTTCAAGTTTAACTGCTAATTATTACGAGCTTTGCCCGTCATTGTGAACGTATCCTCAAACTACCTATTGTAACTTTTTGAGCCGTTCAATTCAAGCCGAATCAATTTCGATTGACGTTGAACTCTTGTTAGGTCGCTATTAAAATGCACTATAGGGAAATAATAATTAAGACTGTCCCTTTAAACGAAAAAAATATCAATAAAAAATATATGTAATTTGTATCTCCTTAGGTTTCTTTTCAGAAAATTCTGCTGTCCGACCCGGTGGTAATAGAATCTTGATTTCCCGCTTTTAAAGTATTGCCTACGTCGTCTACGTTTAAAGAAATGAATACTTACATACTTTCGGTACATTGAGCTTCTGTTATCACTTGATGAACTGCTCTTTTTGTTTTACAATGTAACAAGTAGCAGTACACATTGATGTTTAAGACCGCGTACCAATAGGGCCACCACAATACTGTGTGTAACAGTACTCGACAGGGTGACCGGAGATGAAGTACGACCTACCGTTCAATAAACAGCTCGCCTTAGATGAACCAACGGAACATACATATTGACTTTTTCAAATATTTCATCGATTTAAAGCAGTGAATCGTAATGAGCGATCGCTGACGATGAATGTAAATGTCTGTTAATCGTTAAGTTACAATAAACGATGTCCGCGGTGGACGAATGTTTTACTAATTTCAGTTCGCAGCCGTTGCGTCAGTAACGCGAATCTTGAATTGGTATGCCTGCATATCTTATGCTAATAATGAAATTTGTGGAAATCGTAACACTGTTAATTTTCTGGTGATCGTGGTTACCATTTGTATAATATTAAAACGGTTGGCCCAGGAATGTCTATTTGGATTGTCATTTTATGTATCGTCATTCTGTTTAAATTGCTGTTTTATGAATATAAAATAATAAAACTAGTGCTTTTAACTGTTTCGTATGTTTAATATGCAGAGGATATAATAATAATGTTTAAAAAATAATTCTAAGTGAGTACTGCAGTGATTTTAAAATTATGCAATGTTGTAAATTAATGAAATATTTCCTTATTGCCTTTCTACGCTATGAAAGTGATGAATTCCCATGTTAATAATAATTAACTCAAAAAGCTTTAATAGGTTTATACCGTTGCGTATATAATTTATCGAAGTGCATTGGATAAAAATGATGATATATGATCATAAGAGATGGGTCGCTGGGGCGGCGCGGCGGGGCGGCGCGGGCGGCCGTGCGCGTGCGGCTCTCACCGCCTTATCTCTCGCGACCTCCGCCGCGCCCGGACGCGTACGCCAGCCGCGCTCCGCATCGCTCGCACCCGCCGCGTCCGCGCTATGTCGCCCTACAGACGTCACACTTGCGTGTTTCAAGTTTCATATTGTTTTTGTTTCACGAAAGGCCGTAGCCCATAGATGTACCAGTGATTTTGAGTACCGTTGTGATCGATTGTTTATCGAACTGTTAGTAAATAAATTATCTAGTGTTTTAATCGTTTAACTCGGGACGCGACGATGGTGTCGGAAGGGGCTCTGCCCGTTGTATGGTGTATGCGTAATAATCAGCTAGTACCTCACCAAGTATCCGGTGTTAAATTACAAGGTGCCGTCACTGGAGCCCATATAGCTGCCGTTACAGACTTTTTGCGTATGGTAGCCGGAACACCGATTATTTTACCGCCTACAGCGGTGGCCGAGAGTTTAGAAAATGACATTAATAAAGAAAAGGAAAACACGACTCGACGTCGCAAGATGTCCATGCAAGTAGAGGTTCCTTGTGTATTCCTTTCTGAAAGTGCATTGCAAAAAGCAAAAAGCCGGCATAATTCCTTAGAAGAAAATTCCAGCCCATTCACGACGAAATTTCCCGAATTAGATAGTCAATTTTGTATAAGTAAAACCAAAAATCCGAAATACGAACAGGGGACAGAAAAAGACAGTTTCTCCCAAAGAATAACGAGAATTATCGAATTAGACGATTTTAATTCAGAAACTATGAATGAAACCGAAAAAGAACCTTTACAAAGGATAACTAGGATAATAGAGTTTGAAAATGACAAGTTTTCTTCACCCGTGACTATAGACGAGGAAATGCCTCAAAAAATTACTAGGATTATAGAATTAAACGAAGATAATTCAGTCTGTACCCTTACAAATAGTAAAGAAAATATTGAAGAGGAATCTCTATCACAAAAGGCGACTACATTGATTGAATTTGCTAAGGAAAATAATTTTCCTAGTATGACTAAAATAATAGAAATGGAAAATGAAAAATCAAATGAAAGGAGAATATCTTTAATTAGCGAACGAGAGATAGGTTGTGGGATAAATGAAAAATGTAACACAAATGTTACAGCTACATCTAAGCCGATACAAAGAGGGAGATTCAGTGTTGACTCTTCTTGCTCCGAAAACTCTTACGCTAACATAGAGACTATTAACAGTACTCTTAAGAGTTTACAGGATGTAAGAAAAGAAGATGTTACCGATTTCGTGACGAACGCAGAGTCATTTACATCTTGTAAACCGATAGTTCGGTCACGATTTCGAAGAAAAAAGACCTCTGTTTGTTCGATTGGCTCCTCGGACTGTGATGATGAAATAGACGTAATTTTTAAATCTAAACCAAAATCTAGTCAATGGGTGAGCTTGGATTGGATACCACCACATCCCAAAGAAGAGCCAGTAAGTACGCAAGTCTGTGATAAAAATGATTATATTTCAAAATGGATAGATGAACAGAACTCCCAAGAATCTTGCATAGTTCACGAAGAAAGAAGAAGGAGCCTTCCTCCAAAATCTAATGAAATCTATTTACAAAATATGCGAAGATTTAGTGACGGCTTGCAAATATGCAAAGAAGATGCAGCTAGTGATTCTCCAGCAACAGTGAAATGGAAATGGCACGACATTGTTAAAAGGCATATTCAGTTATTAAAAAACGACAAAGGCTTCCGAAGACAAGGGGGTAGCTGGATACGCACAACGCGACGACCTTCGGGAGCAAACGAGAATAACAAAAGTATGGAACCTCTGCCTCTAGATACATACATGAAGCTAAACACTATGCCGTAAGTTAATAGCTTATATATTTTATGTATGTACATTAAACATTTAGTTGCCGAATCCATTGCCAAAATAGTTAAGAGGTGCTGATGCGTATCGATACCTACATCATTGACTACATCGGTCTATTTAACTTGAACATACTGAACGAGTTATTTTTTGAATTACTTAGCCCCTTTGTTATTTTGATACCTACTTCACATTTTCAACGCTTTTTCATGCTGATGTGATGATTTAATTTTACGTAGAAGATGATGCTGAATTTTCTTCTAAATATGAGCACGTAACGCAATACATCACGGCAGTTTGGCCGCCAGCTTTGCTTAGTATCATACCTACTTGTATATGTAATTATTACGCGTAGCTGAGTCTGATCGATTGGTAGTCGGATATTTTGATCATACGCCGGTCAAGAAGTGCATGTTACGAGAGTTGTCCGGCGCACGCGCTTCCGCAAGGCCGGTCGATTAGAATGCAGGGTGCTCGCGCCCAAGGCTACGTTAGCGCGGTCGGTCGCTGCTCCGGCAGCGATCTTCCTCTCAGTAGTTCGGCGATTGGAATCTCGCTCAGGAAGTAACCTATGAAGGTGACACTCACGAAATCTGATGCCGATCGATCGGAAGCGACTGTGATTTGAATTTTGTTCGCACCTATTGTTCGTGACATTACTTTTTAAGTACCTACCTACGTTTCCTCAATCTATTTTAGAGTTTTAGGAACTGCGATCCATTTTGTTTCTAGAACAATCACCGCATATTACAAAATCTCGATGTGTTTCAACAATTACAGATATGAATTCAGATAATAGGGAAGATATATAAAATGGAAACCTCAAAGTCATTTTGCGGATAACGCTGTAAACAGTAGTGGAGTATAAATATCGTTGGACATCCCGACCACCGACCGCTGGAGAGCGCGGAAAGTGGCGGCGGTGAGGCAAACTATACGGACGTGGCGGTATCGGTTTCACCCATCAGCCTTGAGGGTTACTCTGGTTGCACAATCGTTATTCCTACTGTTCCTAACTTCCTATGTATAATAAAATCTACCTTATGTAATATGTATTTTGCTTTGTTACTGATTTTATTTGCTTTTAAACCTTGAACCGTGTAGACGTTTTGTTGTTTCGGTCACGAACAACGTCAATGTCAACAGGACATAAAAATAAAATCCGCGTCCCCAGCTACCTTAAAACGTATTTGAGACCTGCTGGGTTATTCTGTAACTTAGTTAGCAACTGAAAATAGTTGCCAACGAATTAGTTTGATATACATTGCTGCTTTACTGTGGGAAATATAAAGTGTTTTCATAATTTTACACAGTAAAGCAGCAATGTATATCTAACTAATTAGTTGGCAACTATTTTCAGCTGCTAACTAAGTTACAGAATAACCCCCCTGATCTGAAGTTATACAGGTGTAATACAAAAACTGCACCAAAATTAGCTGTGTAGTTTTTCAAGAAAATGGTAGGTAATAGTAAAAAATTATAGTAGTTACGTTTGCAACGCCTCCTTGTGGCCTATATCCGTACAATTTATTTAAATAAGAACCTATCCAGAATTGTAATACTAAAATCATTCCAGGGCTTTTTCAGACAAATGGTAACCAAACGCATTGTACGTCTCCGTTCCGTCGTGCGTAAAATCACACAAATCATTATTTTTCACATTAGAACTTATTACTTAATATTTATTTGGTTATAATCTTTGCCTGTATGTTATAACACATAACCAAATATAATTTTATAGGTCACTGTCGGCTGTTTTGTTTTTTGTTTGTTGCTTTAATGTTGACCAATGTTTCTTATTCGAAAATGCCTTTGTTATACCTTCTTTCCATCAACACGGCTATTGTGCCAATTGCGTGTTGGCAGATTTTGAAACAAACTCATGCATTCACATGAAAACACATGTTTACAGAATAACTGCAACAACTTTTGATTGAAACAGTCAGACGGTTCAGTCGAAAACCACCAAATTTCAATAATCACCATAATCTGTTTTTCCTTCCCAAACGATGACCCGGTTAATGCTTAATCTAAACCGAAAACAGACTACAATTTAAACGCTTCACAAAACTCATACTTTCTTTCTCTTTTATTCTTTACAATAACAGCATCATATAACTATGATTTTTACTCTTTGAAATTATTTTTTAATTCTTGATCACGTGTTCTTGGGCAGGTTAATTTCAGTGTATTAATGAAGCAATTGGGTGTTCCAACAGATTATGTGATCGTGTATGATAAAACTGATATCATTATCATTTTAAATTTTAATGATATGATTAAATAAAAAAAATATGTATGTAAAGTAGTCTTATGTCATGTCCCGATGAAACACAATGTAACTATCGACAATATTAAAAGTGTGTAGGGTGGTAGAATTAAATTGTTATTTATCCTATATTGTGTGTGGTTCTAATAGAGATAACAGACATAAATAATCTTTGATTTACTATGTTATCAATAGAGGTGATATTTCGTAATGCCATGAGGCTGGCAATAGTAATTTGTGCTACAAATCATGAATACGAATTTGGTATTTGAAACTGAAAGAAAACGCATCTGGAATAAAAAGTAAATACATTTCGTGTTTTTGCTCTTTTATCACTATCCAAAGACGCAAAACATCAACATTGTCTAATATAAACATAATTGCTTTTGCTTCACTTTCACTCTGTCTAACGCTATCTATGATTTTGGTAACGCTTCGTGACGTCTCTGAGCTCTGTAATGTTGTATTAGGTTTTTTAGTGAAGTCAAAATCTGGCTTTCTAGTGTTATATTATGTGTTGTCAAGACAGTTGTTACTTTTTTTAAATATTCGCCTGGAAATTACTGTCGCTTTGATGAAGCATGTCATTATTATTATAATAAATGTCCTATAATAATTAATATTTTATCTGTATGTGCAGTACCATGCCTTAACTAAATTACAAAGAATATAAATAATATAAATTCTAAATACTACTAATAGGGCTCCGTTTTTACCCTTTAGGTACGGGACCCTAAACATTGCATATGAATTTTGAGTTTTAATGCCGATTTATTTACCGTATTTTTTTACAAATTATCATCTCTTAATAATAATTGATGAGCATTAAAATATAAAAAACAGATTAATAATTCTGTCAAATGTATAATTATAAATCGGCAAAAATATCTCCAAAGCTCAAATACAATTTTATTATTCGGGTGTTTTCTGTTTAACACGAACCTACGAACCTAATGGATGTATTTTTTTTACTGTATCATCAAAATATTTCATTGTTAAAAGAGACATACGTGGTTAGAAAATGATTTGCTTTAATAACGACGGCCGGCTGAGATCTCTTGCGATGGAACAATGCAACAGGTTTTACGATTTGTTTTTGCTTTTTACGCGTGCTGTTTCGACGGAGTGCGCTGTGAAACTTTGTCGATAACCACGATAACATATGCGGATGTTTTCGTAAAATATCAACTAATTACGAACACACTTCTTGCTATTTCGATTTAAAAAGATATTGATAAAATTACATATTATGTCATGTAGTATTTATCTAATACAACAACTATTATATCTACTAAGGATTCTATTTGTCTTACATAGAACAAAGGGGTATGTATCACGATGATGTCTTATTATATTTTTTTGCAGTAGGTAGGTACCCTTCAATCATACTTTTGCGTTCCGCATCATCATGTCCTTTTCTGATCAACAAATGGCACTAACAGTTAACGACTCATTGTGAATTTTGCTAAGTGTTTTCGTTACGCTTCTAGATTACCAAACATTTTAAATGAGCCTTTCCTCTTTATGTGCTGTATAAAAACAAAATACGTAGCCATTTTGTTTTACTACGATACAAGCTCTCTGAAAAATTTTCAGGTAGCTTTGTACTAAAATCTTATTGAAAATTCATACTGTGTCTTGATGCGAATGACAGTTATCCTTATCTGTCACTTCTGTGAATAAGTAACGGACGAACCTATATTGTTTCTAAAAATACCGTTTATTTTATTATATTTAATGGGGTTTTTAGTTCGTACCTCTTTTTTGGCAAAGATTTTCTGCACTTAGTACTTAACAATTCGATGGATTTATTTCTTGTGGTGTCAATTTAAGTACATCAACTTATTTTTTTTTTCAACAGTTTTAGAAAAATATAACTTTTTCAGAGTTCTTCAACCCAACGTATCATAAACACTATTATGTAATGACATTAATTCAAAAGCAAGAATTTCAAAATAATTAACGCACTTGAATAAAATACCCTTTATCAACAATAAGAGTAGGTAACTACTTAGATGATGACTCTGAGACGATTAAATACCCATTGTCTTCATACTCGTCTATCAATCAATTACAAGCAACTACTTTGTGCCGATAATTGGAGACCGTTTAATCAATTCCACGTGGACTTGCTCGTTGCCACATTTCTTTTAATTTTCACGGTTTGTAACATGTGACATACATTAGTCTTAATAATTCAGTGATAAAGTCAACTACGGATATCAACTCTGGATCAACTATATAGTTTAGGGCAAACAATGGTATCTTTTTTAAGGCTAGTCTTCATGAAAATACAGGTACAGGCTAATTTCTATTTGTATTGAAACAACATTTATCCGGTTATTCAGTAAATTGAATATTTGAATTTAATTCTTTCGAAACGGCAATATAATTAAGAAATAATAAAATACACTCTTTTATGTAGGTATTCATTGAAAGTTCCGCTGGTATCGGTGACGAATGTTATAGCAAATTCATAACGAGAATTTAAACATAGAGCATTCAAAAAAAAATCTATAATCTAAAGCTAAATATGTTCCTGGGTCGTTAAAGACAACTTAGATTTTCCTAAAAAAAACTAGCATTGAGACAAGTACTAGGATGGAGAGTCCTATAATTAGATTGCCCATCCAGCGAGTAACCTGGAGCGGTAAGACTGGCTTAGCAAAAAAAACGTGGTAGCATCGGCACGCACAAGTTCAATGATCCGCAATCCAGGCATGGGATAGGCCATTGTGAAATTCTCATTTCTTTCATTGTGGCGGAAAGCGCAGCGTTTATCTTCAAGTGCAAGACTCTACTCAACGTACTCGTGAAAATAGTAACAATCGTTAGTGTTTGAATTTTATACTCGTAATAATAAATTCAATATATTTTTTATGAATTGAATGTGAAAAAGTTATTTAGCTACTGTTGAACATGCTAATAAAGTTAGTCGATAAAATTTAACAGGACCGAAGTCTCGGACGTCCCATTATTATCAGTACGTATTTCTCTAGCGAGTCTATCTAGGCAATAAAATGATGCTACTCATATTTGCTGTTTGAACTTTCCAATGTCTCGATTTGAAACATGTAGTATAAATACATAATATTTCAAGTGGCAATATGCCTGTTTAAATACGTTTCGTATATTAGAAACTTGTTAAAATATTGTTTGCCTTTTTGAATGACTGTTTTAATTTGGTTTGTTTATCATTTAATCTTATTAAATACCTATTTTATCTTTAAAAAAATATTTGTTGTTTTTATCTGTCTTAGGATTTTTCCTTTATCGTTTAAAAATTGTTAACGTAGATAGCATTAACAATTTTTGATTTAGATAAAAAAAATCTGATGATAGAAATAATTTTACTATTTTATGTGAAATTAAATATGAAAATTAAAGAAAAAAATCTTCAATATCTTTATTTAAAAGGAGTACTAATTATAATAATAACTGATAATAATATGATATTTTTTTTATATTTAATATACATTCAGATATTTTGTGAAAGACACGCGGATCAAAAGAATATTAGTTTAAAACACTATTGAGTGTATACGGGTATAATAAATGCCAGAATTAAAATACATAATGTAAACTCATTCAGAAGACATTAAAAGTATCCGAGGCATTTAACATTATTCACCGAAAACGTATATTAATATCACGATTTCTCTTCACAGTATCCGGGTCAAGGTCGTTCTATCGCCTGGTCCGGTAACAGCTTCGTAGGTTACTGTTCCGTTCTGTTTGAAATATCGAGCTTCAAGTTTAATAGCCGCGTTATGCTCTAAGGCATATTATAAATAGAAGCAACTTGGTTCTGATCTTTTATTTGCCTCCAGACGGTGTTTGCTTTCCGATACACGCGAAACAATGACTCATTCAACTTGTACCATTAGCCGCATTATGTTATAGTTTTGTTTTAATTAGACACACTTTGATGTATTTATATTTTAATCATTACGAACCAAGGCATGATTACCTATGTTTTAAGAAGTTATTCATGAATTGGTTATATTGTTTCATTTTGTACATCGTCAAACTCAAATCATTATTATTGTCATGTGATATTCTTTATACCTAGTTTTTATGAAATATCAAGACAACTGTCTGCCTTCAAAATTACTTATGTTTCCATGTCTCGACCGATGTGTGTGGATGAGGATGATTGCTGCAGTTGATTTGAATCAATCAATTCCAATTGCGTTTTCCATTACTAGACCTTCGTTCGGGCATTCCTAGTAATCGATCTATGACCCTGTGTGCCCTTAGCACGTGACAAGGCCTCACCCGTAGGTAATAAAATTGAAATAGTAAATGCAGGACGCCCTTTTGTTTTATTATTATTATGACATTGCTATTTTTATCCTGTTCTCCATATTAGCTTCTAAATGGGACCATGAAAGTCAGTAGAAAATATTGGGTTAACAATTTTTTATATTTTGTGAATCATCATGAGGATGAACTGCTAAGAATTTTGGTGCTACAAACAACATAAAAAATATTCATTAATTAAGAATCATGAATAAAGACGAAGCTTACCAGAGAATTAAAAACTTAATCCATTCTTATATTTTCTTGTTCAAGATAATTTAACGTGAATTCATTTATGAGACATGTCTTGACTGTTTCCATTTATTTTTAAAAATTACATAAAGCATTATAAAAGCTACAAGCGAAAGGGACACTTTGATAAATATTACTATTACTATTTTGGCAAATGGTAATGAGTATTTCCATACATACATATATAATTATATATAATATTATGTAATAAGAACTACCCCTTCTTGGCTTGATCATGATGATTGATAATGACGAATGAGTATTATTTTGATATACCTAGATGAAATTTTTCATCCAACGCACATTGTTTATTAATGTCCATAATGATTTCTTTTCCTGTTTCATGAGATGCTTACTTGTAAAGTTGTAAAGCGAAATACGTCTTCGCAAGATGCTCAATCGTGATAAGCATCTTATGGCGCTGAGCAGTTAGTTTCCTTAATTAGAATCCAAAGGTTTATATTTTATTTATTCGTGTCTCTTCTGCATAATCTCAATGAATAATAATTATTATAATTAGCGCGCGATCCGTACCATCCTGTCTTGAATACGGTAAAAATACAATATTACCAAGAAGTTCTTAGGTTACCAATGTAAATTTTTCTAGTGCTTTTATTATTTATATAACCTCTTTGCTGTACGTGTAATATATTCTAGAGGTCGGCATATGTTTTGGCTACTTCTTCTACACACTCGGCTTTTCTTTTAATATCAAAAGGAGCATCATCATTTTATTCTTTCTCTTCATCTTAAATCTGCAATATTTCAATATGAGTCGTGAACTACAGTCTAATATTTTTTAATTCAGTATCCTAAACCTGTTAAATATTAAAAATATTTTTTTTATTCAAGTTTTTTAAATCAAATATGCTAAACAGTGCCTTTCCTGCACGTGATCTTTAGGTACGCGAACACAAAGGCATACGCCATACATACAACGCTTCCTTTTCAATATCCTTTAGAGCAATATTTATTCGTTATCAGTAATTTGCAATTCAAACCTGGCATTGTGACACATGCTAGTACACGTGCACCATTAACAAATCTGAGTTGATTGAAGCAGCCTTTTGAAAATTCCTTTGCCGACTTTATGACTTTATGTTACACAAAAACTGTATAATTATATTAATTAATTATTAAATATTGGCTACTTTGACAAACGAAAATAGGTCAACAAAAAAAAATTGACATAAATATCAAATTAGGAATCATATAAAATGTCTAAAAATTTTGAAACTTTATTTTACCTATAAAAACCTTCGGTAAATTGCGAGAATTATGTTTTTTTGTAGATTATGTTAAACGGAATTGGGCTTCAAAAGCTTCAGTAGTTACATTTTTATATTCATCTTACTACTCTTTGTTCTACTCATGAAAAATTTTGTTTGAATTAACTGTATTAGTGTTTTTAATCTCTTTTAGTTGCAGTCGAAAAATTATAAACGGTTATTTTCATAATATTCTGAATAACCTTAACTACCGGTTTAGCCATTGGCAGCCAGACAACCTCGCCTGAGTCGCGGAATATCGAGCAATATGGCATACCATTGTTAGGTTCATTATTACGTAGTATTTGGAAAGAAATTGTATGTGTTGAAAGTATTTGGAAAGAAATTGTATTGTGAAATGTGTGTTCAGTTATTTTTAAATACTTATTTTGAATTCTATGTGAAAAATAATGAGACAAGATCAAGATTCACGAGTTATAATGTACTATGTAGGTATTTTTGTGCAATATTAACTTTGGCCATATGATGAATTTTTTCCATTACTAACACTACTTATGTACGTGTTAGACTACCAACAAGCAAAAGTTAGTGAAAAGAAAAATGTATTAATTCATGTAAGCTTGTTTCCATGTTAAAAGCGTTAATACAAAAGGCCCTCTCGTCGGCGGGCTCACGCCAATTGAATGCGAAACACTCATTCATTGGCGTTGACTCATTGACGCCCCGCTCTCTGGACTGCATGTTATCGGACGGATACCCTTGTACTGTTGTGTACCTACGATGGTTTCATTATTTGTCATCAGATAGATAGTTAAAGAAGATCCTTGACATTTACTTAGCTTATTATAGATCGACCAGAATCTCATGAAAAATAGGGAAATTAAATTGTGTAGTAAGCAAAACTAGGTTAACTCGGCTGCCCTAGTGATAAACAAAGTAATTACATTCAGAACACCTTATCTGGGATCGTTTCACAAAACGAAAAATCAAGCAACTGCATTTTAAATACAAAAACAAAGTAATCAACATCCAATTACTTTGTTTTTGTGTTGTGCTTGTTGTTTACTTGGTTTTTGCATTTATATTCCGGGTTAGTGTGTGCAGTTACTTTGTTTGGGCAATTCAAATTTCAGTAAACGGTTAAAGTTATTTGAAATATTAAACTGTGGTAAAAAACTACTCGACAAAAAACTTTTGTTAATGCAAAAAAGTCAATTTCACAAAAAATGTCAGTTACTTTGTTTATCGCTAGGGCAGCCGTAGTGTTGCTAACTTTGAAATTTCATTTCCGTATTTTTCATGAGATTCTGGTCGATCTATAACATAAATACTTTGAACATTTGTAATATACGAGACGTCAACTGTTCGTCATATTAAGTAATGATGCTCCAACCCTTTGTTAGGTAGTCTGTGCCTAGTCGAGTAGGTTTTGCCATTTCTCTATCGTTCAACTTTATTTCCTTATGGTCCTTTAGTTCCTTATACCATACTCTGCCTGGTCTCTACCCTATATGTTAAATAACTTAAAATTGCGACACGATCCATAAACCCAATGCCCTGTAGAATATCTTTTTTTTTCACATAAAAATTGAATCACGTTAATTAATGATTAAACACGTCCTAACTTCTACCATACCTGACGTGATATAAACCGCGATTTGAGTTCTATATGAGAGTAGAGAGAGAGATAAATGACTTGATATAATATGCTCTGTCAACCACTAATTTAATTTTATTGTTGCAGATGGTACTTCCGCAAAATTAAACGGATCGAAGCTGAAAAGAAATTGCTTCTACCAGAGAATGAGCACGGTGCTTTTCTTATCCGAGACTCAGAGAGCCGCCATAATGATTTTTCACTATCAGGTAAATATTTCGTAAAAGTAAAATTACTAAAGCTCGATTCCGGTCCGTTTTATTTATTTATTTTTTACGATTTCAACTCTATCAAAATTGCCTGTCGAATTTTATTGCAATTAGCATTACACTTTTAAATTATCAACAACTCTCACGTTTAGCGTGCCAGAAATTACTATTTTTTTTATTATTTTTTATTATTAACTAATATATACGAATCCGAACTACATAAGATAAAAGACTCGTGAACGTCAGTTAAGAAATATCTGCTGATATTAGATATTAATGTTACGGATAACGTTGAACTAATTCTCCTATATATCATAAATGTAAAATTAAAGTAGTAGCTATCTAAATTAAAGTAGTAGTAATTAAAGTAATATGTAGTAGTATAAATCTCAATATTGCAATCATAGTTGATTGAAAAATATCTATAAAAAAAATTGTCAAATCAAAGAACTGCTCGATGCGAATACTTGTTATTTTAAGAAAGTAGTGCAGTAGGAAAAAGACGTAAAAATGCAAACATCTACGTGACCGAAACCGAGGACAGAAGCTAGTTGCACATACTGTGCTCACCTATTTAAGTGCACAGCCCGTCTTCGACAAAGTCTTGTTGATGCAGTGCCTATAGTAATAGTACACCGGTTAATGTTTTTCTAAGACCTTATGATACGCCGTGAGAATCGCTTATGCATTTTCAAAGGCTGTCTCCGTTTTGAAGTCTTCACTACTTTACCGTTTGTTTATTTATATATACACATATACTAACAAAATTTCTACATAATTTTGATAAAATTAGTCTTAGAGTCTGTGGTTAGACTGGTTACAGTAATTCATTTTAGAATCGCTATCTTAGAATACTTTAAGTATAAATTAATTATTATCTATACAAATTAATGTTGTACTTAACACTCAACTGAGGAAAAGTGTTTTTAAATTACATGTCAGTACATCTCATGCTGCTTTTTTTATTGTTACAATTATCCCTTGTTTCTAGAAATTTCCTGCGGACGGTGTGCAAAGGTCAAAATTAAAAAAAAAACCCACGCAATGTTATGTTTATGAAATGAGCTTAATTATAATTCTTTCGTATTAAAACGGGTCTTCTATTCTGTTTATTGCATTAAGAGGCCGTATTCCGAGCCGAGCTAACGAGTTTCGGCCCGAGTTTTAAATGTGTGCGTGTACCTCACAATGGCACCGTAAGCTGCACTCACACAAAGACATGGTATACTTAAAAGCGGTCGGACTAACCTATATTGATACTTTGCGTTCCAAATTCAACGCGCTAATAAAATAAAATTTTAGATCTTAGTATATTTTATATTTGCTTTTTTTTTAATGTTCGATTTAGGTAAGTATATAATTATTATCAAGATGTTGTGTAATCGTTTATACTCACACATAACATCTGTAAGAATTAAATACAGCTATATCACTACCCATATTATAATGCGAAAGTGTGTTTGTTTATTAGTTTATTGGTTTGCTGGTTTCTCCTTCAATCACGCTGCAACGAAACAAAAGACTATACGATCAATGCTTATTATATTGGTCAATAGATTAATCTGGTTATTTCAGGTATACAGGTTGTTTTGATAAAGAAGTTCTCTCAGGTGTGCAATTATCTACTATGCAGTTGCTAATCTTAGGTCATAAATAAAATTTGCACGTGCTCAATTCTTGCAGGAACACTTGTTGTATTCGTATTTGCTTCTTGTAACCGAATTTTTATTTATTGTCAAGAATGGCCCGAGTACCCATAATATTTTATTACCAAAGACTTGATGAGTAGGTGCTAAACTAATATTTGTTCGTGTTCAAACCGTGATGTTTTTATTATATTCTTTTTTCTTGTACTAGTTGACTCGCCCAGGATTTACACATTTTCGTTTAGCCAATTTTGATGCAATTTGGTACACATATGGCTTACATCCCGAAGGTGGACAAAGGTTATTTTTTATCCTGGAAAATAATTTATTTTTCATAGAACACTATTTTATGTGTTTATTATTAAAGACATTACTATCTAAAATTTAGGTATGTAAGGGCCTGTTTCATCACCTTCTGATAAGTGTCGAATAGACTAAACGTAAGTTTTGTCACTTTCTTACTTTATGTCAAGTGACTAAGACAAAACTTGTGAATAAGCTATCTGACACTTATCCGAAGGTGGTGAAACAGGCCCTAACTGTTTTCACTTAATTAAATTTAGTTGTGAGATAACTTATCTCCCTCTATTTAGTCCGATTAAAATAGACATTCAAGATTAAAAAAAATATTCAATATTATATAATATACTAGCTTTTGCCCGCGGCTTCGCCCGCGTGAATTTCGATTTTTCACAAATCCTGAGGGAATCGTGGATTCCCGGTTCCCGTTCCCCGCTCCCTTTTCCAACCTTTATACCTACTTTCAAGAAACTTTGCTATAGTAATCTACCTATAGCTATAGATCCTCAGATATTGATTTTGAACGAAATCGGTACAATCACAAAGAATTTCAAAATGGCGCCGACTTTTTTAAGTTTTGGTAACAGTTTCCTGTTTTGTGATCCCAGGGAGCTCTAAATATCGATTTTGAATGAAATCGGTCAATTAACAGAGAATTTCAAAATGGCGTTGACTTTTTTAAGTTTTGGTAACAGTTTCCTGTTTTGTGATCCCAGGGAGCTCTAAATATCGATTTTGAATGAAATCGGTCAATTAACAAAGAATTTCAAAATGGCGTCGACTTTTTTAAGTTTTGGTAACAGTTTGTTCTAAAAAAAACTGTTCCTATTCACCCATAAGTCGTTCCTATTCACCTCATTCTCATCCCTATTAACCCCTCTTTCGTCCCAAAAGAACTTCGAGTATGCGATTTTAACATTATGTCATACAAAAAATATTTCATTTCAATATATACATATATCAACACATACTTATACCAAAACATAGCATTAGCTATGTATTAGCTCAGCATTGATCAGATCGGACCACTAATGAAATAAAACCTATGCACAAATCATCAAACTGAGTCGGTTGCGCTATAACTTTTACGTAACTTTTACGACAAGTCATTACACAGCTTTGCATGTGTGCGTGAGCTGCGTCGGGCAACAACACGTCCTCCCTCGAAGAGCGCTAAGCTCGGTATGGCATTCGTACTGTCTGCTGTGCCATTTTATTTGTAAATTTTAGGATACTTTGACAATTTTTTGTGGTCATATAAATAGTTTCTGGATTATTATTTTTTTACAATTATAGCTAAATGAATCCTAAACTTTCGTGCTATATATTTTTTTTATTAGTGAAATTGCGATAAATCAAAGAAATTGGGGTTAATCTAATGCTTAAATTTTCATAAATCGTACGTGCGGTTTTTATTTTTTATTTACTAATTTTGTATAAAACATAGAAAAACTAATTCCAACATTCCAATTTTGAGGGTGTGTTCATAATATTAGTATTTTTTTTCAGTCGCTTTCTACAATTTTTAGTACTTATATGTGTGACGAAAGTTTCACTCAAAAGCGTAAAATCAGTAAACGTCTTCCGCAAGAATTAAGATTTGAATAATATTTTTTAATAAAATTAATATTTTATTCCCAACATTCTATTAAAGAAGGATTGATCTTTAATATTTGATAATTTTTTTTAAAGTAATCATTATATCTAAAGCACTATGGTGTTCAAAAGTTCGTAAAAAATTACGAATCCGGGTACCGGCCTCTTAAGTATATCATTAAATTCCATCAGAATCCATGAAGTTAAGTTACATTGTCTTAGTGATAAAATAGTTGCTCACTATTTGTTGACAACAATGTAAAACAAGCAAATAAACAAAACAATAAACTTCACATAATTTAACCACATAAACCAGACAATTTACTAAATTGATTGTTTTGGTTTGTTTGCGGTTTAATATATTTAATGCAAAAGTTAAACAGTCCCACATCGAGGCTTTCATCTGCAGTGTTGAATTTTAAGTAAACCCTACATTTCAGTCAATGGCTCTCACTTAATTTGTAACAGAATATCGAAACCAGGAGTGAATCTAATAATTGCAACCATAACAGAAGCGAATTGAATAGCAGACGGCGTACTCGACGTATTACCTCATTGCGGAAAATTGGTAATAATAATTGAGGCCGTCAGCGCATAAGCGGCCTAACCCACATTTTTTTAAGTTCTTACTTATAGACCTAAACTGATTACAAAGATGATAATTCTTTGCCTAAAAATAGCCTAACTATAGTTATCCTGTTATGTAATAGATGGCGCAACAAAATCCATTTTTATATTTAATTATTTTCGTCTTTTATTTGAGCAATGATGTCCTTACCCGCCACGAACTAATACTAACTGTCTCAGGTTTAGGCCATTTTTGCGCTGACGGCCTCAATTATGAAGTATTTTTCTCGTGCTCTACTTGGAAAATTGTTTTCATACATATGGATAACTTTGAAACATTTATTGTAATTTTATCTACGTGAAAAATATTGTCAATTTGCCTCAGAATTGTTTTACCGTATATACCTATGTAATATGTATATGTTGTAAATTTTTCTATGGCATTGGCACAGGCATTAGTACCTAATCTACTCGACTTTGTTTTTAAAGTACATAAGTGTGGTTTTTCAATTTCTTTGTAACTAATATTATCTCACGCGATATTTCTCAGTTTTACCGAAATAATAGGACAGTGTCTAAACAAAACGTGTTTTTTCTGAATATTTCCTTTTTATATAACATCCAGTACATTCAATATAGACTTGCGTAGTAGATTATTATACCTACATACGTGAAGAAGATGCAAGGATTCTGCGTGTTTAAGACAATTATTATCGAGCAGCTACCTTCATAATTATTCATGATTGTATTGTTTGACCCTTATACTTGCCTTCGCCTGACTTATTCTTTATATGGGCAATTATTACGAGTTGTTGTTTATCGTCAACGGAACTTTAAGTAAACTATCTTTGCCTGATTGGCTTAGATCTTAATCTGTTATTCTGGTGGAGTGCTTTGATGTATAGTGATTTGCCGTTCTGGAATGATGCCGTATTCAATGCAATAATTTTTGGTTGCTTCGTGGCTATACAGTATACCACTTTTAAACACAGAAGAGGCTTACTTAATATATTCAGAAGAATGCTTTAAGATATTACCTATACCTGAATTCTTTTACCTATTCATGTTATGTAAATTAAATAATATTGGTGATTTAAGTAACACCTATTTGAGTTGCAAAGATGAAAATTGTCTTCTTTGATTGTAACGATGTTTTATAATTTATAATAAAGACAAGTAGGTAGACAGATAGATAGATATGTGCATAATAAGATACACTTACGCATTTATAATATTAGTAGACACATACCTAAGTATAATAGATTAGGCATTCACCACTTGCTACCTACTGACGTCAATAATTTTTAATATAATCGTGCACTTACATTAACAATCCTTCCAAGAAGTTTCCACAGTGCCATTATAGAACATTTTTTTTTATATTTCTGACTAACCATAAATATATTCGCATAAAATGCAATACATTCCAATAAAAGTTATAGTTAATTTGTAATTCCAATATCAATATAATTATTATCTGTTAGAATCCTCATATTCCTTATCTAAGAACATAATATTATGTAGGTACATATTTCTAAGAGATATTCTGAATCAAAAACAAACAAATCCCAAAAAGTTATTTTTTTTTACTCTCAATTTCTAATGTAAATATATAGATCCTACGTATTCACGCTTTATGTAGTCAGTTGGTACTCACAGTATCAATTGGCAGGTTCTTTGTTCTAGCAGTTTACGCGTAGTAAGGGGTAGTAGCATCCTATCTCAGACATTGAAATAACGTTATACCTATTCATAGGACGAAATTCGTGTACAAATGTGAAAAATCGGTCCAGTAAAAGTAATTGAAAATTTAAAACAATACGAAAGTGAATCTAAATAACTAAAAAAATTATGTTGCCGAATACCTTAGTGTAATGAGTCATTGACACGAGACGTTACCGCCATATTTAGACAGGAAATACCTACCGCATCACAGCACTTAATATTCTAAATGTCACTTTGAGTTTTATGTTTTTTTGGGAATCGAAGATAAATAATTCATTTTATCTTCATAAAAATTAATAATTAATCGGTAAATGCGTTAAAAATTAAAATTTGTTTATTTAGAAACCTTAAAAATGTTTACAACAGAAATTACAATGCACCTTGATAACTGCATTAGTCATAAAACTATGTTGCAGTTATCAGGCCTCCCAATTATTGATACATTTTAATGAGTAGATATCATTAGAATGATCCATAAAAATAAATTTAAAAAAAGTTAAAATATAATTCTTAAAATAAGCAAATAAAATTAAACATGCAATTTTTGTGAAAGTATGCGTGGGACAGTCAATGAATGTAAAGTGTGTGTGGGGTGTGTATATATATATTGTATAATACATACATATATATATATGTGTGTGTGTGTGTGTGTGTGTGTGTGTGTGTGTGTTTCAGTGAGTTCTGTGACTTATTTGATTGTATGGGCACTGTGTGGGTTTGCACAAAGAAGGAATTGTTATTATTTGTATACTTAGTGTTATTTAACATTTCATAGTAAGTACGACAGGTTTTTGAGCCAATTACTAATACGCGACTTACATTGTTTGTATGTTAAGCTATATGAAGTTTTTTGTTGACCCTGTTAATAGGTATTTACTGCAACATCAGCAAAATTCAGCATGACCTAAATTATTGAGCTTTGTTTTTGTTATTTCTGCTCAATATTGTTCACTCTAGCTTTCTTCTAGTGTTACATAGATGATACTCGCAAGACAACCGTTCCCATCGGGCGAGACTCGAGTGGATACTCGCCGGCGGTAACATGGCAGTATCTTGCTGTATCTGAAACGCTGCGAAATTGACGTGACCCACGTTTTACTCGTGCAGGCCAATCGCTGCACCGGTCGTATCTCCGTGTGGAAATCATGATTTTCAACGTTCATGGTTGAATCCCTAGCTTAGGTACTATCGAATTTGATGGCACGGCGAGGCTATCGTCGCGATACTCTGGTTGATGACTCGTGTGAACGGCCCCTTAGGTCTTGCATCGTTGGGTGTGAAATAATTTGGATGCACATTTTTGCTTAGAATTAAAATTAGGTACGAACATCTTTTACTTACAACGAGCTCCCACTGCCATTGCGTATTGTATTACAATTAATACACATCAAATATACGATAACTATCGACTGGCAGCGGGAAATCCTTTAGTGGATAATGCGGTGGCGTGAAATGAATACTTTTTTCAAACGCGATTTTTAAGGTTTCCAGTTATAGATTTTCAGTTTGATTAATGAGCTCTAGATTATGTTCTTATAGGGTAATTCTGTTTGACTTTTAAAATAAAATTATATATTTAGTTAAAAGTGTAAGCGCCTACTAGTAAGAAGACAATTTATTTTTATATTTCATTTATTATATTTTGTACAAATTTTATATTTTTATACAAAGTTTATATATTAGCGTTAATCTCAAAATGTGGTTTCTATTATGCTAGTAGCAAGTGTAAAACATCGTTGCTTGGTTGCTTGACAACAAGCTCTTATAATTGCATAGTAGGTACACCTACGTACCGATAGTAAACCTAACCAACTCTGCTATGATAGAATATTATATTATACGCACCGATAGTAGGTAAACCTAACCAACTTGCTGAAATGCAACTTGCAACTCTGCTATGATAGAATATTATATTATACGCACCGATAGTAGGTAAACCTAACCAACTTGCTGAAATGCAACTTGCAACTCTGCTATGATAGAATATTATATTATACGCACCGATAGTAAACCTGACCAACTTGCTGAAATGCAACTTTCAACTCTGCTATGATAGAATATTATATTATACGCACCGATAGTAAACCTGACCAACTTGCTGAAATGCAACTTGCAACTCTGCTATGATAGAATATTATATTATACGCACCGATAGTAAACCTAACCAACTTGCTGAAATGCAACTTGCAACTCTGCTATGATAGAATATTATATTATACGCATCGACAGTAAACCTGACCAACTTGCTGAAATGCAACTTGCAACTCTGCTATGATAGAATATCCATTAAAGCTGCCTGTTTCCCACAGTTCGAGACGGCGACACGGTCAAACACTATCGCATCCGACAGTTGGATGAGGGCGGGTTCTTCATCGCCCGACGCACCACCTTCCGGACCCTGCAGGAGTTGGTCGAGCACTACAGCAAGGACGCTGATGGGCTGTGCGTCTCTTTAAGCAAGCCTTGTGTACAGGTCAGTTAGTTTTTTATTTTTAACCCCCGACGCAAAAACGACGGGGTTTGACGTGTCTCTGTTTGTTTGTGTGTGTGTGTGTGTGTGCGTGTGTGTGTGTGTGTGTGTGTCTGTGTAGAATAGCACTATGTCAATCCAAGATGGCCACTACCACACAAAGGCGAACGTCGGGGGTTTTTTAAATTTTTAATTTATAAGTAGTTATTGAAGTGAAACTTCTTTAGGATCGTTGTGCATTTTAAAAGCCTGCAAAGTCAAAGTTAAAGTTAAGATTAAGGTTACTTTTCTGAAGTTTCACTTCTGCCGTGTGCGAATTGCACACACATACTTTTTTTGCTCAGACTTTCCTAAGCGGGATTCTGTAACCTTTGATACATATTATCCTACTTAAACGAACGAAAAGGAATCCGTTTTTGCAAAATGCGATGTGGCTGAAGCAAATAGACGTTGGTCGTGCCTCCATTTTTACTATGAGTATGCAACAACAGCAAATAACCTCTGTTACACACACTTTGGAAGTATCCGATTTCCACACTTGGGTAATACATTTTTTAGATCAGTATTTCCTATATTAGAATGTTGTTTTGTTTTTTATGTTTCGAAATTGGCATTTTTGAAATTTTAAAGTTAGCCCTTGACTGCGATCTTACTGGGAGGGTGCAGTCTAAGTCAGGGCTAATCTGGAAGGAGTATGGTAGTTTTATGACACCCATACTTCCCCTATCCCCTTATCGGTTTATACGCGGCACCTGGGTAAGGAGGGTCATCGAAAATCATAATCGCAATAAGGTTACATTCACAAAATATTGATGTAGATTTAAGAAATATATTTTTAAACAGCGATACCCGATCGATACCACAATATTGTTATAAGTCGACCAGAATCTCATGAAAAATACGGAATTGAAATTCCAAAGTTAGCAACACTGCGGCTGCCCTAGCGATAAACAAAGTAACTGACATTTTTTGTGAAATTGACTTTTTTGCATTAACAAAAGTTTTATGTCGAGTAGTTTTTTAGCACAGTTTAATATTTCAAATAACTTGAACCGTTTACTGAAATATGAATTGCCCAAACAAAGTAACTGCACACATTAACCCGGAATATAAATGCAAAACCAAGTAAACAACACGCACAACACAAAAACAAAGTAATTGGATGTTGATTACTTTGTTTTTGTATTTAAAATGCAGTTGCTTGATTTTTCGTTTCGTGAAACGATCCCATGTAAGGTGTTCTGAATGTAATTACTTTGTTTATCACTAGGGCAGCCGAGTTAACCTAGTGTTGCTTACTACAAAATTTAATTTTCCTATTTTCCATGAGATTCGGGTCTACCTTTATCAACGTGTGTTACTAACACCTACCTGCCACCTAGAGGCTAAGGGACGATTACTAATGCCTATGGCTTGAGCAATACATTCCTTACATATTATTCTGCGTGCATCGCATGTTAGGTATTATATGAACACACACAGCTACAGATTAACTTGCCTGTTGTCTTTTCTTGAACCGCTCGCATTGGTAGCCTTTCTAGAGGCGTTGAAAAACTCAGCTGCAAAGTATCCTAGACTATTTACAGCGTTTTAAATGCTTTCGTTTAAATCGTCTCATGTATTGAATTAAGCTCTGGTTTATGATTCACTATCTGTTTAAAAGAAACATACATACAATTTTACTAGATAAAATTTTCATTCAAGTAGGATTGATATATGGAGTGCGTGCTGTGTATACAGTTTACATCAGATGACACGCCTGCTCGGTTTGATCGCTACTTATATCATTATATTATTTAAAAAAAAAACAAAGCAATCAATACTATTCTTGATAAAATTATAGACATACAACCTTGGCGTGTAGGGACAGATATTTGCAAAACCTGTGTAATGACCTTAAATTAAATTAATAATATCAATTATTGCTTCGTAAATGTGAATATGGTATAAAAACTCTCGCGTATTATATAATATAACGAACGTGCATAAATCACAAATTCAGTATCGGGTGAGCTGTAAAAATCTGAATCATACATCTTTGGGTCTATTACAAATATTTCACGAGTCATCGATCTGATTCTTGGTTGCTTTCAATTCTCCTGAAGGATTAATCTTAATTGGAAAAGTAACATAAAATAGAATCGTTGTCCAGTAACAAATTTTACTTGAATTTTGATAGGAGGATTTTGAGGAGTTTCCAAACATCCATTTATAACTGAATTGAATACAAATATTATTCATTATTATGCAAACTTTTTATAAATAGCTAGAAAAAGTATCTCTTTTTTAGTTATTACTAGCGGACCCGGCAGACGTCGTCCTGCCCGCTATTAACGCCACCTACCGGGTCCAATTTTTCTACTTATAAACCTATTAAAAAAAACCGCATCAAAATCCGTTGCGTAGTTTTAAAGATTTAAGCATACATAGGGATATAGGGACAGAGAAAGCGATTTTGTTTTATACTATGTAGTGATGTTACGATCCACTTTAGTAGATACACAAATTCTCAAAATCTGGATTTGTAACAGTGACACATAAGGTCAATAAAATAAAATACTTAAATCAGTAGTGTCCATAAACGTATCATCCTACTTGCCGTTAATGCGGATTTTACAAATCATTCGACAATAGCTTTGGTACGTCTGCACTCTGCTTAAATTATTATGTATGCTTAGATCGCAAGAAACCGCAACCAAATATTTAGAATTAGCACGTGTTTAATTAGAAAAATGTTAGCAAATTGTCAAGTTCATACTAATGTTACATAATATAACATAACTTAACAAAGGTATATCTAATAAGTATTAATGACTTACTTAATTATTGAACTATCTCATCGTTCGATTAATTTCATTTTTATGATCAATCAGTCTTATCTTAACTTATAATTAATTTTATTTAAATCTTTGTAGCTGGATATAAAAACTTTCTTTTAAACACTAATTTTAATAATTAATTATTGTTTCCTTATTTGTTTAACACAAAATATCTAAGTACAATTCCAACGAAACAGTGTGCAATTAATTTGCGTTTTAGTGGCAAAATGTGATACCTAATAGGTATGTAGCATATCAATAGAAGAAATACATCGATTTTCAGATAGTAAATAGTTTATATGACTCGAATAATTAAGTGATTATTTTCATACGGATTTGATTAAATGGTAAATTATAATGATTACCTACGCATTATAAATACGTGATCAGATTTCTCGCATTATTTATTGTTAAAGTATTTTTACACGTGTTCAATCGCTAACAATTAATTACAAATTGACGTATGACACATGACATGAGCGAACAAAGGTACCGACTTTATTATAATTGTAGAATACAATAAGCATATCATGAGACACATGAAAAAAAAGCTGCCAAGTGCGAATGAGACTCGCACATAGAGTTCCGTAACTTGGAAGGATTGACTATTTTAAGAAATGGACAGAAATGGTGTAAAACTGACAACTTTGTCGGCCTGCCATTTCTTTATATTCGAAGTAAAAAAGAATAAACATAAATTATGTTTATTGTTTGTATTATTTGGTATGATTAAAAAAAATCGGTTTCGCAATACGCGTGGTAAGGGGAGGGGGGTAAATAATTTAATTTAATTTAATTTCTAATTCAATATTCGGTTTTTAATCGACATTCTACACCAAATATTCGAAGTAGTAGCCCGCGGGTCTGTAACTCATTGCATCTATGAGCTAGAGATTCGTGACATAGGTACGGACGACGCACTGACAGACAGTGACATTAATAGGGTTCCGTTTTGCCCTTTGGGTACGGACTCCTAAAAACTTATCCCACTTATAGCAGGTAGTCCACAGGAGACTTAAGTCATTCTATCAACTGAACAAAGAGGCAATATTATTCTAATTAGGGTAATCTTTAAAGATACGTAGAATGAAGATACGCTCTTTCTATTCGATAATATAATATATCGAATATATTCGATATTGCTCTATCACAGACGACCAAACGTTCGTAACTCATTAGAAATGGTAGGATATGACACGAATATCCTGGCTATATACTACATAGTTTTATTATGATTATGTCACAGCGGAAATACCAAATTCTTATGTAATCGATAAATTATAATATAATATGGCAGGTATATTATTATGTCAAGTGGGATGCCTTTTATTGTAGTAAAGCCGATTGTATAAATGAAATATACATAATACTATGTAATATTATAATTTTATAAGGCATCGAAGAAAATATTATCATATGAAGTAAGTATGTCTTAGTATAGGTATAATGTATACTGAAGATTGGGAGCACCACAAGGGAGGCATAGTTACTCGACGATCACGTGCTTAATGAATCAATGATTGTATTTTACGATTCCTAATAAAGCCACCATCATTCTATTAATGTTGCAATTATCGCAATTGTTGGCAAGATTGTCATTGAAACATTTTTCGGACAAAGTATTTTTTAAATATATGTAGTACCTACCTACATAATTAACATTTGAAATTGCATTTGAAAAATAAGCTAAGATAACTATTAGATATCTAGTTTAAGGGCCTGTTTCATCACTGTTGTTTAAGGACCTTTTGATAAGTGTCGTAAGTTTTGTCACTTTCTTTCTTAATGTTAAGTGACAAAGACAAAATTGTGAATAAGCTATATCCGAAACTTATCAGAAAGTGGTGGAATAGGCCCTTAGAGGCGTATCAACATGGTAAGCGGAAAATTTCGCACCTTACACATAAGGACCAAGTGACCACCTTAACGGATAAGTAGGTACCTGTCAAAGGTTTCTTTCGAATACATATCGTATTATGATGTAATCAATACCTACTTCTGGCGTTTTTCCTGTGTATAACTGTATTTCACTACACTAGCGGCACGCTATGATGGCCGGTTTGACACATTACAATAGTGATGTGGAATGTCAATTTATTCTCGAACAAAAAACAATTAAGTTTTGTTTTTGTACCTGATTAAATAGGTTTAATAAAACAAAAATGTATATGTTTATTTAATTTATTTGAACGAACTGAATATTTGAACGAAAATGAATATACATACTTTATATTTGTTTATTTGTGTGTGTATGTGTGTATATTTATTTATATTATTTATTATTTATATGCACACAAGAAACATATGAATACAAAAGATACCAAAAAAGGTGCCACAAAAGGCCATAATTAATCAGATTCGTCCATACTACTATTTTCACTGTCGTCACTGCTATCATCACATACATTAATAATTATATGTTCGTTTTCTATAATATTATCTATTTTCACATCTCTTTCATAATCTTCCCTTATTAATTTAACAGTTCTATTCACAACCTTTTCCCAGTCTCCTTTAGTCACATGTTCACAAGCTTCTTCTAATAATTTTAGCATTTTTTTTGTGGTAAATGGGGGTTCTGTATTGTGTCTTGCAGCATATCCCTTAATTTGAGCCCACACCAACTCAATCGCATTATACTCACAATGGTAAGGCGGTAACCGTATAACTCTGTGCCCATGTTCTAATGCTATTTCGTCAATGACGTATCGGATCTTGGTTGGTTTGTTTTCTTTTAAAAGACGTACTAATTCCGCTTTTAACATATTCATGTTTGCATCTACGCCATTTTTACGAAGCCATGCGACGATATCAGCTTTCTTTTGGGATTGGGCAGGTGGCTTGTCAATTTGCATCGAGTGGTATGGGGCGTTGTCCATAATTATAATAGATGGTTCAGGGAGGCTACACAACATTGAGGTAAACCATTCAGTAAACTTTTCTCCATTCATGTCTTCATGATAGTCTCCAGTGGTTTTTGACGCAAAAGCCATGAGAGAACCTTCGACAAACCCGTTGATGGTTCCGGCGTGACAAATTATAAGTCGCGATCCTTTTCCTACAGGAACTTTGGAAGTAGATGCTGCTGTGTCATCGTTCCAAGAACGGCCTACAGTATGGTTAGCATTAAGCCATGTTTCATCCAAGAACACAACATTTTGCCAATTTTTGATTTCTTTCACTTGCCGTAAAAAAGTATACCTTGCCATCGCTATATCAAATCTTTCCATCAATATTTTGCGTTTGTTACATTTTTTGTATCGAAATCCAATGGTCTTCAAAATCTTCGTTAAAGAACTTTCCCCACCGAAGAATAATCCAGCTTCCTTCAGTGAATGCACCAACTTTTTTCTTGTTGGATACTCCTTCTGTAAATAGTAGCCGTAAACATGTCTTCGGATAGCATCGGCATCAAAGCTATCGATGCCTACGACTGGTTTTGCTCGTTTTCTCTTTTTTGGTGTGTGAAGTTTATTTTCTTCTGTGCCAGTCTCGCCATATTTTTTTTTAGTTATCCGTCTAACAGTTCGTTGTCCAATATTAAGCGCATCAGCTACGCGTTCAACCACTGACGTTATAGGTAAAATTGGCCCTCCATTTTGAGCTTCACGATCGAAATAGTTACGAAGGCGTATTACGAACTCACGTGTCTGACTATTTAGAACAGTTCTCTGCGTACGTTCGGTCATATCGACGAAATCCACAACAAAGGGCTTGAACAGAGTCCAAATTAACGAGCAAGGGTCAACAGTAATGCAGTATCAATATTTGAAATCCAAAGCCAGGTCAAAACTATATCACAATCGCATTGCACTGACAGTTTATACTTTTCGAAGCAACGTCAATTCGAAACTGCTTTGTTTTGCATTGAGCATTGACGCGAGTTTGCCGGAGGTAGTAGTTGTGCTAGCCAGCGATCCTATGTGACGATCGTATTAGATTCCATTTTTAAAAATTTATTGATATTTTTTTGCGATTTCAGAGGTTTGTCCACATAGTGAAAATTGTTCATATTCACAAGTACATTCACCCCTTAAATGGTGCAAACTGATTTTTCTACACTTGTATACATTTAAGAAATCAATTTAATAAATAAATTTTGAGTCCTAAACCTAAAACTACATTCGATAAAATTTATGAATCTCTGCACATCACTATCGTCAATAAAGTAATACAATTATTTCCTTCAAAGTCGTTATCAATTAATACGGAACTTCATGAGCGGACAAACGTCAAACCGGCCATCATAGCGTGCCGCTAGAGTAAGTAAAGTTTTTCAACTCGATTTTAAATTCGTGACTGAAACTTTTTATCTCTTTATTTTTATCTGAGACGTCAGATAGTTTCTACGAATTACTAAAATACCCAGTGACTACGTTACTCTCTACATCCTCACGAATTGATATAACAAATTGGAATACAAACACGTCTTGATCCTTCAAAATATCCTTATCTTCTTAGTCAACCGATAGACGTCTACTGCTGGAAATAGTTCTATTGTAGGTCTAATGTCGTCCGAATGTAATGGATCTCTAGATCGTAGACGGAATGTGATAAAGACTTCTGCAACTTTGAATATTCCATACACCTCTCGGTCTTTCTCCGCTTGTGTCTATCCAGCAACTTGTTTGATGTCTTCTGAGTGACCACCAAACTTATACTTTTTGCTCTTAACTTTTTGAAACTATTTTAAATGAATAAAAACATTGTATAGTTTTTATATAACCCTTTTTTGTTCACCTCGACAACTTTAATTAGAAAACAAATCTGTGTGTTTATTATAAAACAAGTTACGAGAATATCCCCTACTAATGCGATTTGTCATTAGTTCATCACTTATTGCAGACGGAAAAGTACATCAAAGTATGTGATGAATAAGGCGACAGTAATAATAGTTATTTCCAGTTATTGATGAAAATGTATACTTACGGTGATCTAATATAAAATAACAGTAACTAATTATTGTAATCTATACCTATGGTTTGATACAAATACCATCTAAACGATTAGTCGGTTACGAAACGGACAACTGGGAACCGATTGTTGCAATTATGCCATGAATGTATATAAATTAATACGATATAAATCCCCGACACCTGCATCGTGATAAAATCTGTCAGATCATACATAATACGTCATAAAAATAATTTAATATGTTTTTTATTTGATGACTAGCTGATGCCCGCGACTTCGTCCGTGCGGATTCATATAAATCTCATTGTATAAGGTTTTGTATGAAGTTTTAGCCTGTATTTAATGCTATAGGGGTTGAATTTTCAAAAATCCTTTCTTAGCGGATGCCTATTGCCTACGTCCTATCTGTATGCGTTTCAGCGCCATCCGTTCAGTGATTTGAGCAGTGCTTTGATAGATCAGTTAGTCAGTCAGTCAGTCAGTCAGTCTTTTCCTTTTATACATATATTTAGATAAGTTAGCCGTTGACTGCGATCTCACGTGGTGGTAAGTGTCGAATGTTTCTTACCTTTTTAGTTCCGCGCCAATATTACTGTTAATTTGCAGTTTATGTGTATTTTTAAATCTGTAGGTACCCACCATCTCCAACACTACAGTCCTTTAACGTCCCAGTGTTGGGCAGAGGCCTCATGTCTTATAGTAGAACGAGATATAGAGCTTAAGCCCACTGCGCTGCTCCGATGCGGGATGGCGGGCTTATCTATAATATGTATGCCCTTAATGTAATTTACTTGGAAGTTGGAACTGCTACCACTAAAGTGTAACTTTTTAATTTTCTTTTTAGTTTTTTGTTGTAAATGAAGTAAATCATATTTCTCTTCGAGTTTTAAGAATACAAGAGAACAGGAAACCTAATAATAACTCCGCTCGTATGAACGTTTTTGCAAAAAGTTAATAACTAGCGTTCGACCTCGCCGGCCACGAAACACTGCAAAACGAAATCAAAAGTTACAACAAGGTTCAAGTCCGCAAAATGTTATACCTATAGCCGAACGCATATTTAGTGGATTCTCAAGTTATAATACTAACTGAGCCCGCGACTTCGTCTGCGTGGATTTAGATTTCTAAAAATCGCGTGGAAACTAACAAACACTCTTTGAATCTCCGGGATAAAAGTATTGATTCTATGTCTGTCCCCAGGATGCTAGCTATCTCTGTATCAACTAAGCAAACGAATGATTCAGCGGTTGGATGAGCCGTGAAAATGTAACACACAGACAGATAGACAGACCGATAGACTCACTTTCGCATTTATAATATTAATAATATGGCGATGAGTACCTAGTGTGGATGTGGAATAATAAACTGTTTTTAATACGGTAAAATTAACGCATAGGTATTGTTATGTCACATGTTGGTACATCTAAGTAAAATATAATTTTTGACATAAAAGTATTTCATTTGTATCATCATAATATTTGTAAATATATTATCTATAAGTAATAATTTAATATAAAGTAGCTTGTCCTGACTGACAATCAACGCACAGCCAAAACTACTGAAGCTAGAAACTTGAAATTTTCATAGCAGCTTCCTTTTATAACGTAGGCACACACTAAGAAAGTATTTTTGCAAATTCCACCCCTAAGGTGGTTAAATAGGGGATGAAAGTTTGTATGAAAGTCCGTCATTTTTCAAATTATATCCATGAAAATTGGTATTTAGGTTGTAAGTTAAAAATAAAGAGTAACGTTATTAAACAATTTCGGAAAAACTACCACCAAGTGGGTTAAATGGAGGATGAAAGTTTGTATGAAAGTCCGTCATTTTTAAAGTTATATCAATGAAAATCGGTATTTGTATTGTCGGTTAAAAATAAAGAATTACGTGTTTCAGGAATTTTAGAAATTCCACCCCCAAGTGAGATTTATAAGAATCCAAGCGGGCGAAGTCGCTGGCATCTGCTAGTATAGAATAAAGATTAACATTAAATACTCAAATAAAGATAATAATAGGTAACTTAAATTTAGCCTTAGTGTCGGCAATGTTAATTTTCAACTGTCATCATGTTACAAAATCATTGTGATACTATAAATTGTATGAGATTTTTGTGATCGAGGCAGGTAGGTACATTTTTTCTCGACCAGTTCTTGTCTTTTCAATATTACTTTAGTTGGCGAGATGCCATTTAAAATGTATTTTATCGAAAGAAGCAAAAATTGTATTCAATAGGTTTTGGATCTCGCCTTATTTCCTTATCTCTAATTGTGCGAAATTGCATAAGAAGTTATATAAGTATTCCTGAACTCACGGGCTGTTTACGTTATAAAACATTGAGCAGCTTTTCTTATTTTAAAATTTTTCTTTTTAACCCCCGACGCAAAAACGACGGGGTGTTATAAGTTTGACGTGTCTGTGTGTGTGTGTGTGTGTGTGTGTGTGTGTCTGTCTGTTCCCCTGTGGCGCTCAAACGGGTGAACCGATTTGAATGCGGTTTTTTTTGTTCGAAAGGTGATTTAGTCGAGAGTGTTCTTAGCTATGTTTGATGAAAATCGGTCCAAGATGGCCGCCGCTACGAAATGGCGGATTACATATTTTTTCCCAAATCCCTTAATATGGGTATCAAATGAAAGGGCTTGACTAGTAGAATAGCACTATTGCAAATCCAAGATCGTTGCCGCCACAAAATGGCGAATGTCGGGGGTTTTTTAAATTTTCAATTTACACTTGTTATGAAGTCAGTTGAAAGTAGTTTTTATTGCATTTGCACTTCAAGAACCTTTTTTTGTCTGAGACATTTCACTAAATAGGTACAGATACTTGGGTAGAAACGATATTAATACTTTTTTGTTAATTTCTCGCTATGTACATTATTCAAAACTGGGTCAATAACCAACGAAAGGTTATTAATAAAATAGTTGTAAATATTATCGTGAATATTGTCATGTGAAGTTGAAGTTGTTAAATAAAGCGTGTGGCGTATTTTTTTTATTGAACACGATTGTTTCAATATGTTTAATATCTCTATTTATAAAAAAACTTGTTCTTATTATTTACGCTTTGAGGCTACGGCTATAAATCTTATTTTATAGCTATTTGCATACAAATAAATGGTATTAAAATGTCTGTCTGTGAACTCAAAATAACTTCCTATTGTTAAGCTCATACGATTATTGGAACAATAACTATTTGCCTGTCTGTCTGGGCTAATCTTCGAAACTATTAAACTGTTTTCGACGAGACTTGCACAGGCCAGTAGAGCATTGTACAAAGATAAATATAGGCTATTTTTATCTCGGTTTTAAGGTTACTGCGTAAAAAAAATGTAAATATTATCGACAAAATTATAGGTTATACAGTTTCTCGACCACTGAAATGATTTTAAAGAAAGGTACAGTTTCTCGACCACTGAAATGATTTTAAAGAAAGGCACAGAGATAGCTTGCACCTCAGACATAGGCTACTTTTATCCCGGTAAATAAAAGAGTTCCCACGGGATTTTTAAAATCTCAAATCCACGTGGACGACGTCGCAGGCATCAACTAGTTGTTGGCATAAAACCCTAGTCAGGTTTCCCAATTACTAGTGAAGCAATCAAAGAAAACATTCGAGTTTATTTCTCGTATGAATAAATATGTTTGCTAAGTCATGCTTTACATAATATAAATAGGTACATACTACGTACCTATAAACGCGGTAGGTATACGAAGAAAAATCGTTTTCATCATAGTAGCTTTAATAATAATTCGCCCCAAGGCAGGACCCAGACTGGAACTAAAGGCCAAATTAGACGGTGCCCCGTTCATCGTTCATTTTTGCGGTGAACGTTGCACGATACGATATTTACAAAGCCCAAATTAGACGGTTCATTTTCGACGATTCACCGATGAAGCCTCGAAAATGAAAGCAAAAATCTCGAAAAATGAACTGTCTGATTTGGCCTTAATAGACGCATGCATGGAACGCGGTTAACCCCCGCGCTACCTAGGTACGTCGTCCGCACTCTCCTGCCTTGGGGGGCTATTCTCTAACTTAGTTACCAGCAGAAATGCTTTACTGTGTGAAATATAAACAGTGATTTCATTTCGCACAGTAAAACAGCAATGTATATATCGAACTAATTGGTTGGCTTTCATTTTTTGTTGGTAACTAAGTTAGGGAATAGCCCCATTGGTCGTGAACTATACGCGCCCACACACTAAGCTTGTAATAAACGTAGTAAGTTAATAGAACTTTTTTTTATTGATATGCAAATTGCATTCACTTTCTCGTGTTAATGTTTTGTGCTCCATATACATTATTAAATATTTAACTATAAAAGTAAAACCCTCGAAGGAACCGTCGAAGAATGTTGTTTGATGGATGGATCGAATATGCAAATATCGACATAGTTATGCGATAACGCACCGTTTTATGTGACGCGGTGTTATTATGGTAATACATGTTGAATGTCGATATATGTTTTTATACTAGTATTTTATAGATTTTACGTATTTTCCCTATAATTGACAACCTACATAAAATGTATCTTTACAATTATTATTATTTGTCATGTAATGTATGTAATGTTAATTCAACAATTTGTCTTAACTTATAAAATCTTTGGTTACCTAACACACCAACCTGCACTGACCGTATAGATACTGTCCGATGTATGTAGAGAAAAGAAATAGAAAATAGGAATATAAATTCCGTACCTATAAGGATCAGTTGCACCATAGGTGGTTAAACTTATGTTACGGTTATCCAGTATAGGTATAGTTTGACTACCAAAAAAATTAAGCCCTCGTGTTCACGTCTCTCGTCGTTCAAACTCGCGGGCGAAGGCAATGTGGCGGATGGGATATTAGACACGTCAAACGCCCGCAATTAAAAAACGAGAACATACTGCTGTATAGCGTCTGGTTTCTCAGGATAGCGATGCCGTTACTTAGCGTCCGCTATGATAGAGCTGTTTTGAGCTTAAGGCCGAGCCCGCACTGCGAAATATATTCGCGCGATTTTTTTCGCAAAATTCTGTGACATATGAAAATGTATGAAGCTGCACGCACATACGATTTAAAATTCGGGAGAAAAATGTATTAAAATGCGGTTGGTTCCAAACAGCCGAGAATGGACGTGGACATGGACGTTCAAAAAAGGCTTAAGTATGTCCAACAAGCTGACGATGAATTTGAAGTCATATGCCAGCTGATATGTGCTGATTACAATGCTACCCTGGGAAACTTGAGCCTTACAGCATCTTTCATAACGTGACGACCGCTCCCGCGTGCTTAACGTTTTAGACTCTAGATCAAGCAAGTTGAGACCGCTTACAATAAATATTACCTAATTAGTAATTATGCTGAACCTTCCTCATCTCCGCCTTCCTCATAAAGTTTAACAGTGAAAGTAAAATAAAATACCTAATACTTACCTGTTTAATAAACAGAGGTGACCTCTGACCCCGGTTAAAGCGGATTCGCGGACTCTATATTTTCAGTAAGCAAGTACGTTGCAGTGCAATAAAATTTGATAGTAGCTCGTGTTTATTCAGATTCACATTTCCCAACTCAGTGTGCGGTTTCGACGCGAATCGCTATTGCACCATCTTGTGTTTAGTAATGCAATGCGAATTATACCTACGAATGAAAATAAGCACAACAGCTAACTCTTATCCTAAGAAATTATTGGCGTCATATACCTATAGTCAAACTTTTAATTATCTGCAGTAATCTGACGTTTCCTAATGTCATTTCGTAAAATAATGTTGCCAACCCCATTTCTATAGTGATGTGATACGTTCAATTCATTCAATTTCATTCACAAAAGTTTCGTTCAAAGTTACTCTTTCATTATCATCATAATTTTATTTATCTATTAAGTAAATCGATGGCTCCTACGTATAAAAGCCAAATTAACAATTATTTTGTCATCTTGACTTTTTGTGGCAAACACATCCTATTGGTACAATTAATTATATGAGCTTTAATTGAAAAAAAAAGTAAGAAGTACTATTTCTATTGCAATAACAGCCTATGTGTGTTGACGATATCTGTCATAGTTAACATGCTAAGTTGCTACTGCCCTTTTATTACAAAAAAAAAAAAAAATTTTAAAAGAATACCTACTAGTTATTCAGAAAAAAATATATTTAACATTATAATAACATATTTACATATTTTTGGAATCTACTTATAATTTTCTAGATGATTTTGACCTCCCTGGCGCAGTGGTTTTGGTCTTTTTTTTATTTATTTTTTTAATTTATTTTATTTACAATACATAATATTAATATTTTTACATTGATTACTTCGTGCTCGTAAGCGCTTATAAGTGGGAGGTCCCGGGTTCGATTCCCGGCAGGGGCAAGTTGGGATTTTATAATTTCTAAATTGTCTTTGGTCCTGTCTGGTGGCAGGCTTTAACCGTGGGCCGTGGCTGGTTAGCACCCGACCGGCAAAGCTGTGCCGGCCGGCCGCCAAACGATTTAGCGTTCCGGTACGATGCCGTGTAAAAACCGATCAGGTGTATGCATACCTCTCTCAAGTTTGCCCGCTTCCGTCTTCGACAGCATCATCACTTACCATCAGGTGAGATTGCAGTCAAGGGCTAACTTGTAGTTGAATAAAAAAAATAGATAATGATTATGAACTTAATCTGATTTTTAATTATTTTTTTTCAACTTTAGTCTTTAATGCGGGACCATGGTCATCACATCATTTTTTCTTAAATTTTACTAGCCTATGTCACCTAGAATAAGCTAAAGATTCTAACGATACCTACCTTATTCATCAAAATCGGTTCCGGCATATATAGAAGTTATGGTACAACATACAAACATACATGAACCCTGAAAACAATATACTCCTTTTTTTCAGGCAGTCCTTTAAAAAGGTTCTTTATGTCGATTCTTTTAAACACCGATGACCGAGGTTACGCTTTTTCAGGCTGCTGTTGACGCTGTTGACACTGACGCTCGGCGAATATTTGCCGCCGAACAAAAAAAAATCTCTCCATACAAATTTTTTGGGTTCTTTTTAAGAGGCTCTCTTAGACATTTTTGTTTGAAACTTTTTCCTCCCACTACACGTATAAGTAAATAGAACTCAAAAATTTTTCACAAAAAATACAAAACGTAGTGAATGTGGAAAAATTACCAGAGTACCCTAACGGCCCTCAAAAACTATCAATCATAGAGGCATGGTCCTGAAACTAAAAATGTTCAAGACCTTAGGCCCTTTGGTGAGCCAGTAAAAAAAAGATAGCAACGGAACAAAAAAAAATCGTGTCCATACAAAATTTATTTTTAATTTTCAAGTGGCTCTCCAGAACATTTTTGTGTAGATCCTTTTTTTCCACTAAACGCATGCATAGAACTGATTAGTGTCCTTTCAGAAAAGATACGAAACGTGACACCAATATTTATTTCTATCTTTCAAGAGACTCTCCAGAATATTCTGGTATTTGGTATGGCCTCCCATTTCTTTATTTTACGAATATTGAAGAGACTACTAGGCCCGCGACCATACATATATATATACCATAGATTAAGGAAAATTGTTACCTACGGAAAAATGCACGTTTTGATCACTCTGGCGGTTTCCGCCGTGTGCGATCACCTTTCAAAGAAACAAATCATTTTCCTGAAGACGAAGAAGATGGTTATTTCTTTAAATCACTAAACATTTAAAGGAAAAAAGTTAATTTTAAGAACTTTGTTTTAGCAGGCCTTCAATTCTTTTTTGGATAAAAATAAGTGACAATACTTCCTGTAATCATCCCGTTGTAGGGCAAAGCCCTCGACGTACGAGGAAAGTTATGTTTTTTAACGTAGGTATGTATGTATGTATTACCTAACTTGCGAGGAGTGTCTTTGACTTTAATTCGTTTTTTTCATGTATAGATTTCTTCTTTGCAGTTAGAAATTAGAATGTAGGTAAATGTAAATTTGTGAATTATAATTATTACATTTACTTCCATAAAAATAGATTTTAGTAGATACAAAGCAGGTAGAGGTAGATAGATACACTGATCCGTGAATTCATTTCTTATAATCTTTATATAATAAATAGTATAAAACAAAGTCACTATCCGCGTTTCAATGTGTATTAATTAGCATATAACTGATGTAATTTGATATACCTAAGCACAGTTTTATTACTGTGTCCAGTTTTAGAGGATTCTTATGAAATACCGTGTAATTAACCAGCTCAAACCGGCTGGGTCTAGAAACTCTAGCTTTTGCGTGTACAATCTCTCTAACAAACTAATGTCAATTTCGAAGTTTTTTTTTAGTTTAGTTTATCACACTAATATTATAAAGGCGAAAGTTTGTGTGTGTGTGTGTGAGTGTGTTTGTTCCTCTTCTCCGCCGCAACTACTAAACCGATTTGGTTGAAATTTTGAATGGAGATAGCTTAAGTATGCCCTGACTTAACATATAGGCTTTTTATCCCGGAAAAGTATTCCTGTGGGACTAAAATAGATATAAACATCCAAAAACGCCATAGAGGGCGCTGACTGTTCTTAGGTAAATCACGCTCACATAACACATTATTGCAATTGTTTGCTGTGTATGTAGTGCATGCATTGGCAACACATATACTACTTTTTATCCTGGAAAAATGCACAGTTCCCGCGGGATTTTGAAAAACCCGAAATCTATATCTACAGCTATAGGTAGATTACTATCGCGAACTTCCTTGATAGTAAGTTAGTATAAAGGTTGAAAAGGGAGCGGGAACGGGAACCGGAAATCCACAATTCCCTCGGGATTTGTTCAAAACCGATATTCACGCGGGCGAAGCCGCGGGCAGATGCTAGTTAATTATAATAATATAATTAATGTTTGGTGTTTGATGCATAGGTGGTAAACACAAAACTGCTACACTTGTTACGCAATGCAGAACATAATTGCGAGTATGTAGAGCAAACATATTTTTAGAAATCAATAACACACTGCTTCCGTGGCAGATTCAATGGCAGGAAAATGAATCGACAAGATCCGATTACTGGTATGCCAATCAGGGTTGCCAAATATAATATAATCTCATTAAATACCATAAGTACCTTCTTGATGCCAGTTTTACTACTTAAGTACTTAAGTTAGCTACTTAGAAAACTTTAGTCCCTAAAAAGTTTAAGACCTCCTTCTATAGATGATTTAACTCTTCTTTCACCGCCTAATCATAATCATCAAAACTCTACCTAAATAGCTCTGGGTGGCCCTCGGCTTGGTCTAGCAAAATTCCATTCATCTGACTCTGCCTCTGAAAGCAGTTTTTTTTTTAACTCCGAACTCAAAAAATCATAATGTCCATCCACACTCCATCAATCCAATGGCTATAGATTTTCCTCGGGCCGTAGAATTCGTTTGTCGCCTCTTAGAATACCACCACATATGTACACAACACTTCGATTGCTAAAACCACACCTAAAAGACAATTACTGGACAAGAATGGTCGAGTTATTTATAAAGATGTTTACTTGATATTAAGATTATTTTGTATACTTAGATACTGGATAATTCATCTAATGTGTACAATATTGTTGTCACACTCAAAAGTAAATATAAACAAATTGCTAAAAATGTGGTCCAAACTACGTGCTAAATTGACAACCCTAATACCACTCTACATATCTATGCATTAACTGGTTTGCCCGCTATGTCCGCTATGGAAAGTAAATATTTAACTTCCAAGAAATTTTGGATACCACGTATCTTTTAACCAGTTACCGAGTGCATATTTTTGATACACCTTTATGAAACAAAGAATTTGGATGATAAAATGTTTTTGAAAAATAATCTTCTTGCGGGTAGTCAGGTTTATGTAGCCTTATATTACCTGTATAAATTAGTTGCAGTAATAGTGATTCCAATTTTCCTGCTTAGTTTAGCATTTTCCTTATTTGCGTAATTGGGCAAGTTTCATGCCTATTTACCTACCTAAAAGTTAGTTTACCATACCCCAGACGATATAGAAGGGTCGTATTACAGCATTTATGTTCTGACTTCTGATTCGCCTCTTGTTATTGGCTACAGTTTATTATTGCAGCAAATAAACCATAAATTCAGCCAATCCCCATAGTTTAGACGAGCGGATACCCGCGACTTCGTTCGCGTGGATATTGATTTTAATAATCCCGTGTGAATCATTTTGTTTTTCCTAAGCTCCTTTGAGCTTATACCTTGCTAAAAACTGTAAAAAGTTCACTGGCGGATGTTTAGGTACATCAAAATGTAAACATCCGCTAGTGAAAGTCCCATCAAAATCGGTCCAGCCTTTCAGAGATTAGCCAGTAGTCTTTAAAGTATCTACTTTCTAACAAAAAAAGAATGAATGAAATCGGACCACCCGTTAACGAATTACAGCTATGTACACATTTTGCCTTTCATCCCCTCTCCCAAGGGAACCGTGCTCAATTTCGGGATAAAATGTATCCTATATGTTACTCCATAGTATGAACTTAAATCATGCCGAGTTTCATTTCAATCCATTCAGTAGTTTTTACGTGATGCGCGCACAAACATACAGACAAACAGACAAACAGATAAACAGACAAACAGATAAACAGACAAACAGACAAACAGACAAAAATTTCAAAAATACCTTTTTTACGTTCTATTACTTATCCAAAACATCCCCCAGTTATTATTTTGCAAAAATCTTCAATGTACAGATACGGCAATTCTACGATTTTATTATATGTATAGATATAGATTGCAGCAATAATGATGCAGCTTTGCCACAATCGACCGACTAATCTGTGCTCTTGACATAGAAATAATATTCGTAGAACTTGTGCATAGAAATAGTTTACAATTATGTTATGTTCGCTTATGCAGGTATGTACATAGTTTTCTCAATGTGCAATAGAATTAATCAGAAATGATTTCAAAATGATGTGCCTGTAAACCTGTAGAGATAGATATTTCTATGTATCTTATAATAATTTTTAGAATTTTTTAGAATACATAATTCTAGACGGGCAAATATCTAGTTTTACCATAAAGTTTTATAGATATTTATATGCAAAGAAACGTGTGTGATGGAATGCCAATATATAAATGATGAAATATATGAAGGTCATTGAACTTTTGTTACGGTAACTTCGCATCTTAATTTTTAGTGCAAAAGTGCGTTGCACTTATTTGGAAACACTGAAGGCTCTCCATTAATGTGACATGTTGTATAACGCTTGTCAGTTGTTGGCGTCAAACTGAGTTGCCATGCGCCGCCCGCGATTACATGAACTATGGCTGGGTGCACATGTGTATCATTTTGGTATATCATGATGTGTATCCTATCATTTTTGTGTATCTCTTAGGCTTGAAGACCGAATTCACAAGTCATACTTTCAACGCGTTGTTGCATCTTTCAAATATCCACAACGCCGTTGTGATGATTAAGAAAAGCCATACCTATCTAACGCGTTCGGAATGCTGGTCAAGCAAAGTCGACCCGAAGCGGAACCGAATTAAGACGAATTCAGCTTTTACCTCTTTTGTTCTGAGTTCTGGGAGTTCTGAGTTAAGTTGCATGCGGAAGGGAGGCCTTATTATTCCAAAAAAGCTCTCACACTTATATGATTACGGGAAGGGATCACAACCGTCAGCTATGTGAATTATGACGCAGGGAGAGAGACAGTGAGATTATTGTATTTCCTGAACACAGACATGATAGGACATAAAATGTGTATTACGGCCAATATGACACAAATGCTGAGTGTGGACCCCGCCTTACCGAGCGGCGGTTGTGATTACATCAACTATGCTGCTTACGATGCCTATTTACATATTGCTATTTCTGTCCGCAACTCTAAATGAACTTATCATTGGCCACGCTAAAAATAGCCGCCAGTTTAACTCTGATTAGTTTCTATTTTTGTTACATTAAATTTTCGTGAGTCATTCCGATTAATAGGCTAAATTATAATACAGTTTATGTCCGCGGCATATGAAACTCTATGGAATGATTCGAACCTCGGCATCGTCGAAATTGGTGTGAATGACCGAGGAAAAAAGTTACATTCTGCTTGCGGACGCAGTGTCCGCATGGATTTGTGAAAACTTCGTAGAAACCGTTTGTTTTACCGGAACAAAAGGACACTTTTGTTCCTGTATAACACGATTCCATGTTAGTACATAATAATTCAAACCTAGATACATTTTTCCGTGTCAAGAGCGGTTCATCTCTTGAACCTAGGGAACCTTGAGCGGTTGAACATACCGTGTTTGTATATAATTTATATTAGTATAGATTTATCGACCTTGTGCTTTGTGTCGATTGCGCTGGTTAAGCAATTGATCCTTTATAACTGGATGGGCGACCGATTTCAGAGGTCCGAATTAGATCATTTCGTTCCCTCCGTGCCTTGGAGAGCATGTTAAGCTATCGATTCCGGTGATTATCGCTAACATCTGATAATAATCGTCAAACCTAAGAATCGAAATCCCGTATATATACTCTTCATAGAGCCGTAAAACCTCTACCATTGTGTGATTAATGGAATGCGGTCACAACCCTCAGCAATGAAGAATATGAAGCAGGGGGACCCACCCAGTATGTTTAAATCATTCTAAATATGATAATTCTATTAACTAAGTAACTTGGTTCATTGCTCCAACTTTTGCGTGGTCTCCCACGACTAGTCGGTTCGTCCTTTGTTCTATACACGAATAGTAAAATAGACGCGTGCGAAAAGTTCATTCACATCACTACATAGTATAAAACAAAGTCGATTTCTCCGTCCCTATGTCCCTTTGTATGCTTAAATCTTTAAAACTACGCAACGGATTTTGATGCGGTTTTTTTAATAGATAGAGTGGTTCAAGAGGAAGGTTTATATGTATAATAATATCCATTAAATAGTGGAGAAATACTGTTATTTTTGAGGTTTCTAATGTGATGTCGTTAATAATTACATTTTTTCCGCTTACATTGCAAACGCAGGCCAGGCTGAACCCTACGAGATTTATCAAAATAATGTACTAAGTATTGTACACATTGAAAAGGTCTATAGAAAAGTCCGCGATGGTATATGTCTATCTCTTATGGATATCCCACAATAACATTTTTTTGTCATTTACTTTTTACGACAAATAATGGCTAATTTTCGAAGCGATTTCAACCAATACAGCATTAATCCTTATCTAATTAAATACCTTAAATACATTGTTGATTTAATATAAATCCATATGGCCCTTTACAGCATATGATTTAAATGAATACTTTCGAAGATATTACAGATTTAAAAATTGCGGCGGCGGGAGCGTGCCTATAAGCGCGTCGGTGACCGCGGTTCTCCCTATATAGCCCAGTGTGCTTAGTCTAAATCGGAGCACTCGAAAACGAACTCGAAAACTATTGATCGATTTCAGAGTAAAATAGACCTAAAATGGCTTGTATTAAGGTTTGAGTTCGCCAATACATTCAGCATTGTTCGAATGCTGAATGTATTGGCGAACTCAAACCTTAATACAAGCCATTTTAGGTCTATTTTACTCTGAAATCGATCAATAGTTTTCGAGTTCGTTTTCGAGTGCTCCGCTTTAGACTAAGCACACAGATATAGGAGGAGAATATTATAAAAATACAAGGAGAAATAATTTACGGGCGATATGAACTCGGGAAAAAAGGGGGGGAGTTTTAAGGGTAAAAAACGGTTTATCTCGATTTCCGGCAAAACTAGAAGTCCTATGGAAAAAAATCAAATAGCAAAGTTGTAGGTAATAAAAAGATCTCCCAATAAAATAATAAATAATATAAAATAATAAAAAGATGTCCCAAATACACTGTAATTTATTTGATTTGAAATATTTAGTTTTTCTCCTTATTTTTGACTTAATATCGACTTAATTCTGACAGCTGTCATTGTCATTTACAGATGAGTTATTTATATGGAGAACAGGGTTAACCACATCTACGAAGTACAATTTTACCCCAAACTACTTTAATTCCCTGTCAACATATAAAGCTCTTAGCCGCTTAATAATATTAATTGTTTCGCCCTAAAATAGAAATTGCTAAGAATGGAAACTAGAAAGTGCACACTAACAGCAATAGAAAACAAAAGAAGCACATTGAAAAAATTTATTCAAAAATGGAAGTCGAATGACATTAACACCATGAAGTGTCTGTCAGGCATTTGTCATATATCTACATGCAGCAGTTGATTTGTATTTGCATAAGTTATGAATTTTTTATCTTTTTTATGGGAATGGTTTTATCTCAGGTTATCTAACATTATGAAACGTCAGAATTCCACGGAATTAGTAATTCGGGTATATGGTGAGATATAGTAAGTTCATTGTGGAAAATATCGTAAAAAGTCAAGCCGCCTGGGAGCTTTCATGGAAAACGCTGCCTAATCCCTGAGCGGGTAGTACCTACGCATAATATGCTCTACTACCCGTGCGAAGCCGGGGCGGGTCGCTAGTAATTCAATAAAACAAAGAAACGAGTTGAATGGCTGAAGATAAATAAATATGTATTTATTAATAATAGTTGTACCAAATGGAGTGATCACAACATGATAGCAGGACTGTGGGGCCGGAGTAGGAACTCGTGGTCGCTGGTCCCGCCAGCCCGCAACCGCCGCGCCGGTTTCAACTTACGCATTGTGTATTAATTAAAAAAAAACACATATGTACACCTCTCGGGTTGCGGTTCTGACACGTCACCTATCTGTCTTCAGTATGTACTATTTAATATCCACTCCTGCCCTTTAACGTCCCACCGTTTTGGATATAGGCCTGCTCTCTTTTAAGAGAGAGGGGTTTAGACTTTAGACCCGCCACACTGGTCTGATGCGGGTTAGCGGCGAATGTGTGTTCATATTCAATATACAAATCATCAAAATATTCAATATACAATATATCTACAAATCATCAATCCATTGAACACTGAACTTGTCCCTGACTCTTCGACCGTTTTATTGGAAGTTGAATACTCTCGGCAACCTTCCGGAGCTTTCCTCAAAAACATCCTATAACGGAAAGACATCAAGGCATTTTAAGTTGAGAAATGTGCCATAATATTAATTAAGATTTTGATGGAACGTAAGGAGGTTTGGATCAGGTTAAGGTCCGCAACGACTTGGTTTTTAGATTCCGACCGATTACGTTCCGACCACAGCTCTACCTATAAATAACGTAATAACAAATTACATACAATCCCTTGCTTATACGTACTTTGTAACAATTCATTGAATGTTGGGCTCTGAATACATGTTTAATTGCAAGTAAAAGTAATTATGTACCTACTTATACAGTTCACTAATCAACTATTATATACTGCACACTTATGGAGGCATGACAACTACAATTTGGCGGTCCATTGTTCCGATATATTTTTTTACTAAAGGAAAAGCTGACGCATAGCAAAGGTCAGTACTTATTTTTATACTATTACGCATTTTCCAGGTGGAAAAACCGGTTACTGAAGGCCTCTCACACAGAACGAGAGATCAATGGGAAATCGACCGGTCGTCGCTGAAATTCGTTCGCAAACTCGGTCACGGACAATTCGGCGAAGTGTGGGAAGGGCTATGGAACAACACCACGCCGGTCGCCATCAAAACGCTCAAATCCGGCACAATGGACCCTAAAGACTTCCTCGCGGAGGCTCAGATTATGAAGAAACTTCGACACAGCAAACTCATCCAACTGTACGCCGTGTGCACGCTGGAGGAGCCGATCTATATCATCACAGAGTTGATGAAGAACGGCTCGCTTTTGGAATATTTACAAGGTACGAGTTACAAATCGCATTTTCCTCGCAGCCCACTAACACAATGTTACGAATTAATTTGTGCTGTAAATTAGCTTTGCTAACAATACATTAGACACGCCATCGCGCAATAATAAAGAACGGATGATTTTTCTTTCTGAAGACATCGCGAAATTGGGTTAAATCAAACTATTAATATAACCTTCTTGTACTTACTGTTTCAAAAGTACCTAACTGGTCTATGCCATACTTTTTAAATTTTAAGATTTATGCGCAAGCCACACCGCGAAATAAACTACCTTTGCTTAGCTCACGTAGCTTAGCGTGCAGCCAAATATTTATAATTATAAAACCGAGCTCAGCAATGTTTTGCTAGCTAAAATTATGTCGGTTCGAAAACTAAAAAATGCAGTGTCGGACCGTCGCCCGCGCCGCCGGTAGACGCGCGGCGGAGGGTTAACAGTTCACTGAAATCTAATCCGGCAAAGGTGTGATTCTTTACCATGTAGCGTTTACCTTCAACGTAAATAGTGTGGCTCGGAGCCCAACGATGAACGCACCATAATGCCTTTGTCTATGTTTTAAAAATACATACACCTCTATACAACGACATCAACATATCCGACACACAACGCGCGGACTAAACCAGTAGGCCTACGAGATTTATTTGTGAAAAATATTCTAGAAATGCGCTAAGGAAAGTTTCTTGAAATTCCATCCCTAAAGGGATGAAAAGTTTTGGTAATAACCTAAATGCACGCGAAAGAAGATGTGGGCATCAGCTTTTAGTAAATAAAACATATGTATGTTGCGCCACAGGTAAAGGCCGCGGTCTGAAGCTGCAGCAGCTGATCGACATGGCCGCACAGATCGCAGCCGGCATGGCGTACCTGGAGTCCCAGAACTACATTCACCGAGATCTCGCCGCCAGGAACGTCCTCGTCGCCGAAGGCTGCCTCGTCAAGATCGCAGACTTTGGCCTCGCTAGACTCATCAAGGTAAACTAACTTGCAGAACCCAGCAATTTCAATTTACGGCGTCTATTTTTGTACCAGATTTTCCTCGCTTGAACACTACTAGTGTTGATATTCGTGCCTATTTTTTGATAAATTCTATCATAATACTATATTATCTGAATGTTTGTGCCTATAATATTGTTACATGTTAGGGTTCGAAGGATATGGAGAGAAAGACCTGCTGACTCTTTCGAAGACTTTATTCACTAGCACTAGGTCCAACACAAAGCACTAGGTCCAAACACTAAACACTAACGATGTCCAAGGTCGTAGCCAAGTCGTAGGTTTCACTGGTATCACTCTTGATCACTAGTTTCCACTTCGAAGTCGCCTCGAAGGTAGCTCAAACTGAACTAATATTTTCTAGATCTCCAAAACTATCAGTGCCAACGCGGCAGGCATTAGTGACGTTGGTGCGATGAAATAGATACATTTTTAGATAGGTGGCAGAATGGGGAGTTGTGGAGAAATCTTTTGCCCAATCTAATCTAGCTTAGATTAGATTGAATAGATCTTGATCACATTGAATTTCTTCGGACTCATCCTAAGTTCTGAAATGATGGACTTGCAACTTCAATCAGTTTCTCTGAGCGTCTCAAACCTCAGTATCTGGTATAGGTAGTTCAGGAGTTGGTGTTATTTTTGACACAGGTAAATCTACTGTCAGAAAGTTCTTCTGCTTCATAGTCACTTCACGACCTTCACTAAAATGGTCCATGGTCTCTCAATCTTTATTAGAACATCAACCACTTTATTTATCTTACTGGCAATCACGTTTTTATTCATCGTTATTCGCGTTCATAATTATTTATTGTAAACGCAAGGTCATAGCATAATTGCTATGGAAAAATGGATGCAAACGACGTAATCATTGTTAACAAGGCGAAGAAAACTGAGCAAAAGTCGTTTGGCCACAACATTCTAGCTCACTTCATTTCACTTTGAGGTTAATCGCAATGGGTGGCAAAACCCATACCGCAATGTTTTATGCCGTTAATAGATACCACAGATTTTCTACAAAGTTCCATGTTCATATCTCAGCTATTTGCGTACATATAATTTAAATACAAATGGACGAACAACGATGTTAATAGATTCATATGAAATTTGTTCTAACACACACTGATTGATTTTACTGTTACTATCGCGAACTAATTCTTATCAATTTAGAAATTCGTTCCTACTCAAGATAGAGATAGAAAAATGTAATGATAATGTCTCTTTGTCATTCTCATTACATTTTATTGTAAGAAGAAAATGCCAAAAAATCAGACATTTAATCTTTAGCGTTAAGAGACTTTTCAGTATTTGGTGTTGAACCTGTATCCTATTAAAATGCTCATAATACCGATGTCATTTCCTCTAATCTTGAAGTCGCGTTATAAATAGAAAAATATCGTTTACTGTAACAATAAGTCTCTACATCCTACTAATATTATAAACTAGCTGAACCCCGCAACTTCGTTCGCGTAGATATAGGTTTTTATATAGGATCGGATCGGATCCCATAATTCTTTTATGTACCTAAACTAAATGTAGCTTAAGTTACTCCTTACAACATTGAAATTTCCATCAAAATCGATCCAGCCGTTTCGAAATTAGCTGGAAGAAACAGACAGACCGACAAACAAATTTAAACACACACCAGTTTAAAATAAGTAGTACGTTCAAAGATCCGGGTCCCAAGTTATTTGAACCCAATAATGAGGGTTGTAATGTCTGTCATTTCTAAACTAAAAAAACCTATGACCTTGAAATATTTACGGGACAATATATAAAGTACTACCTTTCAAACAAAAAAAGAATGAGTGAAATCGAACAACGCGTTAATGAATTACAGCTAAATACACGTTTAAACTTTCATCCCCTCTTCCAAAGGAACCGTGCTGAATTTCGGGATAAAAAGTATGTCCTACCTCGGAGTATAAACTCAAATCGTACCAAGTTTCATTCGAATCCATTCAGTAGTTTCGGCGTGATGCGCGGCCAAGATACAGACAGACAGACAGACAGACAGACAGACAGACAGACAGACAGACAGACAGACAAAAATGAAAAAAATTGCAGTTTTGGCTTCAGTATCGATTATAGAGTGCCCTCCAATAAAAATTTTCAAAATATCTTCAATGTACAGAATTGGATCTGTTACAGTTTCATTATATTACTAGACTAGATGATGCCCACGGCTTCGCCCGTGTGGATTTAGGTTTTTAAAAATCCCGTGGGAACTTTTGATTTTCCAGAACAAAAAGTAGCTTATTTGTTAAGTAACCCGTCCCCAAAACGGAAAAATCCCATGGGATCCCCACGATTTCGGAATGCAATTCCTTACAGCATCAGGGTTGAGGAGTTGGATATGTACCTACTCGAGTTCATTCAACGATAAAGTCTTTAATTGGTACCGCAATATCAATTTAAATAACCGAAAGTTTCTAAATCCCATTAGTTTTGGGGATCAGGTCCTCTACAGCATCAGGATTGAGGAGTTGGAATCCAAATTTTTTATAGAACAGGGTCGCAAAATTTTTCTATCGATTAAAAAAAGAATTACTAAAATCGGTTCAGAAATCTCGGAGATATCGGTGTACATAGGTAGAAAAACACAACTCCTCCTTTTTTGAAAGTCGGTTAAAAAAGTAGCCTATGTTACTCCCTGGTTAATTCTCTACTTGTATGTGAAAATCCTGTCAAAATCGGTTCAGCCGTTCCGAAGATTAGCCCGTTCAAACAGACAGACAGACAGACAGACAGACAGACAGACAGACAGACAGACAGACAGACAAAAATTTTAAAAACGTGTGATTCGGTTATGGTACAGTTCAAATAACCGTATGAGCTTAATATGAGGTAGTTATTTCGAAATTACAGACAGACACTTCAATTTTATTTATTAGTATAGATGTGTTTAGATGTTTGGATGTTTGTTACTCAATCACGCCGCAACTACTAACCCGATTTGGCTGAAATTTTGAATGGAGATAGATTATGCCCTGACACATAGCCTACTTTTTATCCTGGAAAAATGCACAGTTCCCACGGGATTTTGAGAAACCCGAAATCTATAGCTACAGCTATAGGTAGATTACTATAGCGAACTTTCTTGATAGTAGGTATAAAGGTTGGAAAAGGCAGCGGGAACGGGAACCGGAAATCCACGATTCCCTCGGGATTTGTATAAAACCGAAATTCACGCGGGCGAAGCCGCGGGCATCCTCTAGTTACTTATACATATATGCATTACTGTAGCAAAGAAATTTATGTTATAGATTAGACTGACTGTTACCTGGTATCACCTGAGCATGTTTTATGTCTTCTTAAAATGATAACATTACTTAATAGCCACATTTTACTATCGTATCAGTGTCACCTGTTGGCTTCCTTAATGGACTTGATGCCTCTTGTCACGGTTCTGTTATCATATTTCTGATGTCACAAGAATATTATTTGTTGTTGGTTGGAAGCTACACTTTGTTGTTTGTTGTGTAATGTATTAAGTAGTTCTGTAATAAGTCATAAATCTTTTGTTGTTTTTTAAATAGTAATGCTACTTAACAACCACATTTTGCTAGAAATTCACTTTATATTAAACTTTTCTTATTACATGTTATGTAAATTCTGAATGTTCAATAGGGCTAAAGAAAATTTTATTTAAATGGCTTGGTTTTTTTTAATAATTTATTTCTCTGTAAGTAAATGATACAATAATACGATTATGATAATGAAATAAATGAATAATTATATGATTATGTAATGTAATCCTTCATTTTCCAGGATCAACGTAGATAGATAATAATTCCCCGTAAAAGATTGCAAGTCCTTATGGAGTACCTATTTCTTTTTTGTACCCAGGAGGACGAATACGAGGCCCGCGTAGGTGCAAGGTTCCCCATCAAGTGGACAGCGCCTGAAGCAGCCAACTATAGCAAGTTCTCCATCAAATCCGACGTCTGGTCCTTTGGCATTCTGCTCACGGAGCTCGTCACATACGGCCGCATACCTTATCCAGGTAATTGAAATGCAGCTTTATAATAATATCCGAATGATTAATGAATACCCAGTTAGTTGACAATCCTGTTTTACACCTTTACAACCTCGTTTGACCCTTGCACTGTGACCATAGACGTAAGAGGTTTCGATTTTGATTCCCGGCTTGGTTGTCCATCCTACCCTCAGTATTTTAGCGTTCAATTATTCACATAGTACTCAATTAGGGCATTAGTAATTAATAGGCATGGGTAATTACTAAGTATAAACTTTTATACCCCTTCTAGATTTATTGCATACAGCTGAGAACGATTTGTTACATTGCATTATACTATTATTATATAATATATTAACCTTTCGAGTACAAAAGATCCATAAGGGTTGAAGTGCATCCGCTTTTTAGCGGGCGCCATCAGAGGAAGATAAGAACCTTTTGAAAAGAATAATCTTGTGAATCCAAATCGGTGGTAGTCCTGGCCTATTTCATATAAAGCGCTGTAACATAACGATAACAGACAAGCATTGAATTGTCATATAAAAAAAGAATAACACAATATGGTATTATGCTCTTTCTTTTACTTGAACTAATTGGTATCTATTGTCATTCACACGATGCGACTCACATAAAATCTGTTTACAGTTTACAGTAGTGCTTTAAATATAGTAGGCTAAGTACGAGTTTTGACATCTCGAAAACGTCGATAGATTTCGACTACTCATAAAACATTATAATGTCAAGTTCAAGAAAGCCTTCATAGAAGGCTCGAGTTCATCCTAAACGGAAATTCAAAGAAATAGAAATCGGTGGTACTAAATTTTAAAACAAGAGAATAGAATTTTTCTGGTAAATAAATTGATTTAATATATATTAATTTGAGATTCTATTAAGTTCTAAATGTTTCGATATAATCGAAATCTATTAACGTTTTCGAGATGTGTAAATTCATACTAAGGGTAAAGAGCTGAAACCTTGCATTTGGGTGAAAAAATATCGAGACAATAACTTGTACATTACAAAAGGACACCGGTTCAATTGTTCAAACAAATTGTTGACCTTACTGAACAATATTTTCCAAGGTATTTTTGAAGATTTGTTACTCGGAACGTGTGACATCTGAAATTTATGCTGAGGAAATAATTAAACGCGTTTATTAGCGTCTGGATTCTGGTGTGATTGAGAAAACTGGCTCGTGTCTCCACAACTTTAAGCTGTAACGTGTGGCAAACTATTATTATAATAATTTACATAATTATGTCGATATTTTTTATACGCAGTTTTCTGCTGCTGTATATAAGTATAGGAAGTCCCTCTCTCCTATAAGAGAAGGCCTGTACCCAACAGTGGGACGTTAAAAGGCTGTAATGGTGGTGGTGGTGCTATATAAGTATATGAACAAACTTGATCCATATCCAGTTTACTTTGACGTTGTAGTTTCCCGATACTTAAAATCCAGTCGAGATGTAAGAACTCGTATTAACCCTGCTGACATAAATCTGTTGCGTTTTAACTCGAAATTAAAGTTTGAGCAACGTCAGTCTGTCACGCTCTGTGTTCAAGTGGATAGGAGTGTTTTCAGTTAGTAACGCCGTTGATCGGTTTGTGCAGGCATGTCGAACGCGGAGGTGCTGCACCAGGTGGAGCACGGGTACCGCATGCCGTGCCCGCCCAACTGCCCCGCCGCGCTCTACGAGATCATGCTGGAGTGCTGGCACAAGGACGCGCTCAAGCGGCCCACCTTCGAGACGCTGCAGTGGAAGCTCGAGGACTTCTTCACCATGGACAACTCCGAGTACAAGGAGGCGTCGGCCTACTGAGCCCGGCCCTCCCTGCCGCCCCACCGACACGCGCACCACCACCACGTGAGTAGTGACGTCACCACATACACACACTCACACGCGCACCACGCGACTAGCCACCACACGCCGTGCCCGCCCAACTGCCCCGCCGCGCTCTACGAGATCATGCTGGAGTGCTGGCACAAGGACGCGCTCAAGCGGCCCACCTTCGAGACGCTGCAGTGGAAGCTCGAGGACTTCTTCACCATGGACAACTCCGAGTACAAGGAGGCGTCGGCCTACTGAGCCCGGCCCTCCCTGCCGCCCCACCGACACGCGCACCACCACCACGTGAGTAGTGACGTCACCACATACACACACTCACACGCGCACCACGCGACTAGCCACCACACGCCGTGCCCGCCCAACTGCCCCGCCGCGCTCTACGAGATCATGCTGGAGTGCTGGCACAAGGACGCGCTCAAGCGGCCCACCTTCGAGACGCTGCAGTGGAAGCTCGAGGACTTCTTCACCATGGACAACTCCGAGTACAAGGAGGCGTCGGCCTACTGAGCCCGGCCCTCCCTGCCGCCCCACCGACACGCGCACCACCACCACGTGAGTAGTGACGTCACCACATACACACACTCACACGCGCACCACGCGACTAGCCACCACACGCCGTGCCCGCCCAACTGCCCCGCCGCGCTCTACGAGATCATGCTGGAGTGCTGGCACAAGGACGCGCTCAAGCGGCCCACCTTCGAGACGCTGCAGTGGAAGCTCGAGGACTTCTTCACCATGGACAACTCCGAGTACAAGGAGGCGTCGGCCTACTGAGCCCGGCCCTCCCTGCCGCCCCACCGACACGCGCACCACCACCACGTGAGTAGTGACGTCACCACATACACACACTCACACGCGCACCACGCGACTAGCCACCACACGCCGTGCCCGCCCAACTGCCCCGCCGCGCTCTACGAGATCATGCTGGAGTGCTGGCACAAGGACGCGCTCAAGCGGCCCACCTTCGAGACGCTGCAGTGGAAGCTCGAGGACTTCTTCACCATGGACAACTCCGAGTACAAGGAGGCGTCGGCCTACTGAGCCCGGCCCTCCCTGCCGCCCCACCGACACGCGCACCACCACCACGTGAGTAGTGACGTCACCACATACACACACTCACACGCGCACCACGCGACTAGCCACCACACGCCGTGCCCGCCCAACTGCCCCGCCGCGCTCTACGAGATCATGCTGGAGTGCTGGCACAAGGACGCGCTCAAGCGGCCCACCTTCGAGACGCTGCAGTGGAAGCTCGAGGACTTCTTCACCATGGACAACTCCGAGTACAAGGAGGCGTCGGCCTACTGAGCCCGGCCCTCCCTGCCGCCCCACCGACACGCGCACCACCACCACGTGAGTAGTGACGTCACCACATACACACACTCACACGCGCACCACGCGACTAGCCACCACACGCCGTGCCCGCCCAACTGCCCCGCCGCGCTCTACGAGATCATGCTGGAGTGCTGGCACAAGGACGCGCTCAAGCGGCCCACCTTCGAGACGCTGCAGTGGAAGCTCGAGGACTTCTTCACCATGGACAACTCCGAGTACAAGGAGGCGTCGGCCTACTGAGCCCGGCCCTCCCTGCCGCCCCACCGACACGCGCACCACCACCACGTGAGTAGTGACGTCACCACATACACACACTCACACGCGCACCACGCGACTAGCCACCACACGCCGTGCCCGCCCAACTGCCCCGCCGCGCTCTACGAGATCATGCTGGAGTGCTGGCACAAGGACGCGCTCAAGCGGCCCACCTTCGAGACGCTGCAGTGGAAGCTCGAGGACTTCTTCACCATGGACAACTCCGAGTACAAGGAGGCGTCGGCCTACTGAGCCCGGCCCTCCCTGCCGCCCCACCGACACGCGCACCACCACCACGTGAGTAGTGACGTCACCACATACACACACTCACACGCGCACCACGCGACTAGCCACCACACGCCGTGCCCGCCCAACTGCCCCGCCGCGCTCTACGAGATCATGCTGGAGTGCTGGCACAAGGACGCGCTCAAGCGGCCCACCTTCGAGACGCTGCAGTGGAAGCTCGAGGACTTCTTCACCATGGACAACTCCGAGTACAAGGAGGCGTCGGCCTACTGAGCCCGGCCCTCCCTGCCGCCCCACCGACACGCGCACCACCACCACGTGAGTAGTGACGTCACCACATACACACACTCACACGCGCACCACGCGACTAGCCACCACACGCCGTGCCCGCCCAACTGCCCCGCCGCGCTCTACGAGATCATGCTGGAGTGCTGGCACAAGGACGCGCTCAAGCGGCCCACCTTCGAGACGCTGCAGTGGAAGCTCGAGGACTTCTTCACCATGGACAACTCCGAGTACAAGGAGGCGTCGGCCTACTGAGCCCGGCCCTCCCTGCCGCCCCACCGACACGCGCACCACCACCACGTGAGTAGTGACGTCACCACATACACACACTCACACGCGCACCACGCGACTAGCCACCACACGCCGTGCCCGCCCAACTGCCCCGCCGCGCTCTACGAGATCATGCTGGAGTGCTGGCACAAGGACGCGCTCAAGCGGCCCACCTTCGAGACGCTGCAGTGGAAGCTCGAGGACTTCTTCACCATGGACAACTCCGAGTACAAGGAGGCGTCGGCCTACTGAGCCCGGCCCTCCCTGCCGCCCCACCGACACGCGCACCACCACCACGTGAGTAGTGACGTCACCACATACACACACTCACACGCGCACCACGCGACTAGCCACCACACGCCGTGCCCGCCCAACTGCCCCGCCGCGCTCTACGAGATCATGCTGGAGTGCTGGCACAAGGACGCGCTCAAGCGGCCCACCTTCGAGACGCTGCAGTGGAAGCTCGAGGACTTCTTCACCATGGACAACTCCGAGTACAAGGAGGCGTCGGCCTACTGAGCCCGGCCCTCCCTGCCGCCCCACCGACACGCGCACCACCACCACGTGAGTAGTGACGTCACCACATACACACACTCACACGCGCACCACGCGACTAGCCACCACACGCCGTGCCCGCCCAACTGCCCCGCCGCGCTCTACGAGATCATGCTGGAGTGCTGGCACAAGGACGCGCTCAAGCGGCCCACCTTCGAGACGCTGCAGTGGAAGCTCGAGGACTTCTTCACCATGGACAACTCCGAGTACAAGGAGGCGTCGGCCTACTGAGCCCGGCCCTCCCTGCCGCCCCACCGACACGCGCACCACCACCACGTGAGTAGCCGCCACAGGTCACATGGTGGTCACATCCATTCTCGCGACTGAATCCCGCCATCTTTCATTTATTGTGCATATCAGAATCACTGAAGACATTCTCCAATGCGGTAGAAGTATATTCTTTTTTATAACATTTTTATCAATGTATGGCACATTAAAAAGATGTAACCACGCCAAAAAAATACTTAAGCGTTTTAAAATTTGTGGTAGGATGTAATTTTCAAAGGAAAGAAAAAATGCACGGCAATTTACTATTTTATTTTTTCCACAGACCCCCGGCCTCTATCACATGCCGCCCGAGCTGCATATGCTGCACAGCAGCGCGTCCATGCAACACCTGCAGATGCACCACGCCCCGCACGCGCACGGGCACGGCGCGCACGGGCACGGGCACGGCGCGCACGGGCACGCGCACGGCGCCATGCCGCACGCCGCCACGCTCAGCCAGCTGCAGCAGGCGAGCCTGGGCGCGCTGTGCCACCGCCACAACGCGCACACGCTGTACCGCGCGGCGCCCTACACCGCCAACTAACGTACATCTGTACCGATTCTTTTACACGCCTACAACTATAGCTTCACTCAGTTAACGGGCAACTCGAAATCTATCCGTCCTCTTCTGCATTGAGCATCTAGAATGGGATGGCATTAGTTTTAGAAGTGTGAATTGAGTTTAACTTTAGTTGTGTGTGTTAGAATTGGCAGCGATATGACTAAAGCGAGCGACATTTATTCGATTCTACATTAAACGTCGATCATTACGTCCGGATTTTGTTCGTTGAATCGTTATTATAACGAAGTAATGATGCAAATTTTATCGAACTCGCAATTTTTACGCGATTGACTCTATGATCGACCGTATTATGTAAATCGTATTTTGATCTGATATACCAGGTACATTATTCGTCTCCTCAAATATGGTGATAAATTCGTGTTTTTTGTAATTTCTCACCTAATGTTCTGAATAATCTCTGAAAAATTGAGCTGGTATTTTGACAAGGCTTTTTAATACAATATATTTTCGGATGAAATATTTTTTTTATTTCAATAAGTATTTGAGGAAAACAATGAAGATGTACCGTATCGCTTTAGTTATATTGTATCACGTTGCCCACATCGCCCCATTCATTCTCCCACATCTACCCTGCATATATTAACATCGAATCATTACATTTCCCAAAACTCGCGATTTCAAGTATTTTTAGCTCTCATTTCCTAGACAACAATGCCGTCACAAAGCGGCCGTTATATGACGGCGACAACGTTTTTGAAACATACGATAAAGTGTTAAAAAAGTACGACGCCACCTTTTTTCAATAGACATTTTATTCAGTGATGGCATTCGAAGCTAAAAGCAGCCGCTATGTGACGGCACAACTATCCTTGGAAACTGGAGCAAACAATTTGTTAATTATGTTTATTTTATATGTAAGACATTTCATTGATTATGTGAACTATAGAATTCTCAATAAGTACGATTTTATATTGTGCAGTGAAAAAACTCGAAACATTTCATGATCTTTAACATTGTTTCCATCATAAAAAAGCATTATGCAATTTAAAACGACGTAGGCAACAAAGAATAATAATTTATGCACTAAATAGAGCTCTCTCATTCTCACGTATAGAGTTTGTAAGCAAACGACAGCGATAAAAATACATTTCGAATGACTTATTTTCTATTTAGTGCATAGAATCGTGGTGTTTATAAAAAAAATGTCACTAATTCTTTTTGTAAAAAATGAATACATTAAATAGTAATGAAATAATGACTTAAAAAAAAAACAAGAAAAACGTACCTATCTCAACGTATTGTTATAATATTGTCATGGTTACAGAATAACTAAAATAACTATGTGAACTACGGTATACTACGAATTCAAAATGTGTACTTCTCTATTTAGCACACGCAATCTTATATTTTCAGTATTTTATTCTATGTTCAATTATGATTTTCTCCGTCAATATATAATAATATGTAATTGTTCTTTTTTATCGCTATATGCTTTCTTACTGTTTACTTTTAGCACTATGTATTAGGTATAAATTATTATTAATGCTCAATATTAATATTGAAAAAGGATTTATACATATTATACAATAAAGATTGCGTGTGCAATGTTCTTTTACAAATTTGGTAACGTGGATTTGACACCATACCCCAATGTTGATGTAGCCCATAACAATTGTAATGGCTAATAACGATTCAAGGGAAATAAAATTGTAGAAAGACAAAGAAACCGAAAAAAAAATAATTGTGTGTGCTTAAGACCACACGACAGAAGTGATAACTTAATCCAGGAGAATGCAACTGATGCGTCACGCTCTACTGCTGTAATGTTTACTATATCTCTCTCGTTCCCTCAGTCGACCCGAACCGACTTTACCCGAACGAGCGTTACATAGCCGAGCGTGACGGCGTAGTCTCATTAAATATCCACAAAATAGTGTTCAGCGCGACCAAAGAAGTTTTCACTTCAATAACTTCTTCGTTAGAACGAAAGACAAATGCATCATATACGATAAGATTAAAATAACGTTAGTACTTTAATAGTGAACAATTCTCTCAAAGCGAGAAATTGTTGTTACGAGTTTCTCACTGCCGTTTACACAATTTTATTACTCTTCGATATCGATGGTAAGTTTAGTTAGACTGCATACTTTTTAGAATTTTTCTAAATGTATTTAGCGTACGGATAGGTTAACTACTTACAGTTCTTATATCGAATAAGTCGTTGATCGTTCGCCGAAAAATACCGGTACATTTAAATATTATTAGACCGTAATAACCGGTATTGGATGTAATGATTATTATAAAGTTGCGCACTTAATTAGCCGTCAACTGTTATGATGAATTGAGTTTAAAATATCCTGGCTTTCTGACAGCGAAATAGTAGATTTAGTTGAGGTTAAAAGCTGTTGTTTCTGTACCCTTAGTACGGTTTTGATAGATTTTGCCTGTTACTTAGTACAGTGCAAACTTTTTATACCGACGAAAAAACAAAAAGTTTCTGTAACGTAAAAATTGCTTCAATTTTGTTAGTTTACATTAAAATACATACATAGATACATACTATAACGCAACAGCCATTCTCTTACGAAGAAGTACATACGTTCATAATTAGACGTCAGTAAATACTTTTTATCAGTATTATTATTATTTATGTTATCATTTTACAAAAGCCTCCGACTACATTTTTGAGGTGCCTTTTGTTATTGTTAATTGTCTCGAACATGCCATTGCTAACTCTTGGATTGTATTGTCTCTTGGAAACTGAACTCCATATAACGAAAATTCAATGAACAAAAAAACGCTTGGTCCCTTGAATTCCGTTATAAAGGGTTTACGCTATTGTTCTTAATTTAACAATTTAAAACAAGGTACCTATTTTAGGTCCATTTGACGATAGTTTGTACAATCGAAATGTATCAACTCATCGAGACGTGCAAACGCGTACTAAGGGTAAAGAATAGCTTCGTATTAGTTCGGTCCACTTCGTTTAGGGGGCGCGAGGGCGCTGTGGGGTGCGGGATGCGGGACGCGGGCGTGCGGGATGCGAGACGCGGGCGTGCGGGATGCGGGACGCGGCGCAAGATGCGGGACGCGGCGCGGGATGCGGGACCGCGGATGTGTGTGTGATTAGGAGGAAATTTAGGTTCGGCAGGGATTTTTATTACTCATGCGTATCGCATGACACTCGTGAGGGTTTATGTTAGAAAAGACGCATTATCGGATTAGGTATTTTTCACCTTGGTATACCATGTTTAAAGTAGAATAAACGTTATATTGGTGATAGATGCCAAATAATCCTATTAAAGAACTGAATTTTATATAAATACATAATATTATTAACTGTTCTGAGGGTATTTAGAGTTAGGAATTTATTTATGTAATTTATACGCTTTGGGCACGTTCGTCTAGACTCTAGAAGAGTGCCGCTCTATTGATGCGCGTAATGCGTACTTAACACTTGCGGTGTTTTTATTTAATTAATTAAACGTGTGCTCCGTTTGAGTTTCCTACGTACTTTATTAACGTAATTACGGTCCTCGTGTAGTCCTTATGAGTAACCTAGTATCAATTGTAACGCGATACGTATTCTCGATTGATATTTTATTTGTGCCAAGACTTTAGTTTAAGGGAAAGTTTAATGTTGCCACAGATAATACATAATCTAACATTACTTTTGAAGACACGATAGGTGACGTAATTTCTTATTTTTAAAATTAATATAATAAATTGGCCTAAGGAATACCTATTTTTGAATATCGCGTAGGTTTTGTATCCTTACATTTTTAGGTTTAACATAATAATATATACTATCTTGTATTGTATAGCTTTGTTGGTACATGTAAACTACCGACATCGTTTAACTCATTGGTTAAAAACTGCACTGTATTAAAAATGTGCAATATTCATATACCCCGGTGCTTAGTAATTATTCATTTTCGCGACAACTTGCGACAATATTTTTCCTGGGACATTATTTTACATCCTCAGAACAATTAAACGGAATGAAAATAGTATATCTATGTAATGTTTTTGTATTGACGAATACTCCAATTTGTTGGTGGCACTGACAAAATTGTTTTAGTGAATTTCTCTCGCACTTGTAAATAAAATAGTACAGAATGTAGGTAGTTGTGCTTATTGAAGTTTTGAATGTATTTAGGAGTGTTGATGTCGGAACAGAGTACTGCCGATACAAAAGTCCACTTTCTCGACCATTCCAATACGATCCCGATAGTTTGAACGGTTACAATTTTTATGAAAACGGTTTTAGATGTGACGAATCACGATTATATATAAGACAGAGAAAAGTATGGCGCACAATAAAGTAGTTTTTCTAATTACGTGTTTACATTTAAGGTGCCTCTAAAAATTCTATACATTTTTACGTCACAAAATTATTAAAACTGAGTTCATGCGTTTGTCACTCATTGCACGTAAGCGAGGTATATTCTATGAAAATAAATGTATAATTCGAATAAATGTTAAATATTTTTGAAACTATAGAAGATATGTAGTTTAAATTATATTCACCTCTGATGTACCTAAACTGTTATTTTATTTACACAAGTATTTAATATGATTTTTGCAATTCGCTTACGTGTAACACAAGATACTATTGTAATTTTTGCACCGCACTATTGATACTCGTGAAAGGAACGGAATCGTAAGGCGAAACGTCCATACAGTTAATTATGTTTTTATTCTACTCGATAAGTTTTATTCCTGTCACGTTATATGATTTTATTAGAAATCGGATCCGAAATGGATTTTTTAATCTGTATTATTTGAATAATTTATTAAGATATTTTAAGTTATAATACAGCTGTATAAAATGCTTTAGGCTTCGCTTTGGCAGTGGCTAAGTTCGCTATTTTACATGGCAATAATTATAATGTATTCGTATTTTATATGATTTAGTTAGCCAATATTAAGTATGTTGCGTAGAGTGGCGCCCATCACAATAATTGTTACGGGAGCGATAAGAGAGTATAGTATAAGGCTATGTGAGCGATGAGTGTTAGATATTATTGATATAACTTAGCAATTATTGATGTTACAGTACATGGCGTGGTCTTGTGTACTGTACAGTACTGCGGGAACGTTACTCATCAGCGATTGGTTGGGTTCGTATAGAGCGACTGATGTTATTTGATACTGTTCGATATGAACTAAGGTCTTATTACCTCCGAGTATCAATTAAATCTTATTTTAAGTTTCCACCGTGCCGATATTCCACTGTTGATAGATAGTTGCGCTATTTAAATCAATTCCTTCATTATCTCATATATCATTTTTTTTTTATTTTATTATTACGATTCGATTGTAGTCGATCGACAGTGTAATATTGGCAACGTACGGTTATGATTATTTTATCACTTATTTGTAAAGATTTTTTTAACACAACAATAAATATAAATGTGAAATATACTTTGTTTTATTATATAAACCCCAAAACCCTGTTAATATCATTAGAGAGTTAGATGTGTACCTTCATAGAACTTAGTTGAGATTATTACTGCCACGTTGCAATAATGTATTTGAACATCTCATCATCATAATACGAGTTTGCACATCTGAAACAAGATTTCAACTTTTGTAGATTTCTGGTGTATTGAATCATGACCATAAAAATAATTAATTTTGTCCGATGACGTCATGTCCTGAAAACGGGGACTATCAAGGCAGAAACAAGTTTTGGTTTTGTAAGACCGTTTGATCCATTTAATTAACTTTCGATAAAGAAAATTATCAACATTATCTGGATGTGCAATCTCGTGCTAGGCCTGCTGATTCAATTTGAACTTTAAAAGCAGCCTTAAAGTACGATTCACGTCTAACAATCTGTCGGACCGCAGCGAAGCGTGCAACAAATTAAACTGAAATGTATTTGACGTTAGGCCTAGCCCGCACTGCGAAATTTATTTTCCCTATTTTAATATATTTTTTTCAAGAATTTTAAATCGCAAGTGCGTGCAGCTTCATACATTTCCATGTCACAGATTTCTGCGAAAAAATCGCAATTTACGAATCGAAAAAACTAATAAATTACGCAGTGCTGGCCAAACCGTAAAGTTCAAATCATAGAGATAATAATAATAATAACTTTCTCAGTGGTTCAAATTGGCATGTGCCAGATACAATATTGCGTTCCGCGCGGAATGCGCGATCAGCGGAGAGTTACATTGCTCATGCAAACATGAACTTTAAAAGTCGAATACATTTCAGTTTCATTTCATTCATTCATTACATTTTCTATTCTCAATGAGATCCGACGCTCTCCATTAATAATAATAATTCGTACAATCTACCTATTTTTTTCTACTAATTATTTATTTCCATTGTACTCTGGTAACAATAAAACAACTGCAAACAAAATTAGGAAACTATATTTCTCAACTTATCACATACACATTTAATTCTGCCCTTATATTCACTGAGGATGTTCTCTTTACTCTGACAGAGCTGCTCAACATCAGTTTCAATTTTTCCTATAAGAGTACCGATATCAAAATCCATTTTCGCCTTCTTGCTAATCGGTTCTTCCCCTTCACTTTCATCAAACAACGAATCTATATCACCTAGATCGAAATTACTTTTAGATTTCCTTAGTCCATTCATATTGTCATTAATTTCCATACATTCCTGTTCTTGTTCATCCACATCAGATATTTCCATACATTTATGTATGTATTTATTATTGACAACAAATTCTAACTGTTTGTGCCATTCTTTGGTATTGAAGATTTTTTTCTGTTCGACAAATTTATTCCATGTTGCTTTGGAATCTTTGAGAATTGGTGTGATTAATTCACTAATATCATCGTCGTCAGAAACTGTAACACTGATTATGTACTGTCGTATATCGTCGCTGTCGTCTAAAAGACGCCTTGTGGTATTTGTAAATAGAGTCGCAATTGCTGCATCGTTTTGATTTTCTAATAGAGATTTTGAGAGTTTGCAAAATAATTTGAATAAAAGATGAACAGTCTCTATATTTCCCACTTGCACAATACTCGAAATAACATGTAGTATCTGTAATGAAAAAAAAAACATGTAAGTCCGAAAATGATTGGATTTCAATCCCAAAATATTCTGTACTATCTAGGTGCTAATTGAAAGCGCGAGATATGAAAATTACTACCGTCACGAGGGAATTGTTTCGTTCAAATTTTTCCACGTAACTTTCGGTCAGAGAGGCCAATCCCTCCAAATACCTAAAGAGCCACACGGAGCGATCGTCGAGACGCCTTTGCAGCACACTGTTGCAACGCGGGCAAGCTTTGAGCCATGCTCTCGTGAGCAAGTCTTCTATCCGTGGATCACTTTCCACAAACGCACAAGTGGATAACAATTTTAAATGTTTAATCTGAAAATCAAAACGTGATTCTTTTAAATCTATACAATTTGAAATACCTGCTGGAAATTGAGATTATAATATGATTTAAGTATAGGCATAACCCAAACGCTAGTTTTAAAATTTTTGTTCGTACGAACAAGCTATAATCATCGAAACAGCTGAACCTATTTTGAAGGGATTTTCATAGGCAGTTGGAAAAGATTACGAAAGGAGTGATCTAAGCTACTTACATTTCATCCCGAAAATATTCAGATATCATTGCTCACTAAAAAAAAAACTGTCAATATTAGAGACAAAACGGTCTAACCCCTGAAAAAATCCATGATCAGGCTAGTCCATATTTTAACGTTTTTTTTTGCATTCTACGCCCGTAACGTGACAAATGTATCTAACGACTCAATAAAAAGTCCAACAACTTACCAAAATTTGCAAACTACCCTCATTGTCGTTCAAAACTTCGTGAAATTTTGCGAGCGAATCATCCACAATTCCTTCCATGGATATTCTAATACTACTTCTGGGTAAATTACTAATTTTCATCGCAGACCAAGTCCCGAAATTGTTTACATCTTTAACACTAAATTGTTTATAAATTAGCATTTTGTCGCTATTGCATAGGGTCTCAAACAGTTTCTCTATAGTGTGAGTCAAGTGAATCTGCTGAGGCGATGAGGCGAACGACGCGTGAGATTCCAGTTGCTGGTAAACTTTTAATAATCCTAACAATACGTCTAAACGTAGTTGGTTATCACCGAGCCTGGAAAGACGACAGATATTTTTGATACGGTAAATCTACATTTTTTTTTGAAGTTATACTTCTTAAGTCGCGTTATGAACAAGTATAAATTAAAAATTTAAAAACCCCCGACATTCGCCATTTTGTGGCGGGGGCCATCTTGGATTTGCAATAATGCTAGTCTACTAGTCAAGCCCTTTCATTTGATACCCATATTAAGGGAGTTGTGAAAAATATGTAATCCGCCATTTTGTAGCGGCGGCCATCTTGGACCGATTTTCATCAAATATAGCTAACAACACTCTCGACTAATTCACCTTTCAAACAAAAAAAAACCGCATTCAAATCGGCCCACCCGTTTGAGCGCCACAGGGGAACAGACAGACACACACACACACAGACACGTCAAACTTATAACACCCCGTCGTTTCTGCGTCGGGGGTTAAAAAATGATGAGAGTGAATTTTCATGAGACGCGCGCACAGGGTGACACGAAAACGACATGCTGAAGTTGCTCGCTAACCTCTCAGCTGTCAAACACAACTCAGAAACAACACAGTCCGACACAACTCAGAATATCGCTGTATCGGTTTTCGACTTAACATCTCTTAAACACTTCAAGCTTTCACTGATATTCAAATTGAATTTAAAACGACAAAATTAGGGACAAATAAACTTACCTGCAAAGTAAAATCCACAGATTGGAAGCAAAAATGGCACTGTAATATTCAGTGCCTATGATAGCTTCGTATAAATAATTCTCTAACTTATTATACTGTTCCGGAGTGAACATGGTTGTTAGAGTTACGGTATGGAGTAGCAAATGTTCGTACAACCCGTAGTACTGAGTACGGCCTTCTAATGTTTTGTGCTTCAATTTTAAGCCAACGTTGAACCACTTGTGAGCTGTAAATATGTTAGTTTTAAAACTTTCATCACTACCAAACTGTGACTTTTAAGCTATTTTTGACGCCCTCCCCTAGCGCAGTGGTGAACGCTGTGGTCTTATAAGTGGGAGGTCAAGGGTTCGATTCTCGGCAGTAACAATTTGAGACATTATGATTTCTAAGTTGTCTCTAGTTTGGTCTAGTTGCCACCCTACCGGCAAAGCCGTGCCGACTGCCGCCGAGCGATTTAGCGTTCAGGTACGATGTCGCGTAGAAACCGATGGGTTTAATAAGAAATGCCATACATCTTCCAAGTTAGCCTACTTCCACCTTAGACTACATCGTCACTTATCATCAGGTGAGATCGCAGTTAAGAGCTAGTACTTGTAAATTAATAAATCGACTATAATAAATCAAATCAAATCAAATCAAATAAACTTTATTCAAAATTGGTACACTGTACACTTTTTGAACGTTAAAATGATTGTTAAAAACGATAGTTCCCTTTAAATATTTTAAAAATAAGTGATTTGTTCAAATCGCGATTGGTTTAACGGGTTAGCATAAAAAAAGTTGCCAAGTATAATTTTCCTACATTTAGAATTTTCCTAGACCTTTTCCGATAGTGTCGTGGGACCTCTACGATTTGGATTTGAGAAAGATTCGAGATTTTTACTGAGATAAAAAGTAGCCTCAGGTACTAAATTATACCCGTACAAAAAATCACGTCGTGATTGAAAGACATCAAACAACAATATTATAATATTAATAGGGAAGTAGAAATATTATTATGGGTAACGATTTGTAATTTTTTGTACTTACAATGAGGTAAAAATGAAAACACACAAGCAATAACTTTGTCCGTATCGTCACTTGATGCACTTTTATTCTCTACAACTGCTCTCATTACCGACGCAACAAGCAGCATGTGTCCCAACAACTCGCTGTCTTCCAATTCACCGCTCTCTGTTACGAATATTAACTGAAAATAAACACATTTTAAAGGGCCTGTTTTACCACCTTCTGAGCGTTTTACCACCTTCTGAGCGTTTTACCACCTTCTGACACTTATGTCGGATAGCCTAACGCTCTAAAACGTAAGTTTTGTCACTTTCTTACTTTATGTCAAGTGACAAAGACAAAAGTTGTGAATAAGCTATCCAAAACTTATAAGGTGGTAAAACAGACCCTTAAACAAGTGAATAATCTAAAATATTGAAAGTTTCACCAAAAACAACTGACTTCACCACCACACATAAAAAAACCGATTAATAGTTTCGGAGAAATCCGAGGACAAACATACATACACTTATGAAATTTTGTGTATTTGTTTGGAAGCTCTTCCAGATGTGAAATTTTGCAGTTCCAAAGTGATACTGAGGGCCTGTTTCACCACCTTCTGATAAGTGTCGGATAGCTTGTTCACAATTATTTTTATCTTTGTCATTTGACATAAAGTAAGAAAGTGACAAAACTTATGTTTAGGCTATCCGACACTTATTACAAGGTGGTGAAACAGGCCCTTAACCTTCTTTTTTCGAAGTCAAAGAATACTGTTTCCACATCACGCACTAGATGGCGCAATACAAATCACTTACGAAGATAATATAATCTACAGCCGCAAATGAACTCACAACGATCAGATTTTTGACAACCTTCCTGGCGCACTGTGGTCTTAATAAGTGGGAGGTCCTGGGTTCGACTCCCGGCAGAGGCAATTTGGGATTTTATAAACTAAATTGTCTCTGAACTGGTCTAGTGAGAGGCATCCACCTTAGCTATTTAGACACCTGTGAAGTCGTACTGCTTAGCGATTTAGCGTTCCTATACGATACCGCGTAGAAACCGATCAGTGGTATGGGTTTAATATAAACTGCCATACCTCTTTCAGATTAGCCCAATTCCATCTTAAACAGCATCGACATTTACCATCAGATGAGATCGCAGTCAAGGGTTAACTTGTAGATGAAAAAAAAATTGTACTTACTTTTAGAAAATTTGTTTCATTCATAAGAGCGGCAATCAAAACCTCTGAAGGCGTTGATACGTGCGTGTCCAAAAGTGCTAAAAATTCTGACGATTTATTTACAGCTACTTCATAGTATGAACTGTTGCATCTAAAATTATTTATAATAATAAGAAAATTGAAATAAATACATTGATAAGTAATGCAGTGGACTTACATATTTATATAATTTTATCTTTGATTTTAACATTTCAAGGTGGAATTAGGAAATTGGTGGTATAAGCCGCCTCCAATCGTGTCGGACTGCCGACCCGACAAACCATCGCGTAAATGTCGAGAAAATGCTCTCGTGTTTGCACACACACAGAGAGACCTTTGCACTATAATATCTTCTGTGTAGTTGGCTAGGCCCGATGACCGCCGTGGTCAAAATTCAGTCAGGGGAACTAGTGTTATTATTATTATTATTTGCTGTGTTGCGGTATCTTCTGTTGCTTCATTGGTCTAGTGGTTACTGGTTAGCATATTCAACTGCAGATTACGAGGTCCCGGATTCGATTCTCGGGTCGGGCAAATAATTGGTAGACCGTATTGGATTTTTCTGTCAAGAAATTCTCAGTGCCAGCCCGGAATTGGTAGTTGGCGGTGTTTCACCCCCGTGCCTCGGAGAGCACGTTAAGCAATCGGTCCCGGTTATTATCACTATCATGTGATTAATAGTCGTTAAAGCCCGCCAACCCGCATAGGAGCAGCGTGGCTGGTCTAAGCTTTATATGCCTCTCTCCTATGAGAGACGAGGCCTGTGCCCAGCAGTGGGACGTTAAAAGGCTGTAGTGGTGGTGGCGGTGTTGTGGTGTCTTTTGAGACGAAAGGAAGCGATCGTAATCTTGCATTGTCACATTCTCTCAATTTAGTTCAAACTTTCTGTAAAACCGAATCGTCGCCACAAGTAAAATAAATTAAAAACTTACAGACTAGTATGAGACAGTAGTTTTACAATAGTTTCGTATTTATTGGCGGCGGAACATTTAAATATGTTGCATATTCGCAGCAGGATCTTTAAAGAGAAACTTGCTACTTTCAAGGATCTCAGTACGATCTTGTCTTCCTCAGATGCCTGCAATACAATAAAATAAACCTTTATAAAATAAATACTAGAGAATGCCCGCGGCTTCGCCCGCGTGAATTTCGGTTTTGCACAAATCTCGAGGGAATCGTGGATTTCCGGTTCCCGTTCCCGCTCCCTTTTCCAACCTTTATACCTACTATCAAGGAAGTTCGCTATAGTAATCTACCTATAGCTGTAGCTATAGATTTCGGGTTTTCCAAAATCCCGTGGGAACTGTGCATTTTTTCAGGATAAAAAGTTAATGTGTTAAGTCCTATGTTTTAAGTCAGGGCATAATCTACCTCTATTCAAAATTTCAGCCAAATCGGTTCAGTAGTTGCAGCGTGATTGAGTAACAAACTTCCATCCACACTTTCACATTTATAATATTAGTAAGATTATATTAATCATTGATACCTGCGATTACTAAAAATAATAGTATGATAGATGAAAACTTATCAATGTTGCTAAAACTTGTAGTTTTCAATATTTTTAAGCAATTTTTTTTTATTCTGAAGAATTTTTTATCAAGTTATTATTTAACATTTTACACTATTGTTAGGTATCTAACAATGGACAATATTGTATCCAATCGAATAAGGCCACTTGAAGACCTGTGGCGCAACAGATTTTCAAGTTATTACTTTTTTGTACATACCCACAAAAACGCACACCAAATTGAAATGGCTGTCCCTAGGAGGGGGTGGGGGTAGGCCATATTAAGTAGTATTTTAGTGGTAATGAGTTGTAGAATACACCCCTAAAATATCGCTAGTTCGATCCTAGACACACTGTAGATTTAGACCTGACCGTGTATGGCGTAGAATAAATCTAGCCAGGCACTAAGCAAAGTATACTAAGTTAGTATCTAATCGTAAAAAATTACCTACCTCCAAAGCAGTTGCTATATTTCTTTCTATTGTAGAGGCCAGTAGTGTACTACTGGTGTTAAAAATATTTTTCTCCAAAAGAAAGCTTGAATATTTCTCACAAATTATAGTGTAGGCCTTCCATTGTTCCGCCATAGTTTTGACATCCAACGATTGGACCATGTCGCAAATTTTCAAGTTTATTTCTAAAGCTTTAAAATAAGATATTAATTAGAAAATGTTAAGAGAAATTTTTTATCATTACATAATATATTTTTCTAAATCAGAGCCTCAGTTAACAGGAAAAATATATTTGTACTTAAACAATTTATTTACTAACTGCTATCACTCCTTGCAGCAGTTTTTCAGTTCTGAATCTGAAGCAATAAATGTAACCAAATAAAACACAGTTAAACTAAATCACAGACAAAACTTAATTTTATTTACACATATGTATGTAATGGTATTGGAACTGCAAAATATTCACATATGATAATCTGCAAGGGCTTCCAAAGAAATATACAAAATTTCATTCCATAAGTGTATGTTTGTCCACGGATTTCTCTGAAACTATTAATCAGATTGTGACCATTTGTTTATAATCGGCTTACATTTACTTCAACTAGAGAACAGTGTTTCATCAAGTTTCATTAAAATCTGTTCAGTCATTTTCAAGATATGGACTGTTAAGTGTGTGGTGAAGTCGGTTTAACTGTCTTTTATAATTATCACTTGTCTGAATGTCTATATAATGGGTAATAATTAACATACAGTTATATACAAATAACACAATTAACATATTATAACCAAAAAGGTTGTACACAATCTCTAAACTAAACTGCCATGTCTGAATGTAATGCTTTCCTTTTATGTAGGAAACATTGTCAGTAAGAAAGCCCTATTTTTAGAGCTCAGTATAGAAATTGTGCACAACCGAATTAGCCCCACAGTCACAAAACCAGTCAAATAATTACAGAACTTACTCTTGTCAAGAATTTCCCGGTCCTGCTTTTCAGTCAAATCAAATGTTAAATGCTTCTCTAAAGCCATTAAGTAGATCATTTGCAACTCGTGGCAATTTCTAAACAAATCCTTCAGTTGTTTTTCAACCTTACTTAGGCTATTACCGTAAATATATTCACTGAAATATAGATATTAAAGTTCATTAGAACTTTTATAATATAGTTTAATATGTTGAACACTAAATAAGGTCATTAAGTTTTCATGGGTCAAACTTCAACTTCATTAGTTTGACCAACCAAAGAAGTAATGTAGCATCTTAGACAATACCTTGCTGCACTGGAATATTTAATATATATCCGTTTGTGATGATGGCCTCTTTCCAAATATCAAAAAGTAACAAATATCTGGCGACCATCCCCAAAGTGCAGCAAAAGAAATATCATTTTCCACTCTAAAATGTTTTGTTTCCTTTTTCGCTTAAATAAAACAAATGCTTATATAGTTATTTTACTGTTACTGTTGATCCTAGGAATTGTACTTGAGCCAAGATGACCCCTTTCCCTTATCCAATATGTTGGACTTGACATGCAGAAGTAAAATATTACCTTACCTGTCTTTGCAATGAGTGAATACAGATAGTATGATGTTTCCAGTGCAAGTGCTAAAATTCTTTACTTCACTACATGTGATGGCAACAGATTCAATCATAGTTTTTATGCAATTAGATAATATTTTCAGAATACACACAGCGTCATCTAAGTAGTTACACAATTTATCCATTTGTGGGTTTGCATCTTCTAAAAATGAATGAATTAGGTCCAGGCTCTGAAAATTAAATTCACTCAATGAAATAATTGCTAGCCAATACATTATTTCTCATGCAGCCTTTATTAGTTCCTTATAATATTTGAGATTTTATAGTGCATCGATGTATGTAAAGTATTTTTTCTTTCTACATATTAGACCAAAGAAACTTTGTTCATGTTTTTTTTTTCACTCATTCACTATTACTGTGACATTATAATGAATATAACATTTTGGTTTTCAAGTATTGAGCCTAAAGTCTACTAATTAGGTCCCGGAATTAATCTGTGAGTAATTTGTGTCACATCAAAAAATCACTACAAAGAAACACACAAAGTACATAAGGCAGGAGATTGACAAACACAGTACATAAGGCAGGAGAAGTGCACACACTTGTGCACTTCTATAACACATGCACTCTCATTGTCAGATGGCATGGCAATGCAAGCCATTCAGAGATCAGTCGCAGGACCGATGGCTTCACATGCTCTCTGAGCCAAGGGAGTGTTACATTGGCCAACTCCAGACCGATGTAGTATTTCTTTAAACTGTGCCGATACTGAGATTTCTTGAAGTTTTTTATTGGTCCAATACAGGACTTCATGATCTGTCGCCAATGAAGTTAGCCACTAGACCAAGTGGGGTTGATGAACTTATACTCACTAAACTGTTTGTGTAGGTTGGTGGTCTTGTTCAAATTTTTTTTACATTTATAATAAGGAAGTTCTAATTATATGTCATCTTTCTCATCAACAGTGTTTGCTGTCTAAGCATTTGCTGAACTAAATATATAGGCTACATACATATTCCAGAGCTTATGGAAAAGTTTGGAACTATCTGTACATGTGTGTATTTTACAAAAGATGTAAAATGAATCATTACCCTGTACCCGTTGGCCTGTGCCCAGCAGTGGGACATTGAAAGGCTGTAGTAGTGGTGGTGGCGGTGGTGGCGGTGGTGGTGGTGGTGGTGGTCGTGGTAGAATCATTACCTGAAGTATACACGATCTGCAGTCTTCTAGTAATACAGTTAAAGGTTCCTCAAGTACATTTCTTGCATCGATACTTTTAAGTGCGTAGGTCTTAATTTTCGATACAAGTAAGTCATACATTTCTACTTCAGTCTGAGTTAACTTTTTAAGAAAAATAAATACATTTTATTGAAATAGAAGTTTACTTTTACTTGGGTTTAACATTAGAAAGGATACTGTTGACAAATCGAATCGGCCAACACTTGTTTCCGAAAACATATCTGAACTTTGAGAGTCGTCCATATTATTCACGTATAATTTTAAATTTATGCCTTGCCGTTAACCGTTAATCCAAGAAAGTACTTACTCCGGGTTCCAAGAGAATGTAAATCACTACGTGAATACAATAATTTCTGATCCAACACTTTTGGCGGGATGGCAAGTCAACTGGCGAATTTCATAAATAACACATAAATAAACAACACAGACCACGAAAAATAAAATAAACATAAATCTATTTTTTTCTGATTCTGAAAATCCTGATTTCTACATTGACATGGATTTCTAATTCTGTGGAATTCTGACGTTTCGTAATGTTACCAGAGATAAAACAATTCCCACAAAAAAGATAAATAAAAAATTCAAAACTTATGCAAATACCCAACTGCCGCACAGTGGGTCGAAACTGCTATTTGAGGGACATAGGATTTTTTGTTACAAATTCCATTAAAAAAAATACGTATCGAAAGATCTTGTCATTTTGATGAATAATTGTTATTAAAAGTTTTTCTCTAAAACTGATAGCTTGCCCGAAAAAAAATATTTTCAGTTTTTGTTGTATGGAATGAAACATAAACTGCTAAATTTTGGCCAAGTCTTGAAAGGTCTTGCTTTGAAACTACTTTATTCTTATTCTTTGGCTTGTTGGCTATAATTCTACGCTATCAGCGCGTACCCGAAGTTGCCCGTTCGCAAGTTATAAGGTTCACAAAAATGAAGAAAAAAAAGTAAGTAAAAAGTACTTTTTAGGGTTCCGTACCTCAAAAGGTACAAAAAGGAACCCTTATAAGATCACTCTCTTGTCCGTCTGTCTGTCTGTCCGTGTGTCACCACTGATTTTCTCAGAAACGGGTGAACCAAGCAAGTTGTAATTTATACTGGATACTGAAATCTATAGTTCCTATTAGGTGTATAAAAATCAAGGTCCTGAGTCAACACGGTAAAGAGATATGGGCAAATTTAGATTTTGGCGAGAACTTATAAGTACCGAAAATTACCTTAATTTTCATTTTTTTTTATTTTACGTAATTTTCCCTTCACTTGTGCTATAAGACCTTGCTTTTAACCAAAATTGACAATTCTAGGTCAACCGGAAGTACCGTAGGGTAGACTGGGTACGGTTGAAACGGTGGACGGTTGAAACAAAGCGAATATCTCGACACCGTGTGTGGTGAGGTTGATGGTTACAAGGGAAGAACGAAGCGGACGACAAGTCCAAACACGAATTTTGGTGTTTCGTCGCCCCGCTTTACTTCTAGATAGGAGGCCCCATTGTGTTTTTTGACGTAAAAGTAAGTATTTTTTGTCCGTACATTTTTGCAATTATAATGGATTTATTAAAGTTAGAGTAATGAGAGTTTTTTATCGTTTTTAATGAAGTTTGTAGAATATGGTTGTATGATTAGTGTTTATTCAAACTTATTATCATTCTTACTGTCAACAATTTTATACCTAGAAGGGGGGTTGGGGACAGTTGAAACATTTTTTGTGGGTACGGTTGAAACACTTCATTTATTTAATTTTCTTATTTCTAAGATGCCAAGGGTACGCCAAAGGGAGACTACGAGACGTCAAGCTGATTTATCGACGTACAAATAAGCATAAGAAGGTGTAAAAGCCGGATCTTCGTTAAGAACAGCGACAGAAAAGAATGGACTGAACTACTGTTCCCTGTTGAGGTATACAATGTACGTAAACGAGATGTGACTGGTGGCAATGAAAATCAAGAAATGTGATATAAGGCTCATAATCGAGTGTTTAACCAGGAACAAGAGCGTGAACAATCTAAATATTTAATTAAATGTGTAGACATATATTTTTGCCTAACTAAAAAGGATGTCTAACTAAACTATGCTGAACTAAAGGATATATAACTAGAAAGTCGTAAAATGTTATTAGACGATGAATAAAATATGTTCATTTATTATATTTTGTATTATTTGCATGTGTTTCAATTGACCCCAGGCACTGTTTCAACCGACCCTGGCATGGGGACGGTTGAAACAGTTTCCATTTTTTTTTAGATCTGATTTTACACATAAAATACAATACAGTGATCTCAAATAACATTGCCCATTCGTAGACAGATATGTGGTCTTTTATTTAATATATTTCCTTCAACGCTCGGTTAACTATTCCCGATGAAATGGACGATTAACGCTAAAATGTTTCAACCGTACCCAGTCTCCCCTATAGGTTTTGGGTCGAAAACCTACATGGTAGTTGCCGTTGACCTAGAATCCTGAAATTTGGCAAGTAGGTAGGTCTTATAGTACAAGTAAAGGAATAAATCTGAAAACCGTGAATTTGTGGTTACATCACACAAAAAACATTATAATGTGTTCATAAACAAATAATTGGTATTTTCAATTTTCGAAGTACAATAACTATACCAAATGGGATATCATATAAAAGGAATTTATTTGTACATTCAAAAACAGATTTTTATTTATTTTTATGCATAATAGTTTTTGATTTATCGTGCAAAATGTCGAAAAAAATTCCGTTACGCCCCCCTTATCTCTGAAGTTTACCAATAGAAAAATCTAAAGTATAGTTTTTTGAATTGTATTAGCAGTAGTTTTAAATAAAAATAACTAATACAATTAAAAGAACTAAACTAACAAAATTAATCACTGTCACTATCTTGTAAAGTGTGTATCTATAAATTCAAATTCGGTTAGTATGTTGATTTTATTTTTCCCGTGAAATGTACATAAAATTCTAATAACCATAATTTTTTTAGATTTTTCTATTGGTAAACTTCAGAGATAAGGGGGGTGTAAGGGAATTTTTTTCGACATTTTGCACGGTAAATCAAAAACTATTATGCATAAAAATAAATAAAAATCTGTTTTAGAATGTACAAGTAAAGTCCTTTTATATAATATTCCATTTGGTATAGTTATCGTACTTTGAAAATTGAAAATACCAATTATTTGTTTATGAAAACAATATAATTTTTTTTTGTGTGATGTAACCACAAATTCACGGTTTTCAGATTTATTCCTTTACTTGTACTATAAGATCTACCTAATTGCCAAATTTCATGGTTCTAGGTCAACGGCAACTACCATGTAGGTATTCGACCCAAAACCTATAGGGTACTTCCGGTTGACCTAGAATTGTCAATTTTGGTTAAAAGCAAGGTCTTATAGCACAAGTGAAGGGAAAATTACGTAAAATAAAAAAAAATGAAAATTAAGGTAATTTTCGGTACTTATAAGTTCTCGCCAAAATCTAAATTTGCCCATATCTCTTTACCGTGTTGACTCAGGACCTTGATTTTTATACACCTAATAGGAACTATAGATTTCAGTATCCGGTATAAATTTCAACTTGCTTGGTTCACCCGTTTCTGAGAAAATCGGTGGTGACACACGGACACACAGACAGACGGACAAGAGAGTGATCTTAGAAGGGTTCCTTTTTGTACCTTTTGAGGTACAGAACCCTAAAAAGTACTTTTTACTTACTTTTTTTCTTCATTTTTGTGAACCTTATAACTCGCGAACGGGCAACTTCGGGTACGCGCTGATAGCGTAGAATTATAGCCAACAAGCCAAATAATAAGAATAAAGTAGTTTTAAAGCAAGACCTTTCAAGACTTGGCCAAAATTTAGTAGTTTATGTTTCATTCCATACAACAAAAACTGAAAATATTTTTTTTCGGGCAAGCTATCAGTTTTAGAGAAAAACTTTTAATAACAATTATTCATCAAAATGACAAGATCTTTCGATAAGTATTTTTTTGAATGGAATTTGTAACAAAAAATCCTATGTCCCTCAAATAGCAGTTTCGACCCACTGTGTGCCGCATGTAGATATGACAAAGCCTGACAGACACTTCATGCATTATCACCATGAAGTTCATGGTGATAATGTCATTCGACATCCATTCTTTTACCCGACTGGGTATATGTGTTTCACCTGTGTGTATGTATGTCCATTCCTATGTCCGCGTGTAACTGCTCAACGGATTTTGATAAATGATACGTCATAAGATTTGTCTTGATGACGCGAGTGTCATTGGGTACCTAAATTAAAAAAAAATCAAAATGGCTGACTTTATGCGCTTTTATGTGCGGGCTAAAAAATTTTTTTTTCGCTGTAATTACTTCGAATGTAATTACTTAATTGTTTCGAATGTAATTACTTTGTTTATCACTAGGGCAGCCAAGTTAACCTAGTGTTGCTTACTACAAAATTTAATTTCCCTATTTTTCATGAGATTCTGGTCGATCTATACATACTTTGTTTATCGCTATAAAGGGCAGCCGTAGTGTTGCCAACTTTGGAATTTCATTTCATGAGATTCCTATTTTTCATGAGATTCTGGTCGACCTATACGCGGCATACGGCTTTTTATCTCTATGGAAATAACCATGAACCTATAGAAGAGGACTTGGCATAATGTCCTATAGAAAATAGTGGATCGGAAAATAGCTTAAGCTTATCAAAATTTTCATAAGTGTGTAAGAGACAACACTACATTTTTAAACATAACAATAAAACAGATCGTGGCAGAAATTTTATTGCAACTTCCCTTAAGATGGCCTCCCTAAAATGTATACATGAACACTCACACACGCACAACTTGAGACATCACAATGAACACGCGCCATTTTATGTTACAGGATTGTGCGTGTGTGAGTGTATTTTTGGCACGTTTTTAAGGTAGGTATGCCTACTCTACTTATTATTATTAATCTCTATGGAAATAACTCATCTGTAAATGACAATGACAGCTGTCAGAATTCCACGGAATTAGAAATCAGAGATAGAATCATCAATCAGCTGTTGAGGTTGTTTTTATTAAAAATACATATTATAAAAAATAAAAAATGTATTATTATAGGTAATTGAATTACAATCATATAAGAAGTGTAATCTTGAAGATTGAAAATACTAATCAGTGAGTGTGATCGCACTGAATAATGAATCAAAGAGTACTTCATTGGAAAGTTTAGAAATTGGAGGTATATTAATACAAATTGTCAACACATTTGTGTGTTGATCTCAGAAACAGAACCTTATTAGGTATACAGAACTACTGCTTACAAGTGAAACGCTTCAAAATGGAGGAAAATCTTTTAAAACCTAAGATAGAAATATTAGACGAACTAGAGATAACCTACGACTCTCAAAATGAGGACCTCATTACACCTAAACAAGAGTTAGACACCTCAGATTCACACCAACAATCTGTGAACATGTTGAAACCAATTCAAATAGAATCAATTTTAAGTAGCGAAATTGTTGAATTACAAAATCTTGAGATGAAGAAAGAGAAATCTGAAGAGGGAGACACAACATTTAAAAACACAGATGTGTGTGGATGTATGAGGACAGATATTAAAGTGAGTTGCCTCTATCTCATGATTACTATGTTTCAGTTTCACATTTGAAATGCATCTAGATGTTTTCTACGGTATTGTGTTGTTGCTATCATTGTCATCAACCAATAGACTTCCACTGCTGGACATAGGTCTCTTGTAGAGATTATCACATGCTACATCTTGTGCTGCTTGTATCCAATCTTCAACGACTTCCCTGGAGCAGTGGTGAGCACTGTAGTCTTATAAGTGGGAGGGCCTGGATTCGATTCCCGGCAGTGGCAATTTTAGATTTTATAATTTCTAAATTGTCTCTGGTCTGGTCTGGTGGGAGGCATAAGCTGTGGCTGGTTACCACCCTGCCGGCAAAGCCTTGCCGCCAAGCAATTTAGCGTTCCAGTATGATGCTGTGTAGAAGCCGATCAGGGGTATGCATACCTCTTTCAAGTTAGCCCGCTTCCATCTTAGACTCCATCATCACTTACCATCAGGTGAGATTGCAGTCAAGGGCTAACTTGTAGTTGAATAAAAAAAAAATCTTGGCCCACCTAGTGTTACTGTGTAGTGGGTAACTATTATTACATGCTAGTATATATTTTATTTTCAGCCGGAGCCCAATGAAACTGAAGAAAGTTTGTCTACAGATAGTGCTCAAAGAATTGGTAAGTGTTGAGGATAATAGGATAAACTTACTCACAAAAATCCATCCACTAGAAGTCAAATTAATAAACAGGTAAATAAACTATTGCCACCTTTATACTATTAAAAGAAGAAATGCTCACTCACATAAAGATGAGTTTTTGAGTGCCTTCCTGGCACAGTTGTGAGCACTGTGGCCCTATAACTGCTTATGCAGGAGACCTCACATTTGATTCCCGGCAAAGGCAATTTGGAAAATAATTTCTAAATTGTCTTTGGTCTAGGCTGGTGGGAGGTTTCAGCTGTAGCTAGGTTGCCACCCTACCAGCAAAGCTGTGCCACCAGGTGATTTAACGTTCTGGTACAATACCACATAGAAACCGATCTGGGACATGGGTTTAATAAAAACTACCATCACACTAATATTATAAAGGCGAAAGGTTTGTGTATGTGTATGTTTGTTACTCATTAATGCTGCAACTACTGAACCAATTTGGCTGAAATTTTGAATGGAGATAGATTATGCCCTGACTTAACAAATTATAGTTTATAGTAGTAGTATACTTTTTATCACAGAAAAGTATTCCTGTGGGACTAAAATAGATTTAGACTTCCAAAAACGCGATAGATGGCGCTGACTGTTCTTAGGTAAATCACGCTCACATAGCACATTATTACAATAGTTGTATGCATCTGTATGCATTTGCACTTTTATCCTGGAAAAATCCATGATTCCCATGGGATTTTGAAAAAACCAATAGATTATACTATAGCAAACTTCCTTAAAAGTAGGTACCTATAAAGGTTGGAAAAGGGAGCCGAAACGAGAACCGGAAATCCATGATTCCCTCGGGATTTGTTTAGAACCGAAATTCACGTGGGCGAAGCCACGGGCACATGCTAGTAGCCCATATGTCTTCCAGTTCCAAGCTAGCTCGCTTTCAACTAAGACTGTATCGTCACTTCCCATCAGGTGAGATTGCAGTCAAGGTCTAACTAGAGCTCATTATAATATACTAGAGAATGCCCGCGGCTTCGCCCGCGTGAATTTCGGTTTTGCACAAATCCCGAGGGAATCGTGGATTTCCGCTTCCCGTTCCCGCTTCCTTTTCCAGCCTTTATACCTACTATCAAGGAAGTTCGCTATAGTAATCTACCTATAGCTGTAGCTATAGATTTCGGGTTTTTCAAAATCCCGTGGGAACTGTGCATTTTTTCAGGATAAAAAGTAGCCTATGTTTTAAGTCAGGGCATAATCTACATCCATTCAAAATTTCAGCCAAATTGGTTCAGTAGTTGCGGCGTGATTGAGTAACAAACATCCATCCACACCTTCACATTTATAATACTAAGTAAGATTTTCAAATGTTATTTGATTAAAATCAAATCTTTTCTTTCTCCAGGGGATAGCAGTAACTCTTCATTGACGCCATCTTCTACACAGAAACAAACTGACAATCCATCTACCATTTGTGGTCGTAGACAAAGAAAACTGAAGACTGTCAGTGGATACATTATGTTTTCAAGTAAATTGCGCCAAACCATTATGTCTAATGCAACTAAATCTACCTTTGGTAAGTGTAAAAATGCCAGAGAGGCAGATGTTCATATTGAACAAGAAAAAACAAAAGCAGAATACTATATAAAAATAATAGCAGATAAATTATTGTTTTTGTTTAATTGTAAGTGTTTGTTCTAGGCGATATATCTCGTTTGGTGGGCCACGAGTGGCGTATTTTACCAGATGCCGAAAAGCAAACTTGGAAAGACCTCGCAGCCAAATTCAATGAGAAAGCTGCAAGGTTAGCAGAGGAAAATAGCAATGTAGCAAACCCCGTGAGTTGCGTCGAAACAAGGTCGAAAAGTAATTATAGTACACAACAAAGTCGAAAAGTAATTATAGTACATAATTACTTTTTTATTCTACAATACTAAATTTTCAATATGCATAGTAAATGTTTTCTAAGATGTTGTGAAACGATTCCAGGTAAGGTGTTCTGAATGTAATTACTTTGTTTATCACTAGGGCAGCCGAGTTAACCTAGTGTTGCTTACTACAAAATTTAATTTCCCCATTTTTCATGAGAATCTGGTCAATCTATAACTATTATTACATACTAATATATTTTTATTTGTTTTCAGCCAGAGCCTAATGAAGCTGAAGCAATTTTGTCTACAGTTAGTGCTCAAACAATTGGTAAGTGTCAAGAGTATTTTTTTTTAATTCAACTACAAGTTAGCCCTTGACTGCACACACACACACACACACACACAAACACACACACACACGCACACAAACTTTCGCCTTTATAATATTAGTGTGATTAAGAGAAAAAATGCTCAGTCACTAGGTAAGTTTTTGAATTAAAATAATTGTTTAATAAGGCTTAATTACTATGCTGCTTGCTCTCAGGCATGGTGTGAGTAAATATTGAGAATATTGATAGTATTATATTACATAAGTTTTACCTAAGACAATAATGTATTTAATTTAAGATTTTTGATGTAAATTTTTACCAGTAAATTATCTTATCTAAAAAAAAAAAAAAAGTTTTTGACTACCTCCCTGGCGCAGTTGTGAGCGCTGTGGTCTTATAAGCGAGAGGCCACGTGTTTGATTCCCGGCAGGGGCAATTTGGGAATTAATAATTTTTAAATTGTCTCTGATCTGGGCTGGTGGGAGGTTTCAGCCGTAGCTAGTTACCAACCTACCGACAAAGCCACGTGCCGCCAATTAGTGATTTAGCGTTCCGATACGACCCCGTAGAAACCGATCTGGGGCATGGGTTTGATAAAAACTACCATAGCCCATATTATTATCTCTTCGAGTTTGAGGCTAACCCGCTTCCAACTGTATCGCCACTTACCATCAGGTACCTATTATGTATTTCAAATGTTATTTGATTAAAAGCAAATCTTTTCTTTCTTCAGGGGATAGCAGTAACCATTCAATGACGCCATCTTTAATACAGAAACAAACTGGCAATCAATCTCTCACTCAGCATGTTAGAAAGAGAAAACTGAAGACTGTCACTGGATACATCATGTATTCACGCAAATTCCGCAAAATCATTGCGTCCAACGCAACAAACCTACCTGAACACAAATCTACCTTTGGTAAGTGTAAGACAGACATAATTTTCTATCTCTGTCTCTCATAAAGCTATAATATTCTTTACTTGAACAAGTGTGGAAAGCCATTGTTGGCTACCATTCCTGATCTGCAATCTTCCTTCTGTAAGTATGAACACACATGAGAGGCAGACAGTTGCTCTCTTTCTCATATAGCCAGGAGCAAGGAAAAGAACAAGATCGTGTGCTGTGGCGATCCTTGCAAGAGACCTATGTCCAGCAGTGGACGTCTATTGGTTGAAACGAACGAAGGAAAAGAAAGAACAAAAGCAGAACATTATTATCAGTGGCTCCATTCTGTACTTGTGTAAAATGCGCAACACTTCTGAATCTACATTTGGTAAGACTGTCTATCTATCTATAACTCTGCAACTCTGTGAATGCCTAAAATGGTACGCTGCCTTCTCTGTCATGTCAGTTTGACAATCCAGTTTTATTGATCATACGTCATTGAGTATTCTGACGTCACACATCAATATTTCTTGCATACGTTTGTCTTTTATTCTAACCAATGGCATAGAATACTAACAATAGTGTGCGTTTTGCAAATTTCTGTGCATAATTTGGATTCTTATTCATTAAGTTATGGAATAGGGTATTCTACTGTGTTTGAAAAAGCACTTCAAAATGTTGTTTTTGTTAATAAAAAGCCACAAAAAATATATTTCGGCAAAATAAACACGCGTTCATGCCATAAAATTAAATTAAATTTTAAACATTTTTAATCCCGCGTAAAACGCTGTCAGCCAATAAGTCAGCCATTTCATGACGTAACAATGTTAAACAAGAAGGTTATAAATGTATTCTATATAACACTGGAGTTAAATATTGTAGTAAAGATAAAGTCATTCACCTGGGCTACTTTTTCTTTATTACTAATATTTTTTGGACGATATATCGATAGTTTGATATCGAAATGTAGATACAAAAATGTAGGTACAAAATCATCGTAAACTTAATAATCTACCGTATTTCATTTAAAATATATTATGTTTTTTCTGTATTCCTAGTTTACATACTTACATCTAAAACGAAATGTAATTTTAGGTATATAGATATACCTCTGTGGTAAAAAAATAGGGACATTCACTAGTGAAAAATAAATTAAGAAATTTAATAAAATTGAAAATTTATGTAGAAATATACTTAAATATTCTGATTTTGAGTAATAAAAGCACATTATTTTTTTATTAAATTAAAATTAAAAGTCGTAATCTTTAATCTGTATATCACGTGACCTTAAACACGAGCCGCCTTGTTGTGACGTCATAATGATAGCTATTTATTTATTAATATGCAAACCAGTTGTGTAAAAGCAGATAGTACTAATCTGCCAAAAATTGATTCAATTATGGTTGCAAAGTTCTTTGCATGTAACCCAGACTTCTGTTCTGCCGAATTCCAGAATGTTAAAACATCTTTGTAAACATCATTAGTTATCTGTCAAGTCGGCTTACGGATGAATATTTTACGTGATAACGTCATTTAAAAATATTGGTATAAGGCCCTGTTTCACCACCATCTGATAAGTGTCGGATAGCTTATTCACAACTATAGTCCTTGTCACTTGACATAAGTAAGGAAGTGACAAAACTTACGTTTAGGCTATCCCGACACTTATCAGAAGGTAGTGGAACAGGCCCTATTGTACCTTATTTAAATAAAATAATTACTAAGAACTATAACCTAACACATATATATATTTATAATTTAATTTGTTTAATAAAGATACTGGACTATAATATAACTGTGTAATCATTTTTGAAGTGACTTACGATTTTTTAAATAAAGCCGATATATCGAAATATCGATATTTTTTTCGGTATATCGAACTCCGATATCGATATATTTAAAAATATAGATATATCGAAAATATTTATTTATTTATAATATATTAAAAAATATCAACAGTCCTTTTTTGTTTGGAGTTTAGATTCCATAGGTTCTATCTTTCTTATATGACCACAGATTAATATTAGTTTTTGCTTATATGACCACAGATTAATATTAGTATTTTTTATCATTATGACGTCACAACAAGGCGGCTCGTGTTTTAGGTCACGTGATGAACATATGGGAAATTACGACTTTTAATTTTAATTTAATAAAATAATCACGTGCTCTTATGACTCAAAATCAGAATATTTAAGTATATTTCTACATAAATTTTTATTTTTATCAAATTTCATAATTTATTTTTCACTAACGAAAGTACCCTATTATACATTTTTCAATTTAATGCAAACTGCATGGTTTATTTTTTATTTTTACTAGTTCCTGTTTATAAAAATCATGGAAAAAATATTTGAATTCATATTTAAACCACAAGCAATTCTTTGCAAAAGCAGCAATTAGCATATGTGGTAAATAGTTTTTGTTTGTTTAAGGCGATATATCTCGTTTGGTGGGCCACGAGTGGCGTATGTTACCAGGCACCGAGAAGCAAACTTGGAATGACCTCGCGGTAAAATTCAATGAGGAAGCTGCGAAGTCAGAAAAGGATAAGAGCAAACTGACATACCCAGTGAGTTGCGTGATGCGTCAATACAAGGGTACTTTAATTACTTTCCTACTCTACAATGATATGTTTTCAAGTTTCCGTAAATTCTCTTCCACACAATCCGTCTATGTCTTCCTGGGTCTTCCCTTTAGCCTTTTTTGCTGTGACATTCATTTTGTGGTAGCTCTGACTGCTTATTTTTTATCATACGGGCGCAGCATCCGTGATTAGTTCAAGTGGCCAGTTGTGGCCAGCAGAGAGTCAGTTTTCTACTTTTTTAGAGTTCCGCACCCGAAGAACAAAGTGTCTAACCCGCGGCACGCACATCGAACGCTGAACGAAACGTGGAGGGGATAGCTGCGTACAGTGGCGTAGCGTACCTTGGCGGGGCCCCGTATAAAAATTTATTTGGGGGCCCTTATGAAGGGTAAAGATTTCTCACAAAAGAAAAAAAAATGCTTGCATAAAATTAAATGACAAACGGGGAAATCCCACAGCCCGCGATAACCGATGTAGAGTGTTGCCAACTCTTGAACGCACGCTTTACGCGGAAAAAAACGAAATTGCTTTTTTTGACTTTTGTCATCTCTGAAATAAACAAAAATTTGGGAAGTTTTTGTTAATTTTGGCTTACGCACGTCGGGGGCCCCCGTGGCTTGGGGGCCCCGTATAATTGATACGGCAGATACGGCGGTAGCTACGCCCCTGGCTGCGTATGGGAACTGTCGCGCACGTAATACAATAGCTTACCCCCTCCCTCAACGTTCGATGCACGTACCGATGTTTATCACTCTGATGTCTCTCTGTCGCACGGATTGTCGCAGATATTTTGTGTAGAATGTTTTATCAAACCAAATATAGAATTATAAATTCTATCATATGGGGTGTCATTGTCTAAAGTTCCTTAGTCTTAAACACAAATACTTATATAATTTTTATCTTCAAAAATAAGGAAATGGGGCAATCTTACTTGTCAATTTTAGACTATTTTTGTTACGGTGTCTACGCGATGCTGTGCGCTAGGTTATGTTTTTATTTATTCTTTTAGGCTCTTTGAAGTTGGGACTTCAAAATTAGTTATATAGTGCGACCATTCTATCTGTGAACTGAGGGAGGTCGCTAGTATCGCCTTAGTATTGCCATACAATCGTTTATTCGACAAATTTACGAAAATCCCATAACAGTACGTACTATGAGGTACGAGAAGTCGCCCGCGACTAGTAATCCTAATCTGGGATTCACTACGACTCATCGCATCACATGCACTCCCGCCAAGACGCATTAATATACACGGTGAAAATTTTATCGTCTTCCACAAGCAAACCAGTTAATGTATCCAGTGCCTAATATCTATTAGTGTAATAATAATATAAAATAAAGAACATTCGAATGACTAATATTAAAAAAAAATAAACAAAAACGCATTATTTAAAAACACCCTATGGCTAATATAATACTACAGACCGCGGCGCGGCGACTCCTGATCTTTGAGGTCATTCACAGGGACATTCATACCTACTTATAATAAAAACCTTCCCTTAGAACCTACCTACTTTTTAAGGTGAACGCACACTTATCCGAGCCGAACGCGTCGAACGAATCGAAGTCAAGGAGGCCTCGCACACATCCGCACCAGAAGAATCGACCGAAAAGAATCACTCATTTTTTGAAACAATGAAGTAATAGTACTCGCGTGTTGCTCTGTCGTACGCAACTGATAGAACGCGAGCGCATATTCGGTCGAGTCGACCGCATAAGCCGCGCCGAATCTGATGACGTCATCCGATTTCGTCTAGGATTTCTGTTCTTTCAGATTCGGACGATACGACGCGGGGAAGTGTGCGAGTTTTCATGAGATTTCATATACAGAATTCTAAAATTCGTTTCGTTCGACTCGTTCGACGCGTTCGGCTCAGACAAGTGTGCGTTCACCTTTACGGGCTCAGGACCGTCAGAAACAATTTATAATTTATTTTTCAATTTCATGTTATTAAGCGGCCGTCAGATGTCCCGACCAACTTTTCCGACAAAACAGTAACACATGTTTGCCTGATTTGGTTACATAACTTGTGAATAATATCAATGCCAGCATCTCCTAAAGCTTTTAGAATTTCTGCTGATATTTCTAAGTAACAATCTACTACTAGTAGTATTTAATTATTTTTTTGAGTTTTTTTTTCATTAAGTTTGCCAAAAATTTTACGTCTTTGTTTTATTTTTAAAACGCTATAAATTGGTTTTTAATCCTGTAGTGGCTAACATTGCTTTATTGTAACCACTTTACTTAGGTACGGTGATTTTAAATCTCTCGCGGTTTTCTTATCCCTTGGTGGGTAGGATACCCACAGCGTGGGTTCGATCTCGGGCACACACCACTAACTTTTCGGAGTAATGTGCGTTTTAAGTAATTAAATATCTTTTGCTTTAATGGTGAAGGAAAACATCGTAAGCCGTAAGGAAACCTGCATGCCATAAATCAGTAGACTTGGTCGGGACGTCTAGCGAACATTTTATACAGGGGGCGGGGCATATTACATCACAAAGAACACCGCGTGCGCATCGTTGGCTATCGGTTTCCATCAAAGAAAAGCGCGAGCGTCGACATTGGTTGACGGTCCACGTGGACTTTTACAAAATACGCTTCGCTATTGGTTGGCTATAATTTCACTTGTACGATAAATCTTTCCTTGAACTTGTATCCAAGTTCAATGGCTTGACCTAGTTTCTAAAACATTAAACAGGCTGTTTCATAAATGCTTTAAATTTTAATAATTTTTTATCACTAATATGTGTATTGTCCGGAACTAATTTTGAATATTACCTAATAATTTCTTACATCGGATACCTTCTGGGGCCGCTCTTGATCGACGAAGCTAAAGACACCGTGTATTATCGTTACTTTAATGTGTATATTTTACATATTACGTAAGTATACTGATGATAAATTTAGTCTGTTTTTAAATGGGTTTTAACAGCTCTCAAACCGGTTGCACTTGATAATACTGTACCAGCAGATACTCGCTTGTATTTATTCGATTTTATTATGAAATAATCGGAGCCTGATTCTGCAAAAAATGTCTTTATTTTCAGAATTCTATTCCAGACATCACTTTTAATAGCTTTTGGCATCATTAATGCTAAGAAATAATTACGGATTCTATATTAATTTCCGAAAAGATTTTTCTTATTATAATTAATTAGGTAGGTATTTTATGTTTAAGGAACGGACAACACTAACCTGTAGTCAAATTGTATGAAATTCTAAGATGACAGCCGTAGTTTCATTTTTTGCCATTTCACAGAAAATGTGGTCTATCTATACTATGTTTTTATGCTGTTGTGTTTTTTTTTAACCCCCGACGAAAAAACGACGGGGTGTTATAAGTTTGACGTGTCTGTGTGTGTGTGTGTGTGTGTGTGTGTGTGTGTGTGTGTGTGTGTGTGTGTGTGTGTGTGTGTCTGTCTGTTCCCCTGTGGCGCTCAAACGGGTGGACCGATTTGATTGCGGTTTTTTTTGTTTGAAAGGAGAATTAGTCGAGAGTGTTGTTAGCTATGTTTGATAAAAATCGGTCAAAGATGGCCGCCGCTACAAAATGGCGGATTACATATTTTTTCACAACTCCCTTAATATGGGTATCAAATGAAAGGGCTTGACTAGTAGAATAGCACTATTGCAAATCCGCCGCCACAAAATGGCGAATGTCGGGGGTTTTTTAAATTTTAAATTTACACTTGTTAATTAATGTATTTATGCATTGTCTAACATGGTGTCCTCCATTGTTTTCTTAGAACTCAAAGGAGGAGAAAAACGAGTGTGCATCGGACTCGAGCGAATGACCACCAATTCCAGCACCTTGCTGACTGCTCCGTGCATTGCATCATCGACGGTGGGAACCGTACCCTTAGTACGAGCCTGCACATCGGCCATTTTGTAGTTCGTAATATAGATATAAGCCCCGCAAATTGGTATTGCGCCTGGCGCTGGCCGCCACGTTCGTGACGTCAGCACTAGATAGACGTCGGTACCGTTGACAAAACTGTCGGCAGAGTAGGTACGCGTAGCATGTTTTGAATAATTATTACTAAATTTACAAATTTTGTTGTTATTTTGTTTGTTTTATTGTTGTTAATTTTTTATTAGTTATTTGACGAGTTTTTTTATTATTAACACAGAAAATGATAGTGATTCAGAAACAACAGACTGAAAAAAATCCGATTCTGAATTACAAGAATGTGATTACATAAGCAGTGTTGAAGAATAATTATGATAATTTCTTAATTTATAATGATAATTTCTTAATTTATAAAAGTTGAAAATTATTTTTTCATTCAGTTTAATTTATTTCTAAAAAAATTTTTTGTTGCTGACGGTACATTATACTGTTATCTCATGTCACGCCGATGTTAATGAGACAAGGTTCCAGCGCAATAGCAATCTGCGGGGTTATACCTAGCGCAGTTACATTGCGTCCCGCCACAGACTGCTACCTAGACCGCAAGCATGGAATGCCGTTGTTTTGATATTACCGTTGTTGTTCGCTTGCGTAGGACACCCCGTTAGATAGCGGTCGTTTGAAATGATCTGTTTGATGTGTGTTTGTGTTACCACAGATCTAATTAAGACCAAACCAAAACTTGTAAACATTCCCACTGGTGGAATAGGCGAACAGAATCTATTGTTAGATGTAAGCATAGTAAATGAAGGTATTAAAATTATGTTTCGGTGTATTATTTCCCTCCTACTCCTATGTCGATGGTTGCTTGCCTTTAAATATCTCCAGTGGAGTAGCGACGTTACCTGCCTCCTGCAAATACGTCACAACTTCAGACCAAATCAAAAAATCCAGCAGCTGAATCCATCAATAATAAGTCTAACAAGAGATAAAGTTCGCAAACTAAAACCCGACTACGCTTAGTAATTTAATAATTTAGTGTACAGAACGCGGGGCAAGTAGCCATCTACATAATATTATAATAATAATAAGTATTTTACTTTTGGCGCTCGGACATCGGTTTTCGATTTTTTTCGTTTATAAAATGTAGCCTATGTCACCCGGACTATAACAACGAATCAATTAACACCTCATTCATCAAAATCGGCCCAGTAGTTTAGTTTAGACGCTACATTGGTACACACAGAATCTCATACAAAAATCGGCCACAAACATACATACGTACGTACATAGACTGCTAAAATCATAACCCTTCCTTTTGGCTATGCCGTAGTCGGGTAAAAAAAATGTTTGTTGCTGACGGTATATTTTTGTGTCATCTGACGTCACGCCGATGTTAATGTGGCAAGCACGTGGCAAGGTTCCAGCGCAACAGCAGCAATCTGCGGGGGTTATTTATTTTACTGTCTACGGTCATTTTAATATTTTCAACTCGGTTTTACACTTATTTTTCATAGAGATAATAATAATAAGTAGAGTAGGCATACCTACCTTAAAAACGTGCCAAAAATACACTCACACACGCACAATCCTGTAACATAAAATGGCGCGTGTTCATTGTGATGTCTCAAGTTGTGCGTGTGTGAGTGTTCATGTATACATTTTAGGGAGGCCATCTTAAGGGAAGTTGCAATAAAATTTCTGCCACGATCTGTTTTATTGTTATGTTTAAAAATGTAGTGTTGTCTCTTACACACTTATGAAAATTTTAATAAGCTTAAGCTATTTTCCGATCCACTATTTTCTATAGGACATTATGCCAAGTCCTCTTCTATAGGTTCATGTTATTTTTCGTGATCTGTGGTTTTACATTTATCTGTCAAGTGTCAATTCTGATTTCTGTCATTGGTGCACACAGATTGGTGCACATGTGCTTAATAAAATTGCCATGCTTTTAATGCTTTTGCATTTCGTTTTCGCCGGCTCAATAAAATGTTTTGATAATTTCAAAATGAGTACTTGTACGTCTTAAATAAATTACTAGATTTCATCCAGCGATAATAAAACAAAATGGAGAAAATGGTTGGCAAAATAATAGCTGCGATAAAGAATGTTGAATTGGAAACCAAAAACTCAGATCTTATAAAAACATGTCAGCATGTTGTTGTAAGTAAACATTTAAATAGTAGTTATTTATTAAGCTCATAGCGCGCAATATATTGTAACTATTTTAATTTATTATAAATAGCGATTTTATTTCGTATATATTTACGAATATTTCGGTTAAAATTCAATAAAAGAACCCGTGAAAAACCATACAGTGGCCCAATGATGTTCACGGAACAACCAGGTATCACTGGTTGTAACACATAATATAGGGCTATCACTGTACTTTATAATTCAGATAAACTTAGGTATCCAGAGTGCCTTCATGGTTTATTAACTTTATTGTTCATACTTGCAGGATTCATTAAAAAGCAATTCCATACAAATTGAGGATTTGATAAAGAAGTTATCACAATTTATTCTCAATTTCGAAGATGCAGTGTTATTTAAAAAGTATCTATCAAATATACTGTTGGCATTAGTGTCTACGCAAATTCCTTTGAAACCAGTGTTTTCTAATACAAACTTTGACCAGTGCACAGATTTGGAGAAGACACATCATTTAGAATACTCTATAATCTTAGCACTTATGTGTGATCACCCTGACATTCTTCAGTAAGTATTATCCGTTGCTCTAATTTAGAGCTAGTGCATAATATATCAATTTTTTAAGTGTAAAGCTATTTAAGTCTAGACTGTCTATGGGAATGTACATCTATATATGAACGTTCCATCCCTCTATATGAATCACAGTGTATTGGTGTTTTCATATGATCAACTAAATAGCTGATCTGTAATTTCTCAGTCTCACCGTAGCACTTGAAATGTCATCTCTTGTGATATTTCCTCCTATTTTGAAGAAGACAAGTCGCAGCGGTGGATATCAGCAAGTTATATATAATCAACTAAGTTGTCTTTTTTAGATATGCCTTGAAATACTTTCAAATTAATTCAATACCCCCATACGAGGTATTCATACACCACGAGGATTCTTACAATGTTGCACCAAAAAAAAGAAGACTTTTAGACTGTCGGCAGAAGATTACAGATAGCCAAATGGTGTTATGCTGCTATACATTGCTGAATAAATTACCGAATGAACTGGCTACAAAATGGGATTGGACTAATTTTGTTAACAATTTCAGTAATCATGAAAATTCTCACATAAGATGGTTAGTTAATTATTATATTTTATTAAACTTTTATACAATCTATTTTCCTTTAGCTCACTTTATAGGTTGTTGAGTTGCTTGTTTCCTAAATGCATATATATGCACTGTGTATTGTGCTTAAAATTTTTTACTGCAAACTAACAATGAAACTTTAATACAACTGAAAAACCTAACTTTGGAATGTCTAAAACACCAGCAGCCAGGCAAAGCACTTTGCTTATGTGAATCTCAGAGAAGTTTTCTGCCATTTATTTACCTTTTATGTTAACTTAGGATAAATAAATAAAACATTCATCTAAGTGTAATTTTTAACATGCTTTTACTAGATCTGGGAACTCTAATTTAAGCAACTTCTATTTGTTGTATCAATTTGAAACTTTGCAAACATATGTAATACTGATGACAATACAATAATTTCTTTCCCCTGAGCTAATCTGGGTGATGGAATTTTGATAGATTATTTTAACTATACTATACATTATACTTTTTGAGAAGCATCTAAAATATTCTAGGACTTACTTAATATGATGTTTTTGGCAGTATTGAATCTGATTGGTATGTGAATATCAAACAAAAAACAGCTATTGCAACATGATATGTGGCAATTATTGAATTTGAATATTATGTTAATAATATTTATTTTGTAGGATGGTAAAAGAATGTATGGCCATTATAACAAACATGACAGAAGCTCAGTCCAAAATACTAGCCAGCAATCTTTGTATAACTCAAGAAGACACTCTCAAAAATATTCCACAAACTAAAGAAGTGCATATAATTGATGGAAACATAAATGAGCTAGATTTAAACATGAACAGTGTTATAAACATTGATGGGATTCTACTGCCTATTTATGACAAGAGTAATGCACAGCCTGGAAATCTGGTTCCTGTAAAGTCTACCATTAATAGTTTGAGGAGTTTAGCCCTTGCTGTAGCATCAGGTATAATTTTATTTTACTGATATCCATCATACTATAGTTGGGATTTTACAAATGTGAGATCCAAGTCATAAATCATTTGTATTGGACTTCTCGTTTGCACTTACAGGCCTTATAGAACTGGAACCTGATTCTGTGGTGTTGTGTGTAATAATAAAGGATTTGTCGATAGTCGACAACAGGTTACAAAGAATAAGGGAGAGCCCTCACAACACTATGATCTGTCAGCTTTATGACTCAGTTTGCATGTTTGTAATGTCCCAACTATAGATAAGGTGTTGCTTGTTGATCTCATGATGCTGCAATAGTTTTAGAAGTTGTAAAAATATAACATGTGGATAATGTTCAAAGAAGTTTGAAGAAAAATGTATTTTTGTTTATTTCTCATGAGTGAGAATTAATTTTTCTTTACAGGCAAAGCATTGTGCCTTATGGGCCCAGTAGGCTCTGGTAAGACGTGCCTGGTTGAACACTTGGCAGCTATAACTGGACGTAAAGGAGTGGCATTTAAAAAAGTGCAGCTCGGCGATCAAACTGACTCAAGAATGTTGTTGGGCTCCCATCAGTGTACAGACATACCAGGAGAATTTGTTTGGACGCCTGGTGTTTTGACTGAGGTACTCATTTTAAAATTTTTGTAATAATAGATTGCACTTCTTCTCTCTATAAAGTTAAAAGCATGGCACTACACTATGTGTTTACTTAATAATTAAAAGCCGCTGGATTCGACTGCTGGCTTTGCAACGCCGCTCTTGGCGAGTGGCCGGATTTGAGGTGTAGACTGTAGAGTACTTTATGGTAGGAAGGACAACCAAAGTGACATAATCAATTTAATAAAAAATATGCTATGTTGACAAAATCAGAAAATACTTGTGTTGTGAAGATTTTGGAGCAATGCGATTTTTATATTGGCATAGCTGAGCGAAAGATTAAAAAAAATATGGACTCTTGATTAGTTATTAAGTGTGTATAAGTAAGTAAAATATGAGAGATTAAAACTAAAAAGTATTGCTGTTTTGATTTTATAATTTTATTTATTATAAAAATAATAACTAGACTCTCATCATGTTTTAGGCGGTCCAGAATGGCCACTGGCTGTTATTAGAAGATATCGACTGTGCAGCATTAGACGTAGCATCCACATTAAGTTCTCTATTGGAAAGAAATTCATTGTGTGTGCCAGGATATAGAGATGCTTTGCCTGTTACACCTGGGTTTCAACTGTTTGTCACCCAAAGGTAAGAAATTTTACATAAGTGGTTTCACATTATTTCTTTAACATTTCAGTCCAGCTGTTACTATCCAGCACTAGATTGCTTCTGGATTGAATGTAAACAATTTAATTTCCATTCAATTCAGGAATAGCCTTAAATTGAAATAAGATTAATTGTCTGATTCACTGTAGTGTCAGAATCAAGCTTAGTCATTTAGCTGAATTAGTTAGAATAATATTAACTGTATCTATTAGTTAAAATAATATTTTAATAATACTATATTATAAAATTAAAGGTTGATGAGTATTGTTTAATTTTCTTTCTAGGACAGTAATTACAAATTACGGTTTTCAAAAGAAAATGTCTAATTCAAGTACATTGTTACAAAAGCACGTGACTCAAATAAACGTTGAGCCCCTGTCGCGGTCAGAGCTTGCTGAAATTATTCACACCAAGTATCCAGCTCTAGCGACAATATGTTCTAAAATGATCGAAGTGTTCATGATGTTTTCTGTGGGCAGTCATGACACTTCTCTACAGACAACTGATGTAGATGAAAAAGACACAAATGTAACGCTTATGAGAGGTTCGAGGCTTATCTCTACTAGGGATTTAATGAAATGGTGTGCTAGAGCTGTTGTTGGATTCAATGTGTCAAGTCCCGAATCAGCTCTTAAAGTATTACAAGACGCTTTGGACATATTCACTTGCTCCATTTCTTCACCAGACTACAGGCTCGAGTTAGCAAAAAAAGTCGGCACGTGTCTTGGCATTGTCGAAACAAAATCTGAATTTTATTGCAAACATTACAAACCGAATGTGTCGCTACGTCCGGACTCATTAGAAGTAGGCAGAGCAAAGATCCCGAGAGTTGAAAAAAGTTTAGATAGAATAGATTTTGATCAGAAGGAGGTTGTATTCTCATTTACGCGTCAATCGGCTTGCTTGCTTGAAAAGATCGCCTGCTGCGTTAGGTCAAATGAACCTGTCCTTCTTGTGGGTGAAACGGGAACGGGGAAAACTTCTTCTATACAGTATTTAGCTAAGCAAACTGGCCATAAACTCGTAGTCATCAACATGAACCAACAGTCAGATTCCGCAGACTTACTCGGCGGTTACAAACCAGTAGATCTCAAATTCGTTATACGACCGATGAAAATGGAATATGTAGAAATGTTCAAAGGATTCTTTAACACAGAGAAAAACAAAAAGTTTATCGGTCACATAGAAACTTGTTATGAAGCAGAAAATTGGACTGCATTGTTGGCATTAATGACACAGAGCCACAAAGCTGCTGTTAACAGGCTAATAAACGAGAAGAAGAAAGATAAGTTAAAAGTGTGGCTTGCATTTGGTCATAAACTGGTAAAATTAGAGCAGCAGGTAAAAGCAGCGACGGGGTTGACGTTCGCATTCATCGAAGGATCGTTAGTCAAAGCAATGCAGCAAGGTCATTGGGTCTTACTAGACGAAATAAATTTGGCTTCAGCCGAAATTTTAGAATGTCTTGCTGGATTACTGGAGGATAAAAACGAAAGTATAGAATTATTGGAGAAAGGTGATAAGGTCCCTATAAAGAGGCATCCCGATTTTACATTATTCGCTTGTATGAACCCTGCAACAGATGTTGGCAAAAAGGATCTGCCAGTGGGCCTGAGAAATAGATTTACTGAGTTTTTTATAGATGAGCTAACCGAGAGGAACGATTTGATGTTGCTTATAGGTGACTATTTGTATCACATGAATCTAAGTGGTGCCATATTGGAGGCTATTTACCAATTTTATGCCAATATAAAGAAAGAAGCGAAAATAAATTTAGTGGATGGTTCAGGTATTTTTGAAATTAATTAATTTCATTGTTTTACATCATTTTCTGTTTCTTGTAATGAATTTTTTTTTTCCACATTTTTAGGTAATACGCCACATTATTCACTGAGAACCTTATGTCGCGCCCTAACAGCCTCAGCTAAAGCAAAATGTGGTACAGTTGCCAGGTCGCTATATGAAGCTTTCTGTCTTTCCTTCCTAACTCAACTAGATAGATCTTCTCACCCAAAAGTAGAAGCTATGATTGCGAAGTAGGTAACATTAATCGTCTAATTGTATTAAAATTAAAATTAATTAAGTTTATAAGAAAAAACTGAGAATCAAATATTATTTGGTTATTTTCAGAGCGGTATTAGGAAAGAAGAATGTAAGGTCGATATTAAAACAATTGATCCCTGAGCCTAAAGTAGATGGTCAAAACTTTTTGCTTTTCGAAGGGCATTGGATACCACAGGGCAATTTAGATATCAATATTCCTGATGGATATATTTTGACACCAACTGTGCGAAAGAATCTTCGAGACATTGCACGTATTATTTCGTTAGGCAGATTACCTGTACTACTCCAAGGTGACACTTCCGTAGGAAAAACATCTCTTATAACCTATATTGCTAAAGCATCAGGGAACTACTGCGTACGAATAAATAATCATGAACACACAGACCTACAAGAGTATATTGGCTCATACGCAACAGATTCTAAAGGTAATCTTTTCTTCAAAGAAGGCGTTTTAGTCGAAGCTATGAGAAAAGGATATTGGATTATTCTCGATGAACTTAACTTAGCGCCGAGTGATGTTTTAGAAGCTTTAAATCGAGTTTTAGACGACAATCGAGAGCTGTACATTCCTGAAACGCAACAAGTGGTCAAAGCTGATCCTAACTTCATGTTGTTTGCGACTCAAAATCCACCTGGTTTGTATGGTGGACGAAAAATGTTATCGAGAGCGTTTAGGAATCGTTTTGTTGAATTGCACTTTGATGAAATACCTAGACAAGAATTGGAAACTATCTTGCACCAGAGATGTCACATTCCCCCTACTTATTGTAAAAAGATGATTGAAGTGATGGCGGAATTACAAGTAAGGCGACGCGGGTCGGCTGCAGTTCAAGGCAAAGATGGTTTTATTACTTTGAGAGATTTGTTCAGATGGGGCCAGAGGTATAAACATGCCTCCAAAGAAATGTTAACAACAGAAAAATTTTACGATTGGGACCAACATATTGCAGATGAAGGCTATCTTATATTAGCTGGTAAAGTTCGTCAAACAGATGAAAGAAATATAATCGAAGAGGTAATAGAAAAACACATAAAGAGAACAGTCAGCCCCGATAATCTCTTTAGCTTGCATGCAAATACATCACCTGTTACCAAACTTATTTTGGAGATGATTCTTAATAATCAACTTTCTGAATTTTCACATATCGTTTGGACTTATAACATGAGGCGGCTAGCTATACTAATTGCAAAAGCTTTTGCGTTTAACGAGCCTGTATTATTAGTTGGAGAGACAGGTTGCGGTAAAACGACTATATGTCAGATTTTAGCAGCATTGAGTCATAGACAATTATTGTCTGTGAACTGTCATATGCATACAGAGAGCTCCGATTTCCTAGGAGGACTTCGTCCAGTACGACAGTATAAAAACGACGGAAAATTGTTTGAATGGGTAGATGGACCCTTAATAAAATCGATGGAAAATGGTAATTTGTTCTTAGCCGACGAAATTTCTCTGGCAGACGATAGCGTTTTAGAGAGATTGAATTCCTTACTGGAACCGGAAAGACAGCTAGTGCTTTCAGAGCGAGGCATGGAAGATAATTCGGATATTGTAGTAATTACAGCTGTTCAAAATTTCCACTTTATTGGAACTATGAACCCTGGAGGAGATTTCGGAAAAAAAGAACTTTCGCCAGCACTCCGTAATCGATTTACAGAAATATGGTGCGATCATGTAAGTTCCAGAGAGGATCTACTACAAGTGCTTGAAAAAAGTGTGAACAAAGGAATCGCATTAGGCAACCAAGAGGACGGTAGTTCCGGGATTGGTAACTGTATTCTGGACTTTACAGATTGGTTGAAAAATTCTGAAGTCACTAATAAATTCCCATTCAGTATACGTGACTTACTCTCATGGGTCCAATTCATTAATATAACAGTCTCGAAAGGTTTACTTGACGTATCTGAAGCCTATGTACACGGCGCTTGCATGACCTTTTTAGACTGCTTTGGTACAACTCTGACAGGGCATATAGACACATCAACAATCATTCTTCTACGTCGTAATGCTATAAAATTGTTGTTGAATCAAATCAAAACTTTTGGAAATGAATATACGGAGGGTCTTAAAGAAATTATATATGATAGACAGTTGATGCTCAAAGCTGAATCGGATGTGTCAAGGTTCGGGATTAAGCCGTTTTTCATTGATTGTGGACCACATGCTAACTCGGATGATAAACAAGTCTTCACGTTTACCGCACCAACCACTGGATCTAATACTATGCGACTGCTACGAGGCCTACAGTTAAATAAAGCTATTCTTTTGGAAGGCAATCCTGGTGTTGGAAAGACAAGCTTAGTTACTGCCTTAGCCAAATCATCAGGACATAGAGTTGTTCGCATTAATCTCAGCGATCAGACGGTAAGTTTAAAGGCAAAGACAATTTTTCATGCCATATCACTTAAATCTATGAAATCATTAAATTTTCTTACTAACATTTGCCTTTGCAGGATATTACAGATCTATTTGGAACTGACTTACCAACCGAAGATGGATCATTTAAATTTAAAGAAGGAGCTTTTCTTAATGCTCTTCAAAATGGGGATTGGATTCTACTGGATGAGCTTAATTTAGCTCCACAACCTGTACTAGAAGGTCTGAATGCTTGTCTAGATCATAGAGGTGAAATTTTTATTCCAGAACTAGGCAAAACCTTTAAAGTAAAACAGCAAACGAAACTTTTCGCTTGTCAAAATCCTCTGAAACAAGGTGGGGCTAGAAGAGGATTACCAGTGTCATTTTTAAACAGATTTACACAAGTATACATTGACACATTGACTAAAGAAGATCTCTTTTACATTGTCAAAGAACAGTACTCACAGTTACCACAAGAAATTTTACACAAAATTGTAGAATTTAATTGTAAAGTAGCCCATGAAATTACACAAATTCAGTCATGGGGTCACAAAGGCGGTCCTTGGGAAATGAATTTGAGGGATGTTCAGAGGTGGTGTGAAGCACTTATAGATGATAGTAAATGTGGCAGAAATACGTGTCCCGGTAAATATGTCGATATATTGTACATTAATAGGATGAGAACTGAAGAAGACAAGGAACGTATGGCGCAAATATATGACGATATATTTTTGCCTGAATATCCAAGAAGCGATACCAGTCCTCAAATCGCAATCGACGACGGAAATATTACTATAGGAAATGTAATATTACAGAGAAACAAAGAATTGATGTTTAAAAGTAGGCGTACAGTAGAAACAAATTTACTGGTTCTGAGAAATCAACTGCCAATTCTAAAAGCTTTAGCTCAGAATGTTAAAATGAACTGGCTATCCATTCTTGTTGGTCCAACAGCAACGGGCAAAAGCAGTATTGTTCAAGTATTAGCGGATTTGACAGGAAATGATCTCCACGTTGTGCCAGTAACATCTGCCATGGATGTTTCAGATCTTTTAGGAGGATTTGAGCAAGTTGATTATAACAGAAACCTTGAAGGCCTATATGATGAAATAGAAACAATAACAATTCAAATTGTGAGAAATGTGTGGATTGTACAGGAATCGAAACACTGGAGATCTAATAAATTGTTGAGTAACCTCTATCGATACAAATCTTTCCAAAGCAACTTTTTGGATAAAAACTCTACAAATGAGGATATAAAAAAATTTGAGGAAAGATTACAGTTTCTTTTGGGACATTGCAAAAAGTTGTTAGATTGCGCAATATCATGCAATCTGTCAACTGAAAAAGTTGAAAAGGCGACAAATGATTTAATAAAATTAAAAAATAAAGTATCTGCATTGACCTCCGTGAGCGCCGGTGGTAAATTTGAATGGGTAGACTCATTGCTTGTGAAAACGTTAGTGGAAGGGTCATGGCTATTACTGGACAATGTTAACTTGACTTCAGCAGCTGTGTTGGATAGATTGAATGGTCTGTTAGAACCGAATGGCGTACTGAATATAGCAGAAAGGGGTGGCATAACCGAAATCGAACCACACCCAAATTTCAGAGTTTTCTTCACAATGGATCCTAAGTATGGTGAAATATCTCGTGCAATGAGAAACAGAGGAGTCGAAATATATTTGCTGAGATCCGAAGACTTGGACTTGGGTTTATCGGAAACAATGAACTATATGGATTTGATCGCTTTGCTTTCCTCTTGTGGTCTACCTAATGAATATCACGACATTTGCATACGATGCCACGAATCGCTAACTGCGTTTGTACAAGGTAAGTTTATATTTAAAATTTTATTAACTTATTTGATAAAGTTGTAGATTATTAATAGAGGTATTTTTACAGGATTAGAAAGGCCAACAGTATCACATTTACTACAAGCCGCACATCTAACTTGGCAACAACTTATCAGAGGAATCTCTAGTACGACAGCCTTACTGAGTAGTTTTTCAGACGTTTATATAAAGCCGCGATGCGGGAGTGATTTCGCTTCATCTGTTAACATGTCTCTAGCTGAAATGAAAAACACAATGTTAAAAGCCTTAGAATTTGAGCTAGGGACAGAAGAATATGAACCTGTCGTTTCGAATGATACTAGTCATACATTAACAGTAAAAGGATTATGTACTAATTCCTCATATGAAATCGCTAGACAAATGACGCATCTAATAATAAAACAGACGATATATTCTGAAATGTCTTCGGAAAGTGCTGCATATGCATTGTTTTGCATCTTGACTTCATATCAAAAATGTCCTCCAGAACTATTGGATATGTTTCATTGTATAATTAAGGAAGTCGTCAAAATAGACAGCAACACAAATAAAATCAACGCATTAACTCATCAGTTAAATGATAAGGCATTTGACTATTTGAAAAGCAATGAAAAACCTGAAGCGTATAAAAGATTTTTCCCTGAAGCATTCCAGATAGATCCTGAGATTGTTTCTAATATTAATACTGATTTTGCTCTTTTCTACATTGAATTGCAGAACATTGTTTTGCAATTTTCGTTAGCGGACGGTAGTTTTTCTGCACTGGATTACTCAAACGCAGTGTGTGATAAAAAGTTGACAGATGACTTTACAGAATATCCTATTTTGAAAAATTGTAGAATCTACCTCGAAGTTATTGATCGCTATATCAAACATACTATAAAATCAGCTCAAACTTGTTTGAATGACGATTTACTTTGTCTTGTTGTACAACTATTAAATTGGCGAGATAGATTTATTAAAGTTTGTGCTTTGCCAATTTTCGAAAAGACCAAAAATAAAAGAGCGGCGATTTTAAAAGAAGAAATCATACCTTTGTTAAATGTTCATAGTAAATGGGTACAAAAGTATTTACTTGGTGAATTGTTTAAATTACCATCGAATCAGGACAAATTGAAAAAATTCACCAACGAATTAAAAGCTTTGATGTTAAATACTGACAAAGATAATTCTAGAATTGCCAAAGTTGGCAAAAAACTGCGCAAATGTTTCGGCCAGCCGAAATTGTATCAAAGTCAAGATGAACATGACTTGTCTACAGCGAGAACCGAATTATACAACAGAATACATTTGGATATGAATGAATCCATAGACCGGCAATTTTATAAAGTTTCTATTGAACCTGGTTATTTATCAGACGTTACACTAGCTTGTGATGTGCCAAATAGAGAAATCGTTCAAGATATTGAAGATACTCTTGCAAAGTTGATGGAAAATATATCAGACACTTCTAATGTAAAAACACAGTTGAAACTGCTTCCCATAAACTTATATGTTATTCAAAGGATAATAAACATTCTGCAACCCTATCTTCTGGAAGTCATAAATAAAATATCAGATAGCGAATTCAATTTGGAAAAAGATCCAGCAAGTACTAATTGTGTTGAAATTTTGATAAGTTTGATTCATACGGCAAACGTTACAAAGGGATTCCCTGCAGCGCTTTTGGACCAGTTAAAGATGATCCGAAAATTTTCAGAAGGCAGTCCAGACATGGTCTCTCAAAGGTATTATTTCCATGCTCATGAATTTACTAGCAATTACTCGTGTGTTTACTTGATTTAATATTTTTCTATGAAACGTTTCAGGGTATCATCTCTGCCGGTTATCTTCTGGACTGATCTCTATAACATGCTTGCTAGTTCGCCTGTCACCTACCCAATACCGTTTTTGAATCACAGTTCCCTACAAAATTCTGAGGAGATTGTTGAAAAGATTCCAGGCAATACTAAGAGAATGTCATTTAATCTGCCGCTGATGTCTTATTACCTTCAGAATTTGACTACATTTTTGGATCAGTCAAGTGAGTGCTATTAAATTATACATCGTTTTCACCTGTGATATTTGCTACTTTTCGTTTTACTTGTCATAATCGCCTTTTCGACATTGTTAATTTTAAAATATGATTGTAGGCGCTCATCCAGTATTGGCATACGAAAAGTTGCCTTTAAAAGATCGTGTGGAATATTCAATGCAATTAGGGTCGATATTGAATACTTTATGGAAAAATATTGGCACTTTAGACTCTGCAGCGGACTTGAAACTGTAAGTGACAATTTGCTATTTAATTTTAATGTAATATTTGATAAATAATGTGATGAATAACATTGGAAAATGTAGAACATTGGCAAAAAACTACAATTAAATTTATAATTGCAGGAGGTCAGATGCTAATTTCGAAAAGCAAAAGTATACACAGCTTTTAACTTATTTAAATTACGCCATCTCGGACCAAAGTGACAGTCGTAAAATTACATCAGAATCTTATGAAAGAATAACACAAAGTTTGCGAGTGCACTTTAAAGATGATACACATTTCCTTGAACTTTTTGCTAAAGCAAGCGAAGTATATAATACGCTCTCAACTGTTATGTTGCAAAATTTAAACGGTACTACTACAAAAACAAAAGTGAAAATTTTGACTTCGCAACTGTCCCTCTTGACCAGTTTTATACAGATTCGGATAATGGCAGAAATAAGTCCAATTGACCATGTGGAAAAATATCGTCTCAAAGTTCAATACATAGAGGAAGATATAAATATGTTCAATAAATTGCTGAGCGCATATTACGTTCACGGCGTGATATCCGGTAGCATAGGCGAAAATAGGAACATTGAAAAACCGGATCAAGTAACCACTGAATTTTACAAAGAGGGAACTGAAAATCGAGAGAGGTTGAAAAAAGTGCATCCCTATTGCAAAGTTATCATGGAATTGAAAGAGAAGACTGCACAAAAAGTGCATAAATACGCATCGGGTAACACTTTTAGACCCAAGGAACCGTCTTACGGCAATTTCGTCAAGGTATACTAAATTCCAGATAATTGCGAATTGGAATAAACTTTTACGTCAAATTGAGTTCCCTTACTAACCATTTTATTTTAGTCTACTATTCTTTTTTTTACAGGAATGTACACATTTCACAAAATCCGTTCTATCGGATAGAACAATAACAACCATTTGTTCCAACCTTATTTCAACTGCAAATAGATTGTATGAAATCATTGAAACGAATACACCTGACAAAACAATTTTACAGTATACCCAAACTGTTATAAAGGAAACCTCTTCATGGATGCATTCAGTAAAAGCTTTTAATAAGAAAGTTGAGAGTGTATTTTCTGTGGCATTCCCTGACCTAGCGAAACCTCTACAAAGCTCCTTATCACAAATCATGTACAGTGTTGCATCTATGATTGATTTATTACGACAGCTTATAGCGAAAATAGACCATGGTCCAGTTTTGCAAAATGCTCTGATTTCTCTGCTAGAATACCCCAATACAATACCGAATAGAGATGCAAGGGAAAAGCACCTCAATAGATTTGTTTCAGCAAATTTCATGCAGCTGCTAAATAGAAATTTAACTGGATCAAATGAAGATATGTTCCAAGCGGAATCACGATGTTTAGAGTTAGTATTTTAGTATCTTTTAATATTTTCATTTTTTAAAGGTCTTTTATATGTTCCTGAGATTTTGTTCTAATTCAAACGTGAATCGTTGGAGGTTTTTTTTTATAAATCATTTTTTCAGGGTTTTGAAAATGAGCTTATCCGAAATTAGTATGAGCTGCATTGCATCACAGAGGATCGATCGAGTCACATTAAATGCTGTAAAGACTACATTCAATGCGCTTACCACAGCTTGGGAGAAGCAAAGACAAGACATTGAAAAGAAGAAACAAGATGAGGAGGCCTTATACGTTACCAAGTAAGTTACAGATATTAATATTACCTGTGTGTACTAGCGCATGAAATATTTTACATCCGCGTTTGTGATACCGCCAAGGTTTGGAACGCCTTTTTGGTGTCCTTGTCGCCGCTTATAATTTCTCATCTTCGTTGTAAAAACTGTTCAAGCAAATACCTTTTCATCGCTTTCCACCAGACACGTTTTTGTTGTTTGCAAACACGACAGACAGACACGTTGTTGTTTCGTTGTTTGTACGAAGGCACTATAACCTATATAAAGTTAAACAAAATACAAACACACATGAAAGAAGCACCTGCCACAAAAACATATTAACATACCCAAATTACAAGCTCCAAATATCTGGCCGTAGTCCTTTGTTCAGATCAATAAAAATTTATAATAAAATCCCGCGTTATATTACGAGTGAAGTCAATGAAATGTCCTTTAAGCGAAAGCTCAAGCAATGGCTCACGCAAAATTGTTTTTATAAGATTGCCGAATTATTTTCCAGTTAAATCACATAATAAAATCTAAAACCTCAATAGCACGACAGACTATTTCAGACTATTTAAGACTATTTTAGACTGTTTAAATTACTTTAGACTATACTGGGCTTATGTATTTATCATACCTATCAATATTGCAACTTAACTACACTTACTTAATTTTATCAATTCTAATCTAATTAACTATATTTGTAGCTATTAAATTTAATTGTAATATTTGTATTTCATAGTGTTTAATATAAGAAAATAACTAAGTTAAGAATGATTTGCAATGCCCTGACGGGGCCTATGTTGTGTCATATGCAATAAATAAAGTACTTGACATGTTGCTTGACTACAGCGCGGCGACCTCTAAAAAATTGCAACCTTATAAAATTGAATTTAAATTACTGTTTTGAGTTTTGACATGTCGTGACTCATGATGCGACAGCGATTGGAGTCATACGAAAATTAAGACTAATAACCAGTGAAAATATAGTATTTTATTTTACCAGGTACCTAATTGATTATAATTATACGAATTTAACAATGTATATCTGTTAAAGCTATATTGCAATACCGCAAGGTAATTTTTTCGGTTTGCGAGTCCTGGTGTAGAGAGGTATATAACATACAAGACAATAAGCCTTGTCTCTTGTACCGCTCGGACGCTCAAGTGCGCTCAGTCTAACGTCTCGCTAGAGTGCGTCGCAACACACGAAAACACAGTAGTTTGTTTCCACCATCAAATTATTTTAGTTTAAGACTTGTTGTAAATGCATACAGGTCAAAATGCGAAGACGAAGACGAGGAAGCCATCGCGCACGAAGAAATAATGGAAATGTTCCCGTCTTACTCCGAGTCCGATTTCGGAGAGTTTAAGCCACCAACACTCGAACAGAGGAAAATTAAAGCGCCCGTGGAAAAAGCAAAACATTTGATCTCCCCAGACGATGTCTCGCTTATATACAAGTGGCATTCCAACTTTGTTCGTAACATGACAAGAGCCGAATGGTTACCCGGTCCAAAGAAATTGGCGGGGAACGATGTACTCGGCCCGCTGTTGTTGCGGTATCCCACATTTAGCAGTGTTATTCAGGAGGCTTGGGAAGCTTTGGATGCTGACATGGAGGGCAGATTATCGCCGAGTTTCTTGGTTATAGTCTCGCATATAAAGGCGAAAGTTGATGGTGATGGTAAGTACTACCCCCTTATTTCCAATGCAGCATCTTTTAATGATAATTAATAAGTAATAACTTGAACAGCTTTATTTACTTGGACATACGGTTGAAATTGGTATAATGAAAACAAAACACGAACCGCTCTCCAACGCGCCCAGGCGACACGATGCTCGGTTCGTGTTTTGTTTTATTTTCAACCGTTTGTTAAAGTAACTAAAGATGAGTTTAATTTGTTATCTCATGTTGGCCCAATGTAATGTAATATTTTATAATTGAGCAACTCGCAGTTGCTACTTTTATAGCCAATAGTGAGAGTGTGAGTACAATTGCGATTGTAACATTATGATATTTTCGTGCAAAAGGGGCACTTTAAATAAGAGAAAATTCAAATACTTAATTTTTATTTTTATTTCTGTAATTTTTTTTTCATGGTACAGAATTAACGAACCAGAAACCAGATTTCTACCGTTCACCGTGGGTGTCTGAGACAAGGGAGTGTGTGCCGTTGTTGTACAAAGTCAAGGAGAGTACTAGTGAAATGCTCAAACAGTGGCCGGACTTCCCGTCACTCAAAGATGTAAGAATTTACCCTTAGGATTTAATTTTCTTTATAGTCTGTTCGTTTTCTTACGGTCGCCTTTTGTGTCTAGCCGCCTCCGCCGCGCGGTGTTTTGCCAAAGACACCGCCGTGACTTCAAAGCATGCCGCGCGTGTGTACAGGCACAAGGGGTTTTGGCGTTTTATACCTACTCATATTTTTTCATTAAAATTCTCTTTCCTTTTTATATTTTTTTATATTCGTATTTTATTACAATATAACCATAAACATAAAATATAATATTCTCATGAACACGGGTCTTCTCTCAAAATGAGAAGGATTTTAACCATAGTCTACCACGCTGGCCAAGTGCGGATTGGCAGACTATTCGGAGATTCTGTTAGAATAGAAAAAAAATTACAAACAGAAAAAAAGTAATAAAATTAAAGGCAGAATACTAAGTTACCGAACGAACTATACACGAATGTCGGTCGTGCGTACGGTTACATGCCGTGTGCTTTTTAACAACAAGCTAGCTGATAATACTATTTCACGTATGCGACCGATATCAATGTTGGAGGAATTTATGCGACCGATATCAATGTTGGAGGATTTTTAAATTTTAACCGATGAGGACTACTTTTGATATTAAAAATTTATAGTTTCATAACACTGTTTGATTTCTCCGTAAATTCCGTTTGTAAACAATCAGATTGATGCTTAAGCATTTGCAGAGACGCCCAAGTTGCCAAAAGCTCGAGCCTCTTTCTTTCACGTTGTTAATACGACAGTAGCCAATGGGCATCTAGCCTTTAGCATAGGCCTTGAGAATATTAAATTAATATTATTATTATTGAGATTATTAAATTAATAGGGTAAACTTATATTTTTCAGATTATAGTCATAGTAGACAGGATACTGAGCTTTCCTCTCACTAGCCCGGTATCACGGTTTCTAACGGGCTTAGAACTGCTCCGGGATAAGATAGAGGAATGGAACAAGAACGCTCACAAGGGAAACAATATGATAGACATCTCCTTAGCCGTAGGCCAGCAAATTATCAACTGGAGGAAACTGGAAATGAGCAATTGGAAAGAGTGCCTCAATAATTTGTACCAAAGGTAATGTTTTTTTAGTATACTTGTTTCATTTTAGTTATCTTATCATCATCATCATCATGATCAACCCATTACTGGCTCACTACAGAGCACGGGTCTCCTCTCAGAGTGAGAAGGGTTTTGGCCATAGTCTACCACGCTGGTCAAGCGGATTGGCAGACTTCACACACTTTTGAGAACGTTATGGAGAACTTTCAGGCATGCAGGTTTCCTCACGATGTTTTCCTTCACCGTTAAAGCAAGTGATATTTAAATACTTAAAACGCACATAACTCCGAAAAGTTAGAGGTGTGTGCCCGGGATCGAACCCACGACCTCCGATTAGAAGTCGGTCGTCCTAACCACTAGGCTATCACAGCCTTTATCTTATGGAAACAAGCAACTAGTAAATATTTTATTTTACTTACTCGTATGTTAGGAATAACGTGGTTGTTGTAAGCAAATCCCATATAGAGTTTCTTTGAACTGTATGGAGACTTGTTTACAACTTTGTGGTGCATTAAAAAAAATACGCAATGTATTTTTTCACACAAAGTTTTTTCATAAAATTATTATTAAAGTAGAATGATATGATATAAAGTATAAATATAGCTTAAAAGATTTTTTTAATGACAAAAATCCATGGACATAGATTGCTCTAAAAGCCAACAGTTCAAATATTTTTTATGGCTATACCGTATTGTAAGATGGTGATAATAAAAAAAAAATAAACCCGGCTGAGTTTGTTGTGGGCTCTTCTCAGACCAGGGCGCGTTTGGAACCCTCGTAGCTTTAGTTTTAAGTTTCCGTAAGTAATTATCACCATTGCCTGTTCTTAAATTGACGTTCAAAAAGTGTACAGTGTACCTACTTTGAATAAATGAATTTTGAATTTGAATTTAAACAGTAACTACGTTCATCAACTCTAAAAATACACCCTAATGTTATAATGGTACGAATTTTGTTGTACACAATCTCCAAACTAAATCGATAACTCTAAATATAGTGCTATCCTTTTAAAGTGCTCCCTGCGAACAAGGACAGCATTACATTTAGAGCGACAAAATATTATTTATTATTTAAAAAAAATTGTACTAACGGCACATAAAAACGTCGATATTCTACAAAATGTACCACAAGTATAAATTGAAAATTTAAAAAACCCCCGACATTCGCCATTTTGTGGCGGCGGCCATCTTGAATTTGCAACAGTGCTATTCTACTAGTCAAGCCCTTTCATTTGATACCCATATCAAGGGAGTTGTGAAAAAATATGTCATCCGCCATTTTGTAACGGCGGCCATCTTGGACCGATTTTCATCAAACATAGCTAACAACACTCTCGACTAATCCACCTTTCAAACAAAAAAAACCGCATTCAAATCGGTCCACCCGTTAGAGCGCCACAGGGGAACAGACAGACACACACACACACACAGACACGTCAAACTTATAACACCCCGTCGTTTTTGCGTCGGGGGTTAAAAAATAACACGAATAAATACCTTGTTGATTAGAAAACAATCGGAAGCGCACAAATACTGGTTCTACATGTATGCGGCAATCAACTCCTATTTGGAACCCAATCCGGACGAACCAGTATCGTCCTCGCGGATCATCTCCGTGCTGAAAGACTTCATGGAAACATCCAACCTTGCTGAGTTTGAAGTCAGATTGGACATAGTGTATGTGTACCATTGCCATTTGGTACACGTGGAAACCACTGAGAGACGAGGTAGGTTGGACGGCGTAGATTTTGTTTTTCAAATTGATCTTTCTGCCTGCACCAAATACAAGTTGTTTGATATCCAAATTATTTTTAATTTTTAAGATGATTCTTAGAATTCTTTAATAGAATTAGATTTCTCATTTTAAGACCTCTTACAGTACAGTAACAGTCAAACGATTTTAATAAATGAAATGAAATGGATAAATAAATTTTGACTGTCACTTATACTTATGAGATGTTAATAGGCATTTGATAAAACCATCTGTCATACTCATTCACTTCAAATATTTAAGATACGCATATTTTAATGTCTCTCTTTAACAGTAAAGGATATTCTATTTTACTGAACTTGACTTTGATTTTATTTTTGTTTAGATGAGCTTATATCCATACTGTGGAACACGTACAACTACTACGCGCAGTTCTCCCCGCAAGTGGCCTCGCAGATCAAAGAGAAGCGTGCACCCATAGAGAAGAAGCTGAGGGATTTCGTCAAGATCTGCACGTGGGACCGCGACCTCAGCTACTGGAGTGTCAAGGACACGGTGGAAAAGGCCCACAAGGCCCTTCATAAGCACACCAAGGAGTTTGAGGTTAGTGGTTTTTTAACGCCCGACGCAAAAACGACGGGGTGTTATAAGTTTGACGTGTCTGTGTGTGTCTGTTCCCCTGTGGCGCTCAAACGGACGGGCCGATTTGAATGCGGTTTTTTTTTGTTTGAAAGGTGAATTAGTCGAGAGTGTTGTTAGCTATATTTGAAGAAAATCGGTCCAAGATGGCCGTCGCTACAAAATGGCGGATTACATATTTTTCACAACTCCCTTAATATGGGTATCAAATGAAAGGGCTTGACTAGTAGAATAGCACTATTGCAAATCCAAGATGGTCGCTGCCACAAAATGGTGAATGTCAGGGTTTTTTAAATTTTTAATTTATACTTGTACATGATATAAATTTATAATAGACTAGCTGATGCCAGCCAGTGACTTCGTTGGCGTGGGTTCTTATAAATCTCATACAAACCATCACCCCCTATTTAACCCACTGGGGGGTAAGATTTTCCAAAAATCCTGAAACATATTTATTTACTTTTAACAGAAACCCTAAAACCCTAAATTCATGGATATTACTTGAAAAAATGACGGACTTTCATATAAACTTCCATTTAACTCCTTTGGGGTGGAATTTTCAATAATCCTTTCTTAGTGTGCGCCCAGTCATAAAAGGAACGTACTGGGAAAATTTCAAGATTCTAACTTCAGTAGTTTAGGCTGTGCGCTGATAGGTCACTCAGTCAGTCAGTATAAGCCTTTTAATATAAAACAAAATATTTATAAGGCTTTTTGTGTTATATCCACAGAAAGTCCTCAAAGAGAGTGTAGTGAACTATTTAGTGGACAATACAAGTGAAGTTGGTGCGGATCACGTAGGTATCTGGGACCGTCCAAAGAGAGCCACAAGTGCTAATGCACAAACTCGCGGGCCCTATATGATCGATCCTCAAATACATATTGTATTGGCTAGGAATATCAAGGTAAAGGAATATACTTAAGGTTTTAAAAATCAAAATTTTTTTGTCAATCAAAAATCAAAAAATAATTTTCGTAAATCCATACCACATAATATTATGAATGTGGAATCTGCCTATCTTTCTGTTCTCTCTTTACGGCTCAACCGCAGATCCGAATTTGATTGATATTTGGCACATAGTTCGCTAAGACCAACGCTAATAATAATTAATTTGTTCTAACAGCAGGGTTTTTTTACTGTTCTTGTTGATAGCGTTAGATTGACTGTCTGACTTTAAAGTAACAAAAAAATAATTACTCTGTGGTTTTCAATAACTTTCTCATTTTTCAGAAATACATTGACCAGACAGAGCAGCACTGTCCAATGATATCGGACTGTAGTCTCTTGAACAAGATTCCAAGTTTGCTGAACAAAGCCAAGACGCTGTGCAAAGACACCATCACCAATACTGGGTATCCTTCTTTGGTGCAAGCGTTAGATGACTTTGTTACTTTGGTGATCGAAACTAGTGCACATTTGGGCTCTTTAGAGGTAATATTTATAGAAAAACCTTTCAAAGTCTGGATGGATTGGAGCATCCCTTTTAATAATTTCAAATTAATTTGTTATTCAATTTATTCTATAAAAATGTCAGTCCTATTCTAATTCCGAAATTTCAATTTTATTCAAATATCTATACAAACTATAAATTTTATAAATCCTCTTTAATAGAATATTTTTTCTTCAGCAAAAAATTCCTTAATTTTATGTTTGAAAGTTATATTTAGATTTCGGTCAGCCAATGATACTGGTAGTTTGTTATGAATTTGAAGTGCCATATTAAATATACTATTGCCAAATAATGCATAAAACATAGCTTATTCTTTCAGCACTCATTGTCGCAATATATAAATACATAGCTGATCAAATTCTTTGTGGGAATTAGTGGTAATCTATAAAAAAGTGTATGTGTGCTATTACCACACGGCAGAAGTGAAACTTACTCGTATATGCTAATTTTGCGACCTCTCCAAAATATTTATGTAAATATTATAATATTAAAACCTTGTTTATGTTTTTGAAATAAAATTTGGGTTCAAAAAGGGAACGTAGGCGGAGCAGTCCTTACGGAAACTGAATTGTGTTCTATCTCATTCTCTCGCATGTTAAATCCTATTTCTGTCCCTCTCTGTCACTTGTGCAGCGCCTGGGAACTCAAATAACCTGTCCTTTTATGGACTACTGGTACGCAAGAAACGATTTTGGTGTCGCTTTTTCGTTTCATCGCTGCACAATGATACTAAAGGAGTTTCACTTCAATAATAAACAAAATTAGACTGTCAATGTGGCTAATTCTGTTGTACACAAATCTCTAAACTAAACTAAAATGACAGGTCTAAAACTATTGCTATCCTTTTCCGCAGTGAGCACTGTGAAAGAGATAGGAATAAATTTAGACCTGTCATTTTAGTTTAGGTTTAGAGATTGTGTACAACAGAATTAGCCACATTTTTAGACTTAATTTATGGTAATTTAAAAAATATCAAAAATCTCTGTAGGAAAGATATGTTATACAATGATTTATTATTATCGGTTTCACAAGGTTGACACAACAGCAGCCAAGGAGAAACAAACCTCCCAAGCGAAGAACATCGTCCAACAGAAGCGGAAAGCCCTCGCTGACTTATTCAGATACCTCAGCAAAATGGGGCTCAACTATCGCACCGGACTGGTTGTACTTTACGCTTGCGAAGAGCTGTACGACTTTACTATACCGCCGGTGAATTTGGACGTGGCTATTAACTATTTGAAGAGCAGGTTTTTTTTTTTTTTTTTTTTTTTAAATAAATAAATAAATACTCACACATACACACACAGTCGTCTGTTCCTAAAGTAGGCAACTTAATGCCTGTGTTATAGTTAACACCCGACTGATAGACATATTTACATATACTATATATATTTTAATAAATGTATAAATACATAGTATATACTTATATACTTACATATATACATATACACCCAGACTCGGGGTGGGAATCCAACCCGCGACCCCCGAACGGAAGGCAGGGTCACTGCCAACCGCGCCAACGCGACGGGCCAGTCTTGTCAGGTTTGTTGAAAAAGAAGAATGCATTATTGATTCACAAATTACTTAATTTTATCACTTGAGAATTAACTCGACAAATATAGACTATAGATTTCCACTACTGGACATGAGTGGTTGTAGGGACTTCCATACGCCTCTGACATGTTTATAAGTTTAAAAATCAAAAGTCATTTTTTTGTTTTTCTGATTTGGCTTTAAATCTTTTAGCATCTTCGTAAAATGGACATATTTGTTTGCAGACGTTGCGACCCATCGCTGACACTCCTGTGGTCGGGCTGTGAGAAATATTTCCAAAAGAATATCGCTCGGCACAGATTGCTCAGTGCAGCTCTACAGACGCCACACGCTGATCTGGGCATGCAAAACATTGAACGGTGCAAAGGATTCGCTGCACAATTGCTGGTAAGTTTTAGTTTGCGTTAGTGTTGCGATCGCGTACCTCAAAGTCTGCCTTAAAACATTCACATACTTCCACTTCCAAAAGAAATTGCTAATTTGCTACTGCTATAGTGTGGAACCGAACTAAATTAGTATTTGTTCAGTATAGCCTATTAATTGCTGCATATAATTGCATTGTTTCATTCCAATCCAACGATGGAATGTACTTACTGGATCGTTGGATTGGATTATTTGAAAACGATAAGTTTGATGTCAAATTGTTTGTATTCTTTTTCCCTCAGAAAATAACAAATAGTCAGAAGAAATCCATTTCCAAATACACAAGATACATTTGCGACCTACGGCAAGTGACCACAAATCTGATGAATTCTCTTGAAGCTGACATTAGTGACACTAATATTTCAACGTTGAGGGAAAAATTCGATATCCTTATTGAATGTTACGCCCATAGTAGTATTCTATTGAATCAACTTAATATCGTACTCAAATCCATTCCAGAAAATGCCATGAATGCAGATTCTGTACCAGAATTTGATGTAGTACTATCAGATTCACCTTTGGCACGCTGTTTCCTAAACAGCGATGAGTGGTCTGAACTTTATAAGAGAGTCAAGGCTATAATGTTGGTTGTCGATAAGCAAAATGCGGCATTACAAAAACTTGCCAATTCAACTCCTAAACAAGTAGGTGATATGAACAATTTGCCATACGTTTCTCAAAGTTACATCGACGCAACCAATGATGCTAAACGAAATTTGAACGTCCTAATTGAGAGAAGCGAGGCCATTTTACAGGAATATCAATTCAAATTCAGAACAAATATCGATGAACATTTTAGTCCTCATCATCCAGTTTTAAGAAGTGTTCAAAATTTGATCCAATATTTAAATAACACTATCAAAGAACTTGATAAGTTGGAAGAAGTTATTGACCAAGATATGTTTGAAGATTCGTCTGATACAATAATTGCACAAACAGAAGATATTGTAGCAACAATGTTACTTATAATTCAATCGTTGTACAAAAAACATTTACCGATCGATAAAAATACAGACAACATCGATGTTTTGGATGCAATCGATGAAATTATCGATGGAGGAAATAAGGAAAAAGAGGAATCTAAAGAAATATTAGAAGACAAACATTTAAAAGAATTGTTACAAGAAAAATTATCGATTGACTCTAAAATGTTGCAATTAGATAGTTTGATTAGCAAAATCCGAACTTTACTGGGTAACTACGTGCAATATATTACTATAGCTTCGCTAAAAGAAACAGAAAATATGAAGAACGCCGTAATGAGATTGGTGCCAATATTGGAACAAACTGTGTTATTTGTTCAATTTTTCCTGTCGCAGAAAGTTGCAGTGCATAGAGTATCCTGCAAAATGCTATCAGTTTTGTTGAAAATATTTTCAGATTTGGCTACAAAAGGGTACGTGAACATTTTTCATTATTTACTCACACAGAAAATCTTGTATTTTATTAGTCTTCAATACCACCATAGTAAAACTTCAAATATCACGGTACCATGGCAAATCCTCGTAGGCTAAGTTTCTGAAATTTTTAAAATATATTTCTTTGTACTCAAGTTTCAATATTATAAAATTAACATTTACGATTGGTTTAGATTTTGCAAACCCTCCAATTTGGATATGGAAGAAGGCGATGGTGACGGTGGTCCCGGAAAGCTTTCCAGTGGAATGGGACTTGGTGAAGGGGAAGGACAAAAGGATGTCTCCGATAGGATTGAAAATCAGGTATTTTCACAAAATTAAGATTGTTCACAATTTTTCTTCTATAAAAATAAAGTTAATCACATACCACAAATACCACTATGTATAAGGAAATTATAGGTCATCCATGATTGTCTATTTTATGTAATTGATCAAGTGACCTAGTGTGGTGACTGTTTCTTCGAATTTACCAACAGAAGTCCCAAACCTTTTATCACTACAGTCTTAATTAGATTGATCATTGATTGAATACAATCTAATTTGTAGGATCAGGTAGATGATGCAAATCGTCCAGGCGAAGAGAAGAATCAAGAAGATAGAGATTGTAAAGAAGAAGAAAAGGGAGTTAATATGACTGATGATTTCGACTCACACCTCCAAGACGTTGAAAAAAAAGGTAATGAGATTTAAATTCTAGTGTCTTGAATATTGTATTAATGTATTGTATTATAAAAGAAAATTATATATTACAGAAGGTGAAGATTCGGACCAAGATAACGAAAATGATGATCCAGATAAACAGATGGGTGAAACGGACAATGCTGCCGAAAAGTAAGTTAAAAATAAAATCGTTACGAGATATTTTTAAACTTTAACATTGATGTAAACACATAAATTCTAAACGAAATTGATACCTTTTCTACAGTAAACATTGAAAAAACTAATTATATTTCTAGATTTAAATTACATTCTTTTCTTGTATTAATTTCACAGACTAGATCAACAAATATGGGGTTCCGATGACGAAGATGATTTGGAGGAAGAGTCTGGTAAGAAAGATAAGGAAGAGCGTGGTAAGGGTGAAAGCACGGGCGAGAAAGAGATGGCTGCTAAGGAACAAGAACAGGGCCAGGACGATGGTACAGAAGGAAAGGAAAAACAACAAAAGAAAGACGTCAATGAAATGAATGAACCTGAAGTTGATGATGACCATGTAAGATTGAAAATATAAATATAATTAATATAATATTAAGACAAATTGTTAACCTTGTTAGTATAAACTACAAAAGAAACCATAAAGTATAAAAGTTAAAATAATACCTATGTGTCACAAGAAGCTTAGCATAAAGATTTACTTAAAAAACTTGATAGCAATGTTTCTTTTATGAAATATAAAGATCGTCTTATTTTATTTTGTTGAAGACACATTGCTAATGTAACGACGCATTTGACGTAAATATAAATTTCAGATCGATCCGTACCACGGTAACCAACAACAATTGCCGGAACCTGAAGATTTTGAACTGCCCGATAATATGGACATTGATGGCGAAGAAGGCAATGATGACAAGGTAAAGTCTGGTTGTCGGGGGTTCCGAACGTATCTGGATAGTTTTCGAGAAGCTATAGTGTCCGTATAATTGCAGTGTTGCATTGGTATAATTTACCTTGTTTAGCACTAATCTCGTTACTCATAGTCAGCGTTTGAGAGTTTTTATGTCTCGACAAGCATATCATCACAGTATTCAGACAAAATTCATGTATGAATTCGTGTATTCGCAAAACAGACTATTATATTTTCAGCAAGCGTAAAAATGTTTGCAGCATGTACAGTGTAACATTTAAATGTACAATTTAAACTTTATTTTAGGTTAACACTCTAGTTTTTCAAAATTTCAGTGATCTTATTTGTTAAGGTTTGATAATATCTGTATTTTTAATATTTTATCTGTTTTGTTGTAGGATGGTGAAACTGAAACAGAAAATCCCTTCGAAATTGACGCAATGAAAGAGGTTATACAAGATGAGGAAGGGAAATCTAACCAAAAAGATGAAGAAAACAATAAAAATGGCCTCGAAGTGTCCAGTGACGAAGAGGATGGAGAGGGCGATGTTAATGACGAACAGGTAAATTAGCTTTCAAACGTGTCAAATGACGTGAAGTTAACTTTCTGTACAGTTTCTGCCATAGTACTAATTATTATATTAACTTGTTCTACTTTTTACCTGACAATTGTGCCTTCAATACAATTTATAAATTTTCTAATAAAGTTTACTTTATTACTTGAGCACCTATTAACTTAACGTTCAATAGCTTTAATTTTTTATACTTATTATACAGTTGTCATCACTCCAATATTTCAAACAATTAGGGCTGAGTAATTTGATTTGCAAAGTAATAATTGTAGTCAGGAATTAAAGGTTAATAGTCTAATTAACTTACAACTTTAGACACGATATTAGTGCAGAACATTTATGTACTTACAGAACAAAGAGACCGACCAAAAAGAAGCTGACATTGAAAATGAAGCTAAAGAGAGTCAAGATGATCCTTCTAAAGACGAAGAAGAGGATCCAAACGCTCAACCGGATCAAGACAAACCGGAAACAGAAAATCCTGAACCTGAATTGCAGGAAGAAAATGAATCAAAAGACGAAGAAAACTTGCCGAAGAACCCGGATAGTGTAAACGAAGAGGAGAAAACGCAGCAAAAAGAACACGAAGCTAATCCTCAAGCGAATCCTTCCAACAATGACCCGACGGCCGAGGACAAAGTGGAGAATGCTGACATGGAGAGAGGCACCAATGATAATGTTGAAACTAATACGGAACAGGCTAAGGATGAAGATGCTGAGCCTTTCGTGCGTATTACATAATTTATACTATCTATACTAATATAATAAAGCGGAAGAGTTTGTTTGTTTGAACGCGCTAATCTCAGGAACTACTGGACCGATTTCAAAAATTCTTTCACCGTTGGATATGTACGTGATCCCTGAGTGCTATAGGCTATAGTTATATTATGTACCACGGGCGAAGCCGGGGCGGACCGCTAGTTTTTTAATATGGAAATATCCTCTAACAAATCCTTCTACCAATGATTAAACGTAGGGAGAATAAATGTGTAAATCCCTACAGGAGACATTTGTCCAGCTGTGGACGTCTATCGGTTGACGACGACTACGACGATTTCCACATACATTTTTTTCCGTAATTTAAATATTTCCAAATACATTTTTCCGTTCAGGAGCAAGCCCAAGAGCAAGTGGGTGAGGACATACAATCGACCGGAAGGTCGGAGTTGGACAAAAGTGACAAAGGGCACCGCGGCGACAAGAACGCCGCCCGGGCGCAGACCGAGCTGGACAAACTACAGAAACGATTCCAGAATAAACCCGGAAGGACCGATCAGGAGCGGACCTTGGGTATTTATTTATTTGTTTATAGTATATACCCTCGAAGTTTTAGTAAGTTTTCGTAAGTAATAATCACCATTACCTCACTTCTATGTTCTTGTAAAATGGATGTTCAAAAAGTCAATGAATTTACACTGTACATTTTGGTTACTAGATTCGAATATGATAAAACCATAATGTGGCCAATTCTGTTGTATAGTTCGTTCGGTAACTTAGTGTCGGTACAGGCGCAGGTGCTCTTAGTATTCTGCATTTATTTTTATTACTTTTTTTCTGTTTGTAATTTTTTTTCTATTCTAACAGAATCTCCGAATAGTCTGCCAATCCGCACTTGGCCAGCGTGGTAGACTATGGTTAAAATCCTTCTAATTTTGAGAGATGACCCGTGTTCATGAGAATATTATATTTTATGTTTATGGTTATATTGTAATAAATTTTATGTTTATAGTTTTATACGAATATAAAAAAATAAAAAAGGAAAGAGAATTTTAATGAAAAAATATGAGTAGGTATAAAACACCAAAACCCCTTGTGCCTGTACACCCCGCGCGGCATGCTTTGAAGTCACGGCGGTGTCTTTGGCAAAACACCGCACGGCGGAGGCGGCTAGACACAAAAGGCGACCGTAAGAAAACGAACAGACTATACACAATCTCTAAACCTAAACTAAATTGACAAGTTTAAAAATAGTGCTATCCCTTTCCGCAGGGAGCATTGGGAATATATTTAGCCCTGTCATTTTAGTTTAGGTTTAGAGATTGTGTACAACAGAATTGGCTACAGTGTCAGAGTAAAATGGACCTAAAGCTACTATTTTGAAGTCTAACATTCAGTACTTCTGATTTTTTTTGTAAAGTATCCGCTTAGGGCGCTGGCTGTAGGCTGCAGGTGTGTACAGACGAGTCATCATCATCATCATCATGATCAACCCATTACCGGCTCACTACAGAGCACAGGTCTCCTCTCAGAGTGAGAAGGGTTTTGGCCATAGTCTACCACGCTGGCCAAGCGGATTGGCAGACTTCACACACCTTTGAGAACGTTATGGAGAACTCTCAGGCATGCAGGTTTCCTCACGATGTTTTCCTTCACCGTTAAAGCAAGTGATATTTAAAACGCACATAACTCCGAAAAGTTAGAGGTGCGTGCCCGGGATCGAACCCATGACCTCCGATTAGAAGTCGGTCGTCCTAACCACTAGGCTATCACAGACGAGTACAACCTTATAAAACTCATTTTCGCCTTTCCACGTGATTACCACTGGAAAGGCTGTTATATATTGACTCGCGAAAAAGGCATTCTAAGGACATTACAGTAGAGCGATTAAAAGTTTTTTATTTTTTCGATTTTTTTTTTATTTTGTTTATAGCTTTTGTTTAACTCAAACAATAATTTTCAGGTGACGCAAGCGAAAGAAAACACAAGCAAGCCAAAACTCTGAATGTTGAACAAGAGGACGCGGAAAATGAAGGCGGCGACGCTGAGGAGAGTCAAGATAACGACGCGGACGCTTACCAACACGTCAAGCAGGCGAAGAAAGATGATCTACAGGTATGTATCCTCTCATAAAACCGAGGGTATGGCCAACATTTACTTCGGGGATGCCAAGATGTTAATACACGGTATCAGGGGACCGCTATTGAAAACTTAGCATTATTATTATACTTCCTAAACACAATCTAATTACATTTATTAACCTCCGACGCAAAAACGACGGGGTGTTATAAGTTTGACGTGTTTGTGTGTGTTTTACCTTGACGCTCAAACGGGTGAACCGATTTGAATGCGGTTTTTTTGTTTGAAAAGTGAATTAGTCGGTAGTGTTCTTAGTTATGTTTGATGAAAATCGGTCCAAGATGGCCGCCGCTACAAAATGGCGGATTACATATTTTTTCACAACTCCCTCAATATGGGTATCAAAGGAAAAGGTTTGACTAGTAGAATAGCACTATGCAAATTCAAGATGGCCACCACCAGAAAATGGTGAATGTCGGGTGTTTTTTAAATTTTCAATTTATACTTGTCAAGTATAAACTTGTCGTATTAGTGTTTTAGTATTTACTATATTTCAAACCGGCAATGTAGCATGCACAACTCGGGGTCAATGCCCCGGTTACGGAGTAGGTACTGTAGAGCATGCGGTGGGCGGCCGGCGACAACTTTAGGTATTTAGACGTCAACTGATATCATTGCGAACTTTTAAAAAATACAACTAAGTAATATTTTAATTTTTATTCGCGTTTTTTTTTGTGGCACCTTATCAGTAATCATCACTACTATTATAACCCGGCACGTAAGTTGAGCGGTGACCTTCAAGTGCGCGCAGCGTCGTACGAGTGAGCGGGACACAATACGATTGGAGAGCCAATCAGCGCTTACGAGGGATCCGCGAGAGCTAATCAGTGCTTACGAACGATCCCCACGCCCTCCCCGCAACCCCCTCACACCCCGAGATACCTCATTTTCGACTTCTGCACATTGAAGGTCACCGCTCGACTTATTTGCCGTGACTTGTATCTACTAGTTGTACTAATAATTTAATGAACTCATCAAAAGTATTGTTATCACCAGTGAGGTGTAATAAATAAAGAGTAGAAGCGTCATATAAACTGTTTTCAGAAAAACGTAACCACTTTTGAGTTTCAAAGACGTAGCTTTGAAACTGACAAATACGCCAAGTAAACTTTGAGTAAACTATATTTGTCTCGTTTTTTCTGCCCTCAAACTAATTACGTTAGAAAAGGACAAGACATTGCAATTAGACAAATTATTAGAGTTACCAGTATCAGGAATAATTTCCCACAAAAGAACGATTTCCCCCAAAAATTATTTGAGTTTATGAGATTTAATAATTATATTAGATTTAATAAAATTTTCAATATAAACCATATAGAACTAAATAAGGATTATTAATAGGAAAAAAATATTTAAATGCGTGAACGTAAATAACTCTAATTAAATCTTTCATCTATCTATCTATACTATACTAATAAATAAAATTGAAGTGTCTGTCTGTAATTTCGAAATAACTACCTCATATTAAGCTCATATTATGGTTATTTGAACGGTACCATAACCGAATCATACGTTTTTAAAATTTTTGTCTGTCTGTCTGTCTGTTTGAACGGGCTAATCTTCGGAACGGCTGAACCGATTTTGACGGGACTTTCACATACAAGTAGAGAATTAACCAGGGAGTAACATAGGCTACTTTTTTAACCGACTTTCAGAAAAGGAGGAGTTGTGTTTTTCTACCTATGTACACCGATATCTCCGAGATTTCTGAACCGATTTGCGTATTTTTTTTTTAATCGATAGAAAACCACTGCGACACTGTTCTAAAAAAAATTGGATTCCAACTCCTCAATCCTGATGCTGTAGCGGACCTGATCTTCAAAACTAATGGGGTTTAGGAACTGTCGGTTATTTAAATTGATATTGGTGATACCAATTAAAGACTTTATCGTTGAATGAACTCGAGTAGGTATATATACAACTCCTCAACCCGGATGCTGTAAGGAATTGCATTCCGAAATCGTAGGGATCCCACGGAATTTTTCCGTTTTGGGGACGGGTTACTGCAGATAGGCTACTTTTTGTTCTGGAAAATCAAAAGTTCCCACGGGATTCTTAAAAACCTAAATCCACACAGGTGAAGCCATGGGCATTATCTAGTTAATAATAAAACTGTAACAGGTCCAATTCTGAAATTTTGAAGATATTTTGAAATTTATTGAACCAATCAAAAATATTAGTTACATATGGGTACGTTTATGTTAGTAACTTCATACATAAGAATGATCACTAGGTATGTATATGTATACTAATATCTTTCTGAAAGTTTGTAAATTACGATAGTGAAAAAATTATCAAAATCGGTTCATTGGTTTTTGAAATAATCGCGAACATACGGGTTGAATATATAACCTTCCTTTTTGAACTCGCTTAGTAAGAAATCATTATACCTACTTCTAACGATTTTATAATGACTCAGTATTATCACATAAATTACTGATTTACTTACGTTTGCCTTATAGGTACATACGTACGTTCATCATTCGCTTTTTCATTCACTAATTTCCCAATAATGTAGGGAAAATCAAAATAGTTTTTACTGGCAACACTTATAGTAAAAATAATGCGCGGTAAATTTATGTTTTTATTACGTGTTGTTTTGGATAATCGGAATTAAATAAAACAAACTTACTTGTGAAAAGTAACACCAGTTGTTTTATTATCTTTTTCTGACCGTGACAAACAAATTTTAACAACACATTTCACCATTTTGACAAATTGTGTGGCAAGTAACCGTTACGTTCGTATTCACTCGGACGTCGGGCTGGCAACTGAAGTCGTTGATGTCATCGGACATCAGCGAAGTAGCAATGAGTCGGTGCTTTAGAATGCTGATCTAGTTAAGGTAATACATCATTGGTTATCACATTCAAATTTGGCAGTTCTGGCTTCATTTTCTTTTGATCACGTCACGCGTATAAGTAATTAGCTGGGAAATATTGTATTTAGCAGGTGGTCGATGCCGCTACGAAAGAACAAGCAGACCAACAGCCGACCTTACAGCAAGACGACGAACAAGGGGACAAGTTACAAGAAGACGAGGAAGTCGCGATGGATGTGGACGACGAAGATATTCAGGTATGTATTAATGACACCATAGAATTAAAAAAAAAAACATTAAAGAAAGTTAGGCAATAATTAAGCAAATATTAAGCGTAAGCGTCAATTATAGAACATATATTTCATGGGATACACTTTTCCCGAGGTGATGATTTTGGGCATGGCTTCCTCAAAATTATGTCACAATATTATTATTATATAATAATAATAATAATAAATTTCTTTATTGAGGTGAAAACCCAAGTATAAAAATACAAATATATATATATACATTCTCAAAAAATTAAATTAAAAGATTAAAACCAAATACAATATGTGATATAAATACTATAATTATAAATAAATATAAATATGTATTAAGTTAACGCTGCTCACTGAAGGTGTGCAGAGTTATTTCCTATTTGGATCTCGATGGGTCGAGATCCAATGAGCCATCATTGGACTACACAAGTCCTGCCCCACTACCTGTAGGATGCTGTTACCAGAGTTACGCAATCTTTCCCAGAAGGAAGCTATACGTGCCCTGATAACAGCAAAGAAGTCGGGCACCCCCGATTCGGCAAACATGCCCGACGCGCTGCAGTATTTAGGAAACTTCATAAGGATGCGGTATGCATTATTATACTGCACCCTTATGGTGCTGAAGGACACCCTCTTGTACCGGTACCACAACTGACAGGTATATAAACACTGACAGTAGGCCCTGAAGAGGGTGCCCCTCACTTCATCACTGCTTTTAGCAAATCTGCGCGCGAGCATGTTAGACCGGATCGACAATGCCCGCCTTTCCCGCTCCATGTCCAAGTCGTCTTTACTGTCGTCAGTGACGATGTGGCCAAGGTATTTGAACTGCCTAACAACCCGAACTGCAGTTCCGTTCAGACACACTTCGGGCACCCTCTCCGGACCCTTTCCTGCCTTAAAAATGAGCATCTCAGTTTTCAAAACATTATACTTCAGCCCGTGAGAGTTGGCATAACTCTCACAGACTGACAGTAATTTTCTAAGACCTTTGACAGATGGACTGAGGAGCACCATATCGTCCGCATAACTTAAATTGTTAAAACAAACACCATCAATATGGCATCCGACTCCGGTGCTTCTCAGCCCACCAATCAGATCGTTGACATAGACATTGAAAAGGTCCGGAGAGGTTAGCCCGCCCTGGCGAACCCCGCACTCTGACCTATAGGCGTCAGAGACCGTGTCACCCCACCTTACGTGATTCGTCTGTCCACCGTACCAGTATCTCAACAACTCTATCACTGATTCAGATGCTCCTGAGCCGCGCAGTTTGCTCCAGAGGATTTCATAATTCACTAGATCAAAAGCGCGGCTCAGATCTAAGAAGCATGCATAGACAGATGTATCACGGCTGACATAATAGTCAACCGCGTACTTAAGGCTGACAATGGCCGAGTCTGTTGAGACACCGGGACGGAAGCCAAACTGCGCTTCATCAATGCACACCTTCTTCAACAGTTCGGGCTGCAGCAGCTGCTCAAACACCTTGCCCACAACAGTGCCCAGAGAAATAGGCCTATAGTTACTGGAAGAGCTCAAGTCCCCGGTTTTGCACTTGACGATGGGCACAACTACTGTTTTCATGAGAGCATCAGGAAGGTATGTGTGCTTTACACATAGATTGTAAAGCACACATAGCTTAGACCATAGGACCTCACCCGCAAACAGTATGTGCTCTATACTGAGATCGTCGTGGCCAGGAGACTTTCCCCGCTTCATTCCCCGCACTGCCTTACCTACATCGTCAACAGTAAACTGCACAACAGGTTGTGCAGGAACAACAAGGCTGGCTCTCTCGGGACTTTGAGCGGGCATCGGGTCTATTTTAAACTTGGAGGCGAAAAGTTCAGCTATTTCTCTTGGCTTCTGCAAGCCGTCCACAGATATAGGCAGACTTTGTTTTGGTTGCAACTTTTTTGTGGCATTCCAAAATTTAGGAAAGTTTTTCTCCCTTCTGTGCAATGCTAACATATCCATCTTGATCATGTCTTCATTACGAACACACCATTTCACTTTATTTTTAAAAACTTTTCTGCTGCCTACCATTTTGTCATGTATGTCACCCGTGGACGGCTTGCCCGCCACCAACCAACATTCATAATCAAGACGAGCGGCTTGATGGCTCTCCTTAACATGGAGATTCCATCCGGTCACAGGCTTTTTCTTTCTAAAGGGGCTCACTTTTGAACTTCTGATGGCACTTACTTGTAAAACATTAATTATCCTATCATAATATTCGTCAATAGTTTTAAAACAGTCGTCGTTATCTTTATCTACACAACTACAACAGCCATTCATACAACTTATACATTTATTCATAGACACATTCTCAAGTGCACGCTTACAATATTCGTAATATATATCTATTTGACTAGCATCTCTACTACCCCAACGTATCTTATCATTACTGAGCAACGGCTGGCTCTCGGTGGTGATTGAACCTGCACTTACTATAATGTTAATCTTACACTCTACGCACAATGGCAGGTGGTCAGAAGTGTACACACCGTACATAACACTGACCGACACAATAGTGTCGCGCGCCGCCTGAGTCGTCACGCAGTGATCCAACCACCTACGAGAGCCGTGTACGTCACTGACGAACGTATGTGTGTCGGAGCTTATACCTAAAACGTCAATATCCGCACATAATAACTCTTGCTCTTCGCAAAAAGTCATTAATTGTTTACCAAAGTTGGCACTGGGGTGAGCATTATAATCGCCTAAAATGTACACAAGTGGAGTGTCATTTTCTTCAATGATGGCACTCACACGGGCAAGACAGTCTGTAAACTCAGCAACATTCTCTTGCTTATCGGTTGGTAGGTATACACTAAACACCATAAATGACTGAGCACCATTAGCGACTCGTATAGCTATTATCCTGTCACTAGAGCAGTTCACCACAGACACGTTAGGGAACTTGGATTTCCTCCAGAGCAGCGCAAGTCCACCGTACGGACGGCCCCTTAGGACGCCCGTAGATAGGTCCATCGAGGACCTGGCCACGCAGCTGAAATCTTTATCTATGGTGTCTAACAGACCTAGGTCTTGCGGTAAAATCCAGGTCTCCTGGAGACTAACTAGATCTGCTACACTACATAAATCTCGCACTTGTTGCATTGACGTCTTTATATTTTTACAATTAAACGTAATAATTTTTATCTTATTGGGTGTACTATCCATTATTGTTTTTATTCACTGGAGTAAAACGCTCTCTAAACCTTCTGAAAACCAGGTCTGTAGGCCAGAACTCCGTACTCAAAAAGGTGTCCAGATTTTGTTTCGCCACGATGATCTTAAAGGACCTAAAATCCAATTCTTTCCTCTGAGGTAACATCTGAACGTCAATAGCTTGTGCGCCCCTGGATTCTATGTGCTCCTTGACATGCTCCACGGTACACGTAGTCTCCAGTCTCGACAAGTAAATAGCTTCAGGTAACTGCGCTACTTTTAATCTACTCGGATCGGTCGCAGTGCCACATTTATTACTATTACGTAGCGGCCGCTTTTTTCTATTATTCACTACTAGTGTGAATCCGTCGTCATTTTCAGCTCTGTCGCCTATATGCGTAGAGTCGATATTCGAACGTTGCTTCACCGGGCACCTTGCAATCGCGCGATAAGACGGCGGCGAAACAATAGTGTCCAGCGAGTCCGAGCGCTTGCGCATCGGCTGCGGTGAGGTAGGTACCTCACGGTTCTTATCAGCGGTCGACCGCTTCGTCCCTTGTACGGCATTCTCGATTTTATTGCGCGTATGTACGGATTCTTTTCGTATGCTGGAAGATGGTCCGATGCGAGCACATACCTCCGAAATAATACTCGTCTTCATATTTTCAATCTCTGGCTTGGAAATTGAGTCATCGCGTAGTTGTCGTAGCTCTGTCTTTAAAATAAGAATATCCTTCAATAGGCGTGTCACATCCACATGGTCAAAAGACACAGGTGGGAGTCGGTTTAGGTCTTTTGCGACAAAGGTAGGCTGCAGCTCCGGCTTGATCTCGTGAAAAACCTTGAGGACGTCACGGATGTTCTTTTTCCGCTTATCTTCCCCCTTCCGTTGAATAAGCTTCACTCCTTCACCAGCGAGAGCATTAAAAAGATTCGCCTTCCCCTTTTCCACTTCCTCGTCCGTAAAGTTAGACGCACATATTTGTACTATACTCAGCTCGTCCATAATATCTATTTTGTTCTGGCAAAATGCCAAGAACTCGTTAATAATCACTTGGTCAGACATAGTTAACGCGATTAACGGTAGTTACTCATTGCTGCGATACGGTTTTTATGAAAGCCGCGCATGTGCACTCGCTTTGGCTCGCGAACGACGACTTATATAATAATAATATTGTTTCAATAGTTTGGGGTCTAATTTAAAATTTCTACACACTACCTAGATTAGTCTACTATATAGGTTAGACTAGATGAAAATAGTTTCATCTAGTCATCAGGTTTTATTTTAAAATTTTTAATTATACCTAAAACTGCAGATGTATTTGCTAGAGAATACTTGATTATATTATCTTCGAAAAACCAACAGAAAGTGTCTCTTTAGTTCTTTATTCGTCAAATCCCAGGTCGATAAGTCTGAAGAGTTGAAATCCGAGAAGAACACAACCGGTCAGGATAAAGATAAAGATAAAACCGGTAAAAACAAAGAAGGCGGTGAAGAAACTACCGGCGACACTGGTATCGAAGTGGAGGGTGACACTGTGTTGACTGCCAACGTGCCAAGGGGACGGGAGACTACTTACCACACTAGGTAAGTAATCTTAACACATTAGTTAAGTTATCTTACCACACTGGTAAGTAATCTTACCACACTAGTAAGTAATCTTATCACACTAGTAAGTAATCTTACTATACTAGGCAAGTAATCTTACCACACTAGGTAATTAATCTTATCCTATTAAATAATATTACCGCATTAAGTAAGTAATCTTACCATACTTGTAAGTAATCTTACCATACTTGTAAGTAATGTTACCATATTCGATACGATGGTCCATTTCACTTTGACATTACAGTGTTTCGATACTGCTTAAACTGGTTTGTTATAAAATTTGAGGTTCATTCCTGTTGGAAGACAACAAATATTTATCCGTCATCTATGATTGTCTGTGATGACAGATGACAGGTGACAATGTGACGTTGACAGATAAAAACTAGAATGTCCGTTGTCTGTGGTACTTCGGCCATTACATTACTGCCCTGTGTGTGAGATTGCTTGTAGAGAATGTAAAATAAACGTGTCGTATAAATTATTAAAGTATTTTATTTTCACAATAGGAAACTACCGAAATAATTCAATAATTCCAATCTGATATTATAATTTTAAAATATTCGAAAAATAGTAACGTCGAAATATGCAAAATCAACAAATTTTTCTACCACAATTTATATTGCAATATCTGTATTTTAATTTAATTTTTAGACGTGAAGATACGACGCAACACGTGGACGATATAACTATAGAGCAGTACACGAGCCTCAGGCAGTGGCTGGAGCGCGGCGCGACGCGCGGCGGCGCCGCCTCCGCCGCCGCGTGGCGCGCCGCGTGGGGCGAGTGCGGCGGCGCCGCGCGCGCGCTGTGCGAGCGCCTGCGGCTGGTGCTCGAGCCCACCGGCCGCTCCAGGAGAGCCGGTGAGATGCATTCATTTTTAGACGCGAAGATTCCTCGCCGATGATGATATAACTATACAACTACAACAGTACACGAGCCTCAGGCAGTGGCTGGAGCGTGGGATCATGGTGCGCTGCTAATCTGATTTACGAAAAAACAAACTAAATAAGACTAAAGTTGAATTTTTTTTCATGGTTACTCAAACAATTTTTTTTTTTAATTTTACTAGCCTATGTCACCCGGAATAAGCTTAGAATACATAATTCATCAAAATCGCTTCAGGCATATAGAAGTTATGGTGGAATATACAAACTCTCATACATATTACATGAACCCTGAAAACAATATACTCCGTTTGATGATAATAATATTTGTGAATGTGCAGGCGACTTCCGCACGGGTCGCGCGATCAACATGCGGCGCGTGATCCCGTACATCGCGTCGCACTTCCGCAAGGACCGCATCTGGCTGCGGCGCACCAAGCCCGCGCGCCGCCAGTACCACATCGCGCTCGCCGTCGACGACTCTAGCTCCATGGCGGACAACAGGAGCAAGGGCTTGGCCTTCGAGAGCCTGGCTCTGGTATCACAGGTGAGATTTTATAAAAAAAAAAAAAAAAAATTCCGAGATCAAAATAATCACTCGAAAAATTGCATTCAAAGATTATGGCGCAATTTTGAGTGTTACCTCTTTTTTACGATCATATCTAAGATTACACTGAATCTTTTATTTTTAGGTTAGTTTTACTTTTTACGTTAATAGGTTAATAGGTTAGAACGAATTAGAACAGCACTCCTAACAGCCAAAGTTTTACTTATTTGCCGATAGATGGCGTTGTTTCAAGTCCCGCAGGATCACTTTTTCCGGGATAAAAAGTTGCCTATGTGTTAATCCAGGATATAATCTATCTCCGTTCCACATTTCAGCCAAATCCGTTCAGTAGTTTTTGCGTGAAAGGGTAACAAACATTCATACATCCATGTTTACTAACTTTCGCGTTTATAATGTTACTAAGAATTATACTAATTCTACCTATGTATCTCGAAATCATACCAATTAATACCATAATTGGACATTGTTCAGAAAAAAGGATTCAACTCACATGACTTGTCATAGCAAAGTTAATCTTAATTCAATAATAATTTTGGTATATATTACTTTGACTAATTTTGTGGGTTGAATCCTTCTTGCTAAACTACGTCCAATTATTTTATTACCAATCTCCAAAACTTTGTAATTATTGTTCGTTCATTTTACTCCCGCAGGCATTGAATTTACTGGAATCGGGTGACCTGGCGGTGCTGAGTTTCGGCGAGAAACCGAACCTCTTGCACCCGTTCACGGAACAATTCTCCGAGCATTCCGGCTCGAAGATTCTCGAACAATTGCGGTTCGATCAGACGAAGACGAAAATAGCGCAGTTGCTGGACTTCTGCACCGTGATGTTCGACCAGCACGCGACCCGGAGCGACGCGCTCAACGCCAAGCTGCTGGTGGTGGTCAGCGACGGCAGGGGGATATTCTCCGAGGGGGAGACCAGGGTACTGCAGGCGGTGAGGCGGGCCCGGCAGCAGGGGATATTCCTGGTGTATGTTATCATCGACAACCCTGATAATAAGGTGAGTACTATGCAATTTTTGATGTGATAACGTCTTGTACAACCCGCGGCACGTAAGTCGAGCGGTGACCTTCAATGCCAAGACAATGCCAAAGAAGTCGAAAATGAGGTATCTCAGGGTGTGAGGGGGTCGCTAGGAGGGCGTGGGGATCGTTCGTAAGCACTGATTAGCTCTCGCGGTTTCTTCGTAAGCGCTGATTGGCTCTCCAATCGTATTGTGTCCCGCTCACTCGTACGACGCTGCGCGCACTTGAAGGTCACCGCTCGACTTACGTGCCGCGGGTTAATAATCGATGAACGCCGGCTGCACGCACGAAAGTGTCACATTCCGCCTGAGCCGATTGTGCAAGCGAGAGCGAGGAACTAGCGATAGAGGCACGATCGGCCTATGTATGTGTTCTATAATGTTTTCTTATGACGTTATCACATAAAATTATCGTCCTTAAACCGAATTTCAGTCCGACCGAAGTTCCATAGTCTCAGTTCTTATAACACATATAAATAATTGTTTACAGGATTCCATAATGGACATAAGGCGGCCGATCCTGGACCCGGTGACCAACACTTTAATAGGATTCGTGCCGTACTTAGACACGTTCCCGTTCCCGTTTTATCTCATATTGAGGGATATGAACGCGTTGCCGAATGTCCTGGGCGACGCACTGAGACAGTGGTTCGAATTGGCTGCGAATACTAGTTAAAATATTATATTACATCTGTATTTTTGTAAAAGTACAAAAAATTTAGATAGATATATGGAAAGAAAAAAATTGTTTTTTTTTTACAAGAGGTGTATAAAAATATATATACAAGAAAATTAAGATATTTGATATTATGTTATATATTTTTCTTAAATGAGTCCATAGTAATTATTATTATTAGTATTATAAATCAAAAACTGTTATATACAATTAGTATTATTGTATAAAAGTAAAGACAAATGATAAAATATGTTAAGTCATTAAGTTGTTTATGCCTAAGGAAATAAAGTTTATTTGTACATTTCCGATTTAATTTTTTTGGTTGTTTCCCATAATTTAGCTACAGCTTGAAAACAAAAGTAGAAGTAGAGGCGCCACTATCGGTAATTATCAACCCAAAACAAACCCAAAACCTGTCAAGTAGTCTATAATACGTACGTGCGACAATTATAATTCCACTTTCACTACTATACATCTACATATATTCACAAACTATTAGCTGCGCAGACAGCAACTTTGATCTCTTGCGTTGCGGCAACTCGTTAGCCAACTGCTCAGACAGCAACTCTATACCCTGATTTCTAATTCCGTGGAATTCTGACAGCTGTCATTGTCATTTACAGATGAGTTATTTGCAATGGTTATTTGTATGGAGTACAGGGTTAACATCTATGAAGTACGATTTTACCCCAAACTACTTTAATAGGGTATTTGACTAATTTTTGCAAATTGTTTTAAATTATTCTTTATTACTTATTAAAACACACTACATTGATATTTTTCGCAATATCTACAGTATTAAGAATTAAATCAATGATAAAGTTTAAGTTTTGAAAACCACGCCAACAACAACGCCAGTCTATAATCACATGATACGCGTGACGTCACAAATCGCTATGCAAGTCACTTCTCTCGCTCGCTCCTTTTCGGAACTCGGTGCGTGCGACAGAGACGCTACGCAAGGCGACTGCTGTATCGTAATGTTCTAAATTGTTATACCTACTCATTTTAATATCAATCTTATTCTTTCAAGTATAAAGTTTAGTTTCGGTTGACTTGATAAACTTCAATTATATCAACCAAGTTACGTGCTATCGAGTGAAGTCACAAATCGCTATGCAAGTCACTTCTCCCGCTCGCTCCTTTTCGGAACTCGGTGCGTGCGACAGAGACGCTACGCAAGGCGACTGCTGTATCGTAATGTTCTAATTTGTTATACCTACTCATTTTAATATCTATCTTATTCTTTCAAGTATAAAGTTTAGTTTCGGTTGACTTGATAAACTTCAATTATATCAACCAAGTTACGTGCTATCAAGTGACATCACAAACAATCCCAGAGCGTTCACGTTCCTGATAAAATTTCAAAAATTATTGTTTTATTTCGTGCAAAATATCGCGTAAAATTACATAGTTTAGTTTGATTGAGTGAAATATGTCTTTTTTAGGCTATTATCTGATAAGATGACCACAATCAATAGTATATTTTCAACTAGCGACCCGCCCCGGCTTCGCACGGGTAGTAGAGCATATTATGCGTAGGTACTACCCGCTCAGGGATTAGGCAGCGTTTTCCATGAAAGCTCCCAGGCGGCTTGACTTTTTACGATATTTTCCACAATGAACTTACTATATCTCACCATATACCCGAATTACTAATTCCGTGGAGTTCTGACGTTTCATAATGTTAGATAACCAGAGATAAAACAATTCCCATAAAAAAGATAAAAAATTCATAACTTATGCAAATACAAATCAACTGCTGCATGTAGATATGACAAATGCCTGACAGACACTTCATGGTTTTAATGTCATTCGACTTCCATTTTTGAATAAATTTTTTCAATGTGCTTCTTTTGTTTTCTATTGCTGTTAGTCTTGTATTTTTATAATATTCTCCTCCTTTTCCAATGGGTTTCATCCTACGTACTGTGATTTTTTTTTTGTTTCAAAAATTATCGACACTGGGCTATATAGGGAGAACCGCGGCCACCGACGCGCTTATAGGCACGCTCCCGCCGCCGCAATTTTTAAATCTGTAATATCTTCGAAAGTATTCATTTAAATCATATGCTGTAAAGGGCCATATGGATTTATATTAAATCAACAATGTATTTAAGGTATTTAATTAGATAAGGATTAATGCTGTATTGGTTGAAATCGCTTCGAAAATTAGCCATTATTTGTCGTAAAAAGTAAATGACAAAAAAATGTTATTGTGGGATATCCATAAGAGATAGACATATACCATCGCGGACTTTTCTGTAGACCTTTTCAATGTGTACAATACTTAGTACATTATTTTGATAAATCTCGTAGGGTTCAGCCTGCGTTTGCAATGTAAGCGGAAAAAAATGTAATTATTAACGACATCACATTAGAAACCTCAAAAATAACAGTATTTCTCCACTATTTAATGGATATTATCTATACTAATAAATAAAATTGAAGTGTCTGTCTGTAATATCGAAATAACTACCTCATATTAAGCTCATATGGTTATTTGAACGATACTATAACCGAATCACACGTTTTTAAAATTTTTGTCTGTCTGTCTGTCTGTCTGTCTGTCTGTTTGAACGGGCTAATCTTTGGAACGGCTGAACCGATTTTGACGGGACTTTCACATACAAGTAGAGAATTAACCAGGGAGTAACATAGGCTACTTTTTTAACCGACTTTCAAAAAAGGAGAAGTTGTGTTTTTCTACCTATGTACACCGATATCTCCGAGATTTCTGAACCGATTTGCGTAATTTTTTTTTAATCGATAGAGAAACATTGCGACACTGTCCTACAAAAAATTTAGATTCCAACTCCTCAATCCTGATGCTGTAGGGGATCTGATCCCCAAAACTAATGGGATTTAGGCACTGTCGGTTATTTAAATTAATATTGGGGATACCAATTAAAGACTTTATTGTTGAATGACCTCGAGTAGGTACATATCCAACTCCTCAACCCTGATGCTGTAAGGAATTGCATTCCGAAATCGTAAGGATCCCACGGAATTTTTCCGTTTTGTGGACGGGTTACTACTTACTACAGATAGGCTACTTTTTGTTCTGGAAAATCAAAGTTCCCACGAGATTTTTACAAACCTAAATACACACGGGCGAAGCCGTGGGCATCATCTAGTTATACATATAAACCTTCCTCTTGAACCACTCTATCTATTAAAAAAAACCGCATCAAAATCCGTTGCGTAGTTTTAAAGATTTAAGCATACAAAGGGACATAGGGATATAGGGACGGAGAAATCGACTTTGTTTTATACTATGTAGTGATGTTGTCAAATACCCTATTCCCTGTCATCATAAAAAGCCATATGCCGAATAATAATATTAGTCGTTTCGCCCTAAAATAGAAAACACCAAGAGTGGAAACTAGAAAGTGCACACTAACAGCAATAGAAAACAAAAGAAGCACATTGAAAAAATTCATTCCAAAATGGAAGTCAAATGACATTCTCGCCATGAAGTGTCTGTTAAGCATTTTTCATATCTACATCCGGCAGTGGATTTTTATTTACATAAGTTTTGAATTTTTTATCTTTTTTGTGAGAATTGTTTTATCTCTGGTAACATTACGAAACGTCAGAATTCCACAGATAATTAGAAATCAGTGTGCTTAGTCTAAATCGGAGCACTCGAAAACGAACTCGAAAACTATTGATCGATTTCAGAGTAAAATAGACCTAAAATGGCTTGTATTAAGGTTTGAGTTCGCCAATACATTCAGCATTCGAACAATGCTGAATGTATTCCCTTAATACAAGCCATTTTAGGTCTATTTTACTCTGAAATCGATCAATAGTTTTCGAGTTCGTTTTCGAGTGCTCCGATTTAGACTAGTAACGAGTTTCAATGATCGATACTTGCAGTCTTAGCCCTCATACGCATTAGCGGTCAACCGCGTACGCGGCTGACCGCGCGGCTAGCCTCTTCATAGAATTTCGTCGCGGTTTAGTGCGTACAAAATGAGCGGTTGCATATAAAAATACAAAAGCGGCTAGCCGCGGGGACAGCCGCACACGCGGTTGACCGCTAATGCGTATGAAGGCTTAGGATCGATAAGTTTTAAATAAAATATAGCGCTCATAATTTTCCTCTTGATGGCGATGTTTTAGTTTAGGCGAGAGTTTAACTAATATGCCGCAACATAGCGTTGTTTTAAAGTCGAAGCGAGAGTTCACGTAATCTGCCGATAGATGGCACTCATAATTTTCCGCTAGACGGCGTCGTTTGTAAAGTCTGGCAGGTAAACTTTTTCATGGAATAAAAGTATTCTTAATGTTAATCCGAGTCTTGATCTGCATCAGTGCAACTATTGAAGCGCGAGCAAACACAAGAGTCCCTATAAAGATAAGAACAAATTCACGCAAGAACAAACTCGCGGGTCTATGGTAATTAAAATACAAATAGCAGACGAAGTTATGTTAATTATTTCAATCAAATTTTATGGTCGAAATTATAGGTTGAGAGGTAAAATAAAAAAATCAAGAAAATTAAAAAATATTATTGTATATTTGTCAACTGAAAATTAAACAATTATGTAATATTTTTCTTAGCTATTCTTGATATTAACAAAGACGACAATCGTACGTAATTACTCAACGTGTTAACATTTTAGGTCTACATTATGATTATTTAAATAAATCAACCAATACAAATGACCAATAAAAATTTTAATTTTCGCGAAAATATTTTAATTTTGCAAACAAACTACACCTAAAAATGTATAATATAACTTAATATATGTATAATTGTGTTTTCCAACGAAACTTTTATACGCTAAATCAATGCACCTCTTAAAACTATTTTTTTCCCTAATATACATACACAAATACAGAACGCGTTTACAATATTAAAATACTCTTCTCATACATTTTATAGTAAACCATTCTGTATAATTCAACAATCGTAATAGCAAAATATAAACTACTATGTTTATTATCGTTTACAATAATATATGCTAACTCATGTAAAATATTAAATATGACAACATGACTAAACCTAACCAATGTGTTAGAACCATGTGTGAATAAATAATAATTAGGGTCAGCGCATACCAGTGGCGCCGAGGTAGAGCGTTTTTAAAATGACAACACTTATTCGTTCCAATAAGTTTAAGTTATTAATCAGCGCCACTCCACTCCGTTGGTAGGCCTTGAGCCTTATTACCGCAGACACTTGGCCTGGCCTGGCCTATTCAAATAAAATGTATAATGCGATCAAGATAAAAATAGGAATGTTAAACCGCCATTTTCTATTCGTGATCGCCTTTATCTCGACGCCGACTGTAATGAGTCTGCGGCTTTAAATCTCTGCGCTTATCATTTACCTATGCATTTCAATTGAGAAGACCATCGACAAGGCACTTCGTTACTCGCGTACCTATGAATAGAATAGAATAGAAAAGTTTTTTTATTCAAATAAACTTTTACAACTACTTTTGAATAGTATATCAAACTTGTACCACACATGTGATTTTTCGTTTGATTCAAATGTTTATATTTTTAATTAAAACCAACAGAAATATAAGTATTTCGAAACAAATGAACAGAAAAATAAATAAATAATAATTAGCTCAATAAGTTTGGACATTTTATTTCAAGTATGGAGGTTCTCTGGTTGAAAGGCATAGTAAAATTAGATCATTTGTGTTTTTGTGTAAGTCTTTGGGTGTCTCAAAACTGTGTTCGGTTCTTAGACTATTTGTACAGATGTCTTGGGATGGATTTGTTTATGATGATGAGTTATACAAAATGCGAAAAAGCCCCAAGCTTAAACAAATATAAAATAAATAGTAACTTAAAAAACGTCGCCCGTCCGAGTACATTTGAGCGATATTAAAGCTGCATAAGATTAAGTAAGCATTACTTTTTCTTAATTATTACATCTAACGTCTTTTCTCTATGTAATATGGAATTGGACTGTTTATAATTTGGATTTTTAATTAGCGAGAATTAGTTATATACCTACCTACTTACAGTGATTTTAAAAGTTGATTACATGTTAGTTCTCATGAGGTAAAGATAGATGACAATGGTTTGGTTATAATTTGTAAAAAAATTCTACACATTTAGATTTTTTCAGTTGAAACAATAATTGAAATACCCAAAATATGGCGTTTAATATTTTTTACAACTCAAGGATATTTCCATTAATACAATAAGTCAGTGTGCTTAGTCTAAAGCGGAGCACTCGAAAACGAACTCGAAAACTATTGATCGATTTCAGCATTCGAACAATGCTGAATGTATTGGCGAACTCAAACCTTAATACAAGACATTTTAGGTCTATTTTACTCTGAAATCGATCAATAGTTTTCGAGTTCGTTTTCGAGTGCTCCGCTTTAGACTAAGCACACAGTAGTATAATTCAAAGTAACCATCGAATACCCTATAATATTATAACTCGTCAAAAAAATAATTTTATAAAAATAGGATTTTTTTTAGATAAGTCACTGGTAGATAGATAAAAGACTTATCAAATTCTATCATAAGAAGGCCATAATGTGTTTCGGCCGGTCCACATGATTCCACTACCGTTCCAATCCCACGCTGTATTGTATTCCCACGATCTAGCGACTCGAATAATGCAAACCGGCCGTTTTTTCAGTGACGATATCACATACTACTAATAATAATTGAGACTTAGTTAAGCGCAAAATTTGCAATTCGTTCGATAAATTAACTGAGGAATATTTTTGACAGAATTCCTTATAGGAACAAAAACTGTCAAACATCATGTTCTTCAGTCAAAAATGTTTTGACGATTAAAAACCGGCCTTTATTGACAGATTATACATAGAGATAATGTAATATATGATTATACAGTGAAAATTATACAAAAGTTAGATTGTACGGAAAGACAAAAAGTGTGTATTTGTATGTAGGTATATAATGTGCGTGAGTGATTACGATTGTCTGTTCTCCTAACTCTTAAAGAGTGTCAGGATAAAACTCGAACACGACAAATCTGAATTTAAGTTATTTTAATTATCCCGTTTACATAAACAAAAAATACAAAAACAGGAAAAGTTTAATTGTTCATTACGCCTATTGCTGACGACCCGTTATAAAATACTATTTTAACGCAGTAGCACAACGAAATATGGGTGCAATCGGACTTCGCACCTCACTGCTAAAGTCGGATATAAATCGCTCTAACTGCTCATCCACAAGTTCGCCAATATGCTGGCCCATCTTATGGCCCAATATGTTGGCCCAACGTGTAGAGCGGGAGTTGGAAGGTATTGGAACGATGGCCCGCAAGTTGGCCCGCAGGTTGGCCCGGAGCATACTGAACGACCTTCCAACGTGTGGACGCGAACACAAACTCCTCGCCCAACACCTTCCAACATATCCGCCATCATGTTGGCCAACGTGTAGAGGCGCCCTAAGATAAAACGCTTGTCTGCGTTCGCTCTAAATATTTAATTAACAATTTTCTATACCACTGTGCGACCTAAACCCTTAAAATGTGTCCACTTTTACACAAAGTACGGGTTTAAGTAACAAAGTGTAAAATAGTATAAGATAGTCGTGACATAAGTAGTCCGTTAATGCCCTCGCTTCGCTCGAGTAATAACTGACGTCATGCATTAAAGAGACTACTATTAACCAAGTTTCGAAGATTGTATTTAGTGACCAAAAAGTGAGTTGTAAAAATGACAAAAGTGATTAGAAAAATTTGCACCTAATAATTACATGACAATAGACAGGACAGACTTTTTAATATTTAAGTCAATTACAGAATTATCTTCGCCACGTACATACCTTGTAACAGTGCAGTGGTCGATTTAAGAGTCCACATTATGCAGTTTTATGCTTGGTAATCGTTATTTATCTCAGAATTTGTTAAAGTTACAACCTTGATATTTGGGGAAATGATACTTCGAACTTTTATCTTGGATTATGTGTTTTAAAAACACGATTGGTGAAAATTTTCTCGATAGTATATTTTTTTGAAAAATACATGTTTTACGCACATTTTGCTATTTATCTCAGAAGGTGCTAATCAATTTTGTAAGGGTTTTGTTTTGTCAAGACACCTAGACGTATTCTTCAATTACGTGTTTTAATTTTTCGATTGGTTCTTTAATTAACTTGTAATTAGATAGAAACAGTTTTGGCGCTTACGTCGTCGAAAATAACTTGCGCGTCTATCGCTCTGTATTTCTCACTCACGAGAAAACAATAACTCGCCATCCCGCTCGACGCTGACTTACGCTCCTATTTCAGTCGACTACGGTATTGTGTGCGGGACGGACCTGTGCTTGGCTGGCGACTGCGTCACATTTACCTATACTTTTTACTTTCCTTTTTTTATTAGTAAACATTTAATATTAGGTTTAGATTTTCATATAGAATTAGGTACCTACCTAAGTAGATTAGTTTTAGTAAGTAGGTATAAGTGTCATGTAAATAATAACAATAATAAGTGTGGTTTTATCGCACGGGCGATGTTGCGTATTATTGCAGAAGGGTGAAGGGAAGTGGGACGCGAAATCCATATCGTAGCGGCATAATGCAGACTCTTAAGGCATCGTATAGGGCCAGCGCGGAGCGAGCGTATAACCGTTTGTTCAATACACGAACAAAGATAAATAGTATCTTTGTATGGCAACATTATAATTTTGTCTTTGAAAAAGTTGTTTTTTTCTCCGTGTGCACTTAATTATTGTGATTAAATTTTCTGTGAAAACAATTCGAACATTTTTATATCGCGTGGTATATTTTAATATTTTACCTCAATGTATTGTTGTAGAAATTAATATTTCATTTCACATACCACTCGATAAGATGAAAAAAAATTAGACCTGAACCCCCCACTTTTTTGGGTATAACATCTGTTATATTTTGCTCGTATAAAATGTATCCTGTCACCTGGAGAACATAAATACAAACATGCATATACAGCCTGCTAAAATAATAACCCTTCCTTATGGCTTTGCCGTAGTTGGGCAAAAAACAATTAGAAAAGACGCGTCGCTGCGCTTTTACTTTGCCTTAGTGTGTCTTGAGCCTTCAGGGTCAGCGCAAGCGCATAATCTCGCTCCGAGCTGAAACCGTATACTTTTCTAACATCCGTATCGATATTGTTAATGCCCTTTAGAAATATAATTCAGGGGCGACATTATACATATTACCTACTACTAAGTTGTGTAAAGTTATATAATATAATAATTTATGTACCGCGCGTGCATGTTAACATGAGACCTGGGGGGTTATTCTGTAACTTAGTTAGCAACTGAAAATAGTTGCCAACGAATTAGTTCGATATACATTGCTGCTTTACTGTGTGAAATTATGAAACACTTTATAATTTCTCACAGTAAAGCAGCAATGTATATCAAATTTATTAGTTGACAACTATTTTCAGTTGCTAACTAAGTTACAGAATAACCCAGCTGGTCCAGTGACGTCATTATACAGTGCGCGTCGAGAAATACTGTCTATCGACGGTGAATGCGATTGTCACAATGCAGCTGTCATTTTAGACTGTCGTTATTTTTGTCTTTAAAAGGTATATTTGCGGGGGAATTGCAGTTATTTGATAACTGCAGTATAACCGCAATCACCTCCGATTGGCCGACAGATGGGCTAATTCCGTTTTACACAATCTCTAAAATAAACTAAAATAACAGGTCTAAATCTATTTTTAAACTTGTCGATTTATTTTAGTTTAGAGATTGTGTACAAAAGACTTAGCCACACTATATAGCCCAATATTGACTAATATACAACATTAAGGACCTGTTTCACCACCCTCTGATAAGTGTCGAATATCCTAAACGTAGTAAGTTTTGTCACTTGTCGCATAGCTTATTCACAACTTTTATCTTTGTCACTTGACATAAAGCAAGAAAGTGACAAAATTTACGTTTAGGCTATCGAACACTTATCAGAAGGTCGTGAAAGAGGCTCTAATTTAGACAATCACAACAATTGCGGAACAATCGCAATTGTTGTGATCGCGGTAATGGGGTCGGTCTCACGATGTGCACACATAATAAATTGCATACCTACTAATTATTTTATTGGGATGTTTTTTTTTTTGTGTATTGCTTGCGAGTTTTCTTTTTTTTACTTGTTTTCCTTGGACGAATGGTTGTTGGTTTCTTCAGTCTTGTCGCCGTCACCGTAGAACTTTGGCTGCGGAAAGAGATATGACGATAAATAAAATTTTTAACAAATTAAAAAAAAAATACAAAAAAGAAAACAACGTGAATTAATAATTAATGAAGTTCGCAAAAAAAATCTAATAAGACAGACGAACTGCAATTTGTAACTGCAATTTGCAAAGTTCTATTGGAGTTAACATAAAGCTGTATCGCAAAGTCGACTGACAGCGCAGTCCGCTATACTGAAACTGCACGCATGTTAGTAACTGTTAACTAACTGCACGCGAATTCGGCAATCGGCACTTGTTATGATGTTATGTCAACGGCAATAAAACTGCAAATTTGCGGTCGACGACTTGGAGTCAGTCCGGCTTGCCACTTCAAGCCTTGGTCGAACATGAACGCGTCGAGGCAGCGGCTTTCAGCTGCTCACGTGTAAATGATAAACTCCCGCGACTCCGCAGTATGACTTTCTTCATACAACTCCTGTACACATCTTCTGAGAATCGCTGCCGCAACGCGTCTGCCAATGATCAAGCCTTAATGGGGGAAAGAGACAACTTTGTGTCTGCACGCTATAGTATACTATGGCATAGACATTACCATAGATCGGAATAGGTAGTGCAATTTGGGGTCAATGACCTGAAACATTATCAACAGTATGGATATGACTGCGGCATTTTTGTCTTTCGCGATTTTGATACCTCATATAATGTTCAGTATAGAAGAGATTTCTCTTTTTCATGTTGTACTAATAAAAACTGAGTAAGGAAACCAAGGAAAGTAAGGGATAATATTAAAAAAAATTATGAATTGGCATATCCACATTATGTTAACATGAGGAATTGCACCGTCAATTCTGATCATTGGACATCACAAACGTAGGGTTGTGAGGACTCTCCTCCGCTCTTTATAACTTGTTATCGACTGTCGACAAATTCTTTTTTCTGTTACACACAACACCAACAGGTTCCAGTTCCATAACACCTGTAAATGCGAGCGAGAAGTCCGATAAAAATAATAATTTATGACTCAGTTCCCACGTTTGTAATGTCCCAACTGTAATGTATGATTCCTTACACTAGAACGAAACAAATACATAATAAAATCACGAGAGAACAGTGCGACAAATGGAATGATCACTACATAGAGGCAGCGTACCACGTGGGTGTGTGAAGCGCCGGAGGTTTGTAACAAACGGGTAAGTATAAAACCACTTCAAACATTAGTAACAAACAATTTACGACCTCCCTGGCGAAGTGGTGAGCGCTGTGGTCTTATAAGTGGGAGGTCCTGGGTTTGATTCCCGGCAGGGGCAATTTGAGATTTTATAATTTCTAAATTGTCTCTGGTCTGATCTGGTGGGAGGCTTAAGCCGTGGCTGGTTACCACCCTACCGGCAAAGCCGTGCCGCCAAGCGATTTAGCGTTCCGGTACGATGCCGTGTAGAAACCGATCAGGGGTATGCATACCTCTTCCAAGTTAGCCAGCTTCCATCTTAGACTGCATCATCACTTACCATCAGGTGAGCATTGCAGTCAAGGGCTAACTTGCAGTTGAATTAAAAAAAAAATTAAGTGGTTCGAACACAGCACACATTGCACCCCAGAAAGTTCAATAATTTATATAGATTTAACTACGGATTACCAAGTTTAAGGTCCGAATATTAATTAAATTAAATTTTAATTAGGACTTCTTCCTTTAGATCGGGTTGAGCACTTAAGAAATACATTCTAAGTAGGATAGACAAAATTGCGCAGAATGGGGGTGATTAGATTTCGTTCTGAACCACTTTGACCTAATCCTATGAACAATTTATGTTCTCTAATGATGATTTATTCTGGCAAAGAACAAATTCTCGTCACTTTAACCAACGTTACGGTTTGGTTAGACCTATGTAGGTGTAAACGGGTACATGAAATTAAAATTTCCGTCATCCGTGCCCCAAACGGAGTTCCAATGTTTCATACTCATGTAATTAATTAATTCTTAATTAATTAGCATGTAACCAATTTATATTAAATAAATAAATTAAAATTAATTTTAATTAGTATTTGCACTTTACCCAAATGGACTGGTAATTCAACATAAACCTATATAAACCCAAATTTACTAGTTTTTCTGCTACAACATAATATACATATTAAGGTGGTACGTTTTCCATACTAATTTATTATTACCATTTAAGAACGAATGGATTATATATTTGCACTGAAATTACATCGCACAGCCTTAATTTAATGTTTAATTTGCGGAAAATTTTATTTACATAAAGAAAACATTACATAAACAGCTAAAGGTGAAGTAAAGCTATCTCGGTCAGCTAGGCAGAACAGCGTTTAATAGATGTCTATTATAATAATTAAGCTGTCTATGTAATGTTTTCTTTATGTAAATATAATTTCGCGCAAATTAAAAATTATATTAAGGCTGTGCGATGTAATTTCAGTGTAAATATATAATCCATTCGCTGTTGAATGGTAACATGAAGTTAGTATGGAAAACGTAACACCTTAACATTGCATTTAATAGCTAGACGACAGTTTTGCTATGTACATATATCGGATGGATGATAAAAAAACACACAGGGAAATGAAATCACAAAAAATCCAAATAATAAAAAAGCGTGAAACATCCATTCATTTGACTGGACTTACACAAATTGTCAACATGTACTATACACTCGTGACTTTATTTCCGAGTCCGTTGTTCACGGCGTTATAACTTGTAAAACCCTAGAAATAAGCATATTATTTTGTCAATGCCACATAATGGCTTTAAGGAAGTTAATGAAAATTTGATTTTCTTTTCAATTTGATAGGACGGATGGGATTTTCTGATAGGACGTTCCGTTTTCGGACTGCATCATTATTAATGCATGAGATATAGATATAGTGAAGCGAAACTATAGTGAATTACAAAATAATTGTCAGTAAATCAGTCGCTTACTTTGTCCTCATAACTTTATTTACTTTAGCAAAAGGAAAAAACTTTGTGTTTTTAGGATCTCCAAAATTGTTTAATTAGGTATTAAATTATGTAATTTATTTAATGTTAACGCTGCCTTTCCTTCCCACCAGGAATGTGTACCAAGTATCGTCCACTAAATGGATCACTACTTGTTGTCATAAGCTAGTCGATATTCGTCGTTATAAGCTGAGTTTTTTACAGCTTAGCTCATTGAATATAATACATAGCTTATATAAACGAATATCTTCGGTGAATAACTTAGGATCGTAGCATACTAGAGCAGAGTCGAATCGCAACGAGGCGAATCGAAAAAATCACGGCATATTGGCACCTATCTCTACAAGGCATTAATGTCTATTAAAAAAAAAAAGACCAGCGAATGCACGCGCATTCGTACGACCTCGTTGTGCCTTATTTTGTAGAGATAGGTGCCAGTATGCCATGAACATTTCGATACCTCTGGGCTCAAAGGGCGTAAAGCACATTTTGGGGCAAATTGAGTTATTAATACCATCGTATTCAGTTTTTCATTCTCTATCGATTGGTATATATGAAGTTGCCAAATTCGCACAAAAATGTTCTTTACGCCCCATCTATTTTAGGCTGCTAAACCACAATGAAACAGGAAATCGGGCTGTAAATGACATTACTGCGCAAGTTAAAAATGTCCTAGGTTGTATAGGATTCCAATTATGAGTATTAAGGCGTATAACGCATTAATTCTCATTCAACATAACAGCACATGTACTATACTACCTAAAAATAATTATAAATATTTCCTGAAGTTTAGGGTGTAAAGCACATTATTCTATTATTCCAGACTCAAAAGGCGTAAAGCTAATTTTGGGGTTCATGGAGTTCGTAATAATTGTATTCAGTTTTTCATTCTTTATCATTTCATTATTATCTTTATCTTAATTTGGAAGCAGCACACAGGAAGTTTACTGCTATAGCTGGGGAGAGAGCGACGGTAAACGAGGAAGCAATGAAATTGCCTCTTGTCTTTTAAAGTACTTAGAAGAGAAATATAGAATTGGCATAAAAAACATTATTTTACATTGTGACTCCTGTAGCGGCCAAAATAAAAATAAAACGGTATTGTCCACTATTAACTATTTTCTAAAGTCGGCAATTAATATAGCATTAATACAAATAAATTATCTTTTACCTGGTCATACATACCTATATGTCCGTTGACTCTATCCACACCACGATTAAAAGAGAATTGCAAAAATTAATTGTATGGAGTCCGTCGCAATGGCCGACATACTTTGAGACCGCTCGGAAAAAACCTACGCCATACAAAGTCTTTCTTATCGACTACACCGATTTTCTGAATTTTGATCAATTAACTGCCAATACTTTCACGCCAAACACATTGAAAAATATAAAACTAAAACAGATTAGAATTGCTACATTTAAAAAGAAATACGAAAACTAAATATTTGTCAAATATTCCATGGAGCTAGCCATAGAGGAAGCTGAAACTCAAAATATAACGTTAATGGAAAAGGAAAAGAACAAGGAAAAGGCAAAGGAAAAAGTAAAGCAAAGGACAAGTCAAGCGAAAACAAAAAGCAGGAAGCGGGAGAAGTTAAGCCACAACTAAATTAAAACATAATATACAAACAAAAATACGTGGATTTGACACGTCTTTGTGACAACGGAACTATACCTAAGAGATTTCATGAAGAATATAGAAAGCTTCCATGGATCTCTAATGTTTGTGATACATTAAATGAAACTGATGAAGAATATAAAAAAGATGAAAATAATACTGAAAAAGAAAATAATTCTAAAGATGAATAACCCAAAATTTGCTTAAAACTTTCTTGTTTGTCCTTTTATTACGTACTAGTAGAATAGCACTATTGCAAATCCAAGACGGCCACCGCCACAAAATAGCGAATGTCGGGGGTTTTTTAAATTTTTAATTTATACTTCTCATATCTGCAGCTTCAAAAACCTAACGAAAACATTCATATAAACTTCCTACCCCTATTTTACCCCTTAGAGGGGAAGAAATTTTCGTGAAATCTTTTCTACGCTGATATTACGCCCTAGAATGAACCTACATTCCAAATTTCAAGGTGATAATAGCAATAATATAATTAAAACTTTCACCCCCTATTTTACCACCCTTAAGGGAAAAATTTTCAGAATAAAATATACAGGTTTTTATTCATCATGATCAACCCATTACCGGCTCACTGCAGAGCACGGGTCTCCTCTCAGAGTGAGAAGGGTTTTGGCCATAGTCTACCACGCTGGCCAAGCGGATTGGCAGACTTCACACACCTTTGAGAACGTTATGGAGAACTCTCAGGCATGCAGGTTTCCTCACGATGTTTTCCTTCACCGTTAAAGCAAGTGATATTTAAATACTTAAAACGCACATAACTCCGAAAAGTTAGAGGTGCGTGCCCGGGATCGAACCCACGACCTCCGATTAGAAGTCGGTCGTCCTAACCACTAGGCTATCACAGGTTTTTATTATTTAAAACTAATAATCTAAATGCCGATTTTCAGGTCTGTAACTTTAAAAACATAGGACTTTCATGTAAACTTTCTACCCCCATTTTACCCCTCTAGATTTTAGAAATAAAGAAGGAAGATTTTAGGAATATTAAATAGCCTATTACCTTCTCCGAAAATTGGACTACCAAATGTAAAAAGAATTTTTCAAATTCGACAGGTACTTTCAGAGATTAGCGCGTTCAAACAAACAAACAAACACTTCCGCTTTATTATCTTAGTATAGGTAGTATAGATAATAAAAACTATTAACAATAACTCTTCAATTATCTATCTCTTACTTTTTAAAAAGTTTTTTGGTTATCCCCATAATCCCCATTGGGATGGGGATTATGGGAATAATCCATCAGGACGGGATGGGGTACCCCCCACCCCGTTTAACCCTTTTTATTATGAAAGTTGTACAATTTTAAATGCAAACTTTGTGATTTACAACACAAATAAACATTGTTACTATCATTTACTACATAATATTATGCAACTTTTTTACGCTAGGTTACATTTACTGCCTAAGTTAATAACGTTAGTTGTTTTTTAATGGGTGTAAAGGACATTTTGTAGTTTTTTTTAGGTAGTAAAGCAAAACTATTTTGGAAACTATTATATTTAGGCTTCATTTAATAATATTTACTTAAAATATAGGAAAATATAAGTATTTTTCTCATAGATTGTTTTTATATAATCATTGAGACAAAAAAGTTATAGCTAATTTTGTTTTATTTTTTCGGTTTTTTGGCTCTCCTGAAAAGTAGCTGTTTTGTGCTATACGCCCTTTGAGCCCAGAGGTATCGATTTTTTGGTCAACGCTTCGATGCGCTTCGACTCTGTACTAGTATGACCCGACCCTTAGTCCTTTTCTATCAGTGGTGAAATACTTCTCACACATAAACAATTCACGAATATGAACCAACTCCTCTCTTGTATAACCCCCGGCATGTAAGTCGACCGATGACCTTCAAGTGCGCGCAGCGTCGTACAAGTGAGCGGGATACAACACGATTGGAGAGCCAATCAGCGCTTACGAGGGATTCGCGAGAGCTAATCAGTGCTTACGAACAATCCCCACGCCCTCCCCGCGACCCCCTCACACCCCGAGATATACCTCATTTTCGACTTCTGCGCATTGAAAGTCAACGGTAGACTTATTTGCCGTGACTTGTAAGGGATGTTTTTGTGTGTGACCCTGTGTGTGTGTGTGTGTGTGTGTCAGGGACTGAATAACCGGAATTTAATGGTAGGTTTATTTAGCGGTAATGGGCCTACCCTTTTAATAAAAGTAGCGAAAGGTTTAAATACCTATAATTTCGGTACCGCTTCATTTCGGTACCTCTTTATTTCTGTACCTTTATATTTCAGTTTAGCGGTACCGAAATAAAAAACGGTACTTTTATTTCGGTACTGCTATTTATATCGATATTTTTATCTAACAAGGCTTTACTTTGATGTGCCGTTGAATGAATCCCACCACTTCGGCATTCTTTATTCTTTAATATTCTTATTTTTAGATTTAGAATTTGGAATTTCTTTAAATCCTTACGTTTTAACAAACACAGGAACCGACGGGAAGCGGGGGACGCGCGGCGCACGGCACGTGGCCAAATTCTTCCCCCCCGCGCGCGCACCTTTTCGTATTTTTTCGGTACCGAAATCGCAAAGCGGTTAAATAAAGGTATCTTTTATAAAGGTTGAGATTTTGGTACCTATTTTGTACCGGTATGATAACGGTGGTATGTACCGGTATGCTCTACCGCTTTCAGTCCCTGGTGTGTGTGTGTGTGTGTGTGTGTTTGTCTCACCTCGTCGTGACTGTGGTCGGGCTGCAGGCGGTCGTCGTCGTCGTCGCTGTCGTCGTCGGCCGACGAGTCGCCGCCCGACCCCGCTCCCTCCACGCCCTTCACTGTTGAACAAACGTATAGTAAGCGCTGAGGCGTAAGGACTACCCTTATACCTTACAAATAACTAGTATATAGTAATATTCCATGAAACAAGCTCCCAAAAGAAATCGCCCTTGTGCACTCATCGGTTATTGCGCGTGACTTTCATTAGCCAAATCGTTTTGAGGATCATCTCACATGCCGGATTTTTCTCAGTAAGTTCATAGTTCTCGAGGCGGTCGATCTGTAAAAATTAATTTTTAAAATTCATTATTAAAAAATAATGTTCTACGATAAGTGGTTTTAATAATAAAATATATAATGCACAGTAGTTATCTGCCAGCAAGTAAACCTTCCCTTTAAGAGCTACGGTGCTACACACATAGCGGTCAAACTTATTTAACTGCCCTCTTTTTGCATCGGGGGTAAAAAAGTAATACAATGTACGGAACAGCGTGTGGGGCGGCGGTATAAGATGCGTACTCACTGAGCCCGGTGGGTATAGGGTGTGTACTCACTGGGCGCGGCGGGTATAGGGTGTGTACTCACTGGGCGCGGCGGGTATAGGTTATGTATTCACTGGGCGCGGCGGGTATAGGGTGTGTACTCACTGGGCGCGGCGGGTATAGGTTATGTATTCACTGGGCGCGGCGGGTATAGGGTGTGTACTCACTGGGCGCGGCGGGTATAGGTTTTGTATTCACTGGGCGCGGCGGGTATAGGGTGTGTACTCACTGGGCGCGGCAGGTATAGGGTGTGTATGCACTGGGCGCGATGAGTATAATATGTGTACTCACTGGGCGCGGCGGGTATAGTCTATGTACTACTCGGCGCGTTGGGTACAGGGTGTGTACTCACTGGGCGCGGCGGGTATAGGGTGTGTACTCACTGGCGGGTATGTGTATTCACTGAGCGCAGCGGGTACAGGGTGTGTAATCACTGGGCGCGGCGGGTATAGGGCGGGTATAGGGTGTGTGCTCACCGGGCGCGGCGGCACAGGCGGGCTGCACGTGGGCGGGGCGCGCCCGGTCCCGCGTCAGCTCGTCGTAGCACTGCAGGCACACGCGCAGCGGCTTCTCGCTCTGGCCGCGCAGCACGAAGCGCTTCGACGAGCACGGCCCGCACACCACCGACCCGCACTTGCGGCAGTGGTGCTGAAATATACGTCCACATTTTTTCCAGTTTCCCCTTCAAATAAGCGTTAAGCTTTTGCTGCAGTTTTGGCGGGAAAGTCGTAGGAATGGCATATAGCTCTCGTTTTATTTTCATTAATTTGCTGCATTTTAGTTTTATTGCATAAAGTAGAAGGCATTTTTATTCAATACTAGCTGACCCCCGCGACTTCGTTCGCGTGTTTTTCTTTGCTATAAACCTCACGGAGCCTGAGACCTTCCGAACGAATGCAAAACCGTGGAAATCGGTTTGTGCGTTCTGGAGTTATAGCGTCAGGAAGGAAAACCCGACTTATTTTTATATTCAATATAGTTCTGTAAAGGTGCACAAGTGAAGTGGAGATTAAGCAAGAGTGTTTAAGTGATTAATTCGATTTTCTCGCCGGACTCTATCAAAAGTCACCCCCGGTAAGGTTGCCTTCCCTTTACTAAAGCATGACGTGGCTTGACTTAGGACCGACTGACGATAGACTATATTTGACCACTTTCGCCCAAATTGGGCAAATTATTTGATAAACATTATTACTTGAGGACTGGCTATATGCTACCATGCGAAGCCATAATGGAATTAAAAAAAAAAAAGCTTGTGCTAAGAGTGGGTACGACAATAGTGCAACGGGTGGGATTTGAACTGTCGACCTCTAGGTTTTCAGACCACGACCTGACCGTTACACTATTGAGGCTACAAATCAGGCTATAAATTGAAAGTAAATTAAGCTTTTGGCTGGTCTGCATGAATTTAGGTTGTCAAAAATCCCAGTGTTAAATATGTTCTCTAAGGGTAAAAAATATACCATCCATTATTATATTTAGGCAATAAGGTTGAGAATTAGCTTTCAGAGGCTGGTAATCAAATACAGGTTTGCTTCGTACGAGTGTAATTTAGTAACTGAATTAAATAATTTACTGCATAGTGTTTTATTGCAATGGATATGCTTATGCGTGTGTGAGTGTGTACTGTATGTTTCATGCGTAATTGAATACGTGAATGTTTTTAGGCGTGTTGAATGTATAATGGTTTTTGTATATAATATTTGTATGTTTGTTACATCTTTAGGATTTGTATGTGGCGAATTCTTTTGAAATAAGAATATGACACAAAGAAACTTGGGATGATGTTATTTGATAGGAACTCACCCTTCTGTTGAGGACGGTGAACTGTGTCTTTTTGCAGTGCATGCAAATAGCTGCTTCATTGTCCGGCACCCACACCGCTGCATGCTCCAATGGCGGCTGCTTGCCGCCTGAAATAAATTGAGGAAAAAATTCATTGAAATCTTCATTGCTGTAAATACCCTGATTGAATGATTTTATCGAGATTTACTCCCATCTTCACTTAGCACTGAACATTTACAGAAAAAGTCTGCTTCATAAATCTATAGTTCCAAAGAATTATTATAGTTACAAATGATGCTGTGTTTCTATATTCTATCTTTATAAAAAAAAAAAACTACAATAGTTCTTCAAAGAGTGTTTTAATTTAAAACTTTAAATATCAGAGTTGTAATTAAAGCTTTTTTTTAAATGTTATAAATAAGAGTAAATGTTTGTCTGTTTGACCTTAATGCTGTCACATATTGTTAACCCACGTGAGCTGAAACTGAATGAGATAGCTTGCAACCATATCCACTATGGTAGGTGGACATGTGACAAAGTCTCCCCCAGCCCAGTTTGTTAAAATAAGCCACTTACTTTTTCTTAGCAAATCCTCTATGCATTTCTCTATATGTGCCATCCATTCCTCCTTTTCCGTAGCTGTTGCAGCGTACACAGCAAAAGATTTAGATGCAGTGCGAATCAACCAACCGTTACGATATTCTAAAATGTTTAAAAATTATGTGTATTAACAAAAGTTTGGGGCAAATATATAATTTGCATATTGCAAATTACATAACCGATTATTACGTAAATTAACCGTGATGTAAGCAAAAATCAAGTTACATCATTTTAAATGCGCAAAAATTAATGACCCTCCCCAAATAAAATTAAAAAAATCTCAATATGTCCCCTTAACTGTTATATAATTAACAACATTAAACTCAAACAAAATTGGGTGTCTTTTTCCATGTTTACGGTTTTAAATCTTTTAATTGGTTCAAATATACAGACAAATCTTCTGATGTATTAAGTATAGCACAAAAGTTGTATTGAATTACACATTAATAAAATAAAATAATGATTAGATAATAGATTACTAAAGTTATGTGTGATATAAATTTCAGAATTAAAATAAGTAGTTGAAATGAATCATTATTGTGATGAGTCACTGTGCAACATCATTATAAGTATAACTTATTCTGAATTTATATTATGCTGGTGATAAAATTTTATATGGTTGGATGACTCAACTTTGAACTTAGTAATACTATCTATAAGCTTATTATATAATAATGTATGAATGTTATGTGGTATACTTATATATTTAAATAAAAAATAAATTATTATTTTTCAACATTCAAGTATCAAAATTATACACATATCTTTCTTTCAAGTATTGGCCAAAGAACACAATCTTGTATGGCTCATATACACTGGCTACCAGCGATTCGCTACAGATTGTCTGTCTGTAGTGGAGAGGTCTTCTCGAAAACCTCGGGGCCCTAACATCTATAGGTTTTTCAATGTGCTTTATGAGCTTTGCATATAACTCTGGTTCTATGGTTGGTATGGTTCTGGACTCATTACATTTAACACAAAATACTATAGTGTATTTATATTCATTTTTCTGTTTATTTTCTTCCATGCAGAAGATGTTTAAAAATAAAACTATAAGGGCCTGTTTCTCCACCTTCTAATAAGTGTTGGTTGCCTAAACATACACCTAAACATAAGTTTTGTCACTTTCTTACTTTATGTCTAGTGACAAAGACAAAAGTTGTGGATAAGCTATCCAACACCTGTCAGGGGGTGAAACAGGCCCTAAATGTTATTCACATTGTAAAGAAATAAAGTGTTATCTACCACACACATTTACTTGCATACACAGTTACAACTTACATGTGCATCACAAGTATATAAATATACATAGTAAAAAACTTGTTAAAATACAAATTATAATAAATTGTTACTGCCTCAGGTTCAATCACTTAACTGTGAAATTGGTTTAAAATAATTAGCAGACCTTGGTCAAGAAACATGTTAGTGTGACAAACTGGGTCTGGTTAATACCTACCAGAAATATAACAAAGATATACCTTTCTTTGTAAAGATAGATTTGCTACCAGGATTCTGATAGAAGATTTTATATGGTCAAAGTATGCTAGTGTTCAATTTATACAAATAAAGTGTATATCTGTGATATCCAAGTAGCTAACTGCCTATTATTATGGATATCTGAACAATAGCAGAACCAAAAAATTTTCACAATTTTAACCTGTCTGTCGAGGATAATTTTCATCCAAATAATCAATTTTAACAGGACTTTCACAGGCAGGGAGAGACAAGGGGTGATATAGAGTACTTGTTATTTTGGGAATATAAAGAGTTTCTGCTGAATTTATTAAAACTAAATCCTCACATTCAAAAGCTTGTAAGTAAATAAAATAAAATACATACGTCCTTCATCCTTTAATGATTCCAATTTCACTTCTTCGAGGGGTATGACATGTTGTTTGTTGTATTTCTTCTTGTTTATAACTATGTTGCCGTACACGAGGATGTCATTGAAGAGGAAGAACTGTCGAGCTTTGGGTTTCTTCCGACACATTTTTGTCAGCACTCCCTCCCCGACCAGAACCCTGCCCTGTTCTGCCAGAGGCTAAAAATCAAATCACATCACAATTATCTTTATTGAAACTTCTTAATTTTTCTTCTATTCACTATATAAATGTTTAAACAGAATGTGAAAGCTAAAAAGTAGTCAAAATCTGTCAATAAAATGCAGTAATACAGTTTAGAAATTTTTTCTGTCACCCAAAATGGATACTTTTTCTCCTGCTTTAATTGGCTTTTAATGGATATTTTTCTATGAATAAGATTATTATCAGCTAGAGATATCATAATTTCATACTGCCATCCCTGCCTAGTGAGCAATCTGAAAACTTCTTAATTAATTAAGGATTTTAGGTAATTTAACACTGTTTTTACTGTTCAAGTGTCCATTATTCATCATCATCATCATCATGATCAACCCATTACTGGCTCACTACAGAGCACAGGTCTCCTCTCAGAGTGAGAAGGGTTTTGGCCATAGTCTACCACGCTGGCCAAGCAGATTGGCAGACTTCACACACCTTTGAGAATGTTATGGAGAACTCTCAGGCATGCAGGTTTCCTCACAATGTTTTCCTTCACCGTTAAAGCAAGTGATATTTTATATTTAAATACTTAAGTAGTTGATTATTATTGTCTGAAAAATACAGTTCAATATTAAATAAATAAAAAATATTATATTTTGTTGAATATGTTGAGCGTTATAATAAAAAAAATCAAATTACCTATTGTCACATATTTAATTTACAACAATTTCCCATTATACAAGCAATTTCCCATTATTTCATTTGCGTGGTAAATTGAATTTCGAATTGTTATGAAATTGGGCTGAAATGTTTTCCCTTAATATCCAATATGCTTAACTCTAAAATATATAATTTCTGTACCAAATTTCCTAAAGAGTGGTACTATGGCAAGACCATATAACTGTAGAAAACATGTGCTGGATTTACTACAAAAACTTTTTCCCATGGAAACTTCTATGATGAAATTTGTATTAGATTACTTACTATTTTAAATATAAGTTTGTTGTTGAGGTTTTAATAATTTCTCGAACATTATTGTTTTCATATTGTATTGACAAAATGAAAAGTATCATTGCAGTTAAAGTCAATACAACATTGTCATACCATTTATCAGCAAACACAGTTATTTTTGTAAACTATGCTAAAACATATCGTACTGATAAAAATATGCTATCTTTGGCCAAACCCACCAATCGTGCCTACCGAGAATTTATCTCTCTGTTTGTCCGTTGATAAAAGTATGCTAAAGTTCGAAAGTTTCATCCAAGTACTTTCTTAATGATATAATTCACGAAAAAGCACACACCTGACCTGAACTGCCGAAGCAGTTCTCGACCATTGCAATCCTTCTAGCATTTGCCTCACTATTCACTGCAAAAAAGGAAAACAATCTCGTAAAAATGCGGCTCAGCATCAAAGTTTGACGTCAAAGGAAAGTGAGCTAACAAACTATGACACCAATTATCAGATTAATTATCCACAAGTTTACAACATGCGATGCCATTGCCTAATCACTATTAATACGGAGCACACTTTATGTAAATATCATACCTAAACGATCCACCATTATCACAAAATCTTATTCGGATTTCAGTTTACACTGCTCAAACACACGAAAGATGAGAGTAAAATCAAAATGTGTCATTCATAATTTTGATAATGTTGCCATATTTTATTTGAATCATTCAGTGTGGCCAATTCTGTTGTACACAATCTCTAAACCTAAACTAAATTGACAGGTTTAAAAATAGTGCTATCCCCTTCAGCAGGGAGGATTGTGAAAGAGACAGGAATATATTTAGACCTGTCATTTTAGTTTAGATTTAGAGATTGTGTATTTGTGTACAACAGAATCGGCCACAGTGTTGCCGTTTTAGCCACTTTGTGGCTAGATCTAGCGGATTTTCAACAGTTTTAGCTACAAAATAAATCCATCTAGCCACCAAAATAAATCTAGCAACTTCTAGCTACTTTTTGTATTTTTAGTTTTGTATTTTCTAGCTTCTTTTTAATAGTTGAGCTCTCAGCTCTATATCTATTTATATTGTTAAGTAGGTATACCCGAATTACCAATTCCCCGGAATTCTGATAGCTGTCATTGTCATTTACAGATGAGTTATTTGTATGGAGAACAGGGTTAACATCTACGAAGTACGATTTTACCCCAAACTACTTTAATTCCCTGTCATTATAAAAAACCATTTGCCGAGTAATAATATTAGTCGTTTCGCCCTAAAATAGAAAACACCAAGAGTGGAAACTAGAAAGTGCACACTAACAGCAATAGAAAACAAAAGAAGCACATTGAAAAAATTCATTCAAAAATGGATGTCGAATGACATTCTCGCCATGAAGTGTCTGTTAGGCATTTGTCATATCTACATGCGGCAGTTGATTTTTATTTGCATAAGTTTTGAATTTTTTATCTTTTTTGTGGGTTGTTTGTGTGGTTTTATCTCTGGTAACATTACGAAACGTCAGAATTCCGGGGAATTAGTAATTCGGGTATAGGTATCTGTAGTGATTAAAAATCTAGGAACAAGTAGCTATGGAAACGAGATATTTTAGACGAAATCAAACATCTCTTTGGCTCACTCACTTGTACCGATTTTAAGCATAAGAAAGAAAGAGAAGTCTGCTACTGTCAGTTGTCCTACTTTAAACAAAAAATAACCAGTTTGATGTAGTTCAACTGTTATACTTATATATACTTAGGCCGAGGCCGCATGGTACGGCGCGACATCGCGACTCGCGCCTCAAAGACGGCGGCGATGAACAATGGGATCGGGAACATTCACTTAACTTGTGTCAGTTTGTGTTGCGAATAGTAGAAAATGTACCCTACGTGGGCTACGTGTACTTAAGGATTTGTTCAACCCCTATAACATATTTCTCTTTGAGATTTCGTTTCTTATATTATTTAAAAGAAAGTAGGTTTATGAAATAAATCAAGATGTTAGATTTAAAGTTGGATATCTAAACAGACTATCTAGCTTGAACAAGGTACATAGGTAAATACCTTCACATTTTCAATAGACACTAAAAAGGAACTTGGGCATTAAAATGGAACTACATACAGTAATACTAATGAGTATTAATTTTTTAATATCTCTTTCCCATCACTATGGTTTTCCCAATGAAAGTTCTATCAAATTCGGTCCAGCATTTCGGAGACAGACACACAAATTTTAATGCAACACATGATAATCCGGATGTTCAAAGGTACAAGTGCAAGCCAGGTTCCAAGTAATATGGAATACTGAGGGTTGTGATGGCTGTAATTTCTGAACTACAAAACCGATGACCTTGAAATATTTACGGAACAATTTTTAAAGTATTTCCTTTTAACAAAAAAATAATGAATGTTATTGCACCACGCGTTAATGAATTACAGCTAAGTATACATTTTCCAATCTATTCAGCAGTTTTTGCGTGATGCGCACACAAACATACAGACAAACAGATAAACAGACAAAAATTTCAAAAATAGCTTTTTTACGTCCCATTACTTAGGTACCCCCCAGTTATTATTTTGCAAATTTCTTTAACGTACAGGCACGGCAAGTCTATGATTTTATTATATGTATAAACAACAATCACCACAAGCGGAAACCCGCGACTTCGTTCGCGTGGTTCGGATGGTTTTTGAAAATCCAGTGGGAATCATTTTGTTTTTCCTAAGCTCCTTTGAGCTCATCGTTCGTTTCAACCAATAGACGTCCACTGCTGGACATAGGTCTCTTGCAAGGATCGCCACAGCACACGATCTTGTGCCGCTCATACCTCATTTGAGCTCATACCTTGCTAAAACTGTTAAAATTTCACTGGCGGATGTTTAGGTAGATCAAAATGTAAACATCCGCCAGAGAAAGTCCCATCAAAATCGATTCAGCCTTTTCAGAGATAAGCCGGTAATCTTTAAAGTATCTCCTTTCTAACAAAAAAAGAATGAACGATATCGGACCATGCGTTAATGAATTACAGCTAAGTAAACATTTTAACTTTCATCCCCTCTCTCAAGGAAACCATGCTGAATTTCGAGATAAAAAGTATCCTATATGTTACTCCTTAGTATGAACTTAAATCGTGCCAAGTTTCACTTCAATCCATTCAGTAGTTTTTGCGTGATGCGCGCACAAACATACAGACAAACAGACAAACAGACAGACAAACAGACAAAAATTTGAAAAATAGCTTTTTTATGTTCCATTACTTATCCCTAACATCCCCCAGTTATTATTTTGCAAAAATCTTTAATGTACAAATACGGCAATTCTACGATTTTATTATAGTTATGTATAGAATATAGATAACGAATGATTTAAACAAATAAAATATGGCGCACGTCGCTGTCGCGTCAGGGCGTGTCGTCGTAACAGTGTGGTCTCGGCCTAACCAAGTATAAACTAGGGATGGCAATTTAAGTAAGTATCGATACTAATTATGGAAATAGAAATCGCTTTTATTGTAATTTTGTAGGTACAGGAGAGTAATATGAATATGGTAACAGTCGGGTAAATAGTACAAATTACAATCTGCCTTATGGCGTACAATAAGTATATGAACAATATTGACTATGAATTTACTTTTTCATAACTCTATAAACAATTATTATTTACATCTATAATATATATATATATATATATATATATTATAATATATATAGCTCAATTACCACTCACTGACTGATTGACATAATTGTTCTCCTAGAAAGAGACAGAAAACGATATAATCATGTATGGGAGATGTGTTCGGATGGGGAATTGGAGTAGGGAAAAATTATGACATTTCAGAAAAACAAGATGGCGGCCGATGTGATTTTTGTAACTTTTTTGTTTTCCAACCGATTTCTTTCAAACTCGCAACAATTAAAGAAATCAGTAAACAATTAAAAGAATTAGTGGAAAAAATTTAAAAAACAAGATGGCGGCCGAGATTTAGATTTTTAAAATTTTTGATTTTTCGACCCCAAACCGCGGCACCACAGCTCCGAAACGGGGTAATTGACGATAATATTTTTTTCCTGTTTCCGCCCACAATTACCCTTAATTTTGACAAAACGGGTATGGTTTTAAAAAATTCAAGATGGCGGCTGTCGTGGCGGCCATTCTGTTTGAGGTACGAAAAAACGCAATTTTAAAATTCAGATTTCTCACAGTTGGCAACATCGGAACGTTTCGACCTCTATGAAGCGATTGTTTGCATAGACTTGAGGTATAAATTGGCGATAAAAAAAATACCCCACTTTTGGGGAAATTTCAAGATTTACCCAAAAATTAAAAAATCGAAATACGGACTTTTTGCAAAATCCGAGTATGAGCAACCATGTGTTTTACTTGTACCAATGACATTTGAGTATTTTTGTCCTCGGGGACTGGCAACACTGGAATTTATCAAAGAAAAAGTGATTTTCGCGATATGGTCTTTTGTCAGGGGCAATCATTTCGCCTGGGTGCGAGCGAGATAAAAAATAAAAACGTCATCAGGAGCGGTATATCTTGTAGTTAATGGTAAAATTAAAAAACTTTCTATAATGTATCTGTCAAACGAGTTGGCGGCCATTTTGTATTGTTGTTGGGTGTTTTTGAAAATTTTAATCATGTTTTTGAGGCAGTTGGCAACATTTTAGAAAGTTGACATGTATGAATCGATTATGTAACTCAACCGGCAGTATCGAAGTATGTACACAGTGTTGCCACATTTAGGGTAGTTTTTGAGATTTCCCCAAAAATTTCCTCCTGAAAAATTTTGTATGAAAAATTTTTTTTTCACTAATGGTTTCATAAAGAAGACAAAAATTTATTCCGAAAAAAATATGGAGAGAGCTGATGATTGAGGGTTTCGGAGACGGGTGAAGGGCACGCTGAAGGTATTGAAGATAGGTGGGGGGTGCTCGAGCAAATGTCATTCGAAACGTCGTCCAATTGGGAGTGAACTGAAAAAAAATTCAAAATGGCGAAAAAAAGATGGCCGCCATACAAATTTCATCAGTATCCATCTCGGAGGGTATAAAAGATGGAAGAGTGGTTTCTTAGCAAAAGATGATCAAAATCCGAAGGTCTACTTGATGAATGGAAAAAAAATTCAAAATGGCGGAATTCATTTTTTCATAGAAAATGTATGGTGAATATTGAATTGCCTTTAATGCGGTTCTTCAGAGAATTCTCACAGAAAAATATGGGAAGACATGATGATTGAGGGTTAGTAAGATGGTTGGGGAACCCGGGAAGTGTATTGTAGATAGAAAAGGGCTGCTCAAACAAAAACAAGATGGCGGCTGACGTGATTTTTGTAACTTTTTTGTTTTCCTACCGATTTCATTAAAACTTGCAATTCTAGAAGAAATTAGGAAACGATTAATAGAAAAAGTAGAAAAAATTTAAAAAACAAGATGGCGGCTTACGTGATTTTTGTAACATTTTTGTTTTCCTACCGATTTCGTTCAAACTCGCAATTCTAGAAGAAATTAGGAAACGATTAATAGAAAAAGTAGAAAAAATTTAAAAAACAAGATGGCGGCTTAGCTGTAGTCTTTCAAATTTTCGATTTTTCGACCCCGAACCGCGGCGCCACAGCACCGAAACGGGTTGGTTGAGGATAATATTTTTTTCGTGTTTCCGTCTACAATTATCCTGTATTTTGACAGATCGGGACTGGTTTTTAAATATTCAAGATGGCGGCTGTCGTGGCGGCCATTCAGTTTGAGGTACGAAAAAACGCAATTTTAAAATTCAAATTACAGTTGACAACATCGGAGCGTTTCTACTTCTATGAAGCTATTGTATGTACAGTACAGTACTTGAAGTATAGATTGGTGAAAAAAATACCCCATTTTTGGGGAAATTTCAAGATCTACCCCAAAAATTAAAAAATCGAAATACGAACTTTTTGCAAAATCCGAGTATGAGCAACTACATTTTTTATCTGTACAAACGAAATTTGGATATTTTTATCGCCAGGGACAGGCAACACTGAAATTTATCAAAGAAAATGTTGTTTTCGCGATACGGTCTTTTTTCAGGGGTGATCATTTCGCCAGTGTGCGAGCGAGATGAAAACTTGAAACGTCATCAGGAGCGGTATCTCCTGTATTTAATGGAAAAATTATTCAACTTTCTAAAATAAATCTGTAAAATGTGTTGACGGCCATTTTGTATTTTATTTGTTTTGGAATTGATTTTGAACATGTTTTTGAGGCAGTTGGCAACATTTTGGAAAGTTGAAATGTATCAATCGTCTGTGTAACTTAACCGGCAGTATCGATAAATGTAAACAGTGTTGCCACCTTCGGGGTAGTTTACGAGATTTTCCCCAAAAATTTTCTCCTGTAAAATTTTGTATGAAATTTTTTTTTTCACAAATGGTTTCACAAAAAAGACAAAAATTTATTCAGAAAAAAAATATGGATAGAGCTGATGATTGAGGAAATCGGAGACGGGTGAAGGGCACGCTTAAGGTATTGAAGATAGGTGGGAGGTGCTCGAGCAAATGTCACTCGAAACGGCTTCCAATTGGCAGTGAGCTGGAAAAATATACAAAATGGCGGAAAAAAGATGGCCGCCATTCAAATTTCATCAGTGTCCATCTCAAAGGGTATAAAAGATGGTTTCTTATCAAAAGATGATCAGGACCTTCGGATCCTGTACACTAGAAAAAAAAAAAAAATTCAAAATGGAGGAATTTATTTCGGACCGACTAGGGACCGACTACGGACCGACTAGAGATCGACTACGGACCGTCTACGGACCGACTACGGACTGAATACAGACCGACTACGGACCGACTATGGACCGACTACGGACCGACTAGAGACCGACTAGGGACCAACTATGGACCGACTAGGGACCGACTAAGGACCGACTACGGACCGACTAGAGACCGACTACGGACCAACTACGGACCGACTAGGGTAGACCGACTAGGGACCGACTACGGACCGATTATGGATTGACTACGGACCGATTATGGATCGACTACGGACCAACTAGGGACCGACTACGGACCGACTACAGACCGACTAGAGACCGACTACGGACCGACTACGGACCGACTACGGACCGACTACGGACCGACTACGGACCGACTACGGACCGACTACGGACCGACTACGGACCGACTACGGACCGACTACGGACCGACTAGAGACTGACTAGGGACCGACTAGAGACTGACTAGGGACCGACTATGGACCGACTAGGGACCGACTAGGGACCGACTAGAGACCGACTAGGGACTAACTACGGACCGACTAGGGAACGACTACGGACCGACTAGAGACCGACTACGGACTGACTACGGACCGACTACGGACTGACTACGGACCGACTAGGGACCGACTAGGGACCGACTAGGGACCGACTACGGACCGACTAGGGACCGACTACGCACTGACTATGGACCGACTACGGACCGACTAGGGACCGACTAGCGACCGACTAGGGACCGACTAGGGACCGACTAGAGACCGACTAGGGACCGACTAGGGACCGACTACGGACTGACTACGGACCGACTAGAGACCGACTAGGGACCGACTACGGACCGACTAGAGACCGACTAGGGACCGACTAGGAACCGACTACGGACCGACTAGAGACCGACTAGGGACTGACTAGGGACTGACTAGGGACCGACTACGGACCGACTAGGGACCGACTAGGGACCAACTACGGACTGACTATGGACCGACTACGGCCCGACTAGGGACCGACTACGGACCGACTATGGACCGACTAGGGACCGACTAGGGACCAACTAGGGACCGACTAGGGACCGACTAGGGACTAACTACGGACCGACTAGGGACCGACTAGGGACCGACTAGGGACCGACTACGGACCGACTAGAGACCGACTAGGAACCGACTAGGAACCGACTATGGACCGACTAGGGACCGACTACGGACCGACTAAGGACCGACTAGGGACCGACTACGGACCGACTACGGACCGACTACGGACCGACTACGGACTGACTACGGACCGACTACGGACTGACTACGGACCGACTAGGGACCGACTAGGGACCGACTAGGGACCGACTACGGACCGACTAGGGACTGACTACGCACTGACTATGGACCGACTACGGACCGACTAGGGACCGACTAGCGACCGACTAGGGACCGACTAGGGACCGACTAGAGACCGACTAGGGACCGACTAGGGACCGACTACGGACTGACTACGGACCGACTAGAGACCGACTAGGGACCGACTACGGACCGACTAGAGACCGACTAGGGACCGACTAGGAACCGACTACGGACCGACTAGAGACCGACTAGGGACTGACTAGGGACTGACTAGGGACCGACTACGGACCGACTAGGGACCGACTAGGGACCAACTACGGACTGACTATGGACCGACTACGGCCCGACTAGGGACCGACTACGGACCGACTATGGACCGACTACGGACCGACTAGGGACCGACTAGCGACCGACTAGGGACCGACTAAGGACCGACTGGGGACTTTTCGAGATTTCCCCAAAAATTTTCTCCTGTAAAATTTTATATGATTTTTTTTTTTTACAAATGGTTTCACAGAGTAGACAAAAATTCATTCGGAGAAAAAATATTGCGAGAGCTGATGATTGAGGATTTTGGAGACAAGTGAAGGATACAGAAGGGTAGAGTGCAGCCCCATGTTGTTGGTACTCAAACTTCTTATCTTCGTCTTTATGCTCACGTGGTCAGATTTTTAAAAGCTTATATCCGAAACTATATGGTGATGCCCCATGTAGTTGGTACTCAAACTTCTTATTTTCGCGATGTCTGTGTGCTTACATGGTGAGATTTTTAAAAGCTTATATCTCCGAAACTATAGGGTGCAGCCCCATGTTGTTGGTACTCAAATTTTCGCGACGTCTATATGCTCACATGGTCAGATTTTTAAAAGCTTATATCTCTAAAACTATAGGGTGCAGCCCCATGTTGTTGGTACGCAAAATTCTTATTTTCACGATGTCTGTGTGTTTACGTTGTCAGATTTTTAAAAGCTTATATCTACGGAACTATAGGGTCGAGCCCCATGTTGTTGGTACTCAAACTTACTTTCGCGATGTCTAGATGTTCACGTGATCAAATTTTTAAAAGTTTATATCTCCGAAACTATAGGGTGCAACCCCATGTTATTATTACTCAAACTTCTTATTTTTGCGATGTCTATGTGCTCACGTTATCAAATTTTTAAAAGCTTATATCTCCGAAATTATAGGGTGCAGCCCCATGTTGTTTTATAATGCCGAACGTCCCCGCGAGCTGCTTTAGCAGCTCGCGCACCGAGCATCTAGTATATATATATATATATATATATTTGCATCTCACCGCCTATCCTGCGTCAGACATGACTGCTTTTACCAACCATGCTGCGTCCGACTGACTTACCACGTCCTGTATACGGACGCAAGATTGACTAGCCTCGATATTTTACCGGTAGACGCCATATTATCGTAAGAGAGTCTGGGCTAAATTTTGGCATGGACGCAATTTTGACTTGGGAATGAAATCCGGCGCATAATTTAGTTCCGCGACGTGCCGCACACACCGCGAGGTCGCTCTGAGCGCGGCGTATATCGTCGCGCCGTATACACCATTTTTATCACCATCCATTTCACCGCTTAAAGTGATACCGTATATTATAGCAAAAAATATAAGTTTTTATCAATATAAACGACGGATTTAATTACGTCCGCAAATTAGAGACACGAATCGGCAAAGGTGAGGTCGACCCGTGCGTGAGGTGAGGGGGTGGGAAGCCCGTGGTTGAATGTTTTTATTTGAATATATTATCGCTTTACCGGCCGGCCGCCGTAACGACGCCGCAGTGAAAATCTATACATATAATAAAATACTACATAATATAATAAAATCGTAGACTTGCCGTATCTGTACATTAAAGATTTTTGCAAAATAATGACTGGGAGATGTTAGGGATAAGTAATTGAAAGTAAAAAAGCTATTTTTGAAATTTTTGTCTGTTTGTCTGTTTATCTGTTTGTCTTTATGTTTGTGCACGCATCACGCAAAAATTTACTGAATGGATTGAAATGAAACTTGGCATGATTTAAGTTCATACTACGGAGTAACATATTATAGGATACTTTTTATCCCGAAATTCAGCACGGTTCCCTTGGGAGAGGGGATGAAAGTCAAAATGTGTACTTAGCTGTAATTCGTTAACGCGTGGTCCGATTTCATTCATTCTTTTTTGTTAGAAAGGCAATACTTTAAAGATTACTGGCTAATCTCTAAAAGACTGGATCGATTTTGATGAGACTTTCAATGGCGGATGTTTACATCTTGATCTACCTAAACATCCGCCAGTAAACTTTTAATAGTTTTTAGCAAGGTATGAGCTCAAAGGAGCTTAGGAAAAACAAAATGAATCTCACGGGATGTTTAAAAACCAATATCCACGCGAACGAAGTCGCGGGTTTCCGCTTGTGTTTAAATATTTGTGTTGAGTGGATATTCAAAAGCAATCTCTAGATACTTCAGTTAACTACATGTACTTACTCTCATGTCTTGCCGCTCCACCTAGTACCTATTCAAAAGCAATCTCTAGAAACTTCAGCTACCTACATGTACTTACTCTCATGTCTTGCCGCTCAACCTAGTACCTATTCAAAAGCAATCTCTAGAAACTTCAGCTACCTACATGTACTTACTCTCATGTCTTGCCGCTCCACCTAGTACCTATTCAAAAGCAATCTCTAGAAACTTCAGCTACCTACATGTACTTACTCTCATGTCTTGCCGCTCAACCTAGTACCTATTCAAAAGCAATCTCTAGATACTTCAGTTAACTACATGTACTTACTCTCATGTCTTGCCGCTCCACCTAGTACCTATTCAAAAGAAATCTCTAGAAACTTCAGCTACCTACATGTACTTACTCTCATGTCTTGCCGCTCCACCTAGTACCTATTCAAAAGCAATCTCTAGAAACTTCAGCTACCTACATGAACTTACTCTCATGTCTTGCCGCTGAACCTAGTACCTATTCAAAAGCAATCTCTAGAAACTTCAGCTACCACATGTACTTACTCTCATGTCTTGCCGCTCAACCTAGTACCTATTCAAAAGCAATCTCTAGATACTTCAGTTAACTACATGTACTTACTCTCATGTCTTGCCGCTCCACCTAGTACCTATTCAAAAGCAATCTCTAGAAACTTCAGCTACCTACATGTACTTACTCTCATGTCTTGCCACTCAACCTAGTACCTATTCAAAAGCAATCTCTAGAAACTTCAGCTACCTACATGTACTTACTCTCATGTCTTGCCGCTCCACCTAGTACCTACCTATTCAAAAGCAATCTCTAGAAACTTCAGGTACTACAGATACCTACATGTACAGTAGACAGCAGGTCAAGTTTGACACTTTGACATTTGTACTATTCTTATCTCAAAGCAATAAAGACGCTTTTTGAACTACAATGTCCAGCTGCACGTGCTGTCCACTGTAGGTACTTACTTACTCTCATGTGAGCCGCTGCACCTGGTGGTACATCTAGGTAAGAAATTAAAGAAAATAAATTATTTTCTCGACTGTCCAACCAGCGGGAGCCGGCAGACATAATTGATTTATCGATTGTTACAATCCTAGTCATCGACATTCGATGACGATAAATTATAGCAACATTACCTAAGTATATGTGCGTATTAGCGGTCCTTTTCCAGAAAAACAGGAGATTTATGGGGAATATCAGTAAAAATAATTCACAATATTATTGATGTTATTGCGCCATATCTTGCTGTAATTTTCAACAAGTCCATAGATTCGGGATCATTTCCCGACCTCATGAAATGTAGTAAATTGATACCTCTGTTTAAGTCGGGAAGTAAAACTGATCCAAATAACTATAGGCCGATTTCAATTCTACCAACTCTCAGCAAGATATTTGAAAAAATAATGCTCAACCAACTGCTCCTGCACTTTAATTTAAATAAATTACTTCACTCTAACAGTATGGGTTTACTAAGGGTCGTTCAACAACCGATGCGGCCGCAAGGCTGTTACGGCACATTTTCGATGCATGGGAAAAGTCACAGAATGCCATTGGTATCTTCTGTGATTTGTCAAAAGCATTTGCGTTGAGCACGAGACTCTTTTACGAAAATTAGGCCACTATGGTATTAAAGAAACTGCACTCAGTCTCATTGCGTCTTATCTCAGCGATCGTATACAAAGGGTATGCATCAATGATGTTAAGTCATCCGGATCAGCCTCAGTAATGGGTGTCCCCCAAGGCTTTATTCTAGGTCCATTCATGTTTCTGGTTTATATTAATGACTTACCACATTTCGTCAAAAATGCTTGCGATATTGTACTATTTGCTGATGATACGTCTTTGATTTTTAAAGTCGATAGAACTAAAGACAATTTTGACGATGTAAATAATACTTTACCTCAAGTTTCACACTGGTTTACTATAAACAATCTACTTTTAAATGCTATAAAAACCAAGTGTGTCGAGTTTTTAATGCCCAATACAAGGATTACTAGCAACAATTTAAAGATAAGTGGTCAGTCATTGAAAACTGAGGACACAACTGTGTTCTTGGGAATAACCCTAGATGCAAGGCTTCAATGGGGCACCCATATAGCAACACTTGCTGGCAAGCTTAGCTCTGCTGCTTACGCTGTTAGGAAGATTCGACAGTTAACAGACGTAGAAATTGCAAAAGTTGTTTATTTTGCATATTTCTATAGTATTATGTCGTATGGAATCTTACTGTGGGGTAGCAGCAGATATTGGAAAAATTTTCATTTTACAAAAAAGGGCAATTCGCGCAATTTATAATTTAAAACCGCGGGATTCCCTTCGAGAGAAATTTAAAGAAATAGGTATTCTTACAGTAGCTTCTCAATATATCTATAACAACTTAATTTTTGTTAAGCAAAACATTCACAGTTACAATAAAAAGTGTGAACTACACGATAGGCAATTAAGAAATAGAAATAAACTCGTGATTCCTCAATTACGCCTCAAGAAGGTCCGAAAGTCGTTTGTGGGAATGGGCGTAATGTTCTGTAACAAAATTCCACAAGAAATCTCAGACTTGCCTTTACACAAGTTTAAGAATTCTATTAAAAGTATGCTCATAAAAAAGCATACTATACAATTGTAGATTATATAAATGATAAAAAAGCATGGAGCAATTTCTCAATGACGGGTTGCTTGGAAACAATCTAAGAAAATTTAACTCATGTCTTAAAATGAGTATTTGATTATTGGTGTTCAATTCGATGCTTTGATCATGGGAAGCCTGAGTATGTCACGCTCTCTTTAAACATTTCTGTGGTGGTGTCGTGTGGTGCGGGTTTGTTACGTTCCCTCGAATATGGTTGAGCGAAGCAATGGCTGGATCATGCGTCATGCTCGTGAACGGGTGCCACCGTCGGAAATGGGGCTACTTTTGTCTGCCCTTCTTCACATGTGTAGAATTGTAAGCACCATTCCGAACCATTCCGAACCAGTGGTAGATTCATTTGTCGATTCGTAAGCACTTGTAAAGGTCCGAAAGTCGTTTGTGGGAATGACCGTAATGTTCTATAACAAAATTCCACAAGCAATCTTAGACTTGCCTTTACACAAGTTTAAGAACTCTGTTAAAAGTATGCTCATAAAAAAGCTTATTATGCAATTTAAGTTTATATAAACGATAAAAAAGCATGGATTTAACTCGTTCCAGCAATGCGCGAGACGACATTTCAATCATGTACATTGTACATAAATAATTGTTATATTGTTATTTTTAAAAAGAGCAACCGCCGAGTTTCTTACAGGTTCTTCTCGGCTGGAACTGCATTCCGAACCTGTGGTAGATTCAAATTGACGATTCAAAAGTACTTGTAAAAGTTTATTTGAATAAAAACCTTTTCTATTCTATTCTATTCTATTTAGCTAGCCATGGTGCTGTGCAAAGAAGGTATAAGTTAAAAAGTAAATGGACGTTAAAAGTGAGCACAATGCACAAGAATAATATACAATGTGTCACAACTCACAAGGTTACTGTTATAAACGGACGCCTAAAGAAAGGCAGAAATTATGTGATATATCAACGAAAATATACAGAGTTCTCAATGATTACCGTTAAAACGGACGTAGAAGGAAACCACAACGCACGAAATAAATACGACAGTATACGCGCACCACTTGATTACCATCATGAACGGCCGTACTAAGAATAGTACTATGCACGAGATACATACTACAATATACAGTGTGCCACATGAGTGCCAGTATGAGTAGACGCCCAAAGTGACCAAGAATTGTTCAAAATCGAATATCAGCATACCATGTTTAAACGTAATATCCTTACGACCAAGTCCTTAGTAAGCAAATAAAATAACAATATTCACTATTAAACACATTGAAATCGTACAAGAAGTGGGGGACGCAATAATATACGAATATAAAATGACGCAGGAAAACGTCTGCGATGTAAATATATATATATATATATATATATTATATATATATTACAGGTAACCTTATGATTTAAAAATACAAATTGTTGAAGGATTGGTTTAGTCAAGATTCATCAAAAAATAGAAAAAGTATTAGGCAGGTAAAGCCATGAGTACCTACTTGAATAGGAGTACATACCTAGGCCAGATTAAGGTGACTTCATATAAGAATACTAACAGATAAAAAGATTAGCTTGACTTCTCCAAGCTTGTTTTATTATCTAACTAGCTTTTGCCCGCGGCTTCGCCCGGGTGAATTTCGGTTTTGAACAAATCCCGAGGGAATCGTGGATTTCCGGTTCCCGTTCCCGCTCCCTTTTCCAACCTTTATACCTACTTTCAAGAAAGTTTGCTATAGTAATCGCTGTAAATAGCTGTAGATATAGATATCGGGTTTTTCAAAATTCTGCGGGAACTGTTGATTTTTCCAGGATAAAATTTCACTCTTAGAGATAAGTTGTACATACCAAAACTTATAACTAAAACACGAACATAAAAAGGATTTCTCTCTTAGAGATAAGTTGTCCTTGTACACATTCTTTTTATGTTCGTGTTTTAGTTATAAGTTTTGGTATGTACTAAATAAATAAATAAATAAAATAAAAAGTAGCCTATGTTTTAAGTCAGGGCAATAATCTATCTTTATTCAAAATTTCAGTCAAATCGGTTCAGTAGGACGGCGTGATTGAGTAACAAACATCCAAACATCTAAACATCCAAACATCCACACTCTCACATTTATAATATTAGTAGGTAGGAAGTAGGATTAACCTAAGTATAGGTAGATCACATATGAGGTATAAGAGGCATAAGGCCCACCTAACTTGAAAGTTGAATATTCATACTATAATATTATAAATCGCATTTATAATATTATAGTATGAATATTCAACTTTCAAGTGTGTCTATCTGTCTGTCTGGTAGCTTTTTACGGCCCAAAGTTTAACTTATTTTGATGAAATTTGATACAGAATTAGCTTACATCCCGGGGACGGACATAGACTAGTTTTTCTATGAAGAAGATATTTTTTGTTGGTTGTTTTATTCTATAGTTTCAGAGACAGAGATTGCGTTGATTATTTTCACAAAAAATGATTCTTTTTTCCTACTGTGGTATTTTAATAAGGCCCATTGAAGTTTTTTAAAACTTTAATATTTCTTTTATTACTGATCTCATTGATTAAATTGATGAATGAAATGAAATTGATGAATTGATTTAAATTGTTTTTTAATAAATAAATCACTCGTAAGATATAATCCATGTGTTTTTATTATTAACTAGATGATGCCCGTGAGGGGAATATGGTAAAATAGGCTAAAATATGTTAAAATATACCAAGTTGTGTCATAATGGTTGTTAAATACATCAAATTATTAAATAAATCAAATTTATAATAAAACAAATATTGTGTCAATATACTATTGAATTATGTCATAATACTTTGTCATGATAGTCATTATACCAACCTTAAAATAATATTATTAAGGAAGTATAGTTGGAAGGAAGAAATGGATACATATTTATGTATCCATTTTAGCAAATGACGTAAGATTGATATTATAAATACAAGTGTTCTGTGCCAACGCAGCAGTCTTTGTTAAGTCTTTTGCGGAGTCTTAGCGAGGCAGACATGCTGCCCGACGTTGTGAAAGTTAAGTACTTTAGGATAATTTAATTAAGTATTTATTAGAGTTTGTTTCGCCATTTCTTCTCTAAGACAAAAGCCCCTTGGAAATGGTGGTAGATTCAATAACAAAGTAATAAGAGATTGAAATATAATACTTTAAAAGAGTGTTGTCTTCTTTTATTTTACTTCATTTGAATTAAGTTTAAATTACTATGCAAGTTATCTCGTCAAAACGCATTAGTTCCACTGTTTATATACAATTATATAGATACATAAATACTACACTTTGCTCACACCCGCGACTTGGTCCGCGTGGATTTAGGTTTTTTTTTAATTTTGTGAAATAAGATATATAATTAAGAACGCATTTGCTTTTCCGGGATAAAAGTTGCTTATGTAAATTTCCGGGACGCACGCTACCTCTGTACCATATTTCGTATAAGCGGATGGACCTTTAAGAATCTCGTGGGAACTCTTTAATTTTCCGGGATAAAAAGTAGCTTATGTCCTTTCCCGGGATGTAAGCTACCTCTGCACCAAACTTCATCAATATCGGTTACACTGTTGGGCCGTGAAAGGCTAGCAGACAGACAGATAGGCAGACACACTTTCGCATTTATACACGCATTTATACACTCTGATTTTTAATGAATTCTGACAGCTGTCATTGTCATTTGCAGATGAGTTATTTGTATGGAGAACAGGGTAGACGTCTACGAAGTACGATTTTACCTCAAACTACTTTAATTCCCTGTCATCTTTAAAAACTATATGCCGCGTAATATTAGTCGTTTCACCCTAAAATAGAAAACACCAAGAGTGGAAACTAGAAAGTGCACACTAACAGCAATAGAAAAAAAGAAGCACATTGAAAAAAATTATTCAAAAATGGAAGTTGAATGACATTATCACCATGAAGTGTTTGTCAGGCATTTATCATATCTACTTGCGGCAGTTGATTTTTATTTACATAAGTTTTGAATTTTTTATCTTTTTTGTGGGAATTGTTTTATCTCTGGTAACATTACGTCAGAATTCCACGGAAATAAAAATCTAAGTACGGAAGGAACTCACGGAAGTATAGTATGGGTAGTTAATATTTTACTAAAGTGGTTTGAGACCATGCAATTATTGCCATATATCGGATACTACACGAACTATCGATATCGATATGAGATGACAATGCGCTTCACTAGTGGCATGAAATCTCGTATGAAAAATTAAATTTTATCAAAATAAAGAAATATAATTCTAATACGGTCATTATAAATTTATCAAAATGGTTTAATATTGCATTCGTTATGACTATAGCAAAATAATAATAAACTAAACGTGTTAACTTATCAGAATTCAATATAATACTTACCGATGCAAAGATATACGCATATTTTTCTCACGTAATACACTGAGCGGACTTTTGCAGCCAATGGCTACACAAATCATGATTACTAAAATATTAAATAGTCAAAATATTTCACACAACAAAGCACTTAGAAGTTAAAAGATCACAAATTATCGCAAGCTGAACTGTTACTACGGTGGTGAACAAAACAAACAAAATTATTTACAATCTGTCTTTCAAGATGACACTGAAATTATATTGCGATCTTTTTTTTGACAGTGCATATTGACTTAAGCAAAAACGAAAGATATAATAACTATTTCTTCGTCTTAAATACACGCCATCTAGGAAGAAAAGGAGGTACTTATACTTTATCTTAGTTAAAAATAAATCTATGGTTAGCAGTTAGCTTCATAGATTGAGTAGGCAAACTGACCTTAAAAGACTGGTATCTAGGGCCGTATAATAAAAACGCTGGCTCCACACGTTGGTCCCAATGGTCGCCCCAATGTTGGTCGATATTGTCGTGAGGCGTTCACATGTTGGCTATAATACTAGAGTTCTTTCGCGTCATAGCCAAAGTGAAGATTGTCCGATACAGAAATCGAAATTGCTGTCAGCGCTTTTACGTACTGTAAACACGTGAGTACATACATAATAATATTATAACTTGTATATATTAATGAAAATAAAAAGAAAAAACCACGTCAAAAAATCTGGTGATTGACGAGACGTCATATAACACGGAAAAAGACTGATGTTGGCACCAACGTATGGGCGGTTCGTGAACGTTGGTGCAGTTATTCCTTTTTTGAAAAACCGACACAGAATGGCCAACTCCCAATGTTCGAGCGAGCGTTGGCCAATGCTAATGTCCCGACCCACACGTTGGGCGAACAGTGTTGGGGCCAACGTCTGGAGCCGGAGTATAAAAACATTGAGTAGGCAACACCAGAACAGATCCACACCGACGATGTATTAGTAATCTCAGATAGGGCCGAGGTTTTTAATCACTTTTGATATTAAAATAGGTACCTACCTAGGTAAATTTTAAAAATTATTAAATTAGGTCATGATATTTAGCTACTTCTAGCCACTTTTTGAAGGTGATTTTTATTACAAAACTAGCGACTTTTTCATTTGAAGTAGCCACAAACTAGATTGTCCTAACGGCAACACTGATCGGCCACAGTGTCAGAGATGTGCTGTAGGCTGCCGGCACACTTAAGTGTCGTGGCGTGTCGTGATGCGCTGGTTTCATACATTTAGTAAAAACGACACGCCCTACAAGTGTGTCTCTAACCATACTAAATGTATGAAACCGTAAACCGATAGGCTTCTGGCGCCACACGAGTTCACGACACGCCACGACATGTAAGTGTGTTTCCGGCCTTATCCATAGAAATAATAATAATAATACCTATAGAAATGGCATAATGTCCTATAGAAAATAGTGGATCGGAAAATAGCTCAAGCTTATCAAAATTTTCATAAGTGTGTAAGAGACAATACTACATTTTTAAACATAACTATAAAACAGGTCGTGGCAAAAATTTTATTGCTTTTAGGTCTTAATATGGCGGATATTACAATAAAAACAAACAAAGCTATTACCTACAAATCACATAATAATTTTTGACGCGTTTCTAAAGTTACCCGCCTTCGCTGATTTATTAAATTGCACAGCTTCATTCTATACCATAGACACAGATGATCATGTGAGTCTCCTTTTTTTTTAATCGTTTTTTGACACCTTCTGACAGACAGTGGTCGATAATAAAATAAATTCCTTTTTAAGTTTCTTCAAAACTAGAGGAAAATCCATCGAAATGGCTTGTAAATTCTGTGGTCCTAAACTTTCGCTAGTCGGAGTTGTGTTAAGTGTATGGGGAATTATACAACTGGTAAGTACTTGTTGGTCATATGACTTCACTGATACTTGCAGAAAAACTAATGAATACTTTTATAATTTCAGACTTTAATGGGCGTCTTCTACGCTATTAAAGCAGTAGCTCTCCTAGAGGACCTCCCACTTGGTGGAGAACATGAAAACCTTAGTGATTTTATAAGTGAAGTCGAAACTGGATATACACAGGCAAGTATCTTTTTATACACAATATAATATTATCTGATAAGGACTCGGTCTCTATGTTATGGGCAGAAGAAAAAAAAAATTTTTTTGATGATGGAACCTTGACAAGACTTCTAACTCCTAATTTGTTAATTTATGAAGATTGTCTCATTTTCTCCACAAAATAAGGACAAACCATTGTGAACTCTAGGCATATCTTAGTAAACTGGAGTATGTAAATATTGCTGGCTACACCCTTCCATTATAACTTGATATGTACATAATAAAGATACAGAAAATAAGACATGTCTTAAGTAACATTATAAAATATAGAAAATATAGATAAAACCTTATTTGTAAACAAGGAGATCATCTCATAACTATTAGACAGTAAATGCAAACAGCTCATATAAACAAAATTGAAGGCTAAAATACTATGTGTTCCTTCTTGACCTTCGGATGGAAGATGATTATGCTTTGGTTAATTATTTACAATCACATTCAAATCACTGTAAAATAGAGTGGTTAAGTTTGTATGAAGAAATGTTTTTTTAAACGAAGTCACATCATTCAAATTGTATGGAGTAGAAATTGTTTTATTCTAAATTCTAATAAATTTTTACTCAGTGCTTTGAATTTTGAAATGTATAAAACAAATAATTTAAACCATCTCTTACTTTCAATGTCTCATTGGTCAGTACTCCTTATAGGGTGGATGCTCCTAAGCCCAGCCCCCACTCCAAAAGTTGGCTCTCAGTCTATTCTGTCGATATTTGACACATTTTGGTTTTACATTGACAACATTTTGTTGCTAAACTGCTGCCTTATTTTAAAACTATTTTCCCATTAGAGCAAGCTAACGCCAAAAAAATACCCACTGTTCCTAAGCTGCACCAAAACACTAATATCAATAGAAATAGAACGGAGTGCCGACTTTTGGAGCGGGGGCTGAGCTTAGGAGCATCCACCCTATCATTAACTATTTATAGATATTAATAACAATAATCTGAGTTCTTTAATTACAGAATTCACACAACTGCTGGATTGCTGCATTACTGTATGTGATCACACTGGTCATTTCTGCCCACCAGTTCTGGTTGAACAATCGCTCCTCAGTTAGCATGTAAAAACTAGAATACATGCTACTGTTTACCTCCATTCCATTATTTAACTTGACCAGAAAAGTGAAGTATCTCTAACCCGATAAAAAAAATGCTGGTGACATGCTTTCATGTCAGGGTTACCAAAACATTGAGGTTTGCCGATTACATATTTTGCTTAGTGAATGTAGCTCATTTTGTCTTGCTGCTGCCTGCAACTTTGTCTGGGTAGATTTAGGTTTGTTGAACATCCGTTTGGAGCTCATAGAGTTTGCTGGATAAAATTATCTTAATCTCCAGGATGTAAGCTATTTTCATGCCAATTTCGGTTGAGCTGAAAAACTGACAAATATACAATTCACATTAATTTTATTATTTTAGATTATAGATGTTATTTAAATAGGACTTGCAAACTTGTGTTCACAAAATAATCTGAAGATTACTCTGAAGATACATTATTTTTCTGGACAAGAGTTATGAATATTGTGCTTGTGTTGCAAATATTATAGCACCATATTGTTTTTAAGTATGTAAAACACTGTATTCAAGTAAATCTGAATTTTTAAACTCCTGACCTTTATTGTATAAGTGTTGTAAAAACTTGTTAATTGTCTCAAAGTTTGCATTCACACATGAAAGTAGAATACAATTTTATTTATATGACCAGCCCTTTATGTCTCTTATTTTATTATTATTATACTCCTTTTTTAAGTATGATCTTTGTCCAGCAAATAACAAATATCAGTTTATGTAAAAGTATTATGTTTACTTATGTTGATATAATTGTACATAAAATAACTTAATTTAATAGTAGGTACATTGTAAAATGGTTCTATAGTTTTCTTGAATTAAATATTAATGTTACTCTTTTTTATTTTTATTTTATCCTGATATTAATAAAGTGTGTTACTAACATAAGATGTTTATCACATTGCTACCTGGCCAGTATCATTTATTATCTTTGGATTTATGAATAACTAGTTTTTGCCCGCGGCTTCGCCCGTGTGAATTTCGATATTTCACAAATCCTGAGGGAATCTTGGATTTCCAGTTGGACAACTTCAGATACTTAAGTTTGGGGCTGTGGTTTGGGGTAAAATCGAACTTCAGGTGGTAACACCCTGTTTTTCATACAAATAACTATTATTATTATTTCTATGCAAATAACTATACTTCGACTTTTAATTGTATGCAGTAATGTGAAGTTTCGTGGGTTGTCACTTTTTAACGAAAATAAAATAGGGATGGGGTACAGGTGATTGATTTGAATCATTCAATTATTTTATTCAAATTAAAGTTTTTATTTTAAGTAATTATTATATTTTATGTACAATAGTTACATATATATATTTATTTATATAGTATATATATAAATACGTATATCTTTAATATATAAAACAAAGTCTCGTTTGTTCGAACACTTATAACTCGAGAACGGCTGGACCGATTTTCATGGTTTTTGATTTGTTGTATTTGTCTTCGTCCCGAATAGCAGAATAACTGTTAAAAATATTGGAAAATTGACGAAAAAATAAAAGAAAAAACATTTTCCCATACAAAATGTTCATGGGTTTCGTAACTGTCAAACATTGAATGTTCATCCTGTCGATACGGAACTCTCTCACCCGTACCGATATAATTCTTCTGTACTTTTTCCTAAAGGGCTGGACTGATTTGGATGAAATTTTGTGTGTATATTTCAATGGGTTCCTGGATAGTTTGAAAACACTATTACCCGCTAAGTACAGCTAACCTATTGGGTCTTGGTAGGTGGCGCTGATATTGGTATGTCACCAGGCAGGACGACGTCTGCCGAGACCGCTAGTATATTAGCTATATATATATTTATATACTAGTTTTGCGCTCGGTGCGCGAGCTGCAAGCAGCTCGCGGGCCTGGTAGTCTCTTCAATATTCGTAAAATAAAGAAATGGGAGGCCATACCAAATACCAGAATATTCTGGAGAGTCTCTTGAAAGATAGAAATAAATATTGGTGTCACGTTTCGTATCTTTTCTGAAAGGACACTAATCAGTTCTATGCATGCGTTTAGTGGAAAAAAAAGGATCTACACAAAAATGTTCTGGAGAGCCACTTGAAAATTAAAAATAAATTTTGTATGGACACGATTTTTTTTTGTTCCGTTGCTATCTTTTTTTTACTGGCTCACCAAAGGGCCTAAGGTCTTCAACATTTTTAGTTTCAGGACCATGCCTCTATGATTGATAGTTTTTGAGGGCCGTTAGTTACTCTGGTAATTTTTCCACATTCACTACGTTTTGTATTTTTTGTGAAAAATCTTTGAGTTCTATTTACTTATACGTGTAGTGGGAGGAAAAAGTTTCAAACAAAAATGTCTAAGAGAGCCTCTTAAAAAGAACCCAAAAAATTTGTATGGAGAGATTTTTTTTTGTTCGGCGGCAAATATTCGCCGAGCGTCAGTGTCAACAGCGTCAACAGCAGCCTGAAAAAGCGTAACCTCGGTCATCGGTGTTTAAAAGAATCGACATAAAGAACCTTTTTAAAGGACTGCCTGAAAAAAAGGAGTATATTGTTTTCAGGGTTCATGTATGTTTGTATGTTGTACCATAACTTCTATATATGCCGGAACCGATTTTGATGAATAAGGTAGGTATCGTTAGAATCTTTAGCTTATTCTAGGTGACATAGGCTAGTAAAATTTAAGAAAAAATGATGTGATGACCATGGTCCCGCATTAAAGACTAAAGTTGAAAAAAAATAATTAAAAATCAGATTAAGTTCATAATCATTATCTATTTTTTTTATTCAACTACAAGTTAGCCCTTGACTGCAATCTCAACTGATGGTAAGTGATGATGCTGTCGAAGACGGAAGCGGGCAAACTTGAGAGAGGTATGCATACCCCTGATCGGTTTTTACACGGCATCGTACCGGAACGCTAAATCGTTTGGCGGCCGGCCGGCACAGCTTTGCCGGTCGGGTGCTAACCAGCCACGGCCCACGGTTAAAGCCTGCCACCAGACAGGACCAAAGACAATTTAGAAATTATAAAATCCCAACTTGCCCCTGCCGGGAATCGAACCCGGGACCTCCCACTTATAAGCGCTTACGAGCACGAAGTAATCAATGTAAAAATATTAATATTATGTATTGTAAATAAAATAAATTAAAAAAATAAATAAAAAAAAGACCAAAACCACTGCGCCAGGGAGGTCAAAATCATCTAGAAAATTATAAGTAGATTCCAAAAATATGTAAATATGTTATTATAATGTTAAATATATTTTTTTCTGAATAACTAGTAGGTATTCTTTTAAAAAATTTTTTTTTTTTTTTGTAATAAAAGGGCAGTAGCAACTTAGCATGTTAACTATGACAGATGTCGTCAACACACATAGGCTGTTATTGCAATAGAAATAGTACTTCTTACTTTTTTTCTCAATTAAAGCTCATATAATTAATTGTACCAATAGGATGCGTTTGCCACAAAAAGTCAAGATGACAAAATTGTTAATTTGGCTTTTATACGTAGGAGCCATCGATTTACTTAATAGATAAATAAAATTATGATGATAATGAAAGAGTAACTTTGAACGAAACTTTTGTGAATGAAATTGAATGAATTGAACGTATCACATCACTATAGAAATGGGGTTGGCAACATTATTTTACGAAATGACATTAGGAAACGTCAGATTACTGCAGATAATTAAAAGTTTGACTATAGTTCTATTTTTAAATGACAAAGGTCAGAATTCCACGGAATTAAAAATCAGGAAATATTTTAGAGTATATATTACAATATCTTAGTTTTGGTACCTTCTTACTTGAGTTTTGTACGGTGGGCGCTCACGTGAGTTGCCGCAACAGAAAAAAAATAGTGATTAAATTCTCTTCGGATGCAATAATTAAGTAAGTGCCAGAAATTTTAAAAAATATTTGAAAGACGATTTTGAAGTCTTATCTTTCAAAAGATTCCCAACGTGAATAGTTTGGGTTTGGTGATACTAGGTAGGTACGAAAGAGAACCACGCACAATATGGGGCTGCTTTACGGTTGTGGTTTATGCTGCATGCTTTTAAGTGTATGGGCAATTCTACAGCTGGTAATTTTTATGTCATAGTCATTTTATCAAATATAAGTAGGTAGGTAAGTCTTAGGCCTTAATAAAACCGGCCAAGTGCGTTGCGGGCCACGCGCAGTGTAGGGTTCCGTAGTCACAATCCTCGAAAAACAGATATAACTCCTTAACCTGTGAACCCTACTTAGCCGTGATAGTTTTCCTTTAAAATTGATTATATACCCTACTGCTGTGAATTTTTTCAAGTTTCTATATACTGCCATTTGGCTGATAGAGGGGGGGGGACACTTGACTCTAATAAAAATTTGCACTTTAAAACATCATATTTTACAAACGGATCTAGAAATCGAAAAATGATGTTCCCACACCCACAGTATTTTTAAAAGACCTATTCAACGATACCCCACACTATGGGGTAGACGAGAAAAAAAATATTCATCCCCACTTTACATGTAGGGGATAAAAAAAAATATTTATCAAAATTTTATTTCACCACTTTGTCGGCGTGATAAATATTTATACTCATGCCAAATTACGGATTTCTAGCACTAATAGTCTCTGAGATTAACCGAGGACGGACGGACATGGCGAAACTACTTATAAGGGTTCCTTGTTTACTACGGAACCCTAAAAACAGAACACTTACGGATACGGAACACTTACGAAATCACTGTGTTTATCTGACCGTCTGTGGTGTATATAATAAGTCACAACCTTTGTTTGCCTATTGAGGTCACACTTATTGTCCTCATATGACAACCATTATACCTACTTAGGTAGTACCTACTTAGGTCTGGGGTAAGGTAGAAGTATTAGTAAAGCTAAGCATCCAATTGACTTGAAATTGGGCATAATTATTTGGGAACTAGTTCTTAATCCTCCTATTTTGGTTGAACAAATAACACTTTCAGATTGTAATGGGCATTTTCTTTAAAATGGAAGTCCTGGCTTTTATAGAAGAGGCTGAACCCGACCATCACAGCTACGAAGATTACAACGATTTTATGAGACAAACTATGGATAATTACCAAAAAGTCTGTAGAAAAAATTTTAAGTACTTAATACCTACAGCTACTATAACCTACTTAAGTATTATATTAAGTACCTACTAAAGTAGCTTAGTGTCATAAAATAAATTATGTTCATTAGTATTCCATATTATACTAGTAGTACTTATACGTACTTATATTATAATACAGGGTGACTGGTAACAGGATACATTCCTTGCAGGGGCTAAAAGTAGAGCTCATTTGCAGCAAATTTTTTCATATAATGTCCTATCCGAAACTTAGTCGTTTCCGAGTTATTGAAGATTTAAGGTTTTTAGCAAAAAATTCCAGTTTTAAAGTTAAAATTAGTTGCTGAAGAATATCATACCAGGTTTTGTTGGTTTTTTTGTTGTTTTCTGATAGAAAAACGTTCAGAAACTCAATCAAAATCAAAATAAGCTAGAAAATACCGTTGACTTTTCAGTTATGGCCTAAAAACCACGTATTATTTTTAGGTAAAAAATCGAATTTGGTGAAAAGCAATAGTATTTCTAAAAAAAAATGTATGAAACGTTACGTACAAATTACTGAAATAACTTCCTTGATTCATTAGCTATTCAAAAAGGTACAGATGTCTACAACTTTTTCCAAAACCTCGATTTTATTAACAAAATACTGAGGACTGACGAGTCTCAATTTGACCGGGATGGAATCGCAAAGTATCATAATTTACATTATTGGGCGGCAAAAGGAGAAAACCTAAAGAAGAAAAAGAAAGGGCATACCAACGGAGGTATTCTGTAAAAGTATGGATGGGATTAATCAATTAGACATCTAATTGGCCCGCATTTTTCCCTCAGAATTTAAAAAATACGAATTAGGTGAAAAGAATATTATTTCTAAAAAAAAATGTATGGAATGTTACGTAAAAATTACTGAATTAACTTCTTTGATTCATTAGCTATCCAACGAGGTAAAGATGTTTACAAAAAACTGCAAGAAAGGTTTTTTAAATTCAATTTGAAACTTGTAGTAGTTTAATGACTAATTGATTAATTTTAGGAATAACAATAAACTAACTAATAATTATTAGTAATTACATATTTTAGGTTCGCAAAAAAAAATCAGTTATGATTTTAATCTAAATTTTAATCTTTATTTTATTCTAAATCTTAGTCTTAATCTTAATATTAATTTAAATCTAATTTCAATCTTGCTCTAAATGTGAACCTCTTTGTCTGATACAAGCCCAAAGCCTTTTTCGTATTTCCGTTTTAGTGACTCTTGTTGGCAAATTCTCACGCATTTCATGAGCTGCACGAAGAGTAGTCGCGAAGCTCATCTGTGATAATGGAGTAAGCGTACATCAAATCATTCATGTGGCCCCAAAGATAAAAGTTTCTAGGCGTTAAATCTGGTCAAGGAATAGGTTTACCTATCGTTATTGCAGATTTTCGTAGACATCTTTACTTCTTTGGATAGCTAATGAATCAAAGAAGTTAATTCTGTAATTTTTACGTAACGTTCCATACATTTTTTTTTAGAAATAATATTATTTTCACCTAATTCGTATTTTTTAAATTCTGAGGGGAAAATGCGGGCCAATTAGATGTCTAATTGATTAATCCCATCCATACTTTTACAGAATACCTCCGTTGGAATGCCCTTTCTTTTTCTTCTTTAGGTTTTCTCCTTTTGCCGCCCAATAATGTAAATTATGATACTTTGCGATTCCATCCCGGTCAAATTGAGACTCGTCAGTCCTCAGTATTTTGTTAATAAAAGCGAGGTTTTGGAAAAAGTTGTAGACATCTGTACCTTTTTGAATAGCTAATGAATCAAGGAAGTTATTTCAGTAATTTGTACGTAACGTTTCATACATTTTTTTTTAGAAATACTATTGCTTTTCACCAAATTCGATTTTTTTCTTAAAAATAATACGTGGTTTTTAAGCCTTAACTGAAAATTTAACGGTATTTTCTAGCTTATTTTGATTTTGATTGAGTTTCTGAACATTTTTCTATCAGAAAACAACAAAAAAACCAACAAAACCTGGTATGATTTTCTTCAGCAACTAATTTTAACTTTAAAACTGGAATTTTTTGCTAAAAACCTTAAATCTTCAATAACTCGGAAACGACTAAGTTTCGGATAGGACATTATATGAAAAAATTTGCTGCAAATGAGCTCTACTTTAAGCCCCTGCAAGGAATGTATCCTGTTACCAGTCACCCTGTAGGTATATTATATTATGTACTTATAATATAGTAGGTATATATACAACGTTAGTTTTACTTAAAGCAAAACCTGAAAGTAGTTTGCTCAGAATCACTAACAGAATCGAATCCAACTATTTTTATATTGTGTTACCTACAATTTTGTCCAAAAATATTTTAAAATCCTGCAAGCTTAGGCACAGTCGTTGAAACGCGCATCAGCGGACGATCGGCATACAGCACGCGGTCATTCAACTCGCGAGTCGAGATGACGATGGCTTGCGAGTTGGGGTGACCATTTTTTTTGAGGACAATTATGACATAACGCAACAGAAGAAGCTTATAGTTTCGTAAGTTTACATTATAAGTTTTCGAAATTTAGTATAACTATTCCAAATGTAAAAATATTTGACACGTGTTTCGGTTTTTGCGCAAAGTAAAATTGAAAGTAAAACTAATGTTGTATATTAAATATACGTCATGAGAAATCCAACATGGCGGACATGTCAAGCGAAAATATTTTCTTGTTTCCAGATAGCGGTTAACTGCTGGGTAGCAGCGTTTATTTATCTTATATCGCTAGGTTTATCGTTTTGGTGCATCAGACACGCGAAAAAGAAGGACATGATCGCGGCAGAACAATTGAAAGACGATGAGATATTTTGTAAAGAGAGGACTAAGAACTCTTAAGTGTTTTTTCAGACGGACCACACCAAAGCCACAGTGACAAAAATGTAGCCGAGCAGCCGGCTGCGGCTTGCATGCGAGAGGGCACGACTAGGTACCTATACCCGTATTACGAATTCCCCGGAATTCTGACAGCTGTCATTGTCATTTACAGATGAGTTATTTGTATGGAGAACAGTGTTAACATCTACGAAGTACGATTTTACCCCAAAACTACTTTAATTCCCTGTCATCACAAAAAGCCATATGCCGCGTAATAATATTACTCGTTTCGCCTTAAAATAGAAAATTTCAAGAGTGGAAACTAGAAAGTGCACACTGACAGCAACAGAAAACAAAAGAAGCACATTGAAAAAATTTAGTCAAAAATGGATGTCGAATGACATTATCACCATGAAGTGTCTGTCAGGCATTTGTCATATCTACATGCGGCAGTTGATTTGTATTTGCATAAGTTTTGAATTTTTTATCTTTTTTGTGGGAATTGTTTTATCTCTGGTAACATTACGAAACGTCAGAATTCCAGGGAATTAGTAATACGGGTATACTTGAGTTTGAGGCCGCGAACGCGATGTCGTGTGGTTTGATCACGCTTTTGCGACTTCAATTGAAATTGATTGCAAAATTACGTGTGAAAGAAACCAAATTATCTACAATTTTGTGATCAGCGACATTTTTGCGTGTAGATACCCTACAGCTGTGGTTGTGGCAGGTCTGAAAGGTTAGAGGGAAAATACATAACAGCTATTACTTATTATATTTTTACTCAACTACAAACCTAAGCTTCATTCTTAATTAAATAATTAGGTGTACCTACCTACATCTACTTAGCTCTATAAATTGTATTTCAGTTTGGTGGTAATTATAAGTGACTTTCTTGAATGCAGTTTTTTTAATAAAAGTAAGTAGAGATCGACCAGAATCTCATGAAAAATAGGGAAATGAAATTCCAAGGTTAGCAACACTACGGCCGCCCTAGCGATAAACAAAGCAACTGCCATTTTTTGTGAAATTGACTTTTTGCATTAACAAAAGTTTTATGTCGAGTAGTTTTTTACCACAGTTTAATATTTATATATACAACGTTACTTTTACTTTGCGCAAAAACCGAAACACGTATCAAATATTTTTACATTAAGAATATTTATAAAAAATTTATAAAAAATATAATGAAAAGTAACGAAGTTATAAGCTTGTTATGTTGCGTCATTGTCCTCGAAAAAAATGGTCACCGCAAGCCGTCACCGCAGCGACGTGCGATCGACGCGAGTTGAATGACCGCCGCTGTGTGCCGATCGTCAGCTGATACGCGGTAAACCATTGTGCCTAAGCATGTAGGATTTCAAAATATTTTTGGACAAAAATGTAACACTATATAAAAATGGTTGGATTCGATTTTGTTACTGATTTTGAACAAACTACTTTCAGGTTTTGCGTAAAGTAAAACTAACGTTGTATAACAAATAAAACAAAACAAATAACTTGAACCGTTTACTGAAATTTAAATTGCCCAAACAAAGAAACTGCACTCACTAACCCGGAATATAAATGCAAAAACCAAGTAAACAACAAGCACAACACAAAAACAAAGTAATTGGATGTTGATTACTTTGTTTTTGTATTTAAAATGCAATTTTGCTTGATTTTTCGTTTCGTGACACGATCCCAGGTAAGGTGTTCTGAATGTAATTACTTTGTTTATCACTAGAGCAGCCGAGTTAACCTAGTGTTGCTCACTACAAAATTTAATTTCCCTATTTTTCATGAGATTCTGGTCGATCTATACGTAGTTAGCTTTAAGCTAGCTCCAGATTCACGCTGGTTGCCGACATGTGCCGAGAGCTCAAGGGTAGGGTATTTCTCGAGGTTGGAGGCGGATTTGCAGTCTGATGTCTTGGTCGAGAAACGATAACGTTATCGCAACGCTGTCCACAATCCATATTCACGGCATGAATAGACAGTAGAACCTTAATAGCACCTACTTATAGAATCATCTAACACGGTGTCCTGCGTGAGCGACGAATACTACGCGACACGACGCGACGCGATTCGACTCCATAGAAAATTACAAACTTGTCCACGCGACAACGTAGGTCACATGCAGGTTCAGCTACTGTCTGATATTTTCGTGTCGCGTCGTATCATGTCGCGTTGTCGCCTTTGTCGCTGACGTAGGACACCCTGTAACAAGCGCGGGCGTTTAATGAACGCTGTTTGTTATGTACCGTCATTGTACCTACGACACAACTCCAAACATCCTTTTGTGCATTTGACACATTTATACCAAGCCGGATTAAGTATTTGTATAGGTCTTATTAGGTACCCTACCAAACGTGATTTAGAAAATATCCATAATGCCTATTATTATATACTCCGTAGTGAATGCTCGATATCCATACTAGAATCGTCCTGTGTTAGACAAAATCTATTCTAGAATCTAAATTTAAATAAAATTTGAGGCATAGTTGCGTCTAATATTTATTACACACACAATTGTTTTTACCTTTATAAATTTTAAGTTAAAAAATGTTAAATGTTAATTAACTTCCTCCAATTTTCTATCAAATGTTACAGTTCCAATGTTTACGCTTTTTATTTCGTCTTTGCTACCTTTAGCATTATCCTGCAATATAAGCGAAAAAAATTAAAATATGAACTAAAAAAGTTTAAGCATTATGTTTATTGATCTTTGCCTATGCGCACGATATAAAAATTGGCAAATTGTCAATGGTTTATGAATTAAGTTTACCCGCCATCCAACTGAAATGCTTGAAAGAGGTTCCGAAGAAGGTCTGAAAAGTCACAATATTATGATAACTCTTACCGGATTGGCATCCAACTCTTCGTCTTTAGTTGGCTGATTGGGGCAAAGCCAAGCATCAGCCAGAATCTGCGGTATTTTAGCGCGCATTTTGAGTGGGGCTAAGATTTTAGTGATGAGTTTACGACATTCTATTGACACTTTGGGATCACGGGGAAAGGAAACCTTGTTTTGGACTTGCTGTAAAGATAATATGAAACTTTAATAATGACTAACTATGACTAACGCACTTAGGTACAATTTAAATTGAAATCAGTCAAAAATATGGTTGATTCCGAATTCAAAGTCAAAGTAACTTTATTCAAAATAGGTACACTTTTTGAAGGTCAATATAAGATCATGAAAGTGAGATGATAATTTCTTACGAAAACTTAAAACTAAAACTACGAGGGTTCCAAACGCACCCTGAAAAGCTCACAGCAAACTCAGCCGGTTTTTTATCACCATCTTACTTTAAATAGTTTAGTCTAAATGATTTGAACTGTTGACTTTTAGAGTAATCTAACAAAGATTTACCCTTGCTAGGTACTTGGTACTACAAATTAAGATGTACTACTTACCTAAGAACCTACCTATCCACTACAGCATTGTAACATTAACTGTGGGGCATTATAGGTCTCCTCTCTCATAGGACAGAAAAATATAGAGCTTAGATCGGCCAATGTCCTCCAATGCGGGTAGGCGGGTATCTTTGTTGCATACCTTAAGTATCTTAGATTTATTAGTAGGTTGCTCGCTTCCATTTTAGATTGCATCGTCATCAGGGAAGATCGGCAGTAAAGGGCTAACTTGTAGATGAATAAAAAAACTCTCACCATGTTATTGTTACGCTTTAATAATAATTACACATGTATATATTCTGCTAATAGATATAACAAAAAAACTTTACCTTCAACAATTGAGTGTAATTGGTATCGTCAAAGGGCAGTCGCCCGTAAACAATGGCGTAAAGAACTACTCCCATGCTCCAAATATCGGAATCCTGTGGTCTATAAGGGACTCCCTTCAATATTTCTGGAGACGCATAGGCATAGCTTCCGCAAAAGGTTTCGCTCAGGGCGTAAATTCCGTTCTTCGGCTTCATGTGACCCCTCGCGAATCCAAAGTCCGAAAGTTTGATGTTCATGCCATGGTCCATCAATAAATTTTCACATTTGATATCTCTGTATTATAAATAAATAGGTTTGTACTTAGGTATCTGTACCTATTACATGTATGACAAAGATTTGGATGCCACACAAAAGTAGCTAAAAGTTGGATTTTGAGCTACTCTAAGGTCTATTTACATAATATTACAAACCTTCAGCTTTAAACCTGTAGGTAGGTACCTAATGATACTTAAATACCTCATCAAAATTCAGATCAAAGTTAATTTTTAAAAGAGGAACCGACAAAGCCATTAAGTGAACTTGGCCTTACGATGTTTCGTGCGTTTAACGAATGCGCATTAAATATTTTCTGTCAAATTATGCGTCAATAGGTAGATAGATACGAGTATGATCTAAAGATATTAATTAACTGATCTGAATTCCCAATAACCCAACTTCCATTCAAAAGGGCCTCTTCATAGAATCTTGGAATTTTAATCATTTGGTGCTTCAAGCGGATCCGAGACATGGGCGCTAACTATGGGCCTCAGAAAACTCAGTCACTCAAAGAGCGATGGAGAGAGCTATGTTCAGAGTTTCTCGACGCGATCAAATCAGAAATGAGGAGATCCGTAGTAGAACCAGAGTCACCGACATAGCTCAACGGGTTGCAAAACTGAAATGGTATAATGAGCTCGGCACATAGTTCGAAGAACTGATAGACGTTGGGGTCCCAAGGTGCTGGAGTGCGACCTCGCACCGGAAAGCGCAGTGTTGGCAGATCCTCCACTAGGTGAAACGACGACATCAGAAGAGTCTCAAGGAGCCGCTGGATACAAGCGGCACAAGACCGAGGCGTGTGGAGACCCTTCAAGAGACCTATGTCCAACCGTGGAAGTATAAATGATAACGACGACGAACGACGCTGCTTCAAGGGCAATTGGTACCTAAGTTACAAAATTAAGCTGATTTGGTTTAACATCTACAAATTGACTCTTTGCTTCAATAATGTGATATCTTGAAAATGCTTTACAGGAGACTCTTTTATAACTTCCAAAAATTATTGCATCTAAAGAAATAGATATTTAACCGTCGATCTAAGATTCATTATAATATGTATATAAAAACAAATTAAGTAATATGCTATTTAAAAAAATCGGACATGGATTTTTTGGACTTGTCACATTATTGAAGCAATGAGGCGATTAATAAGTTTTTAGGGGCCGAAATATAGAGAGGTTTCGCACTAACCGATGGACCACCCCACGCTCATGGCAATAGTCTACCGCCTCAACGAGCTGCTTGAACCAGCGCCGGCCGCGCGATTCGTCTATGTGCTGGTCTTTGCGTATAATGTCCAGGAGGCTGCCATTTTCAGCATATTCCATAACAATATATACTCTGTAATATTGTACATAGGTACTCTGTAATATTGTTTGACAACCTTCCTGGCGCAGTGGTGAGCGCTGTCTGTGGTCTTATTAGTAGGAGGGCCTGGGTTCGATTCCCGGCAGGCAATTTGGGATTTTATAATTTCTAAATGGTCTCTGGTCTGGTCTGGTTAGTGGCTTCAGCCTCGACTACTTACTACTCTAGAGTCTAGGGGCAAAGCCGTGCCGCCAAGCGATTTTAGCGTTCCGGTTCGATGCCGTGTAAAAACTGATCCAGGATATGGGTTTAATAAAAACTGCCATAAGTATACTACCTCTCTAGGTTAGTCCGCTTCCAGCTTAGACTGCATCGTCACTTACCATCAGGTGAGATCTTGTAGATGAATAAAAAATCCAGAAGTTGCGATTTGATCTTCTACGAGTAACCTAGCATGTTCCCGTTCAAGAATATTTATTAGGTTTTTCATACAATCAATGATTAGTAGAAAGATCGCCATCAAAATTCCGTAACAGGACACACCAATAGTGTACGATTATGTAGGGATTAGGGAATAATATAAACTTCCTCATAGGAAGATAAATACAACACCGCAAAAGCCTCCAAGCAAAACCTCAATATAACACCTAAATCCAAATAAAATAAAATTAAAAGTAATGGTGAATCTAACGATGTCCAATATAAAAGGCATGTCCATTATCTACTAAGTAAGTATGATTTAATTTTTTTTATACGTTTAGGTTTAGCGTTGTTTAAATATTTTGTTTTACCTATGAGTGGTTTCGATAGCCTGCAGGAAACGTATTAGGTTTTCATGCTTCAGTCCCTTGACAACTTCTATCTCTCTCGGCAAAAATTTCTTCAAATAGTCGCCGGGTGCTTGGAACTTACTTATTATTTTTATTGCCACTTGACAATTATGGCGATCACTCGTTGCTACCTAGGTAGTGTGCAAATTCAATATTTTAATTATTACAGAGATAGGTTTTGTTATTTTTTTAATTAGTAAAGTACCTACCTAGATATTTATATTTATATCTATCCGTCTATCTTTTTTTTAATCGTTCAACTGCTGAAACGATCTTGAAGAACGGCACGGATATCTAACATGCCTCCTGAAGACAGACTGTCAAAAATAAGTTAATTTAAGTAATCTAAATCCAAGTGGATCCAATTTTGGTTTCAAGTTAAAAAACCTAACTTGTGCAACCCAAAGTTCAAACCAAAAGCAAAGTGATTTTATTTTTAGTAGCCAAGTATATCGTTAATGGTAACCATACCTAGGTACTTTAATCGCCTGTTGTGCAGCTATCACTAAGTAAATATAAAACAAATCTAACCTTGACTGTGGCATATGAACCAGAACCTATGGTTCTCCCTAAATTGTACCCATGCGTTTCAAGTACAGTTAGTTTTCTGTCAGCTTTAGCCTCAACACCACTGTGAACGGTTGTCGTGGGCTCTGTAGACATCTCGCCATGGACATTGTTGTCGGCTCTTAAATCCGGTCCTGGCATATCATAGAAATTAATTTTTACTATGAATTTTTAGTATATTATAGTCACATTATAATTTATTTGGCCACATTGTATTTATTTTTCGCGTTAATTTTTGTGTTTTAAGTCATTATGGCGTTTTATCAATTATTGAGCAATTGATGGTGTTTGAGTTTGAGTGGCCTGGGAATGAAGTTTAAATAAGCCGCGGTTTTTATTTACCATAGACTTTTTTATAGCCAGTACATATACCTATATATCACACGATCGACCAGAATCTCATGAAAAATAGGGAAATGAAATTCCAAGGTTAGCAACACTACGGCTGCCCTAGCGATAAACAAAGTAACTGACATTTTTTGGGAAATTGACTTTTTGCATTAACAAAAGTTTTATGTCGAGTAGTTTTTTACCACAGTATAATATTTCAAATAACTTGAACCGTTTACTGAAATTTAAATTGCCCAAACAAAGTAACTGCACTCACTAACCCGGAATATAAATGCAAAAACCAAGTAAACAACAAGCACAACACAAAAACAAAGTAATTAGATGTTGATTACTTTGTTTTTGTATTTAAAATGCAGTTGCTTGATTTTTCGTTTCATGAAACGATCCCAGGTAAGGTGTTGTGAATGTAATTACTTTGTTTATCACTAGGGCAGCCGAGTTAACCAGTGTTGCTTACTACAAAATTTAATTTCCCTATTTTTCATGAGATTCTGGTCGATCTTTTACCTTTTTCAATTTAGATAAAAGTTAAAAAAAAATAGATAAGAGTCTATGGTATAAAACAAAAATCTGTGGTGTCAATCATGTCAATGTATTCTTGACTTGACAGTTGACACTTTGTTTTTTCAATACTGAAATGGCGGGTGGCGGCATAAATAAATAATAACAAGTGTACATTAAATTATTATTGTACAGTGTTGAGTTTAGTTGACATTTACATCTAGGTATCAGACAAAGTAAAACATTGGTTTCAGTGACCTTAAAGTGTACCTCTGGACATACTAAAACGAAGTGTTGAAAGTAACTATTTAGGTTATATTCTCAGACTTTATTTTGTAAACAGTGAAATCTTATTTAGGGCTTAAAGTGTTTAGGTAAGGACTATGTGAATAATTTACTAAGCATGCTCAAATTGTTAGATATTAAAAGCTTGACAATACATTTTTTGACCATTCTTAATTTATAATTTATTGTTTTCCTTCAAAATGTTCTTTATCAAAGTTATTTAGTGTGTGTGTGTGCGTGTATCTATTTATTTTTTACTGTAGCGACTTTATTTCAATGCTTTCTTTTACTTTACTATTGTGAATAAAATAAAGTGATTTTATTTTTCTTCACTTTTTTATTTTTGCGCTTATTAGTACAAAATAGACATTTCAATACCGCTACTAAAAAGGCCAAAAAATTCCAGGATTCCTGTATTAGCCAATAGCGGTTATAGCTGGTCCCTTAACAACAAAATTTATTACAAGATCCACCTATCATTGCCAGCCAACATATTTTATCAGAAATCCTCTGATGGAAAAATCCAATGTGAACTGAACGATATTTTGCATATACATTTTGTAGTCATTCCTGCTAACCATTAGAATTTTTTTACTCGACTATGGCAAAGCCAAAAGGAAGCGTTTTATGATTTTTGCAGTCGACCAAGTGTTGCGTAAGATCATTTCTTCCAAGGACTCTAAGATTGTGGACCCAACTTTCTCCGGTGGTGTTTCCACATAAATTTGATATGGGGTTAATCACATTAGGAGACCTAGTTGCTCGTTTGCCCGCAATATATAATAAGTTTACTAACATTTTATAACATTTGTATCTGCGGTGTGGCAGCACCATTATGCAACATTAGTGTGAGGGCATTGAAAACATCTAACAAATGATCACAAAATATCACAAATGTTAGTAGTGTTATAAGTGTTAGCAATGTTAAATAATGTTATACAACATTTCTAACACCAGTGTAGCAGCACCATTACGGATTTTTAATCTCTTGCATTATTTAAGGATCGTGCTCTGTAGTGAGCCGGTAATGGGTTGATCATGATTATTTAAGGATTAAGCAACATCATCATCATCATGATCAACCCATTACCGGCTCACTACAGAGCACGGGTCTCCTCTCGGAGTGAGAAGGGTTTTGGCCATAGTCTACCAAGCTGGCCAAGGGGATTGGCAGACTTCACACACCTTTGAGAACGTTATGGAGAACTCTCAGGCATGCAGGTTTCCTCACGATGTTTTCCTTCACCGTTAAAGCAAGTGATATTTAAATACTTAAAACGCACATAACTCCGAAAAGTTAGAGGTGCGTGCCCCGGAACGAACCCACGACCTCCGATTAGAAGTCGGTCGTCCTAACCACTAGGCTATCACAGCTTTTTTTTATATATGTATTGTAATTAATAAACTAGTATGATTAAGCAACAATAAACTTAAAATATAGTTCGTCGTCGTCGTCGTAATCAACCGATTGACGTCCACTATTGGACATAGGTCTCTTGAAGGGACTTCCACATGCCACGGTCTTGCGCCGCTTGTATCCAGCGGCTCCCTGCGACTCGTTTGATGTCGTCGGTCCACCTAGTGGGGGGTCTACCAACACTGCGCTTCCCGGTGCGAGGTCGCCACTCCAGCACCATGGGACCCCAACGTCCGTCGGTTCTCCGAACTATGTGCCCCGCCCATTGCCACTTCAGTTTCGCAACCCGATGAGCTATGTCGGTGACTTTGGTTCTTCTACGGATCTCCTCATTTCTGATTTGATCGCGTAGAGAAACTCCGAGCATAGCTCTCTCCATCGCTCTCTGAGCGACTCTGAGCTTTCTTATGAGGCCCATAGTTAACGACCATGTCTCGGATCCATATGTCATCACTGGCAACACGCACTGTTCGAAGACTTTCGTCTTCAGGCATTGAGGAATTTTGGACGAGAAGACATCGCGAAGCTTCCCGAACGCTGCCCATCCGAGTTGGATTCGGCGGTTGACCTCTTTCTCGAAATTGGACCTACCTAGCTGGACTGTCTGTCCTAGGTATATATACTCGTCTACAATTTCGAGCACCGAGTTCTCAACGATTATTGGGTGAAGCGGGACATGAGTATTTGACATGATTTTCGTCTTACTCATGTTCATTTTTAGGCCCACCTGTTGAGAAACCCTGCTGAGGTCGTTGAGCATTGTATTAAGATCTTTCAGAGACTCTGCCATCACGACTATATCATCGGCAAACCGCAGGTGAGTGATGTACTCGCCGTTGATGTTGATGCCAAGTTCGTTCCAATTCAGAAGCTTAAAGACGTCCTCCAATGCTGCGGTAAAGAGCTTCGGGGAGATGACGTCTCCCTGTCGCACTCCTCGCTGCAATTGGATTGGTCTTGTGGTCTGATCCTGTATACGGACTGACATGGTGGCGTTTTCGTACAAACACTTCAGCGCTTGGATATACCGATAGTCGATCCGGCATCTCTGTAGTGATCTCAATACAGCCCAAGTTTCCACCGAATCGAAGGCTTTCTCATAGTCCACAAACGCTAAGCAAAGGGGCTGGCTCTTCGGTCTTCTGTATAACCTGCCGCAGCGTATGGATGTGGTCTATGGTACTGAAGCCTTTTCGGAACCCGGCCTGTTCGGGAGGCTGGAAGTCGTCGAACCTACGAGCGAGACGATTCGTAATGACTCTCGAGAACAACTTATAGACATGGCTCAGCAGCGAGATGGGTCTATAATTTTTCAGCAAGGTGTTATCACCCTTTTTGAAAAAAAGAACCACCACGCTCCTGTGCCATGCCTCTGGCGTTATACCCTCGTCGATGACGGAATTGAACAATCGCTGAAAGATCTTAAGAACTGGTTTTCCACCTGCTTTCAGGAGTTCCGCTGTGATTCCGTCATCGCCTGGCGCCTTGTTGTTCTTCAGTTGTTTGAGAGCCATACTAATCTCGTATAGGCTGACGTCCGGGATATCTTCGGTATAGTGTCGGGTCAATTTGGCTCTGGGATCTTTAGCCAAATCTTCAACAGGCTTCTGCGTTGAGGTGTACAACTGTCCGTAAAAGTTCTCGACCTCTCTCAAGATATCAGGCTTTGAAGAAATGAGACTACCGTTGTCGGTCTTCAGTCGCGTCAGCTGGCTCTGTCCGATAGACAGATCTCTCGCGAAGACTTTTGAGCCCTTGTTTCGCTCGATTGTATCTTTAATACATTCTGTATTAAAGTTACGCAAGTCTCGCGTTTGCGCCTTAGAGATCTGCCTATTAATCTGCCGGTAAGCAAACGCATCTGCTGAAGACTGCAATCTCATTTCTTGCCACTTATCCATTAGCTTGAGAGTCTGGTCTGAGAACTTTTTGGTTCTGATTGCACGGTGGGTCTTAAAGTACTTGGACCCAACCGTATGGACAGTTTCCACCAGCCTGTTGTTTAGATAGTCCACAGAGTCGCAATCTGCTAGGCAATCGAATCGGTTCTGCAGTTCGAGCTGAAAGCTTTCGGGGTTAGCACGAGTAGGCCGGAGTGTGGACTTCACCAGTTTGGACCTTTCCAGCTTTATGTTGATATTCAATGTGCCTCTTACCATACGGTGATCACTTCCGGTTTTCACCCTGTTGATCACTGAGACATCATTGAATATATGCCGTTTGGTCGACATGATGAAGTCAATCTCGTTTCTCGTGGAACCATCTGGACTAATCCACGTCCACTTTCGGTGTGGCCGCTTCTTGAAAAAGGAGTTCATCATAAAGAGGCCCTCCTTCTCCATGAAGTTGGCCAACACGCCTGCCCAGCGCGGTCATTATCGGGCAAATCCTTGTATGGAGACAAAATATAGTTATATTGACAAATCTCAATATAATACATTGTTCACAGCTTTTCAGCTAAAAAACGGCAGAATAGTACCTTTAAGGGACGGTGTCAACCAAAGTGAAGATGGGCAGAGTGGTGAGCAGCTGACTTGCTTGTCCACGGAGTAGAGATTTGGAATACAACCAGTAATTCTTTAAGAAACATTTCTCCTCTCCTCCCATCTCCACTAGCTGATACTGGACGATAGTAGATACTGAGACTAAACAATGTGCTATTTCTCTTTCCAAGAGCTCCAATGTAAAATGTGCCTGTAGACTAAAGAAAAAAAATGGATTAGCCTTAGGCAACGGAAATTTCTGGCAGACATTCATGATCAATGATCATAAATTTAATTGTTTATAGTATTCTGGCGTACTGACAAAATTTTTCTGTCAGTGTACATATTCATAGCGCATGTGAGCGGCGGGGTGATCTAAAAATTTGTCAAACATTATTTTTCGGGCATCCATACATTAGCGCCGAATGGTGACTCCATTTACTCTATGCATGGGCCTTTGAAGATCGTTACTGCAAAGACGCTGTCACTACGAGTTGCTTATATTGCGAAATTAATAAAAAAATAGGTACGGTACTTATCGCAAACGGCATCGACGAGTACGGGTGCCCTGATGTGACAGTTCAACAGCGCATCCATAGGGAGCCATCCATGGGTTCGATTCCCGCCGGCTACGCTAGAATTTATTCGGAATAAACCTACTACTATGACCCTGCTGTTGCTGCATGAAACGGACGGCCAAATCTTGTACGCGTCCCGTCCCCCATTTTTGTCGTCCATTTAGCGAGGTCTCTGCCGTTAACTTTTGAATCCCTGTTCTAAAGCAAACAGAGTACTGACGTGGGTCTTACTGCGCTGGACTCCGTACTTCATTCGATGACCTATTTTGTGCATTTGCCTCTTTTTTGTACGCTTTCATTTAGAAAGCGCGTATTTCTAGAGCTCGCCTGCTGCTTTTGTTATCGTAATTGCGAACGCTACGCTCCGCCCACATAGGTATGAATAGCTTATTTTCAGTGATATTTCGTTAATTAAGTATATTATAATGGTCGTTGCTGAAGTGAATTAGATCATGCCGGAATGGTCTAAGATCCCGCTATACAACGACCTTCACCGAGATGTTTATTTGATGAAACGTATTTTATATTTAATTTAACATGTAATAGTATATTTATATGTTATTATTATATTATATGGTTTAGTATATTTAGCTATTAGTATTTAAGTTTATCATATACACCACCTCCCACTGTCCACTTGTTCATTTTCTCCCTAGCGTTAAGGTTGTCTGGAAGAGATCGCTACCTAGCGATAAGACCGCCTTGTTGTACCTACGTTTTAAGTATTCTTTTATATAACATGTCCTTTGTTTTCTTCTCTTGTGGTGTGCAATAAAGTATATACATACATACATACATGTCAATAAATATGATTAATTAATAAATAAAATTTTTTTTTTTAACATTTCACCGGTTTGATTATTAGACAAATTCTATACCAATCGAAAGTATGATGCCCATAGAATATGCACACGTTAAGTTGCTTATTCTTTTCCGGTCACAACTCTCGGGTAGCCACGTGTAAACAGGTAAATCGATACTAGCATTTTGCAACGGTCTGATTATTGAATTAAAATTAAATGAAAATAAAGATGATTTCATTATGAATTTGTCTAATAATCAAACCAGTGAAATGTTAAAAAAAAAAATTTTTTTTATTATTAATTAATCGTATCCTGGACTGGAATTTGTTAGGCAACCCAGCAATATATTTATTGACGCATTAAATTAAATATAAAATACGTTTCATCAAATAAGCATATCGGTGAAGGTCGTTGTATGGCGGGATCCTGTACTAGAATAATCTTTATAAAAAACTACGATTTTTGAATAGGGAATCAGAAACAAAACATTTAAAATTGTTGAGAAGTTTAGAAAAGTTCTTATAGTTATTAGATTATTATTATAGTTATTAGACCTACTTATATAGTGAAATATTAAACAAGTGTAAATTGAAAATTTAAAAAACCCCCGACATTCGCCATTTAGTTTCGGTGGCCATCTTGAATTTGCAATAGTGCTATTCTACTAGTCAAGCCCTTTCATTTGATACCCATATCAAGGGAGTTGTGAAAAAATATATCATCCGCCATTTTGTAGCGGCGGCCATCTTGGACCGATTTTCATCAAACATAGCTAAGAACACTCTCGACTAATTCACCTTTCAAACAAAAAAAACCGCATTCAAATCGGTCCACCCGTTTGAGCGCCACAGGGGAACAGACAGACACACACACACACACACACACACACACACACACACACACACACACACACACACACACACACACACACACACACACACACACACACACACACACACAGACACGTCAAACTTATAACACCCCGTCGTTTTTGCGTCGGGGGTTAAAAATGGTAGGTTCAGAAATAATAATTTTCCAAAAATTAGTTCAGATTTGTCTATTTAAGAAATGGGACGAATGACAATAAGTTACATTCTATGAAAGTTATGCATTGAAATAGTCTTTATTTAAAGAGTTCGCGACAACTTCGGTTATAATTTCTGAATACTCGAGTAGCTTAATATTTTCCCGCAAATGCATTAAAAACTTTTATCTACTCTCATATCATAAAATTCCGAATATGAAATCAAAATGTGTCATATATTGGACTACTTTATTCACATACATCTATAATATTTAAAAAAAAAATTAAAAAAGTTCATTATAACACTACTTTGTTAGGAAATTATTGCAAAACAATGTTAAAAAATAATTTTTTCTACATTATAGTACAGGCACTGGGTTCTGGTATTTTTGAGCCATGCCGGGTGTTTATTATTATTATTATTATTTAATACTTTATTGTACACCAAAAAAACATAAATTAAACAAAAGAAACATTTTAAAAGAAATAGGTACAATAGTTAGTTTACAATAGTTAGTTAGTTTAATTTTGTTACTTACAATGATTATCCCGCTATCAAAGTTACCCTATTACTACTACTGCGAAAGTGTGGCGGCAGCAAGATGCGGCCAGAGGACAGAGTGTAGTGCTACCATAATTGACCATAGACGCACTGCACGCACCGCACATTCGAAATTGACAATTGAATTTTGGCGCCTATTATTTAAATTTTTAATTTATTATTTATTTACTATTCAGTTTTTGTAACTCAAAATTTTGCAAGTGATTTTTGTTGCGCGGAAAAATGTCTAGCAGTGATACTGAAGAGAATTTAACTCCACCAGACATTCTGGAAATAGCATCGGGAATGACAAATAATCTTTTGCCAGCAAAATCAAAGAAAATTTACGATAAATGTTACCAAGATTTTATGAGTTGGAAAATTTTGAAAAAAACCACTTCATTTTCAGAAAATGTAATGCTAGCATATTTCCAAGAATTATCAAATAAATTTAAGTCTTTGTCCTTATGGGCTAAATACTCAATGCTCAAAAGTATATTGAGTATCTACAACCAAATCGATATTATTAAATACACAAGACTGATTGCTGTTTTAAAAAGAAAATCGCAGGGCTTTAAGGGAAAAAATGCAAAAACGTTCTCCCCTGAAGAATTGAGTACATTTATAAATTGCAATATCCAAAACATGAATACTTATTATAATAAATAATTTTGTTAATTTCTTAGTCTTTTCTTTTATACGTAAGATACCTATTGATGAGCTTAGATAAAGTAGTGTATGAAACTCTACATAATTAGTTATTAAAACACTCGTGTAATACTATTAAAAAACTCGCCTGCGGCTCGTTTTTTAAACTAACACTCGTGTTTTAATAACCTCTATTATGCAACCGTTTCATAAACTACTATTAGTTAATTTGTTCGTTAACAAGGCTGCTATAGTCTGGTGCACGTGCCCGGAGCCGTCACATCAAAAATAAGAGTTATCTGGAGTTAGGTGTGCGATAGATATATTGCAGACTTGATTACTTTTCCCACTCGCAGGAACTAATAAAACTTGACCAGCAAACCGAGAACTTGCGAGTCTCGTTTTTAATTGAAACATTGGAGTTTTCATACAGAATCAATCAATCGCATATTTCTCATTCTTTCATGTCCGAGTCCAACATTTAAACGAAATGTTTCATAGGGATTGTTTTGCCGACGTTTTACAGAACAGTTTTTTGTTCTTTTGAAAACATGCCCGATATTTTCTTTTTCACAATATCGAAAAGCGTTATGCTTGTGCCAACAATTAAATAGGTAGGTAGCGCAATGAAGGCCCAAAGTGATGTATGGACAGCAGGATTTCAGCCCTTCTCTATTATTTTTATACTCAGAGCATCTTGTTTGATTACATGTAATCAAACAAGGTGCCTACTTCAAAGTGATGATGATGATGATGATAATGAGATGATGATGATGATGAGATGATGATGATGATGAGATGACCGATTTTGCAACATTGAGTTTGTAAGAACACGCGGTTTTAATTTCGATCTTTATTGAAAAAAATTAAATTAAGATTCGATCATGAGAAGCTGCTATCTTTCTTGGCTATCAGAAACGCCAAAGATATCAAAGTCTGTTTTATTTCTTCGTACTCGTCTATAATAATTTGAGTTGAGAGCATAAAGTTAAAGCGTTATCAATTGTATCTTTCAAGATACAGAAGAAAGTTTGTCTATTGCACGCAGATAAAGCAAACGCTTAATGGTCTGTCCTCTAGTCTCGTACATTTGATGCAGAAGTTGAACTAAGTACTTATTACTTTGTCAGTCAAATAAACAATGCTTTCCGTTACTTTACTATGTACCAGGAAGTTTGCGTCAGTTCGCAATAAGTACGCTATACTAAAATAGATCCCTTAAAGTTCAAAGGCGATTGAAACTCGCAAACTTAGGGCTCTGAAAATTAAACTATAGAAATATAGTAAATAAGGTTATCGATAAAAAGAAACAAGGTGATAATTAGGTAGGTATAACACCTTGTTTCTCCTTTATTTCGTTTGAAAAATATTTTGTGGTCTGTGTTTATTTCCGTTAATATTTTTAATACTAGCTTGAAAGATTTTTCAAAACTTTACGAACCCACTGATTTTTGTAGTCGATGAACATACAAATTTTATTCACCAGTGCCTTCAAGTGTATTAAAAAGTTTTATTTTCGCCTTTTCGGTAAGTTCAGAACGTTAAAAATAGTGGAATGGAATGGATTGGAAGTGCTTCTGACCCAGCTTGTCAGCTTTGTTTGTGGGTGGACGGCGTACTTATGCGTGATGCACAAGTCTTTGTTTCGGACGTCCATTTTCACATGGACCTATTTTCTATTGAACAAGCGCGTAGTAAAAAAAACAGATTTCCATTGTTTCCGATTTCCGTGTTTCAGATTTTGAATGATACTTGTGGCTATAGAGCGAGGTTATCGTCTCAAAACGATTTCCCTATAAACTAGAAGTTGGTGGCATAGCTCCGATAAGTTTTAATTTCTAATATCGTGTTTGAAACCGTAGAAACCTTAAAGGGGAAAGGCCACGAAGTGTCCATTGTTTCTCGAAACGCTTTACAACTTCTGCTTTACGAATAGGTACAGTGCTGCCACCTGTCCGGTTCAATTAAAGTCTTAATAATTTAGTGGCTGCCCCAGATTTATAAGTAAAATATACGTGACCCAGTTAAAGAGACCCATTTTCAGTTGTCATGACTAAAATTTACATAACGCGAAGTGTTTCACAGCAAACTCGTGTGTTTCGTAGCAAATTAGAGTAGGGTAGGTAGGTATTTGTAAATTTTTTGCGCTGCAGCTCTAAACACGTACCTATTCGTAATTTAGGGATTTTTTTGCAATGGTTAATAATATGTATTTGCATTCGTATTTGGTTTTGTAGAGCGAATGCTTTTAGGCGAGGCATCTAAATCTTTAAGTTTATAATGTGGCCAATTTTGTTGTACACAATCTTTAAACCTAAACTAAATTAAGTTATGAGGTAAGTTGAAAATTACAGTGGAGTCGCAAATCACCCGAGCCGCAGGCGAGGGTTTTAAATATCGCCGTGTATTTTTAAGGCACACAAATGTATCAAACTACTATTTATTAACCTTACCTACATCAAATTTTCTTCAATCTCCTTCAAAATCGGTACTCTCCTTCGCTAGCGATACACTTAGTTATCCCAACATTCTATGCGAGTGAGAGAAAAGAGAGTGCACCTGTGTATGCGCACACACTTGTGCACTAAAATATCTCCTGCGTAGTTGGCTAATCTCTGCCTTGGCTGAGATTGGCCGGCACGGCCGAAATTCGGTCGGAAGGACATGTAATTATCCCAACGTTGAATCCATAATCGGAAGCACTTCTGGAAGGCTTCTGTCGTGGATCTTTAAAATCTCGGAAAAGATTTCAAAACGCTAAAGGCTGTATTTTGGGTAGAAAAGTTCAAAGTAAGAACTTTGTCATACCGACAATAACGTGCGCCTCCTATTTGTTTTCCCGCCCACCAATTTACAGAGTAATGGAAATAACTGGCATTGTATCACATTCCTTTACAAACACGGGACAGCAGGCAGCAGGTAAGCAGACGAGGGACGGCGACACTTTGCGTCCCTTTTGTTATTTGCAGAATTTTAATAGAACGGCCCCGCTTTTCGGCCTTGTGAAACTCATTCATGTGTTTCGCAAAAAGCTTTTTCATGGATCCCCGTAGTAGTTACGGTTAATGGGGGAGGGGGGTGGAGGGGTGAAGGGTGATCATAATAACCGCAACGTTATGTTTACCGTCCGCGAATGATTATCGCTTGTTTTATAAGCCCTTGTCTAAGTAGATTTGGGGGGACAAGCCTGTGGTTTGAACGTTCGTCTCGTTCTACTTACTTTATATTTATAGGTAAATATAATACTTGTATTAGCGGCTTTTTGGCTAGCTTTGATTTCGACAAACGGTGGCTTCATATCTAGTGGGTAGGTAGGTAGATACATTATTGATTGAAGTCCGAAATAGAATGTAAAATGCGCAAAACAAACTGAGAATAAACAGTTGGGCAACTGTTTACTTTAAATTAGGCCAACAATTAAATCCGTGAGCGCGTTTTCAAAGCAAATAGTTACCTTTTATGTGCCGTGTCCTGTTGTTGGACACTGCATTGTGTAATTACCTTAAACGCTTTGGATTTGCACCCACGGGCACTATGGAAACGAAATGAGCTTCATTATACTACTGAAGTCTTAATTATGCGATCAGCAATCTAAGCACCAAAATTTTAGCCGAATGTGGTTGCGCAGAATCGTATTATCAGCAACCATATTTGACCAACATTTTGGAACATCTTGGTCCTTGGAACAGAGATCGCCTTGATTAAATGTAAAGTGGAGAGCAGTTCTAATTCTGAAGGTTTTGAAGGTTCTGAAGGTGAAGATGACATGACAGCGCATTAAAAGCACACTGTATGTCATCTTTGGTTTTTAATTCAATCAGGTTTTATAAAAACAAATTAGAATAAGGGCCTGTTTCACCACCTTCTGATAAGTGTTGGATAGCTTATTCACAACTTTTGCCTTTGTCACTTGACAAAGTAAGAAAGTGACAAATCTTCCGTTTAGGCTATCCGATACTTATCACTTACCCGTATTTTGTCACTAATTTACTATCGCAAACCCTGACCCCTTTGCTATTAGTTAAAATTACCGAAAACCAACCTTTTTAACTAGAGCGAGAACATAATATTAGCCAATACAATACATAAATTAAATAGTTCATGCTTAGGGCTATTCCATCTAAATAATCATCGGCATATGTAGACAATGATGTGATATCGTATTCGATGCGCATACATCGATACATACATCCTATCATCTGCTTAAGCATTTGCATCTTAGATTCCTACATGTAAAGCATACCATTGTCTGTCTGTATGTTTATACCATTATTCGTATAGGTAGTAACAGTGGCGTGCATAGAGATTTTGATCAAAGTAGTGGATAGATAGATAAGCATAAAGAAAAATCCTCCAATACTATTTTAAAAAAATCTTTAAGGATGAGGTGTGACTCCATTCTTAAACTTTTTGCGATGAAGCCACGTCAAAAAAAAGTTAAAAAAAATTCAGCAGTGATTATTATTTGTGTTAGTGTTTAATAGGCGGTCGGTACATAGTGTCGTGATTTTTTAGGCTAGTTATATATTATAAAAAAGGATCTCTGTACTGTAGTTATTTATGGTAGAGGCCGAATGATCTTTTTGCCGAATAAACTTCCCCCAACGTAGCTGTATTATTTCGTATTACGATTATTATTATATGTAGAACATACCGCAAACGTTTTAATATGTACAATTATCAAAGTAACACAATATAATTTCTGAAACGAAATTCTAAAATGCACGTTGCAGCAAAATAATAAGCATAATAAATTAGCTTTATTAATTATTATACCGAGTGAAACATTTGTGGGGAACATAATATTATACATGTTTAAATAATGTGTAAGTTTTTTGCAATAGAGACGATCTTATTAATGCAATAGTCATCAGCTAATTATAACAAAAGTTCGTTTGAGTTCAGTCATGATCCATGTGGTGACGAAAGTAGGTACATATGTGCGCCGGAACTAAACACTTGAAATGCCCGCGTATTTGCAGTGCGTAATAGTGGGAGATCCCGTAATAGAAAATCATACCCTCATCTGTTCTTTAATTCTGATAGAGATTATATGCTAGATAATTCATAGATTGATACATTGCACTTTGGTTGCCTGGCTAAATTTGGTGCCTATGATGTTAAACACAAAAAAATTTAATCATTTTTTTTCGATCTGCTTCCCTCATCTGTTATTTAAACGAATTATATGTCAAATGAAAGATTTAGACAATTTAGAAATTATAAAATCCCAAATCGAACCCGGGACCTCCGCTTATAAACTTTTACAAGTTAGTGTTTTCGAATAGTCAGGCACGTGTATCTGTCTTAGTAGGTAGTTGTTGATTTCCACGAGGCAATTCGAGGCCTCGTTTTTAGTACCTACTGGGATTCTACTTACGAGTAAGACGTAGGATAAACTTCCGTAAGCGCCTATTTACTTAATGAGAACACGACGCTAAGATATAAATATACAGTTGATAATATGTTCCATATTTTTGGGTTTGAAGGGATATTAAAACATTCAACGCGAATTGCAAGCTATAGGAAAAATTACAGTTTTTAGGGTTCCGTACCCAAAGGGTAAAAACGGAGCCCTATTAATGTCACTCGGCTGTCTGTCCGTCTGTCCGCCGGTCACAGGTCTCTAGCTCGCAGACGAAATGAGTTACAAACCTGAAATTTTGGTATTTGGTGTAAAACGTTGACCCAAAATCAAATATTGAATTAAAAATTGAATTAAATTATTTTTCAGGGGGGCTCTCATACATGAGAAAGGAGCCGGAAAAAAATTTTTTTTTCTTACCCTAGCTTGTGGGGTATCATTGTTTAGAGCTCATTGAGTAGACTACGAATATATATTTTTTTAATTTTTTGCTTAAAAAGTAAGGAAATGGGGGGTCATCAAAATTGTCAATTTTAGACCATTTTTGTGACGGGGGCTATCTAAAAACTAAACTAGTTAGGAATATGATATTTCGGTATATTATGTACTATATGCTCTATTTGTACAACAAATACTGAAAACAACGATTCATAAAATAGTTTATAAGCTGTGACCAAAACAAACGAACTTATTTTGCGTTTTTCTTTCACGGTTTCTTGCGATGTCTAACTCGGAAATTAAATATTTCTTAGACCCAAAATATTATATTGTTCATAATTATGTACGGAACCCTGAAAGAGCGAGGCCCGACTCGCACTTGGCTGATTTTTTTACAATTGCTATAGTAAATTGTTGTGTTAGATTATCCGTAATGCGGAAATACCTAAATGATTTCATTATCCAATTAAAATATATATGATTGAAATTGGAAATGGTTAATTTCTGGGACGCTTCTCACACGCATTTGATCAGCCTAATGGATCCAAGTAGGTACCATACACGTATTCCTATTAAGGCCTTAGCCGTAGGTAGAACCTCTTATACGGGTAAAGTTATGGACATTTGAAAGTGATAAAAGTATATTGTACGTAGTATCGAATTATGTCCGAATTGAGTGGGGCAGTCACTTCAGCCGCAGCGGCGTGGAAATCTCATTTTATGGTTTGTGAACATATCTCCCTTTATTAAATTGCACGAGGGTTGCAAAATTGCTATTTTTTAAGTGATAAACATGGTAATTAATTTTTCGGTATATACCTACTACCTAGTACCTAATAATAATCTTATTCTTCAGTACTTATCGCCAATTCTGTGGTGTCTTTTTTGCTATACTAGTATGCTTCATTCTGCCATTTATATCGAATCATAATGTTTCCCAAAACTTAATTTCCATACAAAACGCCTCTCTTTTTATATTTCTAAATACCTAGTTAAGTAGGTATATTATTTGCATCTTTACAGGACTTTATATTTAGCCCTTGCCTTTTATGCTGTATGGCAATTATGTATTTCGCATTTTAAAGTAGTCAGCTCACCGCTGCGTTTGTCTGTTTCATAACGAAAATCTTAATAAAAGGTAGTGAGATTTTTTTTCTTCAATAGACTAGACGTGCCGCTGTGATTTTGTCCTGTCATTGGTACTAAAGGACGAAGTACCTACTCAATAGTATTAACTATTAAATATTAGGCTACAGCTACATTTATGTATAAGCAACACTCATAGCTGTATTCACGTCCATCTTACGACAGGAGTTATGATGATTGTAGTGGTTTTTTACGACGGTTCGTGGTTTTTACTTTATAAGGGACATAAGCCGGACATTATTGTCTTGTTTCAGCTATTTTATTTATAGTTACTTAAACTATAGAAGGAATTGGTACAAAAATAACACTGCCCCCCCCCCTTATAGCTCTGATTTCCTAGGATACCAAAGTGCTATGTAACGTCATCGCTAGGAAGAACATTTTTTGAAACGATGCGTTACTTTTTTAAACTTATTTTTTTAAACTCAACAAATTTTCCGAGACAACGTCAAATCCTTTTTTATACTGATTTACTTGATTGATGAAATTACTGATATCGATATTTTGCTACGCTGCAAAGAATGACCAGCAGACGAGCAGATCAAACGTCGTGTATGATGTTGGATTGGCTACATTTTCTAATCTAACTCAACAACAAGATAGGCTCTGGACTGGAATTGTCAGGGAAGCAGAAAGCGTGACCGACCTAAAAAAATGGTTTCTCGAGGACAGTAATGATGTGGAACGAGGTCAAGTATGTATGTACCTCCCACTGCTCGGGATGGCGGAATCTATACTAATAAATAAAATTGAAGTGTCTGTCTGTAATATCGAAATAACTACCTCATATTAAGCTCATATGGTTATTTGAACGCTACCATAACCAAATCACACGTTTTTAAAATTTTTGTCTGTCTGTCTGTCTGTCTGTCTGTCTGTCTGTCTGTCTGTCTGTCTGTTTGAACGGGCTAATCTTCGGAACGGCTGAACCGATTTTGACGGGACCTTCACATACAAGTAGAGAATTAACCAGGGAGTGACATAGGCTACTTTTTTAACCGACTTTCAAAAAAGGAGGAGTTGTGTTTTTCTACCTATGTACACCGATATCTCCGAGATTTCTGAACCGATTTGCGTAATTTTTTTTTAATCGATAGAGAAACATTGCGACCCTGTTTTATAAAAAAATTGGATTCCAACTCCTCAATCCTGATGCTGTAGGGGACCTAATCCCCAAAACTAATGGGTTTAGAAACTTTCGGTTATTTAAATTGATATTGGGGGTACCAATTAAAGACTTTATCGTTGAATGAACTCGAGTAGGTACATACATATCCAACTCCTCAACCCTGATGCTGTAAGGAATTGTATTCCGAAATCGTGGGGATCCCACGGGATTTTTCCGTTTTGGGGACGGGTTTCTACAAATAAGCTACTTTTTGTTCTGGAAAATCAAAAGTTCCCACGGGATTTTTAAAAACCTAAATCCACACGGGCGAAGCCGTGGGCATCATCTAGTAATATAATAAAACTGTAACAGATCCAATTCTGTACATTGAAGATATTTTGAAAATTTCTTTTGGAGGGCATTCTATAATCGATACTGAAGCCAAAACTGTAATTTTTTTCATTTTTGTCTGTCTGTCTGTCTGTCTGTCTGTCTGTCTGTCTGTATCTTGGCCGCGCATCACGCCGAGACTACTGAATGGATTCAAATAAAACTTGGTACGATATGAGTTTATACTCCGAGGTAGGACATAGGATACTTTTTATCCCGAAATTCAGCATGGTTCCCTTGGGTGAGGAGAAGAAAGTTAAAACGTGTATTTGGCTGTAATTCATTAACGCATAGTTCGATTTAACTCATTCTTTTTAACCCCCGACGCAAAAACGACGGGGTGTTATAAGTTTGACGTGTCTGTGTGTGTGTGTGTGTGTGTGTGTGTGTGTGTGTGTCTGTCTGTTCCCCTGTGGCGCTCAAACGGGTGGACCGATTTGAATGCGGTTTTTTTTGTTTGAAAGGTGAATTAGTCGAGAGTGTTCTTAGCTATGTTTGATGAAAATCGGTCCAAGATGGCCGCCGCTACAAAATGGCGGATGATATATTTTTTCACAACTCCCTTGATATGGGTATCAAATGAAAGGGCTTGACTAGTAGAATAGCACTATTGCAAATTCAAGATGGCCGCCGCCACTAAATGGCGAATGTCGGGGGTTTTTTAAATTTTCAATTTACACTTGTTTTGTTAGAAAGGTAGTATTTTAAGTATTATACCGTAAATATTTCAAGGTCATAGGTTTTTTAGTTCAGAAATGACAGACATTTTTATTGGGTTCAAATAACTTGGGACCCGGATCTTTGAACGTACTGCATATTTTAAACTGGTGTGTGTTTAAATTTATGTTTGTCGGTCTGTTTATTTATTCCAGCTAATCTCCGAAACGGCTGGATCGATTTTAATGGAACTTTCAATGTTATAAGGAGTAACGTAGGCTACATTGAGTTTAGGTACATAAAAGAATTATGGGATCCGATCCGATCCTATATAAAAACCTATATCTACGCGAACGAAGTTGCGGGGTTCAGCTAGTACTAAGTATAACCATTTCCAAAGCCTTCGACAGGTCCTGGTTTGAAAACCGAAATCACCATTTGTCAGATTTATGTATCCTTTCTGCTACTGTAAGCCCGGCCTATAAGAGTTCAAGGGCAGGCTCCAATTTCACTATAAATATTATTGCAAAGCCTCGCTAAACGCAGAATAACATTTGCATATTTATAACAGAGCAGCCCTTGGCAAACATGGAGGGAAATTGGAGGGGTAGGTTTGCTTTTGACATAATGGTCCTATTGCTGACGGCACTGGAAACTTCTTAGTCATCAATTTTGCTTCTGTTGATATAATAGGGATAATATTACTATACTAAAGCCTATACGTTTTCATGGTGCAACCACTAAGTCGATCTTTATAAAAAGTATAGAGATAGGTTGCTGGACATGGGTAAAAAAAAATTAGCTACGCATTACTCACACCCAGTACTATCTTCACTCACAAGTCACAATACACAATTGGTATTTTTGTCCATTCGAAAATTCAAAAGAGTACCTACTTAGTTAAAAACTTTTGCAGTTATTTACTTCGGTAATACTACTTTATACATTTTTATAATGTACATTTATGTTATTTTAACACATTATCGGTTTCTGATAAAAAGGTACTAAGTATTCTGATTTGGCCGATTGCGATTAAAGCAATGTTTGAATCAAATTGAACTAAATCTTAACATTGCACTGATTTCTTAATGCGTGCAATGCGTCTTAAACCGAGATACTTGTGCTAGATATTTATCTCTCTTATATACCTCGTAAAACAAACTCAATTGTAGAAATACTTTTAACTAAAAAAAAAGTACTTACCTATATGTAGGTATAACACTTAAAACAAACAGAACTGTATCTTTTTATTATATTATATTGTCAATAAAAGTACTGTTTCGTGTAACGAATCGCTGAATCCCTTCGCGTGGGGTGTGTATAATTTTATATTGTAATTTATTTTTATAGTCGTGGGGATTTTGACTTGCGCATTCTCTGGGGATGAAAATAATCACGTGTTTAACTAATTTTAATAAGTGGTTCATACTTTTTTATTTAGTTTAGGCGGCGCGGGGTGTGGCAAGGCGAGCCCAATTTTTTTATGAAATCATAGAATATAGGTAGTTTTAACTGGCATCAAAAAAGAAGGTTATCAATTCGACACGTATGTATGTAGGTATGTAATATTAAATATTGAAACTGCAAAATATTCACTTAGGATAATAATTTGTAACGGCTTCCAAACAAATATATACAAAATTTCGTAGGTCCGCAGAGTTCTCCGAAACTATTGATCTGATTGTGACCATTCTTTTATTGGCTTACATTTACTTCAACTTATAGAACAGTGCAAGTTTCATCAAAATAGATTCAGTAGTTTTCAAGATCTGTACTGTTATGTGTGTGGTGCATACGAGTCCCAGAGAGATCACAAGATTTAAAAACCCACGACATTCGCCATTTTGTAGTGGCGGCTATCTTGGATTTGCACAGTGCTATTCTACTAGTCCAGCCCTTTCATTTGATACTCACATTAAGGAAGTCGTGAAAAAATATGTAATCTGCCATTTTGGGCGACCATCTTGGACCGATTTTCATCAAACATATCTAGCTAAGAACACTCCCGACTTATTCACCTTTCAAACAAAAAACCGCATTCAAATCGGTTCACTCGTTTGAGCGCTACGGTGTAACAGACAGACACGTCAAACTTATAAACACCCCGTTGTTTTGCGTCGGGGGTTAAAAAATTAACGAGATTTTTAAGTAGCTACTCGTACCTACGTAGGTAGGTATCCTTTATTCTACCTTTGGAGTTGCAATCTAAAACGTTTCCCTGAGCTTTACGTAAGGCTTCAGTAACTCGATACTTGTGATTTTCACGCGCCGTTAGACTATACTTAATTGGAGTTAATGAGAGACCATTAGGCTTTCGTCCTTGTGTATTGCTTAGCTTTCAGTTTGCGGTTCTGTCTGTGCTGTTTCGTGTACTTACTAAAATCAATTGTAGCTACTACTGTCTACTAGCAATTAAACAATAGGTAGTTACAGCCAACTTCCCAACCCCGGACTGAAAATTTCTTGACAGAAGAACTCAATAACTTTTTGGACAGCCCGGGACTCGAACTCTTCAAACAACTCGGGAATTCATGATTCGTAGCCAAATAAGCTAACTACTAGAACTAGACCATCTAAGCGGTTAACTCTTTTTGAAATCTGTATATCAGTATAGTTAATCTGACTTTGCGCACCTCTAAAACTTTACCAAATTCTAAATATCGAAAAACTGTAATATGTAATGCAAAACGAAGCCAAAGTCTCTTATTTTAAAGTCGTAATTAAATATTTCGAATATTAATTATTTTACAACATCTGCTTGGGGCGTCGCGTTGGCTGTAAATGAATGCTGATTGTATTGGCGAACTCAAACCTTAAAATAAGCCTGTTTAGGTCCATTTCACTCTGAAGTCATTGTGTTTCGAACTTTCGATTTAGTAAAGTTTTCGAGGTGTGCAAACTGAGACTAACCATACCGAGCTCAATAGTAGGTAGCTCTATGAGGTAACCTCATGTAATTTTTGTGCATATAGGTTTTTAAAATTTCATTTACCGAGATAAAAGGTTAGGTACCTACCTATGTCCATCGTATTGACCTATTTTCGTCCCTAATATCAAAAGTTTTTAGGCTTAGTTAATGTTCTACTTACGCAAAAATAAAAAATACCTACCTTAAATATTCCCGGGTAGTACCTACCTAAGTATAAAGTAGCCTGGATCACTCTTTGCATTATCCTCTACCTGTGAAAGTCCCGTGAAAATTGGTTAGCACTTAGCCCATATAAACAGACCGTCAGATAGACGCAAAAATGTCTATTTGTATTATCTAACAGATGTTTTAATTTAATTAATTTTTTTCTATACTTCAAATAATCATTATGGCCTCTCCCCATAATGATTATATGCTAGGTATCCTATGAGGCAGTTTTTCGAAATCACAGGCAATATTCCAGTTTTATTTATCTGTGTAAGAGTTTGTATAGATCCAGTGTTCCAGTGGACAAGTAGGTACAGCGATAGTCTGATATAATCGCGCTATCTTCAACAACGATTAGTTTTAACGGCACCGCAAAATGCTTTCGCCAGTATTTATTATGCAAATTGGAACCAAGGGCTTAGTTATTTTGTGCTTCATTTTATTAAGCACACTTTATTTTACAAAGAAATTTTAGAAGCTCCAGCTTAGCATCAGGCATCGAAGTATTATGCTTAGAATGGAAGTTTCTAACAAATTTCCGCTCGAAACGTAAGCTATAAACCAACCCATGTGTGCCCTGTAATTACATTTGCCGACACGCACACAAGCGCATGAGTACCTTGAGCACTGACGCGACGATAGACGTATCGAGCCTGTTAAGGCCCGTTAAAAACGGCTTATCGCCGCGTCGACGACTGCCTTTCTTTACCTATTTATTCTAAGGCATCAGGTCTTAACTCTTAACTAATACCTACCTACCTACTCTGTTTACGTTAGGTTTTAAGCGGAGTGTCTACTTACCTAGGACGTTTCTTATTTGAATATCAACCATTGAAAATTAATGAAATTTCGTAGATAGCGTATCTAAACTAATGTCTATGGCGTAGTTTGTTAGATTTTCTTAAAAATGTTTAATTTCAAAATTCATATGGGTGTTTGTATTTATCGGTCAAAAAAGGCCCAACTTTATCCTAGTTTTTAAGACAGTTAAAAAATCTTTGGAAAAACACAGACAGAAATATCGTAAATTTAAATATTTATCAACATATCTACGATATTATTTTTATGATCATCAAGTTAAAAATCATTTGCGTTAGCTAGGACGTGGAATGAGCGATAGAGACAATAAGAGCTATATCCAATATCTGCTACCGGCCTGCAGAGAACAAACATACATGACCTGCCCAGTGCCCACTGCCACTTCAGCTAGCTTATTATTTGAGTTATGTCGGGCGCTTTGGTCCCCCTACGAATTTTTTCGTTATGGAGTTTTATTCCTGAGAAAACCACCCAACATAACTCGTTATAAAGCACGCTTAGCGACTTTTAATTTGTAGACGATATCAAACGTTTCGACTTCGTTTAAAGTAACTTTTAACTGAATCACTTTAAGCCTTTCACAATCAATTCAAGTACACAAAGCGACACCTTTCAACAATTCAGTTCAACTGATAAGAATGACTAGAGTTGGCAAAACAGACTAAGAGTCGGAAAATCGTGCAGAATAGCGACATAATGGAGCGAATGCAAGCCAGCTCCTCAGAAAAGAAGCACTGGAGCCAATCAATCTACATTTACAATCGTATGAGTATCGATCACGACGACCCGGTATACCACGACGTGATGTCTTGATATTAGAAATGTTTACACGAGATGGTTCAAAACGAGCCTAAAAGTGCTTTTATTTATATTGCGAATTATGCAATTGCTTTTTGAACCATAGAGGAAAGAAAGAGAGGCTACCCATTCTTCATGAAAATGGTGACCTTCGATTTTATTTCATACCTAAATTGTATTTTCTTAGATATTATGTTTTGCCTAGGTGACTCAAAAGGCCAACAAATCTCGAAAAAATATTTGGAGCAACTTACAGTATCAAGTTTTCGTTGTCAGTTCGTGGTAAGAACGTCCTAAACGCCGAATATAGAGCATCGCTTACCTTTTTTTCCTGTATTGGTTGTTCACTAGTGGTGATAGTGTGTTACACGTTTCAAAATGGCTGGTGGTAAAGCGGGTAAAGATTCAGGCAAAGCTAAGGCGAAAGCAGTATCCAGGTCAGCGAGGGCGGGATTGCAGTTCCCTGTCGGAAGAATCCACAGGCATCTTAAAAATAGGACTACAAGCCATGGGCGTGTTGGGGCTACAGCGGCTGTATATTCCGCAGCTATTCTCGAATATCTTACTGCCGAGGTTTTGGAGTTAGCGGGGAACGCATCCAAAGATCTCAAAGTAAAACGTAAAACGTATGAGCTTTTGCGTAAAATCGACTTGTTCATGCAGGCCATATAGGTACATAATATTATCATATCAAAATAAACCCAGTCATACAAAATAGGCTACAGGCATAGCCTACATCCGAGAATAAAATACGTTTTTTTAATAGCACAAACAAAGTACTATATCCGCATAAAAAAGTCAATACTTCAAGTAATTTTGGCACAACTCCAGAAAAAACGCTCCCAAATTGAAACAAATCCATTAACTTCGGGATATAACGTCAAAAGTATTTCATCGCAGTGCAGAGGATCGTCAATCGAATCGTTACGGCGAATAGTTTAGAATGACTTCATTTGATACACGCGGAGGGTGACTTCAATAACGGATAGGAATACGTATTTTCTCTAGCCTTTCTCTGTGTTCCTTTTCATGTAAAAGTAGATGCCTGCGACTTCTTTCGCGCACAATAAAGTCTTGGCTAGATACAATAAGTTTATGGGACAGACACAAATCGTGACGGAGACGTGTCTAATTCGTCGTCTTCTTAATCAATCGACGTCCACTGCTGGACATAAATCTATTGTAAGAATCGCCACGATCTTGTTCCGCTTGTATACAGCGGCTGGCGGCGAGTCCTTTAAGATCGTCCGTCCACCTAGCAGGGGTACAATGTTCATCCTGTTCATCGCCTGTTGATTAACCCCGAGCCTTATGAAGCCCATACTTAGAAGTACATAATCCCATTAAAATCGGTTCATTCAAAGTTCAAAGTTCAAAAATAACTTGTTTGGTTTTCAAAACGTGTCGTGTGAACTTAAGCAAAAATAATTGAAAAGGTTATAATACAGGTACCTAAAGTTATTTCGAAATACACAGACAACTCTTCGATTTTTCATGGAGTATTTTTTTAATCAATACTCCACATGTCCTTTTTATTGGTGGAATAATTAAATTCATCTTACAATGCTGTTAACATTGATTGAATGATAGAAAGAAACTAATGGGATGATTGGATTCAGCGTTTTGTATTGGTCCGTCACGAATGCACAGATATTGGACAATGTCTGGAAAGAAAGTTTCTTTTGCCAACTGTCTAGCCGTGGTCTGGCTTTTCTTAAAGCAAAAACAAGTTCTAGGCGTGCCTTAACCGGACTTGATATATGTATAGTGTCTATAATTTACCTACTCATATTTTCATTTTGTTTGTTTGTGCCCAATATTTATTAATATTGATTTTGTGCTTAATTTTTAACACTAATATTTAATTTTTAACTCTATTTTGAAGGAACTGGTTAAATCCGGCAACATTTTAAATAAGAAATCTCCTCACTTTGTACCTATTTATCGTAATCAAAATATCGTAGGTATAAAAGGAAAAGGTGACCGACTGACTGACTGATCTATCAACGCACAGCTCAAACCACTAGACGGATCGGGCTGTTTGGTATTAGATAGTTATTATGACGTTAGGCATGACGTAGGCAAAAGGATTTTTGAAAATTCTACCCCTAAGGAGGATAAATAGGGGTTGAAAGTTTGTAAGAGATTTCTATGAAGCCGAGGGCATCAGCTAGTCTTCTATCTATCTATATCTATATACATATAATAAAATCGTAGACTTGCCGTATCTGTACATTGAAGATTTTTGCAAAATAATAACTGAGGGATGTTAGGGATAAGTAATAGAACGTAAAAAAGCTATTTTTAAAATTTTTGTTTGTTTGTCTGTTTATCTGTTTGTCTGTTTGTCTATATGATTGTGCGCGCATCACACAAAAACTACTGAATTGATTAAAACGAAACTTGGTACAATTTAAGTTCATACTACGGAGTAACATATAGGATTCTTTTTATCCCAAAATCAGCACGGTTCTCTAGGGAGAGGGGATGAAAGTCAAAACGTGTATTTAGCTGTAATTTAATAACGCGTGGTCCGATTTCATTAATTCTTTTTTTGTTAGAAAGGAGATACCTTAAAGATTACCGGGTAATCTCAGAAAGGCTGTATCGATTTTGATGGGACTTTCAGTGGCGGATCTTTACATTTTTAACTACCTAAACATCCGCCAGTGAACTTCTAACAGTTTTTAGCAAGGTATGAGCTCAAAAGAACTTAAGAAAAACAAATAGTTCCCACGGAATTTTTAAAAACCAATATACACGCGAACGAAGTCGTGGGTATCCGCTCGTTTTTAATAAATTAGTAAAATTATGTACTTAATAAGTAGGTAATAGTATCTAAATAACAATAATATTTGTACATCTTAAACAAGGGCATGAAATAGTGGCACTGTATTTAATAATTACCATCATTGTTACTACAACTACCTACTAACCTATTTCAACAAATAAATAGATTTTGATTTTTGATTTTAACTCTAATATCAATAGTTCTCATCCAAAACTCGTAAATTGAATTGATAGCTAACCGGCATACCGCGCTGACGTCAACTGGCGTGAAATTATCTCACCAATAGCTATCTCAGCTCTAAGTGGCTTCCAACCTTAGCGTTGAATAACTTATAACAGAATCGATCGCTTGTCCCGCTACCAGGCGTAGATAGCTTAGGATGTAACAAATGAACTGGTAGGTAGGTATCTACTAGTAAAACTGAGTCTATAAAATATTCATGACACTTACCTAATCTCGGTTATGTTTAGAAGTTTATTGTTACATGTTCGTAATCTTGGATTATTCAAAAGCCTCAATAGCTTAACAGTCTTCTTCAACAGAAGAAGAAGCTCAGTAGTCAAGGAGTGGAATGAAATCCGAAAGGTCGACGGTTCAACTGATTCAACCCACGTTTCACGATCCTAATCGTAAAACGTGAACTATTGTCATATGGCATACCTATTTCTACCACATGGCTTACGCTTAGTTGGAGGGAATAGGGTAGGTAATATTAGTCCTGTTTATTATGGCTAATATTCTTTAAAAAAAAATCAAAAATATCGTGTAGGTAAATCGTATATTGTGCCAAAAACTGTCCTCTATTAACCGAGTTTCAATAGTTTTGAACGCGATTCACATTAATTAATATATATATAGCTGTTCGTTCTGATTCACTGACTCATTCATCGCCCCTCCTGTAAAATTTTGTATGAAAAATTTTTTTTTCACTAATGGTTTCGTATAGAGGACAAAAATTGAAGTAGAACAAAAATATGGAGAGAGCTGATGATTGAGGATTTCAGAGACGAGCGACGGGCACGCTTAAGGTATTGAAGTTAGGTGGGGGGTGCTCGAGCAAATGTCACTCGAAACGTCATCCAATTGGCAGTCAGCTGAAAAAAAATTCAAAATGGCGAAAAAAAGATGGCCGCCATACAAATTTCGTCAGTCTTTATCTCGGAGGGTATAAAAGATGGAAGAGTGGTTTCTTCGCAAAAGATGATGAAGATTTAAAGGTCTACTTGATGAATTGAAAAAAAATTCAAAATGGCAGAATTTATTTTTCCATAGAAAATGTATGGCGAATATTGAAGAGACTACAAGTTGTAAACTATGCAGGGCTTTAATGCGGTTCTTTGGAGAACTCTCAAAGAAAAATATGGGAAGACATGATGATTGAGGGTTTGGAAGATGGATGAGGAGCCCGGGCAGGGTATTGTAGATAGATGGGAGGTGCTCAAACAAAAATTACTCAAAACTTCATCCAATTAGCAGTGAGCTGAAAAAAGTCCAAAATGGTGGATTCAAGATGGCGGCTATACAAATTTCGTCGGTGTCTATCTCACCAAGCATAAAAGATGGAAGAGTGGTTTTTGCCAAAAGATGATTAAGACCTTAAGTTCTACTTGATGAGCAGAATGATTCGAAGAAAAAATATGGAGAGTGATAATGATCAAGGATTAGGAATAGGGGAGAGATAGGTGGAGGCTGCTCAAACCAAAATACCCGAAAGCGAAACCTCGCGGTCCGCTTGCGGGCCGCGCACCCACGCGCCCTACTAGTGATAGTTTATAACTAATGCCATTATATATTTGTCCAGCGGCGCGTAAACAAACTGACAGCTTTATTATAGCGCACTATTACAATGGCCTCACAATAAATATTGTTTTGGATTCAATTCTAAACGTAGTATATTTTTAAAAACGAAATTCAATAAAAATAAAACCGACTTATTTATCATTTTAAATACGTTTTTTTTTTGTTAAACGGTAAACTACAAAACTATACCTACCTACAAATTATGCTTTGGTGGTCATACTTTTCTTTATCGTAGTTTATTGACACAAGTTTACTGAGTTATGTTAGACATAGGGCGGAATAAGTTCGGATGAGTATCGGTTTAACTATATTATTTACTAGATGATGCCCACGGCTTCGCCCGTGTGTATTTAGGTTTGTAAAAATCTCGTGGGAACTTTGATTTTCCAGAACAAAAAGTAGCCTATCTGTAGTAAGTAGTAACCCGTCCACAAAACGGAAAAATTCCGTGGGATCCTTACGATTTCGGAATGCAATTCCTTACAGCATCAGGATTGAGGAGTTGGACATGTACCTGCTCGAGGTCATTCAACAATAAAGTCTTTAATTGGTATCCCCAATATCAATTTAAATAACCGACAGTGCCTAAATCCCATTAGTTTTGGGGATCAGATCCCCTACAGCATCAGGATTGAGGAGTTGGAATCCAAATTTTTTGTAGGACAGTGTCGCAATGTTTCTTTATCAATAAAAAAAAATTACGCAAATCGGTTCAGAAATCTCGGAGATATCGGTGTACATAGGTAGAAAAACACAACTCCTCCTTTTTTGAAAGTCGGTTAAAAAAGTAGCCTATGTTACTCCTTGGTTAATCCTCTACTTGTCTGTGAAAGTCCCGTCAAAATCGGTTCAGCCGTTCCGAAGATTAGCCCGTTCAAACAGACAGACAGACAGACAAAAATTTTAAAAAAGTGTGATTCGGTTATGGTATCGTTCAAATAACCATATGAGCTTAATATGTGGTAGTTATTTCGAAATTACAGACAGACACTTCAATTTTATTTATTATATATAAGTATAGATTGATACCCAGTTGATAGGTGCCACATTAATGAAGTGCCTAAAACTTTTATCCATCTTTCATTGTTGTATTATAGCTTCTCCGCCTTCATAAGTGAACCTCGGAGAGCAAGTTCATCCGTCCCGGTTATTATTACTATATAATGTGACAATAGGCGTTAAAGCTCGCCAACCCGCATTGGTGCAGCGTGGCTGTAGATCTAAACTTTAAATCCTATCTATACGTCTATACTAATATAATAAAGCTGAAGAGTTTGTTTGTTTGAACGCGCTAATCTCAGGAACTACTGGACCAATTTCAAAAATTCTTTCACTTTTGCATATGGCTATATATTATGTACCACGGGCGAAGCCAGCGCGGACCGCTAGTCTGCTATAAGAGAGGAATCCTGTTCCCAGTAGTGGAACTTTAGAGAGTTCTACTGGCGGTGGAAGGTTTTAATTGCATTTGTTAAGAGCATGAATGGTATCTGATTCAATGTTATCATTCGCAACACGATTTCCTCCACGTACCTACGCCCAGCCCAGCCGGTAGTAATTCGACACAATCAAATTAACGTGTCAGCTCGCTCGTTTTTCTTGCGAACTTGTGTTTTAGCTCTCAGAGAACTTTGTTAATTTAATTTTGATTTTTTCCCTCCCGGGAAGATGTTCCACCTGAGAGAAGTTAAGCTTTTTCATGGACTGCATGGGAGAGGATTATTAACAAAGTTAGCATGCTGGCCCGCGGCTTGTGTTTCGCAATTTTCCTCGTTTGGAGGAGAATGCTCCGATATTATAAGTGAACAAAGATCTCGATGTTTTTTGGTCGACCGTCTTGGCGCAACGTGTGCTTTGATCTTATAAATGGAAGGCCCCGGGTTCGATTTCACGGTACCACCACGGAGAAATTCCGGAATTTCTAAAAAAAGATGTAAGGTCGCAATCAGGCAAGGTCTGATTTGACGTCTATTAAAAAAAAATTAAAGTTAGTGCAGCAAGTTTTATTTAAAATAAAATTAAATAAGTAGCTATGCTCACAACAAATAAAGCAGGTACGATTTATTAGATAATAGAGCAATTTCAAGAGGACCCGCGTCGCGTCGTATGCGACACATAGTGCCTTTGAATTAAAAAAAAAACACCATTAGATTTCTATCGTTAATTTGGATTGAATAATATTGGTGCTGCACCAATGATTTCAATTTCATACTCTAACTCAACACTAATTTATGGTAAAATCAACAAAATTAGTGACGTAAAACGGTTACAGCAGACGGTGGTTCCCGAAATAGTGCCTCCTCGGCAAGGGTTAATGAGGGGATGTCGTTAATTTAGCTCCTTTAAGAAGCGCGCGATATCGCGTCGAGTTACAGCAGTCTTGCGGAATTACCTGCTTGCGGTGAGCTGGGCGAGCTCTTAACCTAATTAGTGGCGGGAAAAGTGACTCTTGGACCTTGGTGGTTATGAAAAAAATACACTCCGTTAGTAGGGTTGTAGAGTACATACTTCAAAGTTGGGGACTATTGTGATTATCTACAGTGTTTCATATATGTATCTATTGATTGTTTTTAACCCCCGCAAAAACGACGAGGTGTTATAAGTTTGACGTGTCTGTGTGTGTGTGTGTGTGTGTGTGTGTGTGTGCGTGCGTGCGTGCGTGCGTGCGTGCGTGCATGCGTGCGTGTGTGTGTGTGTGCTGCGTGCGTGCGTGCGTTCGTGCGTGTGTGTGTGTCTGTCTGTTCCCTGTAGCGCTCAAACGGGTGAACCGATTTGAATGCGGTTTTTTTTGTTTGAAAGGTGAATTAGTCGAGAATGTTGTTAGCTATGTTTGATGAAAATCGATCCAAGATGGCCGCCGCTACAAAATTGCGGATTACATATTTTTTCACAACTCCCTCAATATGGGTATCAAATGAAAGGGCTTGACTAGTAGAATGGTACTGCAAATCCAAGATGGCTGCTGCCACAAAATGCCGAATGTAGGGGTTTTTTAAATTTTTAATTTACGTATACATGTCAATTAGGTATTTAGCTCGTTGTATCACACTCTTTTCACAAGTGTTAGCGAGTGCGGCTTGGCGCCTCACGCTAACTTCTAGACTATGAGGCCCTTTTACGATGTATTTTATAGGGTAAAATTGTATTTAACTTACTATTACGGTACTATAAAACTGTGCTAATATGGAATTAGCACAGTTTTATTTGGTATAAGTGATACTGGCGATCATAATAATACTACGGGAGCTCGATGACCAATTGAAAAAGTCATTTTATACCGACTGGAAATTTTAACAACAATAGTTTAGACCGAACCCATCACAGCTCCGAACGTCAGCTGCCGCACCAGTGGTGGAGTTAAGAGTGAGAGCATGTGAAAGTGCTTGAAAATCAAAGCGCTCCGAGTGATTTTATCCCGGACAAAAATGGTCTTAAATCATTGTTCCGATCATTTTTGATACAGAAACAATCGTCAGCTGCGGCGCCGAGGGTGGGTTATACGTCCGCTACGCGCATGAAGTGCATTAAAATTTTGGCAAATAAAGTTATTTTATACCTTATGAAATTTATGCAGCAGAATTTTCACACTTTTAAAATAATAAAGAAAATCGTCAGCTGCACTTCTGGTGGGGGAAAGACCGTCAGTCAGCGTGATAAACATTTTGCGCGCACAGTACATTTAGCCTAGTAAATCTAGGAAAAATATCCTATAGTTTCAAAAATTAGCCAAATGTATTCTTTGGGCCTTCTTCTTGAATATATCCAAAAACCCCATATGGGGGATGCATAACCAGCCGCCATTTTTAATTTTGTCCTTTTTTTCGGTTTTTTTCTCATATCACGAAAATCTCTACGAATAGCATCATAATTACTTCTGACAAAAGTTTTATTATACAATTTGCCACAAATGTAGTCTCTTGCAGTTTTACTCTAAGTTTATTACTTTAGGAGCTATAGGGTATTTTAGGTCCCTTTTTCGTTTTTTTTGCTCATATCTCGAAAGTCTCTACGAATAGCATTATAATTACTTCTGATAAAAGTTTTCGTATAAAATTTTCTACAAATTTGGTTCCATGCATTTAACATGCATGGAACCAAAATTGCATTTGCATGCGCAAAATGTTTATCACGCTGACTGACGGTCTTTCCCCCACCAGAAGTGCAGCTGACGATTTTCTTTATTATTTTAAAAGTGTGAAAATTCTGCTGCATAAATTTCATAAGGTATAAAATAACTTTTTTTGCCAAAATTTTAATGCACTTCATGCGCGTAGCGGACGTATAACCCACCCTCGGCGCCGCAGCTGACGATTGTTTCTGTATCAAAAATGATCGGAACAATGATTTAAGACCATTTTTGTCCGGGATAAAATCACTCGGAGCGCTTTGATTTTCAAGCACTTTCACATGCTCTCCCTCTTAACTCCACCACTGGTGCGGCAGCTGACGTTCGGAGCTGTGATGGGTTCGGTCTAAACTATTGTTGTTAAAATTTCCAGTCGGTATGAAATGACTTTTTCAATTGGTCATCGACCTCCCGTAGTATAAGTATTTTATTGTTAACAGTTTTACCTATACGAATGTATTTAAAAGCACCTTTCGTTATTTAAAACCCTCGCGGGAACTTATCGCACTTATCTAAATCTTATTTAACAATAATTCAAAGTACGGGTTTTAATTTTATTTATTAGGTACTTAAAGAGGAAATAATAACTTGCACACAATATACGCTCTGCGGTCCATAATTAGGCAATACATAGTAAATATATAAAATTAACCCTTAAATGCATAATGTAGGATGCAGACTACATAATGTTCTGATGCCTGAATGTCTTGGGCCTTTGTCTTAAAAAAAATATATATGTCACCTCTTCATCGAGAATAGACTTATTTTTAAATTCGTGTGTCGGCTTTACTAGTTTTTTGTTTGTATATTCGAATTTGACAGCTGAAACTTTTCGGCGGAAGGCGGTTTGAAAAAGTTGTTGGTGAATTGATTTTGTGAACACATTTTTTGAAAATTTTCAAGATAAGTTATGCTGTTTTATTAGTATTTCGTTTTCATAAATGATAAATATTGAGTAGAGTTAGTAGAAATTACTATTCTATTCGGAATGACCACAAAATTTTCGAATTCATTTGTGTAGGCCTTATCCTACACTATGCATTCATAGTACTGTATATAAATTATATGAGATATTTGTTACATCTGTATATTTCAAATGGCTTATCGAAGATAAACAGGTTCTGATGATCAAATAAGCTATACTTAGCTAGCTTAGATGGCAATGATTCAGAAGATGGGACTGAAGAAGACGAATGGGAGGAAAATAATGAAGAGGTGCAGTCTTATAGGGACCGATCAGAACTTCTTTATTTTGTGGAAAATGAAAGTGAAGAAGTTGAAGAAGACCCTCCTTTGGAAGGCGAACCTCTCGGTGGTACTGTAGACTCCAGTGAAAAGGATCCTTCAATAATAGAAAACCCAGAAATTGAACAGGAACATGCTTTATGTAACGAGCAAGCTCGGCGTCAAGTTATGAGAAGGTTTTTGTAGAAAAAGCAAAAAGTAAAAAACTTCTGAAGATGATATAGTTTTTTTGGGCAACTTAGATTATGGTGAGCTGGGGTATATAGGCACAAAATATGGTTTTTTCTCGCTTTTCCTATGTGATGACATCTTAGAGAAAATTGCTCAAGACTAATTTGTATGTCATCCATTGGTATATATGCAATTGTTCCATCATATTTTAGACCTAGCCATGATAATGATGATGATTCATTGTTAGCTACAAGAAAGTTATGCAACAAAAACCTGGATTTAGTGGAGAGCGGTGTAACTTGCGTATCTTTTGTCTAGAAGAAGCTGAAACCCTTTGCCGTTTGGGGAAAAAAATATCTTATGAATGAGAAGACCAAGTTCTTCTTTAGAGCATGAAATTCAGGCGATAAAGGGTTCCCAGGTTCCACCAGTAAAAGATGTTCGACTAGACCAATAATAGCCCACTGGCCAGTTTTTTTGCGACAAATGTAACAGGTGTTTGATTCCTAAATACAATGTTTTTACCCAACCCATATGTGAAAAATGTAATGTGTCACTTTGTTACTATAAGAGAAATAATTGTTTTCCACCATCACCACCACCATCACAATAAATAAATAAAACACAAAATCTGATTGTTCTTAATTTTGAGTAAAACCATACTAAATAAATACCTACTTACATACATGTACTTTTTACTTGGAGTGCATAGTATAGGCTGCATACTACAGAGACAAAATGAAGAATTTAACAGACTGAACCTTCTCAAATATTTTTTTTATTATTTTTCCATTAATCCCCATACTATGAGACATCCCATGCATATTTTTTTATAAAAAATAAAAAATTCATGCATTTAAGGGTTCGAAATAACTCACTCTAAAAACACTCTAAACTAGTAAAGCTTAGTTTATGCACAAAGTTACGGTTTTATAGTGAATAATTAATAATTGTAGAGTAATTAGGATAGAGTTGACTGAAAAAGGAGGCAGCTGGTTAAGGTTAATGAGAGAGAGATATCGTTAATAGCGCTTCGTTAGGAGGCGATATTGCATCAAGTTACCGTTAGGGTTACCATGACGTTAGGATTTTTTAGTTTTCCATGAAAACATTATCCGTTGTAATTTATATTATTATTATTATTATTGATTATACTATATTAATTGTACTATACTATAGTAATTGTACCTAAATGTCAAGTTACGACTATGTATTTGACAAAATGTAATTTTTTTGGTAGGTGCGAAAATATTTTCATCCGCTATTGGTTGATTTTTTAAATAAATACTTCATATTTATTTTGTATAGTTTTTTTTATTATTTTGCATACTATTTTCCTTTATTTTCATACGCATTTAATATCCAATGTGCTGTTATGCTGTAAAGCCATCAAAACAAACGGTCAAACAATGCGACTAAATTAATCAACGAAAGCGCACAATGATTTTACAATACGAGGCAATAAATTAATTATCTCCCATAATTGGAGTCATTACAATCAGAAAAACGTTAAAACGTATACGGCCGCGTCATGCTGACCACGCGCAAATTGCGAACATTTCAATTAAACCTGGACCATAAGCTGCACGGACCGCGATGCCTGCACTTATTTGCATTGCGGGTACGGCCAGAACACATCACCGCGGCGTGGTGCGGTGGCCATGTTGCTGGCCATTCATTTGAGTAAGAAATATCAAAATTATCTATAAAAATTCCTAGAAAATTGTGTTCTGTGTACTCTATTCAGGACACACGCACGATGCCCGGATCGGTGGTTCCGATGATGAGCTCCTGTAATAAGTAGAAGATATAGAAATAGGTGCTTGAGCGGATGGAGAATACATTTTGTCCGATCTATGTATATTGTATACATATATCTGCAAAAAGCTGCTTCTATTGCATCGTATAATGTCTCATGCATTTTGCCGCACTAAGCTACTACGACGACGCTGCCACTATTGTATGTAGTATTCTAACGTAAATATGTTACAAATAATATACAAGTCTACAATTAACATAAAATAAAAAAATCAAAATTATATTATGCATAGATACATATTGTGAGCGATTCTGTTGTACACAACGAATAGACGGACGCGGGTATAACAGGCACGCGGTGTGAGGTAACAGTTGAGTTTTTTTAGTCTTATGTTATAAGTGGCTGCTCGAAAATTCCGAATTAGTATTGACCAGTTCTGAGCGCCGTAAACACGTCCGCTTTGGCGAATGAAATATAGTGACAAAAAATACAAGGATGCCTTGCTGATTTGTAAAATGGTGTGGTAAAATCTCTCAAACATCGAGGTAAAGAAAGGTAGCATAACATTTCATCGATAAGTCAGTAAAACTAATTTTACCAAAATAATCATAAATAAAATAATTTATAGCGGGGTTCATCTTATGTTGGTCATGTTCACAGTAGGAGGAGCTTGAAATCTACTCGCGTTATCGCCGCATCTCTTTTATTCATACTCGCCGCGTAATTATTTATCTCGTTTCATTATACTAGCGGCACGCTATGATGGCCGGTTTGACACATTACAATAGTGATGTGGAATGTCAATTTATTCTCGAACAAAAAACAATTAAGTTTTGTTTTTGTACCTGATTAAATAGGTTTAATAAAACAAAAATGTATATGTTTATTTAATTTATTTGAACGAACTGAATATTTGAACGAAAATGAATATACATACTTTATATGCACACAAGAAACATATGAATACAAAAGATACCAAAAAAGGTGCCACAAAAGGCCATAATTAATCAGATTCGTCCATACTACTATTTTCACTGTCGTCACTGCTATCATCACATACATTAATAATTATATGTTCGTTTTCTATAATATTATCTATTTTCACATCTCTTTCATAATCTTCCCTTATTAATTTAACAGTTCTATTCACAACCTTTTCCCAGTCTCCTTTAGTCACATGTTCACAAGCTTCTTCTAATAATTTTAGCATTTTTTTTTGTGGTAAATGGGGGTTCTGTATTGTGTCTTGCAGCATATCCCTTAATTTGAGCCCACACCAACTCAATCGCATTATACTCACAATGGTAAGGCGGTAACCGTATAACTCTGTGCCCATGTTCTAATGCTATTTCGTCAATGACGTATCGGATCTTGGTTGGTTTGTTTTCTTTTAAAAGACGTACTAATTCCGCTTTTAACATATTCATGTTTGCATCTACGCCATTTTTACGAAGCCATGCGACGATATCAACTTTCTTTTGGGATTGGGCAGGTGGCTTGTCAATTTGCATCGAGTGGTATGGGGCGTTGTCCATAATTATAATAGATGGTTCAGGGAGGCTACACAACATTGAGGTAAACCATTCAGTAAACTTTTCTCCATTCATGTCTTCATGATAGTCTCCAGTGGTTTTTGACGCAAAAGCCATGAGAGAACCTTCGACAAACCCGTTGATGGTTCCGGCGTGACAAATTATAAGTCGCGATCCTTTTCTTACAGGAACTTTGGAAGTAGATGCTGCTGTGTCATCGTTCCAAGAACGGCCTACAGTATGGTTAGCATTAAGCCATGTTTCATCCAAGAACACAACATTTTGCCAATTTTTGATTTCTTTCACTTGCCGTAAAAAAGTATACCTTGCCATCGCTATATCAAATCTTTCCATCAATATTTTGCGTTTGTTACATTTTTTGTATCGAAATCCAATGGTCTTCAAAATCTTCGTTAAAGAACTTTCCCCACCGAAGAATAATCCAGCTTCCTTCAGTGAATGCACCAACTTTTTTCTTGTTGGATACTCCTTCTGTAAATAGTAGCCGTAAACATGTCTTCGGATAGCATCGGCATCAAAGCTATCGATGCCTACGACTGGTTTTGCTCGTTTTCTCTTTTTTGGTGTGTGAAGTTTATTTTCTTCTGTGCCAGTCTCGCCATATTTTTTTTTAGTTATCCGTCTAACAGTTCGTTGTCCAATATTAAGCGCATCAGCTACGCGTTCAACCACTGACGTTATAGGTAAAATTGGCCCTCCATTTTGAGCTTCACGATCGAAATAGTTACGAAGGCGTATTACGAACTCACGTGTCTGACTATTTAGAACAGTTCTCTGCGTACGTTCGGTCATATCGACGAAATCCACAACAAAGGGCTTGAACAGAGTCCAAATTAACGAGCAAGGGTCAACAGTAATGCAGTATCAATATTTGAAATCCAAAGCCAGGTCAAAACTATATCACAATCGCATTGCACTGACAGTTTATACTTTTCGAAGCAACGTCAATTCGAAACTGCTTTGTTTTGCATTGAGCATTGACGCGAGTTTGCCGGAGGTAGTAGTTGTGCTAGCCAGCGATCCTATGTGACGATCGTATTAGATTCCATTTTTAAAAATTTATTGATATTTTTTTGCGATTTCAGAGGTGTTCACTATGTGGACAAACATAGTGAAAATTGTTCATATTCACAAGTACATTCACCCCTTAAATGGTGCAAACTGATTTTTCTACACTTGTATACATTTAAGAAATCAATTTAATAAATAAATTTTGAGTCCTAAACCTAAAACTACATTCGATAAAATTTATGAATCTCTGCACATCACTATCGTCAATAAAGTAATACAATTATTTCCTTCAAAGTCGTTATCAATTAATACGGAACTTCATGAGAAACTACATTCGATAAAATTTATGAATCTCTGCACATCACTATCGTCAATAAAGTAATACAATTATTTCCTTCAAAGTCGTTATCAATTAATACGGAACTTCATGAGCGGACAAACGTCAAACCGGCCATCATAGCGTGCCGCTAGAGTAGTATACCTTCTGAACGATAGTGATGTTCAACATCAATTCTATTCTATTGTCGATAGTATGAACATAGTAAAGCCGTAGACCGAATTGTTTTTCTCGACGTTGTCCTAATACAACGCGAATGCGCGATCATCGCAAGTTCGCGCGAATTTTACTCGTACGAACTCGCGATAAAACATACTGATCTCGAATAGGTGTCCTAATAGGCATTCGCGCGACAATCGCGTCACGTCGTTGGGCAGTGACTGACTGACTGACTGACTGACAGACTGACTGACTGTGACTGACTGACTGACTGACTGACTGACTGACTGACTGACTGACTGACTGACTGACTGACTGACTGACTGACTGACTGACTGACTGACTGACTGACTGACTGACTGACTGACAGTGACTGACTGACTGACAGTGACTGACTGACTGACTGGTTGACTGACAGTGACTGACTGAATGACAGTGACTGACTAACTGACTGACCGACTGACTGACATTGACTGACAATGACTAACAGTGACTGACTGACAATGACTGACAGTGACTGACAATGACTAACAGTGACTGACTGACAATGACTGACAGTGACTGACAATTACTGACAGTGACTGACAATGACTGACAGTGACTGACAATGACTGACTGACACTGACTGACAGTGACTGACAATGACTGACAGTGACTGACTGAATGACTGACAGTTACTGACTGACTGACAATGACTGACTGAGACTGACAGTGACTGACAGTAACTGACAATGACTGACAGTGACTGACTGACAATGACTGACAGTGACTGACTGACAATGACTGACAGTGACTGACTGGCTGACAATGACTGACAATGACTGACAGTGACTGAAAATGACAGACAGTGAGTGACTGACTGACAGTGACAGACAGTGACTGACGGTGACTGACAGTAACTGACAATGACTGACAGTGACTGACTGACTGACAGTGACTGACTGACTGACTGGTTGACTGACAGTGACTGACTGAATGACAGGGACTGACTGACTGCCTGACCGACTGACAGACAGTGACTGACAATGACTAACAGTGACTGACTGACAATGACTGACAGTGACTGACTGAATGACTGACAGTGACTGACAATGACTGACTGACAATTACTGACAGTGACTGACAATGACTGACAGTGACTGACAATGACTGACTGACAATGACTGACAGTGACTGACAGTGACTGACAGTGACTGACAGTGACTGATAATGACTGGCACTGACTGACAGTGACTGACAATGACTGACAGTGACTGACTGAATGACTGACAGTTACTGACAGTGACTGACAATGCCTGACTGTGACTGACAGTGACTGACAGTAACTGACAATGACTGACAGTGACTGACTGACAATGACTGACAGTGACTGTTTGGCTGACAATGACTGACAATGACTGACAGTGATTGACGGTGACTGACTGACAGTGAATGACAGTGACTGACAATGACTGACAGTGACTGATTGACTGAAAGTGACTGAAAATGACTGACAAAGAGTGACTGACTGACAGTGACTGACAGTGACAGACAGTGACTGACGGTGACTGACAGTAACTGACAATGACTGACAGTGACTGACTGGCTGACAGTAACTGACTGGCTGACAGTGACTGACAGTGACTGACAATGACTGACAGTGACTGACTGACAGTGACTGACTGACAGTGACTGACAGTGACTGACAATGACTGACAGTGACTGACTGACACTGACTGAAAATGACTGACAGTGAGTGACTGACTGACAGTGACTGACTGACAATGACCGACAATGACTGACAGTGACTGACAATGACTGACAGTGACTGACAATGACTGTCAGTGACTGACAATGACTGACAGTGACTGACTGACAATGACTGAGTGACTGACTGACTGACAGTGACTGACAGTGACTGACTGACAATGAATGACAGTGACTGACTGACTGACTGACAGTGACTGACAGTGACTGGCAGTGACTGACTGACTGACTGACAGTGACTGACTGGCTGACTGACTGACTGACTGACTGACTGACAGTGACTGACAGTGACTGACTGAATGACTGACAGTGACTGACTGACTGACTGACAGTGACTGACAGTGACTGACAACCCTCTCCTCTCTACCTCTACCTCTACCCCTACCTCTACCCCTACCCCTACCTCTACCCCTACCTCTAGGTAGGTAGGTAGAGGTAGGTAGATGTAGAGGTAGGGGCAATATAGCAATCTGTAATACAAAATATAAAATAACATTCATACAATATGTTTGGCAGGTAAGTATCTACTTATCGTGTTTTAATCAAACGTGTCCCATCCCTAGTCCATGTACTTTTCGCAACCTAGGTAAGTACTGACCTTGGTCGGGCCAATCAGAACGCGATTCCCCGCGCCCTCATACTTCAGCTAATTGCCAGAATTGTTTCAGTAGAATTAAAATAAACATGAGGTGTCTATGGGATGTATCGTCGATGGTTGTACATATGGGCGCAAGCGCCATGTATCGGCAATAAGTGGAAAATATTGATAAACTATATTTTAGTTTATCGTTTAAATAATTATAAAAATGTGTGAAATAGATGAGATTGATAAATATGATGATGAGAAATAATTATTGGTAAATATTAAACTTTTGACTCTTTGAATGTTTGATGTCTAATTTATTGTTCAATATCACCATTTACTATTGAAATAATAGTTTGCTGTTTAAATATTTATAATAAAATCTATTAGAGTTATTAACATTAACTTTAATCAAATTTAATCATTGCAAAATTTATAATAACGTTTTGTGTAATCTATGGTAGAATCTCCTTGTAGCGCCATCTGCAGGAATTATGACTGTTGGTTGTTTGGTTGGTATTATTTAAATAAACATAGTTTGTTTAAAATAAACCATTTAGAGTTACGTAAAATTCATTTAAATATTTATTTTGATTATTAAGCTATGGTTCAAGAATTATTTTACAGTAATTTTATTTGTTCGTTATACAAAAGAAGTTGTATTGCTATATTTCCGTTATAACCTTGAGAGACAAATATAAAAGCAATCGAATCGTGAAAATGGCATGCATTCCTTTGTTAGATATTGCACTGAAATAAAATAAGTGATATTTGGTGTGTAATTTCACCGTGATTAGACCCTTAATGTGAAAGATCTGGCTTGGTCGCCGACAGCAGCGGTGGGATCACAGCCCCAAAGTTTTTAAGACCTCCGGATGAGGCGTTTTTCATTGTAAAATAAGTGATGGGTCTCAAGTGTTGCGAAAGGTGTGTTGTCAGCGGGGATGATGGATGCACTGGTCACAGGTATTTATCCTGAATTTATTTGATCTGAGTTGTTAAGAATTGATTTTTTTTTATTTGCATAACCGCCAATTTATTTCCCAAATTAATATCTGTTCTAAAACATTACGGAAACGTAAAATTGAAAATAGAGGAAGTAAATATAGCGTTGCTAAAAAACCACGTGTTACATAACCTTCAAAATGTCAAGTCGTATGTTTTGAATGTAATCAGCCGGATGATTAGTCAGAGTGTTTCCAAGCCTAACCCTTTTTAGGCAAACAGCAATTCCAGTTCCCGTGGCAGTTTTAACAACGCTAAGTTTAATTGTAGGGTCATTCTGAGAAAAAAATAAATATGACTACCGTCAAAGCGACGAACGTAATGTTTGAAATAAAACTATCAACTAGTAATAATAATTGTTCATCTGTTAAAATGTAGCACTATTTATGTTATTATTGGTAATAAATAGTACAGGTAAAAGTTCCACGGAATTGTAATTTGAAAAAAAAAAAAGATGTTACCTACCTACTATACAGATGATGACATACTGACGGATGTTGTAGAAGAAGTTAGATGGATTGGTAGAAATGGATGAACGAGCGGCTCTTTAATGACAAACGCATTTTGATAAATGTAAAGCCAGAATCCACCTAGTTTAGTCAGACGCTTTTGGATTCTTACCTAATTCTAACAACTCAGACAAATTGACCAATTGACCGTATGGGCAGAGGAATCAGTGGACATCGATTAACATGCGAGTGCTTCCGTTTCCTCTGTGGCAATGCTGACTCTATGTTGTGTTTGCATTGTGTTGATATGATTTATGATTTATTTTATTTCATGATGTGCAAATCTATTTTTCCCTATCCAAAACATCCCTCCTTAAACGCTGGCTGGCCACCATGCGTATCCTTAAACCTGGTCTTGGTGGCTAGATCCCAGGATGGGTGATGCCTTTTGTGTTGGCTAGATCCCAGGATGGGTGATGCCTTTTGTGTTGGCTAGATCCCAGGATGGGTGATGCCTTTTGTGTTGGCTAGATCCTATTGGTGATGCCTTGTGGGTCGGCTAGATCCCAGTTTGGGTGATGCCTTGTGGGAGGGCTAGATCCCAGTTTGGGTGATGCCTTGTCTGAAATTACGTCATAACAAAAAAAAAAAAAAAAAACTGAAAATATAACTTACAATTTGTGACTTTGACTTTGACTTCATGACTTTGAATTTGACTAAAAAACTGCAAGGGGCACAGAATTTTAAGGGAAACAGCGCAAGGGACGCGCTGGAATCAGCATGGCCGTATGGGCGCAAGCGCCATGTATCGGCAATAAGTGGAAAATATTGATAAACTATATTTTAGTTTATCGTTTAAATAATTATAAAAATGTGTGAAATAGATGAGATTGATAAATATGATGATGAGAAATAATTATTGGTAAATATTAAACCGTTATTTATCAAGGTCTAATATTAAATAGACACCGTTTTGACTCTTTGAATGTTTGATGTCTAATTTATTGTTCAATATCACCATTTACTATTGAAATAATAGTTTGCTGTTTAAATATTTATAATAAAATCTATTAGAGTTATTAACATTAACTTTAATCAAATTTAATCATTGCAAAATTTATAATAACGTTTTGTGTAATCTATGGTAGAATCTCCTTGTAGCGCCATCTGCAGGAATTATGACTGTTGGTTGTTTGGTTGGTATTATTTAAATAAACATAGTTTGTTTAAAATAAACCATTTAGAGTTACGTAAAATTCATTTAAATATTTATTTTGATTATTAAGCTATGGTTCAAGAATTATTTTACAGTAATTTTATTTGTTCGTTATACAAAAGAAGTTGTATTGCTATATTTCCGTTATAACCTTGAGAGACAAATATAAAAGCAATCGAATCGTGAAAATGGCATGCATTCCTTTGTTAGATATTGCACTGAAATAAAATAAGTGATATTTGGTGTGTAATTTCACCGTGATTAGACCCTTAATGTGAAAGATCTGGCTTGGTCGCCGACATACACAATCTCTAAATCTAAACTAAAATGACAGGTCTAAATATATTCCTGTCTCTTTCACAATCCTCCCTGCTGAAGGGGATAGCACTATTTTTAAACCTGTAATTTTAGTTTAGATTTAGAGATTGTGTACAACAGAATCGGCCACATTGACTGTCGAATTGAATTTCACAACATAGCACCGTCGCGCATTGACACAGTGGCAGCATCGCGATCTGGTGATGTTAATACTATGTATCCCAACCTTAACTTCCTTGTGAGATACTTCGAATTTCATAATGCTTTAAAGATAATTTAACGTCGTTTATTTAATACCACGCCGTTTTTCACGTTTGGGTAGGTAATAGTAGTTTATGAAACGGTTGCATAATAGAGGTTATTAAAACACGAGTGTTAGTTTAAAAAACGAGCCGTAGGCGAGTTTTTTAATAGTATTACACGAGTGTTTTAATAACTAATTATGTAGAGTTTCATAAACTACTTTATCTAAACTCATATCTTAAAATCCAAACCATAAAATCTTGGTAATATTTGTCGTAAGTTTTCCTTGATTTTGCTGGCAAAAGATTGTTGGTCGGTGGTCAGGTGGAGTTAAATTCTCTTCAGTATCACTGCTAGACATTTTTCCGCACAATAAAAACCATGTCTTGTAAAGTTTTGAGTAACAAATAAAAAATTTAAATAATATAACTAGCGTATGGCGCCAAAATTCAGTTGTTACCATAGAGATTCTTCTTCTTTTTCGGTTCGTCCCTTTCGGGACAGGCCAAGATCGTTGACTATACAGCCTGGGTTACCATAGAGAAATTAATAGTAGTAGAGGAGTCCTAATGTCCTATAGAAATTAGTGGATCGGAAAATAGCTCAAGCTTATCAAAAATTTAATTTTTAATAGTTATTAATTTTTAGTAGTTATTTTTAGTAGTTACTTAATTTTAAGTAAACTTAATTTTTAGTAGTTACTCTTCTGCAATTTAACACAATTCACAATGTTTAACGCGTTTGTACAGTTACACACATCTACTGCAAGGAGGTTGCACGAATTTCCCGCCATGGCTCAAAAATACCAGAACCCAGTGCGCCTGTACTATAATGTAGAAAAAATTATTTTATAACATTACTTTGCAATAATTTCCTAACAAAGTAGTGTTATAATGAACTTTTTTAATTTTTTTTTTTAAATATTATAGATGTATGTGAATAAAGTAGTCCAATATAAGACACATTTTGATTTCATATTCGGGATTTTAAGATATGAGAGTAGATAAAATCCTTTTTGATTCCACCAGTGGGTTCCGTAGTAATGAACCCTGCATATAATAGCGTTCTAAGGGTCTACAGATACTTCTACTTAAATTTTGAGTACCTACATGACACTGTTGTTCTTTTTTCTCACGTTGTACTTTTTCTCACGTACCTATTTCTCTTTTCCTCACGTTGCGTCGTCGTTCGCTTTTTCTCACGTAGACGTAAATGAGGAGGATATCAATGTATAAATTCATGAAGCGAGCTTGAATGATCACAATAAAATGAAATAAGATTCGGTTTGATTAAAATGAAACAAGATTAAAACATGTCCAACAATTCGGGCCACACGCATTTTGCGAAGTGTGCATTTATTGCTAAACCAGACCCGAAGTTCGACGCACTGGGCGTGCTTGACGCATTGCGGTTACATTGCACCCATAAATTGAGTTATTTTTACAATTTTACTGACGGAGACACATACCTACATGGGTTTATGAAACTGTCATACTGTTATAACGTTAGCGTGCTAATACTATCTAATTCTTTGATCCTAAATTCTTATCAGATGCGATTCTAGTCAAAGAAATAAATGCAGTAAAAGATAATTAAGTATAATCCAGACTTATTAGCATAATAGGATATGATTTTTAATGATATTTTTATTAAAAGGCTGTGTTAGCCCATATCTGAAATAGAAAAACTGTGGTAACCCATAGAAATAATGTTTGGTCCGCTCTGTTATTTTTTCCTAGTTACAAAATTCTAATACACAAGAATTAACCAAATATACCTAATCCAAGTACGTTTGACAGACTTGAGTTAGACATAGAAAATTATCTGATTCCTGTGCCGATTCAAAGTGCCGCAAATGAGAAGAAATATGTTCAGGGTCAGTCGCAAACAACGTACCTATGTTAAAAACTTTATTTTTAGTTTGGTCTATGTTTTATTTTCGCGCGCAAATAGGGCGGTTCGTGTTGTTCTCTGCCATCCCAGTTTTCAAGCCCGCGCCTTCGTTGTAAAAACGTGTCAAGTGTGCACTCGTGATATTGTGAAAAACATCAGACCTTTGCTTTGCCACGACCACAAATCAAAACGAACGACGTCAGTGTGATGAAACGTAAAACGGGGATCCTTTATACGCGTCAAATTAAGCGTTTTTACCATTCTGTCCTCGGCATATTATTGTACAAGTCACGGCAAATAAGTCGACCGGTGACCTTCAATGCGCAGAAGTCGAAAATGAGGTATGTCGGGGTGTGAGGGCGTCGCGGGGAGCAGATTAGCTCTCGCGGATCCCTCGTAAGCGTTGATTGGCTCTCCAATCGTATTGTGTCCCGCTCACTCGTACAACGTTGCGCGCACTTGAAAGTCACCGGTCGACGTACGTGCCGGGGGTTATATTTTTTACAGATCTTTCTGCGAATTTTGCTGAAACGCAATCGCTATATAAAGCGATGAAAAGTAAAGAATGAGAATGTTTACCGCTATTTTGTGTTAAATATTTAGAATATTTATATTTCTAACTAGCTGACCCCCGCAACTTCGTTCGCGTGGATATAGGTTTTTATATAGGATCGGATCGGATCCCATAATTCTTTTATGTACCTAAACTAAATGTAGCCTAAGTTACGCCTTATAACATTGAAAGTTCCATTAAAATCGATCCAGCCGTTTCGGAGATTAGCTGGAACAAATAGACAGACCAACAAACATAAATTTAAACGCACACCAGTTTAAAATAAGCCGTACGTTCAAAGATCCGGGTCCCAAGTTATTTGAACCCAATACTCAGGGTTGTAATGTCTGTCTTTTCTGAACTAAAAAACCTCGTTCGTTCGTTCGTTTCAACCAATGGACGTCCACTGCTGGACATAGGTCTCTTGCAAGGATCGCCACAGCACACGATCTTGTGCCGCCTGACTCCAGCGGCTGCCAGCGACTCGCTTGAGATCGTCTGTCCAACGAGTGGGGGGTCTACCTGCGCTTCGTTTACTGGCGCGAGGTCGCCATTCAAGCACCTTGGGACCCCAACGTCCATCGGTTCTTCGAGCAATGTGCCCCGCCCATTGCCACTTCAGCTTCGCGACTCGATGAGCTATGTCGGTAACTCTGGTTCTCCTGCGGATCTCCTCATTTCTGATTTGATCCCGCAGGGATACTCCGAGCATAGCTCTCTCCATCGCCCGCTGAGTGACCCTGAGCCTTCTTATGAGGCCCATTGTCAGCGACCATGTCTCAGATCCGTAAGTCATCACTGGCAACACGCACTGTTCGAAGACTTTCGTCTTCAGACACTGAGGGATATTGGACGAAAAGACATCTCGAAGTTTCCCGAACGCTGCCCAGCCGAGTTGGATTCGGCGGTTGATCTCTTTGTCAAAATTGGACCTACCTAGCTGGACCGTGTGTCCCAGGTATATGTACTCGTCTACAATTTCGAGTGCAGAGTTCTCAACGATTACCGGGTGGAGCGGAACATGAGCATTAGACATGACCTTCGTCTTACTCATGTTCATTTTTAGGCCCACCTGTTGAGAAACTCTGCTGAGATCGTTGAGCATTGTATTGAGGTCTCCCAGAGTCTCTGCCATCACGACTATATCATCGGCAAACCGTAGGTGAGTGATGTACTCGCCGTTTATGTTGATGCCAAGTCCGTTCCAGTCCAGAAGCTTAAAGATGTCTTCCAACGCTGCGGTAAATAGCTTCGGGGAGATAACATCTCCCTGACGCACTCCTCGCTGCAATTGGATTGGCCTCGTATTCTGGTCCTGTATACGGACTGACATAGTGGCGTTTTCGTACAAACACTTCAGCGCTTGGATGTACCGATAGTCGATCCGGCATCTCTGCAGTGATCTCAATACAGCCCAAGTTTCCACCGAATCAAAGGCTTTCTCATAGTCCACAAACGCTAAGCAAAGTGGCCGGTTATACTCTTCGGTCTTCTGTATAACCTGCCGCAGCGTATGGATGTGGTCTATGGTACTGAAGCCTTTTCGGAACCCGGCTTGTTCGGGAGGCTGGAAGTCGTCGAACCTACGTGCGAGACGATTCGTAATGACTCTCGAGAACAACTTATAGACATGGCTCAGCAGCGAGATGGGTCTATAATTCTTCAGCAGGGTATTATCGCCCTTTTTGAAGAAAAGAACCACCACGCTTCTGTGCCATGCCTCTGGCGTTATTCCCTCGTGAATGACGGAATTGAACAATCGCTGAAGGACTTTGAGTATTGGTCTTCCACCCGCCTTCAGGAGTTCTGCAGTGATTCCGTCATCACCTGGTGCCTTGTTGTTTTTAAGCTGCTTGAGAGCCATACTAATCTCGTATAGGCTGACGTCCGGGATATCTTCGGTATAGTGTCGGGTCAGTTTGGCTCTGGGATCTTTAGCCAAATCTTCAACAGGCTTCTGTGTTGAGGTGTATAACTGTCCGTAGAACTTCTCGACCTCCCTCAAAATCTCAGGTTTTGACGAAATGAGACTACCGTTGTCGGTCTTCAGTCTGCCTCGTTGGTCTAGTGGTTAGCATATTCGACTGCAGATCACGGTTCGATTCCCGGGTCGGGCAAATATTTGTTAGGTATTGGGTTTTTCTGTCAAGAAATTCTCAGTGCCAGCCCGGAGTTGGTAGTTGGCGGTGTTTCACCCCCGTGCCTCGGAGAGCACGTAAAGCAGTCGGTCCCGGTTATTATCACTATCATGTGACAATAGTCGTTAAAGTCCGCCAACCCGCATTGGAGCAGCGTGGCGGGTCTATGCTCTAAGCCCTCTCTCCTATGAGAGAGGAGGCCTGTGCCCAGCAGTGGGACGTTAAAAGGCTGTAGTGGTGGTGGTGGTGGTGGAAGCAAGGGCGTCTCCTGAAGACTGCAGTCTCATTTCATGTCTTTGTTCCATGAGATTGAGAGTATAGTCTGAGAATTTTTTGGTTCTATTTCTACGGTGGGTCTTAAAGAACTTAGACCCGACCGCATGGACAGTTTCCACCAGCCTGTTGTTCAATTCGTCCACTGAATCGCAATCTGCCAGGCAAGCGAATCGGTTTTGCAATTCGAGTTGGAAGCTCTCGGGGTTCTGGATATGGGCACGAGAAGGTCGGAGCGTTGACTTCATCAGTCTGGCCCTTTCAAGCTTTATTTTGAGATTCAATGTGCCTCTTACCATACGGTGATCGCTGCCGGTTTTTACCCTGTTGATCACAGAGACATCATTGAATACGTGCCGTTTTGTAGACATGATGAAGTCGATCTCATTTCTCGTAGAACCGTCGGGGCTCATCCAGGTCCATTTCCTGTGTGGCCGCTTCTCAAAGAAAGAGTTCATCATATAGAGGCCCTCTTTCTCCATGAAGTCGGCCAACATTTGGCCCCTATGGTTCCGTCGCCCATAGCCAAATTGTCCCACTTTCAACTCTACACTGCTTCGCTTACCCAGCCTTGCGTTGAAGTCCCCCATCACAACATTGTAGTAGGTGTTAGAGGCATGCATGGCTTTTGATATATCCTCATACATGACCTCTACCTCCTCGTCGGTATGTGTCGATGTCGGTGCGTAGACCTGTATGACCTTCAGCGAATACCGTTTGGTTATTCTGAGTATAAGGTACGCTACCCTGCTCGACACACTTTCGACTTGCACAATGTTGTTAACGAGGGACCTGTGGACGAGAAACCCGACACCACCCTGGGATTTTTGATCACCATCCCGGTAGTAAAGCAAGTTGCCGGATTTAAGGATTATCGAGTCCTCCCCCTCTCTTCGGACTTCAGATAATCCTATGACACCCCATTTCAACTTGCTCACTGCTTCTTCCAGCTCGATAATCTTTTCGTCGGTCCTCAAAGTGCGTGCGTTATATGTTGCCAGGTCCAGTCGTCGGGGTTGGCAGCGGAATCTCTTCCGGAGATTCTTGACACCCCCTGCCCCGCCGTTACCGTAACCGCTGCCAGAGCTAGGAATAGCGGGGCCGCCGGGGACTAGGGGCTGTGGCTTTGTTCTAATATCCATACAAGGGTATGCCCATAATCGCCACGCTGGGCAGGCGGGTTGGCGATCGCAGGGCTAGACTATTGCACCGATGTCGCTGCTGCCCGACATCGGCCCTTGCCATTTCTGTAGTCTAGCCGATATGAAATGGTTATACCGCCATTTGTCGGTCGTCAGAGCCTCGTCTGTTGATTAGCAGGGGGCACCACGTGCAGGTGAGGTTGACAATTGGAGTGCTGAGATGGAGGTGCACTCCCTTACCCCCCTAACTAAAAAACCTATGACCTTGAAATATTTACGGGACAATACTTAAAGTACTACCTTTCTAACAAAAAAAGAATGAGTGAAATCGAACAACGCGTTAATGAATTACAGCTAAATATACGTTTTAACTTTCATCCTCTCTCCCAAGGGAACCGTGCTGAATTTCGGGATAAAAAGTATCCTATGTCCTACCTCGGAGTATAAACTCAAATCGTGCCAAGTTTCATTTGAATCCATTCAGTAGTTTCGGCGTGATGCGCGGCCAAGATACAGACAGACAGACAGACAGACAGAGAAAAATAAAACAAATTGCAGTTTTGGCTTCAGTATCGATTATAGAGTGCCCTCCAATAAAAATTTTCAAAATATCTTCAATGTACAGAATTGGATCTGTTACAGTTTTATTATATTATAGATTGTATAATGATTTAAATAAAATCTAAAAACTCTGTCTACATCCAAACTGTTCTAACTTAATTTTTCAAACAGGTAGGTATATTTTGTCGACGAACTAGGACAACCTATCGATCTCGGTTAGTTTATTCTGCACTAAGGCTTGAACCTCGAAGCCACTTTAATCCGAGATGTTGCACTTGCCGAGATAATTTCACGCCAGCCGACGTTACGAAGGCATGTCGGTATGATATCGAATTTTCATACCTAGGTTCGGTTGGTAACTATTCGTCTCTATCGAGTTACTATGGTAAGCATGTTTGATTTAATACCTGGTATTTGATAACTATCAATTTAGATATACTGGACGTCTGTTGATGCTATTTATCTCATACTTCCACCACCAATCGATTAACATATATCTTTGAAGTCTTATCACATAGCAATGGTAAGTATTTTCCTCGGTTTCACTACGGTATCATATACCTAATAGTGCTAGTAAAGAACCTCTCGAATGAGTTTGGGATCTAAAGCTCTCATGTTACTTGCCAAGTAGGTAAGGGCGTTCTCATCTAAGGCTCCGTCATAACTCCTCAATGAAATCGTAGCCGCATCAACCGGTCAGCTGCAAAAAGTTTGTTAAAAGTACCTACCTACTACAAAATGAGAGAGTGAGAAAAGTGAGTGTTTCTTAATCATTATCAAGAAGCGCTTTCCAACCCGCATTGGAGCAGCGTGGCGGGTCTAAGCTCTGAGGCCCTGTCTGCTATGAGAGAGGAGGCCTATGCCCAGCTGTGGGACGTTGGAAGGCTGTAGTGGTGGATCAAGGGCTGACCTCTATCATACTAGTTGGCTGGACTGGCTGCGTCATATAAAATCAATTACTGCTATTCTTACGTCTATCACTTCAGTCCCGTCCCGTAGTCTTCCCTTCACTCTCATTTATATTTCTTTTCGTAATCATCGCCAAATTCGCGATACTCAAGTTGCTTCATTTTGACGCCGTCTAAGTATCAGCCTGTCCGGTTGTTAAAGTCTAAAAGTAACAACAGAGCGCACTCAAATCAAGTTAAAATAAGAGTGGCAGCGAGAAGGTTGTATCAGATTATTTTTTCATGTTTATTTTTTTCAAAGAAGCGGGAAACGCGATCGATACTGCTAGGGTATTCTGGTTAAGGTCGGAAGTTACTTAATCTGGGATGGTGCACTTGTCGAGATAATTTCACGCCAACCGACGACGTAGCGCGGTACGCTTAACTATCAACCCTATTTCATATACTTAGCTCTAGTTGCGAAATATTCGTGCATCTGAAGTTACATTAGCTCCCGGGAATTGTGCAATGATCACACTTCTTAGTAAGTAGGTAGAGATTTTTGCTAACGATAGATTACAATTGAATTGATTAGTACCTACCTAAGTAGGTAGAGATTAAAATTGTTGACGATAGACTACAATTGAATTGATGCTGATTTTGTAGGATGGAAGCAGGCGATACTTCGCGCACGTCCATGACACACAAGGCCCAAAAACTTATTTTACTATAATTCGTGCAGTGTACAATATGCAGCAGTTAGAAATAAATAGTCAATAGATACATTATTAGGTATTGAGGGTGGTTCGTGCACCTGCCACCGGCCCATTAGCATGCTAGTAGAGTGTATATGTATTGTAACAAGGATTCCTCGGGACTTTAAAGAAACATAATACCGCGGACGAAGTCGCGGGCAAAAGCTAGAATTGTTATATACTGGACAAATAGGTATTACATTGTGCACTCTTATAATCCGCAAAACCAGAAAAATCTGTATCGTACAAAGTACCTACACCAATTTTTACAGAAATCTCTCAAACATACATATTAGCGCTGATCTAAAATTAATCAGTGAGTGTCATTACTTACATAAGCTCAGCCGGGTCCTACTACAGTATAAGATCAACTATTACTACTATGCTACCATATAAGTATCAAACGTTCGTTAAACCTCCTTTGTACCTGGACGGGGAACACTGCAGATAAATTCCTCATAATAAAACTGGATCACGAGAACGCACGAGTTTCATGCGAGTAACACCAGTCCTAGATTTTTGCTTCGCCACAAATCAAAATGTATGACGTTACATGATGAAACGTGAACCCGCCGCCTTTGTGCCGTCACATTAACTCTTTGTGTTATTCTTTCCACATCGGATGGAATATTTATGGTACACGCGAACAAATTGTAAGGGAATTCGCAAAAACGGGACGTGACTAAGATTTAACGAATTTGTTGGTACGTAACCATTGGTGGTATGAAATGTCGTATGGTAACTTTTTCATGCTTTCCATTTTTCCTTACGTAGTAGCCCGGTCAATTTAGTCATCCAAGGTTACAATAATTCACACTTGGCTGAAAATTGGTAGAATTGTTCAAAACACTATTTTAAATGAAATGTGAAAAGTCCTCATCAATACGACACCTGGAAAAAAATTTATTCGGGGTCAAAGGTCAGAAAAATGGGTTTTTCGCGATTTTCAGCAAAGCGGTAAGTTTTATTATATAATTAGCCCAGACAAAAATTGTAGATCAGATAATTATCTGTAAAAATGTCCAAATACTTTTTTCCTAAGTGAGATATATAACGATTCAAAAAGTTGAAAGAGTTGTAATCGTCATAATATGTATAAGTATATCACGTATATACATCACTAAAGCTGTAAAATAAGTAAAAATATCGTTCTTGTATTGATCGATGAGGACTTTTCACATTTCATTTCTAATAGTGTTTTGAACAATCCTACCAATTTTCAGCCAAGTGTGAATTATTGTAACTCACCCCTATTTTTTGGTCTAATTTGACCGGGCTATAGGCAATTTTGGTATTTCTTTAATTATATATATTATTAATTAGATTGGTATATCCTATACGTACTAATCTTATTCAAGAGATACCGATACCTATGTAAACATGTTCATGGGATACTTATGGGTTGAGAGCGATAAGAGAAAGTAATGCGTTTCTCTACGCGATCAAATCAGAAATGAGGAGATCCATAGAAGAACCAGAGTCATCGACATGTTGCAAGTTAGTAGTTACCTATCTAATTCCTATCAAGGTGCCTTTGATAAGTATGATAGATATTCTCGCCTTCGAACCTCTACAGTTATTCGCCTTTTGAAATTCTTTACTTATAAATAAATCCCACAAAACTTCGCGCAAAATATAAAGCAATTTTAAAATGTACACACGGTTTATTTCTCCGGCTCTCGAGTTTTTCTCAAGACGCTGCTCGGCGAATGGCAGAACACGTGTCGGGCGTTTTTTGATATCCAAGCCCGTGGAATTTAGATCTCCCTCCGCTGACCATTTATATTATTTTTATTCGCCCGTAACCAAATAACAAACAGCATTATTTGTAGCTATGAAACTAGGAGACTTTTTACCCGACTACGGCAAAGCCAAAAGGAAGGGTTATGATTTTAGCAGTCTATGTAGGTACCTATGTATGTATGTATTTTGTATCAGATTCTGTGTGTTCCATCGTAGCGCCTAAATTACTGGGCCAATTTTGATGAATGAAGTGTCAATTGATTCGTTGTTATAGTGCGGGTGACATAGGCTACATTTTACATACGAAAAAAAATCGAGAAGTGACCTTCGCGGCTTAAACAAGAATATTAAGTTAGTTTCAGATAGACATATCAGATGGCGCGACTAGCTTCTTATACCGCGCTTCTTCCGTTCGAATTCTCATTAGTACGCACTTGAGTACACGTTTTTCTGCACACTAAATTAGCGGTCTGGTTTTAGTTTACGAACGTTATCTCTTGTTTACATTTTTAACCCTCGACGCAAAAACGACGGGGTGTTATAAGTTTGACGTGTCTGTGTGTGTGTGTGTGTGTGTGTCTGTCTGTCGGTTCCCCTGTGGTGCTCAAACGGGTAGACCGATTTGAATGCGGTTTTTTTGTTTCAAAGGTGAATTAGTCGAGAGTGTTGTTAGCTATGTTTGATGAAAATCGGTCCAAGATGGCCGCCGCTACAAAATGGCGGATTACATATTTTTTCACAACTCCCTTAATATGGATATCAAATGAAAGGGCTTGACTAGTAGAATAGCACTATTGCAAATCCAAGATGGCTGCCATTACAAAATGGCGAATGTCGGGGGTTTTTTAAATTTTTAATTTATACTTGTAAGTATAGAACGGAACAGCAATATTTGTAGCTATGAAAGTAAAAATAATCCCACGCTTTTGTGCACTAGCACTTCTATGCGGTGTTATAGAGTATAGACGTTAAGACTTAGCCTCCCATTCGGAGGACCGAGTTCGATCCCCGGCACGCATGACGCACTTCAACTTTTCTGAGTTATGTGCTCTTTAAGCAATTAAATATCACATGGTTCAACGGTGAAGGAAAACATCGTGAGGAAACCTGCACGCCTGAGAGTTCTACATAAGTTTGTTAAAGGCGTGTGACTACCAATCCGCATCTGGCCAGCGTGGTGGTCAAATCTAAAAAACCTTAACTTACCGTAACCGCAAAAATGCAACTCACCCAAGTGTCAGTTGCACGAAGGGCGCGGCGGTTAAAGTTCAGTTACTGTTAAGGTTAAACTTGCCCACCAAAAAAACAAGGAAAAGGGTTGCATATGAGTCAGTATTCGTACCTTCTTGGTTCATATTTAGGGTCAAATGGTAAAAATTCAAAGAACCCTAACTTGTTACAATTTAACCTTAATCGTAACCTTACCCTAACCGCTCTACCTGCAACCCACCCTAACTATAAATCAGATACTCTTACATGTTTGACATTATGGTTAGCTAATTTATCGCCGCCACGCGTTTCATGCGGCTGCGTTATACTTATTATAATAATCACCAGTTATAATCGTGTCAGAATTACATTCCAATTAAAGATTTGAATTCAAAGTTGTTCCGAATAAGTTCACCGTCTATTTTACTGAATGCACGCAATAGCAAGCCGCGAGAGGGGTGTGTACCTACCTACTGTAGGGGGCCAGGCACGCCTGTTATTTATAATTTATACCCTTAATTACGTCTCGTTGAACTTTCGATCTTTGACGACATTACTAGAGCGATTTTAATCGGAAAACTAAACATAAGAAACGTCACAAATAGCGGAATCAAAGTTTTTCATTCCATTCTTTCGGATTGTCTAATGACTGAATGAAAGAATGAATAGATTTTTATTGTTCACCACAAGACAAAAGGTACTGAGGTAAAATAAACATTAATAATGTAAGTTAGGTAGGTTGAGCTTATGATATAGGTACTAGCGGTCCATCCCGGCTTCGCTCGTGGTACATAATATATAGCCTATAGCACTCAGGGATCACGTACATATTCAACGGTGAAAGAATTTTTGAAATCGGTCCAGTAGTTCCTGAGATTAGCGCGTTGAAACAAACAAACTCTTCAGCTTTATAATATTAGTATACATACCTAGATGTATATCGAAATTCAAAATCATTTATTGCAATACATATCTACTCAAAACATTTGCACAAGTAAGGAATTAAATCAAAATATGAAATCGAGTGAAATTATGAATGATGTATGAGTTTCACAGAATCGTTCATTTACTTTAAAAATATCATAAAAGTATAACTTCAATTTCTCTACATCTATTAAAACTCCTTTAAGTATTGCAAATGAGAAGTTAGTCCGAAGATTTTATTAAATTTCTGTAAGATAGAGATTTCTCGAACTTTTTTATTGGCCTATTAATGTTCAGCTGAAGTAAGACTCGGCAGAACTGATATGTTTGAAAACTTTACATTCGAAGATAAGTAATATTATTAAAATGAATCACGAGATCTTAACTTTAAGTAGGTACCTACAGTAATTTTTATTTTGAAGAAAATCACCTTTTCACCTAGCTAGCTTACAAAACACGTCATTGCTGCTTAAAACCAGCGAGCAAAAGTCAATTTTGCACACTCAGTGAAGAAAAGCGTTTTGAATATAGAACAACACTGCGAATTGGAATTTGTCAGTTTTTGGCTCACGAAACGCTCAGTAAAATTCAGATCCTCTAAACTTTTTTCTTCATTATTTATATGATGTATATAATATTAAAAAAAAAAAAACTATTGAACTTTTGATGTAAGTATTTTAATTTGGGATATTCAGAGCTGGAATAAATATGAAGCACTTCCCCAAGCACTTTTATAACACCAGATCATCTAAAATTAAACTTTTCTGTGCATCTTACGTTCAAGCTATACATCCGTATACGGAGCCTAAAATGCGTTTAGTATCATTACAGATATCCGTTATTTGCACACTAAACATGCCAAGTAAATGTTTGTTTGCTCGGTGTTCACCAGAGGAAGTTAATTTCTCATAGATTTACACATAAAGGGCATCCGAGTCATGCACTATAAATGTTTATTTTATTGATTTTCACACGGCCCTACTACAATGCATCTAGTAGTAGACTAACACCAAGCCAGAGTTAGTTCGACAAAGTTCCAAATTCCTCGAATTAAATTGCCAGGGAGCAACTTTATCGTATTGAAATAATGAAAATGCCCAAACACCCCCAGTGTTCGAAAAAGTTTTTATTTTGATAAAGTTCCGCTCTCTCGTTTTACGTGCTGCTGGAGACTGGGGTTAGAACTTTGTGTTAGTAGGTAGCTTTTTATTTTGCTATCGGTTTCGTTGTGCATTTTATTTGGCAGTAACGATTGATAAATTGCACCTACTGCGTGGGCAAATAAAAATCCTAGTTAATTTTTACCTGCAATATGCAAAATTTGTTTAGATTTGAAAATCAGACTCTACTTTAGCCGTAGAGCTCTAGCGTCAAATTACCTACTCATTTAGTTAACAATTTATTCTTCTGTATATTTTTCGATATTGTTAAATTGGCAGCGAAATTCGCGTTCAAATAGAAAAAGAAAAACCTTTGTGACTTTAACCTGGCATCAACCCCCGCAATGTAAGCAAACGAATTTTAATTGGTCTCTGGAAAAATATAAGCTTTTCAAAAGTTTTCTGTCGCTTAATTCGACCCTGCAATTACGTAACGAATCTGACCCGGCAGCGAGTTCAGATTTTTTCTCGAAGAGGGGAAATAATAGGAAATTTCGCAACGCATCGGCTCTGGATCCCTAGTCCCTACTGTTACAATCACTGTCGTAATCACAACCTTACGACTCGTCGAGCGTTACGCCCCCGAGATGTCGCCGCTAACGAATTTTTAATAGGCCTTTCGGAAGCATAAACAAAAGCCTAGCGGGAAGCCCCTTTAGAGTTTAATTGCAGGTTTAGGATATGCAGGCAGTTTTTTAACACGATTATGACGTCGCAGGGTCGTGGATTGGGGCGAGGAGGGCTGCGTCACGTGCGAGGTCCGCACTCCGCAGCCCGACGCATGCGAGACCGCGGGGCGCCGGCGGCGCAGGCGCGCGCTCAACCCCCCGGCCTCCCTCGTCCGCCAGTCTGCCGCCGGCCACCGCGCGCCCTGCCTGTCCGGAGCGCCGAGCCGCGCGCCGCGAGTGCCCCCGACTCCGAGTGATGACGACTTGTGACTAGTGCAATGTTCGTGCTCCGTTGTGCCCTCGTCGCGGCCCTGCTCGCCTCGGCCGCCGCCGCCTGGCAGGAGAACGTCCGCCCCAAGGTCTTCGCGCAATTAGGTTAGTAACGACTCCCGTGCCGTCACATGTTAGCGTCGACGAGCCCCCATAACCTCCTGACAACTTGACAACTGCGCTTTCGCTACAGAGCCTACAGAGCGGAAAAGCTCATGTTTATTTTGGTTGATGACATTGACACCGCTCGTCTGAAAACATTTCAGTGTGTTTATGTTTGTGATGTTTTGGACATCACGAACATACTCTACGTAGTAGTAGACTCTACGAGTAGAGTCGAACTGAACCTCACGGTTCAGTTGACTATTATCAATATTGATTACATGTAGGAATCTCTTTTGGATACTTCTATGAAAAAGATGGGGCATGAATCTCATGATGAATTTCTGATTAAGTTCCTATAAGAACTCAATAAGAAAGTGAATTTACAACCCAAAGATAAAACAAAACCAACGTTACCCAATTCCAATAGGTAACCAACACGATATTGTCCACGAGATTTCTATTAAAGTCTATTAAGTAGAGACTCGAGTTAAATTAGTAATGTTGTTTAAGTGCACTGCAATATCCATTGGGCCGTATCATCCATCAAGCCGGATATAAGAAAAACAGTTTAATGTAGCAAACAACGAAGTTATTTCGAATTCCATAACGTTGGACCGCCCGAATAATAGTAACGTCGCCGAAATTGCGCCTTGTGGCACTCCAATAACGAGTCACAGTCACGCAATAATTCATCCTATGGGAATAAAGGCAGAGTGCACAACTAAATAGAGGCATTGTTTTATTGTGCAGTCTGCAATGCGGGGGACAGCCACGTGGCACTCATTAGTGCAGCACAAAGCGAGGCAGTTTGTCCTGCGTTTTGCAATGTTATGCCCGGATTAGCGATGCGATGTTTAACGGACTGGATGAAACTTTGTCTAACTTCTGCATTTGATGAGAACGCGTAGTTGTATCGTTTGTGTGGAACTGTACAGACTGAACTGTTGACTCACTGGTGGATGAGAAAGTTTGCGGTGGCTGGCTAGGAGCCGGTTATTTAAGGGTAGGAACCTACTGTGAATTGTAAATGTGGTTATTTTAGCAATGAATAAGATATTCATGAAAGTTATAGATACTACGATTCTGGTCCAAATATGGAATGAGATAAGAGATTAAAATTAGAGAGTAGGTTTTAGTTAAATTGACTACTATTTAATTTTGAGGATGGCGCGTGAGCATAAAAAATTATTAAAATTATAATGGATGGCTTCACCGAAATGGCCAGTACCTATAGACTTAGAGATGGTTAAAATTTTTTATTGTAGTCAATATGTAGTTTAGTGAAATGAAATTGAGAAAATAGTGAAAAGTTTCCTTTTGAATAGTATTGTTCATGAGTTTTTTTAAGTATACCAACGTTTATAAAGTCATCAAACTCTTTTTATCTTGAACCTGTTTATCATGTTACACCAAATGGGATGACAAGTCATCGCCTTGCCTTACACAATGATATTACTGTTGTCTGCACAGCTATCAATTAAAGAAGTCTGGATGTGTATCCATGACATCACTGGTCTAGACGGCTTCGTCGGACGCATATCCGCCCATTGTATCCGGTAGTTTTGTTTGCCTTTGGAATTCAATAACTATTAATGGTTCCATTATCTATATTGAGATATTGAAATCCTATGTAAACACTTTATGTCAATAACCTGTTGCAAACATCTTTGATATAAAGTTAAATATGTAAAAACTAAAAAGTAACAATAGAGTGATGTGTGGCTTAGTTACTCTAAGCTATATCAATTAATTGCGCTTGTCAAGCAAAGTTGACCTATGTCGATAACTGGATGGGTATTCCACTTTGTTGGTCGAAACACACTGATAAAATTTGAAACGTTGATAGTGAAACAAAATTATAATCTGGCTACTCCTTAACCGGTTGCGGAATCGGATATCAAATGGCAGTCGCTCCGTTTCGACACTAACGGTATAAGATTATAAGCAGAATATGATTAAAATCGTGAAGATCCTGGAAATAACAAGAGGCCAAGCTAATTCCTTAAAAATACTACCTAACGCATTGTTGCTGCAAATGTTAATAGATAGTGGTATTCAATCATGTGGTTCACCTGCACACTTTTTATCGAATTCATATAAAAAAAATAACTTCAATGAAGTTAAACTATATTATAGTAGTTGTTTGTTAAATAACAATAGTTAAGTTAATCACTCCAAAGTATTTGATTAAAGTACTCTCAAGTGACAATTATGATATGAATACAGTGGCGTAATTAAGTAAATTAATTGCAATTGAAAGTCAATAGGCCGAAATGAAGTAAGCAGAGATGACGGAGCGGAGTTAATTACACCACCATAGTTCTGTTTGATGTTCGGACAGTCGTAGTGCTCGTGTCAACACCTCTCGCGTAATGTGATCCACCAATTCAAACCTCAAACCTGTACCCGGGAGGCTGTGGAAATTTTTGTGGACATGCTTTATAAACGTTGAAAGTTCTGCTGTGTTACCTGAATGCTAGCTAATGCACAATTCTTCCACATGAATTGAGAGTTCTTCTGCGTTGTCTGAGTGCTAGCTAATGCACATTTCGTGGATAAAGTTTTAAGAAAATATTTTTTCATACAAACTTTACCACCTCTTTTCACGCTTTTAAGGATGGAATTTCAAAAATGACAAAAATCATACTAGGTAATTGAATATTTTCTCCAAACTTAACCTTAACCTTAATCCAGCACCGACTCAAAATTGTCTACGGCCTCTTGGTCTTAAGCGTTATCCCCCAATTCAAACCAGAGGGTTCACGCTAACCGCATAACGTGGTTTAATATACGCACGATCAAAGGTCTCTATGGAAATCGGAAGATATGAAGTTCAGCCTTTATTACTTCGTTATTTCCATACATATTTGCTTTAATGTCTACATTTTGAAATGTTTCGGTTAACTTATTTCGAATTTCCTTATCGTATTTATCTTCTCGTCTTATCGCTCCTAGGAACATCTTGATATTTCTTTCTGACACTTTTCAGGATACGTTTTATGCAAAGTTTTCGGTATACATTATATTACGACTGTAGTGTTAACCAATATGACCCGCATACTGAATACATAATTAAGTAGGCAATCTAGTTTAAGCAAAAGGACATAAACGTTAATTGGTATTCATGATGCTAACTTAGACGTGATCATGCAGGGCACATAATCGCACGTATTAGAAAAATAAAACTGTATTAGATATATAACTTCAAAATACGCCCTCATTCTAAGCAGACGACATAGCCCAAAGCTTGGCTCTATTACCACATTTTGTAATTTATAAAGCTATAAACTGTGTATCAGCTTTTGTATTTTGGATCATGTTATACACTCAATCTTTTATTTCCGCCTAATGGACTAATGAACAAAAAATGCCCTCTAGGAATTACGATATCATTATGGTTTCGGTTTAGTAGATAGCGGTTGCGATCTAACTAACCTAATTTGTGGGTAATGTACTGCACTTTGTGTCCGCAGACGTCTGATATAGTTATTATTCTCAGAGTACATCGCGAGGGAATTGGTTCAATTTGTGCAAATTGTATACAAAATGGGAAACTCGAGCTGCACATGTAGTATTGAGGGAATGTAATAACTCTCTAAGTTCTTCAAAGGAAAAATAGATGAGCACTATAACTGTTTCAGATGTGATAAAATTTAATGTATCTACCTATATGTATTGTGAAAGTATACAGAACTATAATTGTGTGCTTATTATTATTGTAAAGTGCATCTACCTACTGTTGGGACCGGTTCATGAAGTGTAGGTAGAGATATGCATGAAGCTATGTTCCAAATGCGCCTAATAACGCAAGTTAGCTACACAGTAGAAATCTTATAGAAAATAAGAACAAGTTTATCAAATTAAAAGAATAAATCACGAGGCCATAAACTCGAATGTACTATTCGTAACAAATAAAATATAACAAAAAATATGAACACAATTCTAAATCTAAAACATTTTTTATGGACAATACAGACTTAAACAGGTGCCGCCTCTGAGGTTCAATTTCAAACGTTTTATGGTGTTACATTATGGTTTCCGACACCCCCTTTTATACTTTAACTGCTAGGATTATAGAGCGTTTAAGTGGGCCCATAAAATAACTGTTCACTACCTGAAGAAGAAATAAATTACTTAAGAGGATAATGCTTTTATATCCTGGAATGTTTTGTACGTGTCGCGTTTTGCCTTATGGGTATTTATTGGGTCATTCGTCAGGAACCAATACCCAAGGGTGGTGTTATGTGGTTGGGGTGCATAATACTGCTGTGACGCGATGTTGTTTATGATTGGGCTCTCCTGAACAATTTATTAACGTTTCGATGCGGTCCACAGGGGAAGTAGCTTGTCTCAAATGATATAATAAATTATATCAGCTGTCCTCAATATCCTCCTATAAGGAATACAAAACCTACAAAAGTTTTCATTGTCCGCAGTCTCCAAACACTCCGACCCTTGTTATTTTTGTATCGAGACGGTCCACAGCGATAATCATATATAGCTTCATATTTTTCCTATTAGAAATTGGACCATTTTTCTATAGCCGTCTCCAAAAACTCCAGTTGTAGCGCTGCATGTAATGTATATCGTGTTTTTATGGCTTTTTTGGACCACCCGTTGTGTATGCAAAGTGGGTCGAATCGTTTCACAACAGTTCCCGCAACGATAACCGCTAATCGAAAAGGACAAAAGTTCAAACATCCATCGACAATGCGATAGCTTGCGCCGAACGGAATGTAATTTGGGAACAGAACAAAATCAGTTCAATAGCAACGAGACACAGTGAAAAGTCGGTTGTTGTTTATTTTGCGGTCGAAATAGTCGATGTCGACCCTAAAGTAGGAGCAGTAAGTCGGGCTACGGGTTTTGATCAGCTTATTCTGAATGAGTTTAACGAAGAGCATGACACGCACGTGCGTGCGGCATTCACCGTCGCGGTCTGGAGGGGAGGGGGGAAGAAGGATGGCGCCGCCTTGCGGGAGAGAGACATCTCGGCTTTATAGAGTACGATATATCTTGGTATACCAACCAACTTCACTCCGTGTGGGAGGTATACGCCGGCATTTGAATAATTTTTAAACATCCTGATAAATCCCGATCAGTATTCCTTCGGTGTTTAATTGCGGCACATTCCAAAATGTTTAAAATTATTTCTAGGTTAAGTTTATTTGTGTTAGGTATGCAGCAATTCCCTTCATATTGTATTCTATGAATAACAAAACAAACTGCTTACTATGCAATCGTGCACGACGGTTATGCCTCAAAATGTATTTCTTTACGAGAATTTTCGAGTACAAGTTTTTCGAATACGTTATTGAAGATTGGTCGTAACTCGTATACGTTGTAATGTTTTTCGATGATATTGCTTCTCGTTCCAAACAAGAACATTATTGTTCGACTTGAGCAAATGGCGGCTGTTTTATTCAAATTTCGCCTTGTTTCAACAACATAGATAGAGTAATGCAATAAAGTTGGTCGATATTTTCGTTCAACCCTTGCTGACGACGACGCAAATATTGGTAATGAAAATATTTGTTGAAATACTCGAGACCAGAGAGTTTTCATTTCACTAGAGTTAGCGATGATCCGCAAAATGGCCTTGTATTGACTAGACTGTACCTACTGTACTAAGGGATACCAATGGAGCTTTTAGTCATTCAGTAAATTGGCGCTAGTCAGTAATATTGTCAACTTCTGTATATATGAAACTGTACTATATCTGGCTGACTAACAGACAAGACGGCTTTACTGGTGGTCATGGAGATTTGAAATTTGAGGAAATTTTCCTTCAATACCTTACAGGTGCACTAAAGAGGGATTTTTTCGAATTCTATCCCAAAAAGGGTGGTGAAGTTTCTATGATGAGCTTAAATCCATGCGAACGAAGTATAGGCAGTGTACCATTATGATGCAGCACTTACGATAATGTAGCAATAGTGAAAGAGATAATGACAATTAATTAATGATTACCAATTTCTCGTTCGTAGTACTTTTTTTTAGTCGTTTAGCTTTTGTGACATTTGATGTATGAGGTTTGCTCCTCCTGGTGTATTTAACTCATTGCTCGAGGTTATTGCAGAAAAAAAGCTTTTTTGTGAGACAACTGCGAGTGTGTCTAGCCCATTGTGATGCAGTTTTTAAATCCGGATTAAAAGGAAGCTCATAATAAGCTCGATGCGGGGCTGTTGCGTCGCGTCGGGAGTTGGGACATCGTTTGTATCAACTCTTCTGTAACGTTCTGCCATTGTACTAAACAAAAACATTGTTGAATTGCACAATTTAAAATTGTAATCCACATTATTTGTGTTCGGATACGGAAATAATAATAAAAAACGGACAACAAAAAAAAATATTTTACCCTTTGACTATTTCAAAGGGCAAGATAATTATATATTTTTTCCTCTACTTATATCTATCTAAAAAAAATCGGCCAAGTTCGAGTCGGGCCTCGTTCTGTTAGGGTTTTGAACATATAAGTATGACAAACTTAATGTTTTTTCAATATTTATTGTAATACAGTAGGCACACAATTTAATTAAAAATTCCTAATTGGTTTATTTATCGAGTTAGATCGACTTCTATGCCAAAGGTCAAATGAGTTCAGCGGTTCAAGTAAAAATGGAACAGACAGACGGACACACTTTTGCATTAATAATATTAGCCTTAGGCGTAATAATATAAGGTTTTTCCGTTTTGAATTCTTAAGATTAGATTCCATTCGCCATGAAAAATCTCAATCACAGAGTTCTAAACATTCTGCGGACTCCACTCTTTACATTACCAACATACTTAACACCGACAAAACCTTCGTTTGAAAAGGCACCGATGAATAGCAAGGAGTCAATGGGTCGTAAGAAATGGGCCAGTCAGTACTCACACAAGTGAAATGCACTCTGAAACCAGCTTACTGAGAGCTTTCTCGGGCATAGTGGCGCGCCGCTTTTGCTTAAGCCAGGTGGCATGTCATCACGGTGAATTGTGGTTTTATAATATTTTCTCCATTGTTTTTCCCTACGGCAATTCGGAGTCACTTCTGAATTGCTCTGTAATTTAGCGTGTAATTACACGAATAAAAGCATCTTACCGCGCCAACCTGGGAGATTTTAAATGGTTTTTAATGCTTTTTACGTGTACCTAATGAGTTTTAGGACCTTCGCACACGGTATCGCGTCGACACCAACTCAGAAAAGCATTGAAATGTGAGCTTTACTCACGTACAGTAAAATTTTATGAGCGGCGAGTGGACGATGCGTGTGCAACGCGCCGTACGTGGACTTAAAATACTGCACATTACGTACTCGATATAAAGCTCATATTGCAATGCTCTATTTTGAGCCGAGTTGGTGTTGAGGCGATACAGTGTGTGAAAGCCTTTAGCCGGGCTTGGTTTTTGCGTAGTTGTGTACGATTTGTAGTGTACAGTAGGTACGCGAACCTTTACGTGAGTAAAAAAATGTTAATTGCTTTAATGATCTACGGTACTGTAACTTAACAAAAATAAGGGACACCCTGGATTTATTTTTGTTGGTAGATTTAATACCGAAAAATCAACCCTTACACGGATATGAAAGTCTGTGTCAATGCACCGCAATGTTCTTTATGCGCCACTTTATCACAACCTGTCGTAGGGTGTAGGCCAGCTTTATATCTGTAAGTTTTACTCACGTAAAGTAGCTTACTATTTTGCAATTTTTTTAAATAAGTAGTTTTATATTTTCAACCATAAAGTTGATTACGTATAGCTAATTAAGCTAATTACGTGATTGTAACTTACAAGTAGTAAGGCCGGTCATAACACACACAAACTTCGAAGCCAAAATAACATTAAAAATATCTATATTATACTTCTTTAGGCGCGTTATGAAATAAATATGAGAATGATTTATAATGCGTGCGTACAGGGTGACATTTTTTTGTAGACATCCGTCGATGATGTCGATGCCACTACCATTGAATCTGCAGAGATCGATATCGGAACCTGTGCAATAACAACAGCTGATGTAAATTTCTGCACGTTAGTAAAGTCACTGCTCTCTCTCTGAATATGCAGGGGGGTCTTTGTTACGGTGGTGATTGGTTCCATTAATAAGGCAGGTGGTCGCACAATGTAAGCTCCAACAATGGTATGCTGAGGGTGGGGTATCGCGTGCTCTCTCTCTATTGAAAAGCATTTCTCTCTAAATTAATATTTATTTTCTACTTCGCTGGGAGCTATTTTAGTGTGGTAGTTCGGTATCGATTTAAGTAGGACCATATGGTCAAAATAGTCATGGTTACGTTCTGAGCGTGAAAATGACGGTTAATTGTTTCGATTGGATTCGATCAAAGGTTGTCGAACATGCTTAGGTCAACACACGGAATGCATTTGGACTGCAAGCCGACTACATAAGTGGGTAAAACTTCTAAAGACCGTGCAAAATGTTTAATTTAACCGTGCAATTAGTTAGAGTAGTCACGGGAGGGTTATTCAACTATTTTTTTATCTATATTCATCTATTTATCTATATCTTCTTCTATACATATAATAAAATCGTAGAATTGCCGTATCTGTACATTGAAGATTTTTGCAAAATAATAACTGGGGGATGTTAGGGATAAGTAATAGAACGTAAAAAAGCTATTTTTGAAATTTTTGTCTGTTTGTCTGTTTGTCTGTTTATCTGTTTGTCTGTTTGTCTGTATGTTTGTGCGCGCATCACGTAAAAACTACTGAATGGATTGAAATGAAACTCGGCATGATTTAAGTTAATACTATGGAGTAACATATAGGATACTTTTTATCCCGAAATTCAGCACGGTTCCCTTGGGAGAGGGGATGAAAGGCAAAATGTGTACTTAGCTGTAATTCGTTAACGGGTGGTCCGATTTCATTCATTCTTTTTTTGTTAGAAAGTAGATACTTTAAAGACTACAGGCTAATCTCCTAGATGTTAATAGGAAAAACAAAATGATTCTGACGTGATTATTAAAATCAATATCCACGCGAACGAAGTCGCGGGTATCCGCTCGTTTGTAATAAGTATAGAATATAGATTATAGAATACTTTTTTTAACTACTCTAGCGGCACGCTATGATGGCCGGTTTGACGTTTGTCCGCTCATGAAGTTCCGTATTAATTGATAACGACTTTGAAGGAAATAATTGTATTACTTTATTGACGATAGTGATGTGCAGAGATTCATAAATTTTATCGAATGTAGTTTTAGGTTTAGGACTCAAAATTTATTTATTAAATTGATTTCTTAAATGTATACAAGTGTAGAAAAATCAGTTTGCACCATTTAAGGGGTGAATGTACTTGTGAATATGAACAATTTTCACTATGTGGACAAACCTCTGAAATCGCAAAAAAATATCAATAAATTTTTAAAAATGGAATCTAATACGATCGTCACATAGGATCGCTGGCTAGCACAACTACTACCTCCGGCAAACTCGCGTCAATGCTCAATGCAAAACAAAGCAGTTTCGAATTGACGTTGCTTCGAAAAGTATAAACTGTCAGTGCAATGCGATTGTGATATAGTTTTGACCTGGCTTTGGATTTCAAATATTGATACTGCATTACTGTTGACCCTTGCTCGTTAATTTGGACTCTGTTCAAGCCCTTTGTTGTGGATTTCGTCGATATGACCGAACGTACGCAGAGAACTGTTCTAAATAGTCAGACACGTGAGTTCTGAACTATTTCGATCGTGAAGCTCAAAATGGAGGGCCAATTTTACCTATAACGTCAGTGGTTGAACGCGTAGCTGATGCGCTTAATATTGGACAACGAACTGTTAGACGGATAACTAAAAAAAAATATGGCGAGACTGGCACAGAAGAAAATAAACTTCACACACCAAAAAAGAGAAAACGAGCAAAACCAGTCGTAGGCATCGATAGCTTTGATGCCGATGCTATCCGAAGACATGTTTACGGCTACTATTTACAGAAGGAGTATCCAACAAGAAAAAAGTTGGTGCATTCACTGAAGGAAGCTGGATTATTCTTCGGTGGGGAAAGTTCTTTAACGAAGATTTTGAAGACCATTGGATTTCGATACAAAAAATGTAACAAACGCAAAATATTGATGGAAAGATTTGATATAGCGATGGCAAGGTACATACTTTTTTACGGCAAGTGAAAGAAATCAAAAATTGGCAAAATGTTGTGTTCTTGGATGAAACATGGCTTAATGCTAACCATACTGTAGGCCGTTCTTGGAACGATGACACAGCAGCATCTACTTCCAAAGTTCCTGTAGGAAAAGGATCGCGACTTATAATTTGTCACGCCGGAACCATCAACGGGTTTGTCGAAGGTTCTCTCATGGCTTTTGCGTCAAAAACCACTGGAGACTATCATGAAGACATGAATGGAGAAAAGTTTACTGAATGGTTTACCTCAATGTTGTGTAGCCTCCCTGAACCATCTATTATAATTATGGACAACGCCCCATACCACTCGATGCAAATTGACAAGCCACCTGCCCAATCCCAAAAGAAAGCTGATATCGTCGCATGGCTTCGTAAAAATGGCGTAGATGCAAACATGAATATGTTAAAAGCGGAATTAGTACGTCTTTTAAAAGAAAACAAACCAACCAAGATCCGATACGTCATTGACGAAATAGCATTAGAACATGGGCACAGAGTTATACGGTTACCGCCTTACCATTGTGAGTATAATGCGATTGAGTTGGTGTGGGCTCAAATTAAGGGATATGCTGCAAGACACAATACAGAACCCCCATTTACCACAAAAAAAATGCTAAAATTATTAGAAGAAGCTTGTGAACATGTGACTAAAGGAGACTGGGAAAAGGTTGTGAATAGAACTGTTAAATTAATAAGGGAATATTATGAAAGAGATGTGAAAATAGAAAATATAAAATATATAAAATATTATAGAAAACGAACATATAATTATTAATGTATGTGATGATAGCAGTGACGACAGTGAAAATAGTAGTATGGACGAATCTGATTAATTATGGCCTTTTGTGGCACCTTTTTTGGTATCTTTTGTATTCATATGTTTCTTGTGTGCATATAAAGTATGTATATTCATTTTCGTTCAAATATTCAGTTCGTTCAAATAAATTAAATAAACATATACATTTTTGTTTTATTAAACCTATTTAATCAGGTACAAAAACAAAACTTAATTGTTTTTTGTTCGAGAATAAATTGACATTCCACATCACTATTGTAATGTGTCAAACCGGCCATCATAGCGTGCCGCTAGTGTAACCTTTATGAGGTTGCTATTCTAACGTTTTGGGATCGCAACGTCTATCAGTTTTTCAAACTATGTGCCCATTACCATTTCACCTATTTCACGACAACAGTTCAGTATTCAAGAAAACGATGGCTGGAATGGTTTATTGGCAGCTTTCTTTGGAAATACTAGCTTATTTACACAATAAGCACGTCTCTTACATTCAACTAGCGTACATTCATGTTCTATTGTCGAATATTCTATTGGTTCATATCTAAGTGGGTCGATAAACTTATTACCTCTTTCCTAAACGACTCTATTGAGACATGTTTATGTCTTGCCACATCTGTACGAACATCTGTTAGTGTGAGATACGAGTACAACGTCTGTTGGTTAAGTTTTTATACAACTGATGGACTACATCCAACTGATGGAAGGAGAGGAAGCAATCTTAAATGCAACGACTAGAGTTAGGTAGTACGAGTTTGCAGATCTTGACAACATTGAAACACTATAATTATAAAATAAAATGTACATAAATCACCTAGTCTTTAAGATTTGTGTGACTGTTCAGACAGCCAGAACTTTAAGAGGAAATTATGGCAATACTTACCTACTGAAAGTACGACTTCAAAATAATATCCATTTGACCTTGAAGGTATATTGTTTTAATACTCAAATCTATCAACGTTGTTGAGAAATATCTATCCACTAAGGTACAAATCTTGAAGATATTTATGAAATGAAACGTTTGAAGTAGATTTTTAAACAATACAAAATATAGAAATGCCATAGTGCATACGACGCGCGACGTAAACAGACACTTAAGATTAAAACAGCTCTAGAAATCACATTGATGGCTTATCTACTGGGATCATGTCCGAACACAATTAATCTTATGACTGTCTTTGCCTACTAAGTCGGCACAAAATGATAACACGGTGGTAATGATCGTCAAAGTAGTATAAAAATGGTGCTTGTTTTATCGTTTTTTATATGTTATTAGAATGGAAAACGATAGATCATAGAACTACTTTGAGACCTGTCAATTTAAGTTCATTTAAGTGATTTGTGTACGACCCAATAAGCACCATAGTAATCCATAGGTGCACCGTCCAATCTGTTGTTTCAATTTCAATTTCAAAGCTCACCATATTTTTTGGCTTACGAAGCAATGAGTCAAGAGCTGGGAACCCAACCCAAGCTCCATAGATCAGCTGATAAAAATACGATAAGAATAACTGAACTGTAGTACCATCTTCCTGTGATATTTCCGCTTACTTGGCTAATAAAATAGAAGGAAACATTATATTGCAAGTGTAAGAGTCAAGTATAGTGCCCTAAAAATAAACACTCCGTCCCTTTCTACTCTTGAACTTGACTTCGGGTTCAATAACCCGTGCGCTGGATGATAAATTATATTTTGTTTTCAACTGTAGTTTTAACTTGGCCCATTCATTGTTTTTGTTTATCATTGTTAGTTACTGACTCTCATCGTATCTTAATTTATGGTTTGATTGATCTATTTTATTATTGTGTAACTGTTATTTAGATTAGTTTTACAATTTTTTACTTTGCAATTTAGTTGACATTTACTCAAATCAACAAAGTGAGGATTTTTTTTTTTCAAAAAAAATTTTTTTTTCAGTAGCTAATGGGTGTGATAGAATGTAGAGTCAAAGGAAAAACAATAATAATATTAGAATAAAAAATAGATAACTTTGACTTTTTCAGCACAAGAACATGGCAATACATTTATGGGGGTAGGAGTTAGGACGTCTACAAGGTTAAGACAATGATGACGTTCTTCTTCAGTGACAAAATGATAATTATTATTATGAAAGTATAGCATGATGTAAGCCTACAGATGATGATTACGTTGACGTTATCTCTATGTGCGATATTATATATTTTAGAACCCTATCTTAAAAAGCAGCGTTTGAGATAATAAACTGCCAGGTGCTCGATGTCACGCATAATGACTGATACAAGCTTACCGAAAAAGATTTCAGTAATAAAATTGCCATTTGTGGCGTACGAGAAAACATTTTTATACTCCTATTAAGCTGCACACGGTCAAAAACACAACGTTCATGGTAAATAGGATAATAATTCATTCTGTAACGCTAATATTGCCTTTTACTATTACTTGGCCCATTCTACGTAACCGTTAAGGGAAACAAATGCTTTCTTATGAGTTTTGTAATATGGTATTTTTACTATTATAATATACTTTTTTCTAGATTAAGGATTACATTTACATTTTAACGTATATTGACTGCTTCAGTATGTGTTAGGACATTCACATACGTATCAAGAGTTGTTCTAATGTTATTCTAATTGGATACGATCTATTTGTACTGCGGTATACAAATAACTTTACGATATAGGGTTACGCATGGAGCATCTACCAAAGACAAGTCTTCGGTTATTGTAGATCCATGGGTGATGGTAATTAATTTTGTGAATCTTGTAAATATCTGTGCCTGTGATTTTTAGATTTTCATAAAAATAGGTAGTTTCTATGTTACATAAAGCATATTAAAAGGTATTTATGTGTATTCTAAATTTTGAGATAGACTCCTCTTAATATGCTTTAATATGAACTCTTCTTAACATGCTCTCCAAAGCACAATCGGCGAGACCTGAGGTCTTTGCGGATTTTCAGGTGAAATTCCAGATAGTTGTTTAGACGATCGATATCTCCAGGTTCAGATTAGATTCGAGTAATTGAAGCAATCGGATCTGCTTCAGAAATAGAGGAGCCGGTTCAAAGAAATGCACTAAACATTTTGAGAAACGAAATCATTCGTGCTGTTCGTGGCACAAACAAAATAAATGACAACGATAATGTGCGAAAACAAAATTTCTATAGCAATTATTATAATAGACGTAGAAGTTTTAGGTTTATAGAAAAATGATTTCGATGTGAGCTTTTCCAATAGGCGGATAGACGAATTCCTTAAAAGCCGGTAACGTAGGCGGTCTATTAGCAGTCCCTCTGGTGATACAGTTTTTTAAGGATGGCAGTAATCACTTAACATCAGGTCTAATAATATTGCAATAAAATACAGTTAATTAAGAAAATTAAGTTAAAATAAAATTAAAGGAGAAAAGCCAAAAGAGAGTACCACTGAATGGCCAAACTTAGGTATACACTGCACACGTACCATAATTTATTTAACCTTTTATACCGACATATACCTAACAGCCTAATATTATGTTCCTCTGCCTCTGCCTAGCAAGGGGACGTTAAAGGGGCGTAGCCCGTATCTACCTACTCGGTGTTGGATTTGTCTATTGTTCTAAAAAGTGAAGTTTGGAAATCCTTAGTCCATATATTAAGTTTTAATGTTTCTATACTCTAGGTTCTTGAGCGACGTGTGGCTTACACGTCGCTCAAGAACGTCGTGTCTTAGCAGCGACAGTTCAAACCCGTCGATTGCGCTGATTAAACAACGTTGAACCAAGCCGGTAACTGGATGGGTGGCCGACTGGTGAGCCGAATAAGGCTTTGCTTTTTCTCCGTGTCTCGGAAAAACACGTTATGCCCTCTATCCCGGTTATTATCACTAACACCTGTCCAAACTAAGAGTCGAAATTCCGTACTCTTAGTTGAGTCGTATGTGGAAGGATTGGGGAACCCACCGTATTTTTATTCCAAAAAAACCCTTACCATTACGTGACTAGTCACTAATGGAGAGCGGTCACGACCCTCGCTATGAGAAATACGAAGCAGGCATATTCTACTTATTAGTTATTATAGAACTTTATAGCAGTAACATCACTACTTACGTGAAATACTTCGCAGTAAATTTTGTACAGCGTTAGTGCAGAGTTTTAAAAATACGCTAAAATTATATTCCAGACTGCAGGTTGCGTTAAACATCGTTAGTTTTTGCTTTGTGCATCAGAAGCGTGGTTTCCTCGCCAAAAGTGCTTTAGTAAATATGTTCACAAGCTCTTTTACTATTTCTTACTGCACCAGCTTTGCGAATTTTTCAATATTTATGTACTCGTACATATTAACTATTAGTTGATTTTATTCCATAAAAGTAAAGAAGGTTATTAGGTACAACCAAAGTAGGTTTTTCCTCTTCTGTAGGTACATTCGCACGTGTAGAGTCTGTATTAAGGGACCGCTATCGAAAACTAGTTAGCGCTATTATTATATCTAGATACTACTTAAACACAATCCAATCTATTAATTGTCTTTAAATACTTGTAGCATTAGTGGTTTAGTAAGTATTTAATATTTTTCAAACCTGCGATTAATAGCGTACAAAATGCGGCGAAAACTTCGTTGACCTCTAGCGTGTCAGATTATTGCTGAAAATTGATGTAAATTTTTAGAAATGTTTTACAGATTATGAATTTCAGGTTAGAATGAACTGACATTTGATTCATTCACTGGCGCCGAACCGCCATCTTGAATTATTGGTATAAATACGGGTAGATTGAAGCTACAAATTCAGTCTCCTCCAGAGACTCAACCGACTAGTAGATGCCTCAGCGTCTAGATCGTGATATTTGATTGAGGGTTGCGATAGCAATCACACCCTAATCGAATAAAGTGCTGCCATTTTGGGCTTAGCTGTGTGTAATTAATTAATTAGTATAAAATAGATTTGAAATGACATCTCAGTTAAACTAATCTCTGATTCGATATTAATTGAGTTTGTGCGGGTGATAAACGAAGATATTTAAATAATTTTTTTCAAAGAAAAATGAACCGACTTCAAACGAATCGAACTAAAAAGTTTAAAATAATTTTTTATTCATTTAGATTGACGATTAAACTACCTAACTCAAATGATATATAATTTTTTGAAGTCGGCGCCAAATGACTTCAAGTTCACTTCAAGTCGAAAATGTGCCCCCCCGGGTCCCAGACTCACCCTCCGCAACTAGGTTCACCGCGCTCGCATTCAAAATTGGATATTCTGATTTTACTTACACGAATTGAATGTGGTTTGGCGCCGACTTCAAAAAATTTTATATCATTTGAGTTAGGTAGTTTAATCGTCAATCTAAATGAATAAAAAATTATTTTAAACTTTTTAGTTCGATTCGTTTGAAGTCGGTTCATTTTTCTTTGAAAAAAATTATTTTATGCTTTTTAGTGATTTGTTTTCTTTATATTAGGTAATAATAATAATAATATAAATGAGAACTATGTAAAATAGATAATGACCTATATATTATTAATTATTATTAAATATCCTGTGACATATACGTTTTATGTGTCATACTATAGGTGAGTGGTTTTATTATGTTCTAACCCAACCTAACCTAACTTCTGATCTATACAAGATTAGTTTGTATGCGTAAAACTCTTGTATAATTTGGATAGACCGTAATTTACAATCTATACGCGACTAGTTTCACACCCTTGCGGTTTGGCTTTGTATAGAATGGAAATACACGTAACCATGCACAAACTCCAAGGAATCACTCTATATGCAACTGTACTGACTTCGGCCCAAAAGTTTTTGCAAAAGGTCAATGTTACGTAGGCGTAGCAGAGTGAAGTCTTTGAACAGAATAGCTATATCAGACTTCAGCAATAGGTCTGGCAATCTCAGAGAACATATTAGTGACATATGTGTACATTTATGCTTATAACTTCGTACGTAAGAATGATAACTCGATGTGTTATATACTAAAACCTTCTTGAAAGTATGTAGACAACGATAGTGAAACAATCATCAAAATCGGTTCATTAGTTGCGGAGATAATCGCGAACATACTTACATACATACATACATACATACATACATACATACATACATACATACGGGTCGAATACAGAACCTCCTTTTTTTGAAGTCGGTTAATAATAGTTTGATTTAGTTTTAATATTAAATGATATCCTGCTTCTGTAATGATGATGTTACTGTACAAGCGTCAGCTGATTGCATCACATTGCGTAAGTGCTTTAAAAAACCGGCCAAGTGCGTGGCGGGCCACGCGCAGTGTAGGGTTCCGGAGTCACAATCCTTGAAAAACAGATATAACTCCTTAACCTGTGAACCCTACTTAGCCGTGATAGTTTTCCTTTAAAATTGATTATATTTACTACTGCTGTGAATTTTTTCAAGTTCCTATATACTGCCATTTGGCTGATAGAGGGGGGGGGGGACGACACTTGACTCTAATAAAAATTTGCACTTTAAAACATCATATTTTACAAACGGATCTAGAAATCGAAAAATGATGTTCCCACACCCACAGTATTTTTAAAAGACCTATTCAACAATACCCCACACTATGGGGTAGACGAGAAATAAAATATTCATCCCCACTTTACATGTCGGGGAGCTACCCTAAAAAAAAAATTTTATCAAAATTTTATTTCACCACTTTGTCGGCGTGATTAATATTTATACCCATGCCAAATTATAGATTTCTAGCACTAATAGTCTCTGAGATTAACTGAGGACGGACGGACGGACGGACAGACAGACAGACAGACAGACGGACGGACATGGCGAAACTATAAGGGTTCCTTGTTTACTACGGAACCCTAAAAATACAAGTAAGTATATTTAAATTTTTTTCGCGTTTTTTGTGATATCATGTCAGTAATCATCACTACCTTACCTTACTTGTCTTCGTTTCTTGTCGTTCATTGTCTTCTCTGACACCCATTATATTACCCTTGTACCTACCTGTACGCAAAAAATCTTACGAAATTAATTACGTCGCGGTATTAGCGCTGAAAGCGACGTTGTTAATTTTGCTGGAGTCTGTATCACTTTCTGCACAGGCCCATCACTTTAGCAAACATGCGACATTAGTAATTCTCCAAATCGAATTTTATCGATTGAAGCGCAACTAACGGTGTCCAATCAACAAGAGTTACTCATAAGGCAAAATGTATTTCAAAATGTAGCGAAAATATTTAAGTGAAAGAAATGCAGTTTGAATTTCAATAACGCTATATCACTTCTTGACTGATCAACTATTATCAATGACAAACATGCGTAATTAATCGAATTTGAGGACTTTAGTCGAATCAAATAAAATTCTACCAAACTCCTCAGAAGGCAAAATATATTTCAAATCGTTGCTATGTCAGTGTAGACAGTGACACCCTTTATTTAGCTGGATGCCTCTAAGATTAAAGAGAGATACTTAATCTTAGGGATGCCTGTATCCCTTCTACACTGAGCTACCTGTTAGTATTACAAACATGCAAAATTAGTCCGCCCAATCGAACAACTCTCAACAAACTCACAACAATTTGATTGAACAACACAACTAACGGACAACGGTGTCCAGTATCGATCATAAATAATGGGGTTACTCCTCAAAAGGTAAAATATAGTTCAAACCGTCGCTGTGTGAGTGTTGAAAGTGACACCGTCCATTTAGCAGTTAGCTGATCACCTGTATCCCTTCTACACTGCTGACACACATGCGAAATTGGTCCTCCCAATCGAATTAATTGCAACAATTCGATTGAACACCACAACTAACGGTGTGTCCTCCTATGTGGATCAATAATGGCAAGCCCTCAAATGGTTGCCATTTGAGGGACCCGTGATCAGCCTACAGTGCGTATTAATAACGCTCGCTCTAAGTGCATGTGCAATTGTCCTGTTAGCTGAGTATACAAACAATGCGGGATCCGATCACACGAGACGGATGTTTGTAATTAAGATCGCTCGACTCATTTGAGGACCATAGTTGCTGATAAATGTACATTCAATGGGAAATGTACCTACTGTTGAGTGTCTCTATGAAGCTTGAACTATAGAGTAGATATATGCTCTATAAAATTCGATTGATACGTCCTCAGAGAGATGCTATTTCACTATGATGTACTAACTTTTTGTGGGAATAAAAACAAAATTCAACATGATTTATTTCATATTAGCCAACTTATGGCTCTTGTGACAAGTTAAGACTCTACCACCGGTTCGCAAATCGACAACGCGTATGCGCGCGTTCTGTGTGACTTGCTGCTATACATATAAGATACCGCCGCCGCACATTATTTGTATTCAGGTTTAAAAGAGGCGAAGTATTTACGTTACATATAAGTAGATACCTACTAGTATACATGTAGGTAAGGCTTTCAACTTGCAAGGAAATTGTGATTTGTCTGATTATTTATATATTTTGTACATGCTAACGTAGAAAGAGTTAGAGGCAAAGGGTGACTAGGTAATTATTGATTCACCCCGAATACCACCCGCGCGCAAAAGTTGTTCCTCAAACTTTTCTTTACACTTGAAAATTTAGGACAGCATTTTTGAGGATGCCCAAAAATACCAACGGAGAATCTGAACAAGAGTTAAATCGTCGTTATTGTGTAAAATGTCGCTATTTTGCACCCTTTCTATATTTCTATTTAACTAGAAAAATCAAAAAGGGAATCATCTATTTGCCTTTTACTAGGTGAAGTGTGGGCAACAAATTGTTGCAAGACTTCATTTGCACATTCTAAAATTGGATATTTATTTCCTTTTACGCCGCAAAGTTTTGATTTATTTATAGTTTTTTTATCTTTTTTGTTTTATTTTTTTGATTATTGAATCATCAATAATTCCTTGCAAACAAACTTATTTACATGCAATTCCAAAAGAAAGAGCATTGTTAATTAAGAGTCGGTCGAATAAATTATATCTATACTAATAAATAAAATTGAAGTGTCTGTCTGTAATATCGAAATAACTACCTCATATTAAGCTCATATGGTTATTTGAACGATACTATAACCGAATCACACGTTTTTAAAATTTTTGTCTGTCTGTCTGTCTGTCTGTCTGTTTGAACGGAATCTTTGGAACGGCTGAACCGATTTTGACGGGACTTTCACATACAAGTAGAGAATTAACCAGGGAGTAACATAGGCTACTTTTTTAACCGACTTTCAAAAAAGGAGGAGTTGTGTTTTTTCTACCTATGTACACCGATATCTCCGAGATTTCTGAACCGATTTACGTAAGTTTTTTTTTAATTGATAGAGAAACATTGCTACACTGTCCTACAAAAAATTTGGATTCCAACTCCTCAATCCTGATGCTGTAGGGGATCTGATCCCCAAAACTAATGGGATTTAGGCACTGTCGGTTATTTAAATTAATATTGGGGATACCAATTAAAGACTTTATTGTTGAATGACCTCGAGTAGGTACATGTCCAACTCCTCAACCCTGATGCTGTAAGGAATTGCATTCCGAAATCCTAAGGATCCCACGGAATTTTTCCGTTTTGTGGACGGGTTACTATACTTACTACAGATAGGCTACTTTTTGTTCTGGAAAATCAAAGTTCCCACGAGATTTTTACAAACCTAAATACACACGGGCGAAGCCGTGGGCATCATCTAGTTATCAATTAAAGTATAAATTAAAAATTAAAAAACCCCTACATTTTCCATTTTGTGTCGGCGGCCATCTTGGATTTGCAATAGTGCTATTCTACTAGTCAAGCCCTTTCATTTGATACCCATATTAAGGGAGTTGTGAAAAAATATGTAATCCGCCATTTTGTAGCAGCGGCCATCTTGAATCGATTTTCATCAAACATAGCTAACAACACTCTCGACTAATTCACCTTTCAAACAAAAAAAACCGCATTCAAATTGGTCCACCCGTTTGAGCGCTACAGGGGAACAGACAGACACACACACATACACACACACATACACATACACGTCAAACTTATAACACCCCGTCGTTTTTGCGTTGGGGGTTAAAAATATAATTAAACAGCCTTCCGTGAGCGACTCGCACTTGGCCGATTTATTTTAATTACACCACCCCCCCATTACAACACTCCATTTCGGTAACACTGCTGGACACACATTTCTTGCAAGAATCTTTACAGAACACAGTCTAGCTAGTGGCGCATGTGTCCAGTTGTCCACCCCACCGGCTTTCAGACACTCGCTTGATTGAAGTCATGAAGTGCGTTGGGGTGCAAATTCTATAGATGTTGCTAGTCCTGCAGTTTATATATATGACTAGCGGTCCGCCCCGGCTTCGCCCGTGGTACATAATATATAGCCTATAGCACTCAGGGACCACGTACATATCCAACGCTGAAAGAATTTTTGAAATCGGTCCAGTAGGTATTTCCTGAGATTAGCGCGTTCAAACAAACAAACTCTTCCGCTTTATTATATTAGTATAGATATAAACTGCCTCGTTGGTCTATTGGTTAGCATATTCGCCTACAGATCACGAGGTCCCGGGTTCGATTCCCGGGTCGGGCAAATAAATGTTAAGTATTGGGTTTTTCTGTCAAGAAATTTTCAGTGCCAGACCGGAGTTGGTAGTTGGCGGTGTTTGACCCCCGTGTCTCGGAGAGCACGTTCAGCAGTAGGTCCCGGTTATTATCACTGTCATGTGGCAATAGTTGTTAAAGCGCGCCAACCCGGATTGGAGCAGCGTGGTGGGTCTAAACTCTAAATCACTCTGTCCTATGCGAGCGGAGGTCTGTGCACAGCAGTGGGACGTTAAAAGGCTGTAGTGGTGGTGGTGGTGGTGGAGTTTATATTACCATCAAATTTAGTAGATCCCAAAGAGTTGTAACTTCTAATGGGAAGTTGAAACTAATGCGAAAAGCAATGCGCACCTTGGTAGGCACTACCTACTGATCAGTATTTATTCGATTTATGAAAAAAGAAATAACAAATCGAAGAAAACAGATCAACCATAAGTTGGAAACGATCGAACGAAATCACTATAAAAAAATCAGCAAACGGGTTGGGAGTTTCGAGAGCGCTGCAAAATCCTAGTTCAGTCATCAGAAAAAATATTAGAGCGAAAGAAATGAACGAGCGAGCTTCTAGTTTTATTAAACGTTTTTCCAGCGGGCGTCGCTCCCATCATGTGCCAAACAGCTGCCGCGTACGGTTTTTTACCGTCAACTTTGACCCCACTCTCTGCGATCGCTCATGTGGGAATCGGTTTTTATAACCAACTTCTGGAGCAATTTAAAACTTAATAGCTTCGGCACACGACCTCTTTTTGTTTGTTCTCGCTCAAGTGGGTGTTATAGTTGTATTAATTGGTTTTTTTTTTCTGGAGGAAACACTAAATAATTGTTAACACTGAATTGGATGCAGTAAAAAAATATTGTTAAGAATGTTTAACTGTTACTGTTTTTAAATTAAACTCAATCAAAATTAGGTAATATTTTTAAATTCACATTTAAAAACAAAGAGCAGTACCTAGGTACCTACTTACTATCTATGAAGACAAAAACAACAGTTACAAAAGTAATTACACATTTCGTATATTTTAATAAATTAGGTAGGTATAATTATTTTCTTAGCAATCGCTATCATTAAAACACGGCCGCATAAAATAATATGAAAACAGAACTTAAACAAAAATTAATGAATTGCAAACATGCGCCGCTAAGTGCTTTCTACAGCCGAAATCTAATTACGGTCATAGCTCCTCGTCCTAGTTGTTTATCTAGCGGTAATAAAGTGTAATATTAGAGGGAATACATCATAGTAATAGAGGCCACTTTGCCGTGGCAGCCGCGAGTCCGCAAGAACCCCAGGGAGGTCGTAACGTTCCTAAGCAATTACGTATGACATGTCATAAAATGCCACATTTGTAACAGTGTGACTGCGGACTCCGTACAATAAAGCTAATGAAAACAAAAACATTAATTTTAATTTAGATGATTGGACTTGCTAAATATACTTACCGACGACGGCACATTCTGTATTATTATAACTGAAATTAGTGTGCATAATTTTATTAGGTAGGTACTTAAGACTGCGCCGAGCGAAATGTGCCAAATAGGCAGTCACAGTGAAGTTGTTAAGATCAACAGTATTTGTTCAATACATCTTTAAAATATACATTAACCATGAAGAAGAATGTGTTAACAATTACTCCGTGGAAAAAAATTAAAATGATTAATATTTTAGTCTACAAAAATACATAAAGTTAGACGAAAACTGCAAAAACATAAGCTGGCGTTAAGTGATTATTTAGATTATAACAATAGAAATCTATCCTAATTTTTATGTAAACAAAACATGAATATTTATATTACAATTTGTCCGTCTCAAATATTTTAATTACTTTGTGAGAATTCTGCGACATATTTATCAAAAAGTGCTTCAAATCCGCCATACAGTTTTAGTATGGCGGTCACGCGCCGATTTAAATACGCGTCGTTCGTGCTCTGTGATTCAGTCGCCCGCGAGTGTTCAGAGCGACTCCACGTCACTTTGCAGAGCGATCCACCGATCGCGTCTCGATTGCGATCGCGGTGCCTGCGTCGTATACGCATATCGGCAAAACGATGTAAGTATTTTTTGAGAGTTTTATAGTACTGTAAGCTTTTACTTGTATTATTCGATTAGGTAAATCGAATGATAGTTTACGTAGTGTTCTGGTCTGCAAAATGAGCCTTTATTATAAGTTAACGACGACGGTCATTTGTCAAGGTTTTTTAACCGACTTCAAATAAAAGAAGGTTATCAATTCGACCCGTATGTTAGGTACATACGGGTCGAATTAATAACCTTCTTTTATTATATATAATATTGTTGGAATTGCACAATATTCATGTATATTAGTCTATACGGGCTTCTAAACCGGTGTGCCAAATTCCATGAGTATGTATGCATGTTTGTACACGTATATACCGAAACTTTTAATCGAATTACAATAATTCTTAGGAACAGTGCAAGTTTCATTAAAATTTGTCCAATAGATAGTTTAAAACATATTATTTTTATTTTATGATTGATATTATGATTATTTTCAAGATTAAAAAACAATTATTATTTATTTGTTTCAGTAAAACGGGAAAACGTGTTCGCGTATAAAATCTTTATGCGTCTTTTTCAAATGCTCGCTCTGATCAAGACATCCGTTGCTTGAACATCAGGACAGCTGCCACATGCACCTCCGTCGATGACCGAGCCGATTGATTTACCGGATGATGGAATATGCAGATTTTACTAATGAGATAATATGGGGGCTCAAAATGGTGATGCCTTAGTAGAACCAGACTTAAGCAGTAAAAAAGTTTTTTGTATTGCTTAAAGTGAATTTTAATTATTTTACCTACATGGCTGTTTCTCTACTAATGGGAAAATCGTTGTACCAAGCATTTTTTTCTTATTTGGCTATAATAATATTAATTTTTAATATCAATAATGATAGTACACTACCTAATCTTAAAGGAGGCAAGTTCATTTAATAATATAACATTGTCATATTCTATCAAATTCAGTTGAAAACCTCAAAATACAGTTCTTGGCTATGTCCTATTTCCAGAATGACAACTCTTATGATGAATATTTATTTCCTTTATTAAAATAGACAAATTTAAACATATACAAGCAATAATAGGATACAGATAGCATGTTTAGAAAACACAATGATAATTCTAGGTTTATTTTTGATACTACAAACTGGCACTCGAATGTTGTCCGCACGATTTTTGATTTTTCCCCGAATACAATTAGAATATCGCGTCAAAAGCTTACTATGCACTACTGAGATTATTTATGTCGTAAAACGCAATGAAACCAGTGTGAAGTTCGTTCAAAAGTAAAGTACAAAGTGCAGCGGCCATTTTATTCAGTTTTATCTCTGTTTGTGTAAGAGAATCACGTGTCTGGGCAGCTTGTTTAACAGTCCTCTGGAGAGTTGTATTTTTAGTATTATAAGAGATTCAATTGTAATAATTTTATACAACAATAACCCAGTGCGAGCATTATCACTTCTTACAATAATATTAAACAAAATCTTAAATGATTTAATTCTATGACACTTTTTATGTAAAAAAAACAGTCCTCTGGGCAACAGTCCTCTGGAATTTTATAGCACAAATTACCTGTTTTATGCTACAAAGACCTATTTTATTTACAGATAATGTCCATTAAACGTGCAATAAGATGAAAACATTTAAATTTAGAAAAATAATAATACGAAAAAATTATTTTTTTCATACAAAAAAAAAAAATTGTCAAAATTTCAATTGTTTTTTGGGGATTAGTATTTACTTCATTACTACTTCTCGAAAAATATATATCATTTCTTAATTTTCAAAAAAAATAGAGTCGGGACAACTTTGTATGGACGAGTTTCCAGTTAGTAGAGAAATGCCCACATACATACATATTTACAAGCAAAATCATGCCAAAATAATAAAAAGGTTGATTTTGATATTTCGCCTTTTATTTTCTTATCAAATCAAATCAAGTAAACTTTATTCAAAATTGGTACACTGTACACTTTTTGAACGTCAATTTAGGAACAGGCAATGGTGATAATTACTTACGGAAACTTAAAACTAAAACTACGAGGGTTCCAAACGCGCCCTGGTCTGAGAAGAGCCCACAACAAACTCAGTCGGGTTTATTTTTTTATTATTATCACCAATCTTACAATATGGTATAGCCATTAAAATGCTTTGAACTGTTGGCTTTTAGAGCAATCTATGTCCATAGATTTTTGTCATTAACAAAATTTTTAAGCGATAGTAAGATTTTAAGATTTCAATAAATTTTCGTTTTATAACATTCTTGAACTTATTGAGAAACATATTTGTGACGTCCAATGATTTCTTGGGTAATCACTTGGGATAATAAAACAACTTAAATCTTATTCCACAAAGCAACACGTCCGCTGGCTTCACTCACCGCATGTGTTAGTGTTGACAGCTTGCGCGTGATGTGTCATTGCCATTTATTTATATAATCTATATTATTATTTACATTAACCGTCACAATATTCAAAATATCTTCTGGCAACATATTATAAAAAAGTACAGAATTACCAACAAATGATTTTCCAACTTTTCGCAGCCTAGTAGTGGGCAACACAAGTTTATCTTTATTTCTAAGATAATTAATGTTATGACAGTCACTTTTTTTCTTAGTTCATAAATAGGACGGATTTTGGTCAAAATTTGGAATATATCGGTCACAATCAGGGCGACAGGCACTTTTTCAATATTCTTTCTATTTTAGCCTAACTTGCGTTAATATAGAGAAAAATAAAAATTACTAGTTAATAAATTACCTATCCACCTAATGATGTAAAGTAAAACATTAAAAATTCAGTTCATATGACAGTTGAAAAAAATTATAACAAGTTGAATTCCGCTTATTCGTTCATATCTATTTGTCCAACTACACTACTGAATACAAAATGCATTATACTAGTACCACATTTCATTACAAAATTAACAATTATTGTGTTTACATGTATAACCACCCAATTTAAAAAATATGAGTTACATTCTTTTGCGTCCGGTCGGCCGATCCTAGCTAGGCAATCTCGCTGTTGTGTGCGTGCGTTCACGTCTTCACGCAGACTTCCAGCGAAATACCTAAACAGTGCCCGCGTGTTACGCTCGGCGCAGTCTTAATATTACTGCAAAGTCTACCTTGACATCGGTGGCTTTAAGTAATGAAGATTGCGGCTTAAATAAAGCCCTCGTACTAAAAGAAGATATGCCTTTTAATTATTAGAAAACTGTACCTTAAAATTGGAATAACCCTTAACAAACCGGATATGAAACTATAATTTTAAGTTTAACTAGTGTTTTAGGGCTTATGAAACAAACATTAAAAATAGCTAAAAGTGCCTTAAATGTAACATATACTTTAGTTTTGAGCTTTGTAAGAGTACCAATGGTTTGAAGGAGTTAGTAAGAGTCTTGCTTATAATCACATATTTTAACATTAATAACTCATTGTGGTTAGACCGACTTTCGATTTTAATCCGTTTCTCAAGTAGGTACATTAGATACAGTAAAATGACTTTACGACATTTGATCCCGACAATCTCTCCACGCCGCGGTATCACATCCAAAACTTAGCTAACTCCAAACTAATCCAATGTCGCTAAGGAAGTAAGTAAGCATAAGTCGAGTTTATAACAGGAAATCCAGACTCAAAGTTCCGGAAGATGAACTACTGGTTCATTAGTCATGTCACATAAATATAGACGTTTTCCAGATTTACCTTGTTCAAATAACTTTGTTTAGAACTGTTTTAGCTCCAGTTCTAACAGGAAAAAGTACCGAAAAGTAGGAATAGGTAGGTAGTTATTTCTGAGCAATGGTTTTTCTATTTTTCTGAGCAAACTGAATATTGGACTTAAGTCTCACAATTTTTTTAATTTTTTTTACGATACACCGCAAGCCTGAGTGAATTAATTTTTTTACCCCTATTTCATTATTTGCGGCGTTTTTAAATATTTTTTTAGTTACTTTTAATGTCATGTCATAAGTAATGCCAATTTCCTCGCTTCGCTGAGTTAAATATGTACATTACATACATATTTTGATCCTTCAAGTTCCGCATACCGAGATTCCGCATACGTGGCATCGAGCACTTGCCTAACTCCGAATTAATTCAATACTTGCCAGGGAAGTAGGCAAGCAAGCGTAAGTCGAGTTTGCTACAGTGACTGGGCTTGAAACTTGCTTCAGTGTTCATTACAATATGTTTATATTCTGATATTTACATCATCTCTACGAACCGTAGCAAGAATTAACGTGAACACAAAACAACGTGAACAACAAGTTGGTTCTTGATGCGATATAAAAAATATGCAATGAATCGAGAACCTCCTCTTTTTAGGGTTCCGTACCCAAAGGGTAAAAACGGGGCCCTATTAATGTCACTCTGCTGTCTGTTTGTCTGTCTGTCTGTGCGTCTGTCTGTCCGTCCGCCGGTCACCAATTTTTTTGGGATTAGTAAATGTCTACTAAAAAACTTATACTTTTGTCGATGGGACCTCGCTTGACTTTAATAACACCTGATCTTAGTGATTGACTCCTTGATCATCTGGTGAAACGTGCCTACCTATAAACCCATACATACCCCTGATCGGTTTTTACGCAGCATCGTACCGGAACGCTACATCGCTTGGCGGCACGGCTTCGCCGGTAGAGTAACTAGCCACAGCAGAAGCCACCAGACCAAACCAGAGACAATTTAGAAATTATAAAAATCAGCCAAGTGCGAGTCGGGCCCCGCTCTTTCAGGGTTCCGTACATATTTATGAACAATATAATATTTTGGGTCTAAGAAATATTTAATTTCCGAGCTAGACATCGCAACAAACCGTGAAAGAAAAACCCAAAAAAATGTTCGTTTATTTTGGTCACAGCTTATAAACTATTTAATAAATCGTTGTTTTCAGTATTTGTTGTTTAAATAGAGCATATAGTACATAATATACTGAAATATCATATTCCCAACTAGTTTAGTTTTTGAGATAGCCCCCGTCACAAAAATGGTCTAAAACTGACAACTTTGATGGCCTCCCATTCCCTTATTTTTTGAGATAAAAATTAAAAAAATATATATTTGTACTAAACAATGATACCCCAACAAGCTAGGGTAAAGAAAAAATTTTTTTCCGGCTCCTTTTTCATGTATGGGAGCCCCCCTGAAAAATAATTTAATTCAATTTCTAATTCAATATTTGATTTTGGGTTAACGTTTTACACTAAATACCAAAATTTCAAGTTTGTAACTCATTTCGTCTGCGAGCTAGAGACCTGTGACCGGCGGACAGACGGACAGACAGACAGACAGACAGCCGAGTGACATTAATAGGGCTCCGTTTTTTACCCTTCGGGTACGGAACCCTAAAAATGAAAGAAGAGAGAAGAAGAGGTGTCTATGTAGGATCCCGCCGCAACTTCATTTATACAGCCTACGTAAATAAATCTATTTAAATTATTTACAGTAACACAGTTTGTAACATGAAATAAGTTAGCCGGGTTCGCGGCGAGTGGTGTCGAAACGGAAATTAATGAATCCTTTTATAACTTCCGACTCGAAAACTCAAAAGGATTTTGGTATATTGTGCGTGCTATTTCGTATTATTTCTAGTATAAGTAATTTAATAGAAAGTTTCTAGCAGATTTATTTCAAAACAGTGTTCAATTAAGTTAATTCATGCTTTAGTACCTATTATAAATTCGAAAGTTAATTTTGTGTGTTCGTTACATTTTGAGCGCTTAATCACTGAACCGATTTTGATAAAATTTGGCACACAAGTAGATTGTATTTTGGAGCCGAATATAGAAAACATTGTGTCCAGGAAAATTAAAGAGTTCGCACGGGATTTAAAAAACCAAATTTTGATTATTTCGTTACTTTAATTTAATTATCTACATAATTAGTCTACCTACTTAAATAATTTAATTATTCCGGTTTATTTAGATAAGTAGGTAGTAGTTTTCGATGTTTTTGGTATTTACTATTATTAGTCTCAAAGTTTTTTAGAAATTTTATCCCCGTTATAAAAAAACGAACTTCTTTGTGGGATAATATATTTTCAAAAGAGAAATGAGAATAAAATATTTAGGATATTATATTTGCATACGTATTACAAAAGTACAAACTTTCGTAACGTTTGCCCAATTCCCCGGGATTCCATAACTCACAAAGACTTTGATACGTTTTCGTGGAAAAACGCTGCGTCAGCGCAAAAAAAAAACACAATGGCCCGGGGCCAACAATACGTCCCTACCAGTTGTGCTTGTGAACTGATCACTCTGCGGTTCCGAAATAACAAATGAATCGAGAGAATCCCACCCCATCCATTGCACCAGTTTAAGATGATCCCCTCTCCTTCAATGAAAAGCGATCGCAAACTCACCAAAATCCCATGTCAATTTATGATCTAGATGATGACCCTTGTTACTGCTTGGATATTTTTGCTTGTGTTTGTTTCACCATGTTGATTTACTAATTTTTTAAGATGAACACGAAACACACAAAACTACTTTGATTACGTCATCATTTTTTTTAACCCCCTCACGCAAAAACGACGGGGTGTTATAAGTTTGACGTGTCTGTGTACACACACTGTGTGTGTGTGTGTGTGTGTGTGTGTGTGTGTGTGTGTGTGTGTGTGTGTGTGTGTGTGTGTGTGTGTGCGTGCGTGCGTGCGTGCGTGTGTGTGTATGTGTGTGTGTGTGTGTGTGTGTATGTGTGTATGTGTCTGTCTGTTCCCCTGTAGCGCTCAAACGGGTGAACCGATTTGAGTGCGGTTTTTTATGTTTGAAAGGTGAATTAGTCAAGAGTGTTGTTAGCCATGTTTGATGAAAATCTATCCAAGATGGCCGCCGCCACAAAATGGCGAATTACGTATTTTTTCACAACTCCCTTAATATGGGTATCAAATGAAAGGGCTTGAGTAGTAGAATATCACTATGTAAATCCAAAATGGCCGCCGCCACAAAATGAGGAATGTCGGGGGTTTTTTAAATTTTTAATTTATACTTGTCTCCAAAAGGATTAAACTGTGCGCACTTTTCGCTGTGCGTTTTTTCCGCATAACCGATAACTAGCCACGGCGGAAGCCTCCCACATGACCAGACCAGAGACAATGTAGAAATTATAAATTCCCAAAATACTCCTTCCGGGAATCGAATCCAGCACCTGCCATTTATGTTACAACAGCGCTCACCACTCAGTCAGGGAGGTCATCGAAATGCTTTTCTGAAATTAATGAGATCGTTTCTGGCGATAGTTCAATAAACGGTTTGTTATTTCAATAGCGTCAAAGACGTTAGAGATGGCACAGGGGCGGTTTACACTTTCACTCTCGATTTCAAGTCGAACGAACGGGTATTCAGAAAATTTAATTTCCGCAGACGGATCGAACGATTTCGCTCCGATGTGGTCTCTGCAGACCGTAATTGGGTCAACAGTCGGACAATGCGACTCAACAATGTTATTATTAGTACGAGTAGATCTCTTATTCATTCGCTCGCGGGTTCGATCAATCATCTCTTTCAAGACAAGTTCTGTTGAAAGAGTTCTCATAAAAAATAACGAAGAACGCTTGAAGTAATCGTAGAGATGTTTCTAGGTAGTTCCAGCTTTCAACTCACATATTTTATACGAACACAATCACACTAATATTATAAAGGCGAAAGTTTGTGTGTGTGTATGTTTGTTACTCTTTAACGCCGCAACTACTGAACCGATTAGGCTGTAATTTTGAATGGAGATAGATTATGCCCTAACTTAACACATGGCTACTTTTTATCGTGAAAAATCCACAGTTCCCGGGGATTTTGAAAAAATCGAAATTTGCTATAGCATCTACAGCTGCAGCTATATGTAGATTATTATAGCAAACTTCCTTGAAAATAGTTATAAAGGTTGGAAAAGGAAGCGGGAACGGGAACTGGAAATCGACGATTCCCTCGGGATTTGTGAAAAATCGAAATTCACGCGGGCGAAGTCGCGGGCAAAAGCTAGTTACCTTGATATTCAAAAGTCGATTGCGCTTGCGATAAATGATGTGGTCATCCAAATATTATACCTACTATTAGGCAAAAATAAAAAAGAAAATTTAAAATAAATACTTACCATCTATCTATGAAAGTTTGTTTAATCCTTAAACTAAGATGTTATTCACACCAAAATCCAAGTTGACAAGATGAAAACTGATCAGCATTTATCCCGGCGTCGCTAAAATCGTAGTGGCTGTTGAAGAAATCCAATCAATAGTTCAATTTACGCAAATCGTTCGGAACGCTCCCACTAAGAGATCTCCGTTAATCTATCCAATAGATTATATTGGCGGGCTAATAAAGGCTGACAGAGACCTTTCGCACCGCGCTCAATTACTGGAGTGCTGATGAGTGACACGAAGGTGAACTTACGCCACCATTCTGTTTTGGGACTGATGAATAGTGGAAATGTTCCTTGGAATTCAATATTCGATATAAGGGGACTGCTATCAAAAACGACATAACGAATTTAAAATACTTAGGGCCTGTTTCACCACCTTTTGATAAGTGTCGGATAGCTTATTCACTTTTGTCTTTGTCACTTGACATAAAGTAAGAAAGTGACAAAACTTACGTTTAGGCTATTCGAAATACACTGTATTTAATACAGAGGTGCACTTTATTTAATTGTGATGGACGAAGAAGCTTAACAGTTGTGTTTAATGCTGGGTTTGATTGAACTTATTTAGAGAATTCAGAATAAAATATATAGATTTCTAAGAAATTTATGAGTTTTGCAGTGCATTATTTTTGATTCAGTTTAAAAAGGGTTTGTAAAAGATTTTCCGTCTCACCAGTACGTACCTTATCACCAGTGGTGAGTAGATAATTCATGTATGCATGAAAGCTCTGCTTACTAGAGTTTTATAACCCATAATATTGCAGATAGGTTTTATAAATTTTGTTTCATATGTTTGCCTAGTGTCTACAGCTTACCATTTAGTCAAAAACCCTGTGCATGCCACTGAATCACAGCCGTTTAAGCTTATGTGGATCTGCAAATGTGATAGAAACCAAAGTACCTAGCAATGTTTTTAAACATTCTAAGATTTAACATTTTCAAAGGAATCGATAATGCAAAGTTAAGTTGAATCGGGATTTATTTGTTGTTCTTTATAGCTCTACCATTTATCAAAAGGCAAAGCAAATACCTACTCGAGGAAAGCCAAGTATTTCTCAGTTTCATACCAATAACCCCTTACAATGTGAAAAGTTAGTCATACAATGGAGTTATTGTGAATCGAGTAAACAGAGGGCTGGCCGGGTGCCTCGCACGCTCGGATGAGAGCCCCCCCTCTTTGGCTAGAGATATACGCGATAACAGTTCGGCGAGCACCAAAAAATGTTATTCTGTCTCTGCGGCCATTTCATTTTCATTCTCATTAGCGGCCGAAATTCTCGCATATAAATAAAAATTCAACGTTAGTCTGTATATCCTCTATATATGCACTCCTAAACTATTCTTCCGATTATGATGAAACTTTTGGCGCGTTGATCCCGCGAATGTTCATGGCCCAAAAAATCTATTTAAAAATGAATGTTTGTTCTCTATAGTTCCTAAACCATACTTTAGGTGCATTTGTGCATTTTACTTCATTGCAAAGCATGCCGGGAACAGCTAGTAATAATACTTACTATCTAATCCAAAATATATTGAAGGTTATTTTAATCTATCTATCTATATAATAATATAAAGTAGCTTGTCCTGACTGACTGACAATCAACGCACAGCCAAAACCACTGAAGCTAGAAACTTGAAATTTTCACAGTAGCTTCCTTTTGTGACCTAGGCACACACTAAGAAAGGATTATTGCGAATTCCACCCCTAAGGGGGTTAAATAGGGGATAAAAGTTTGTATGAAAGTCCGTCATTTTTCAAGTTATATCCATAAAAATTGGTATTTAGGTTTTCGGTTAAAAATAAAGAGTTACGCGTTTAAGAAATTTTGGAAAAAATACCCCCAAGTGGGTTAAATGGGCGATGAAAGTTTGTATGAAAGTCCGTCATTTTTAAACTTAGATTGATGAAAATCGGTATTTGTACTGTCGGTTAAAAATAAAGAATTACGTGTTTCAGGAATTTAGGAAATTCCACCCCCAAGTGAGATTTATAAGAATCCAAGCGGACGAAGTCGCTGGCATCTGCTAGTAATAATATAAAGAAGCTTGTCCTGACTGACAATCAACGCACAGCCAAAACCACTGAAGCAAAAAATTTTAAATTTTCACAGTAGCTTCCTTTTATAACGCAGGCGCACACTAAGAAAGAATTATTGCGAATTCCATCCCTAAGGTGATTAAATAGGGGATAAAAGTTTGTATGAAAGTCCGTCATTTTTCAAGTTATATTAATGACTAGCCGACCCCCGCGACTTCGTCCGCCTGGATATAGGTTTTATATAGGATCGGATTGGATCCCATAATCCTTTTTTGCACCTAAACTAAATGTAGCCTAAGTTACTCCTTATAACATCACCTATCTGCCATTGAAAGTTCCATCAAAATTGATCCAGCCGTTTCGGTAATTAGCTGGAACAAATAGACAGATCGACAAACATAAATTTAAACGCACACCAGTTTAAAATAAGCCGTACGTTCAAAGATCCGGGTCCCAAGTTATTTGAACCCAATAAATGTCTGTCATTTCTAAACCAAAATACCTATGACCTTGAAATATTTACGGGACAATACTTAAAATACTACCTTTCTAACAAAAAAAGTATGAGTTAAATCGAACTACGCGTTAATGAATTACAGCTAAATACACGTTTTAACTTTCTTCCCCTCTCCCAAGGGAACCGTGCTGAATTTCGGGATAAAAAGTATCCTATAACCTACCTTGGAGTATAAACTCAAATCGTACCAAGTTTCATTCGAATCCATTCAGTAGTTTCGGCGTGATGCGCGGCCAAGATACAGACAGACAGACAGACAGACAGACAGACAGACAGACAGACAGACAAAAATGAAACAAATTGCAGTTTTGGCTTCAGTATCGATTATAGAGTGCCCTCCAATAAAAATTTTCAAAATATCTTCAATGTACAGAATTGGATCTGTTACAGTTTTATTATATTATAGAAAATTGGTATTTAGGTTTTCGGTTAAAAACAAAGAGTTACGAGTTTAAGGAATTTTGGAAAGACTACCCCCAAGTGGATTAAATGGGAGTTGAAAGTTTGTATAAAAGTCCGTCATTTTTATAGTTATATCAATGAAAGTCGGTATTTGTATTATCGGTTAAAAATAAAAAATTACGTGTTTCAGGAATTTTGGTAATTCCACCCCCTAGTGAGGTTTATAAGAATCCAAGCAGACGAAGTAGCTGGCATCAGCTAGTTCAACTATAAAGTAAAATGCAAAGTGATTACTAAAACAACTTGCATGAACTTCAATCAGAAATTCAATCAAAAAATTTTTAGAAAGTTCAAAATTTATCGATAAGCATTTTGTTTCGAAACTCGATTTCTAGTTGATGTTTTAACGCATTCTGATTGATGGCAAAAATCGAAGTAATTAGAGAAAGATTAAGGATTAAACCGAATTAATTCGCTTTATGTGTGTGTGTGTCTGTGTGTCTCAAGATCGCAAGACTTTTAGTGAATAGATTTTAACGAAATGGGATGGGATCTCAATAATGTCTTGGTTGACTTAGTTTCAATAAATTAATTTAATTGATCCCACTAATTAATAAAAGCTTTCTGATTCAAATATTCTTTTTTCTTCCTGTGATGCTCGGCGTAATATTTAAACGTGTGTTTTATACATTCTCAGTACGCCCACTGTTGTCGAATATCCGGCGTAGAATGGCGGTTTCGCTTTTTAAATTTTTGTACTTCCACAAAATACACAACATAAGCGGATCACAGGATTTGGCGTAAGAAAATGAGAGGTTTATCGTCTTAAGACGCTGAGCGCTTCCCTGGGATGTTCTTTAATCTGTCAATGCGATATCTAATACCTACCCTTTATATTTAAGCGAAACATAATAGAGCAATGTGAAATTGGAATACGTTTGTTTTGAATTTCTGATTTTGATTAAAATAAAAAGTCACAAAAATTTAATTCACATGTAATTTTAGCGTACAAAAAGAAGTATCTGAACCGAAAGTTATTAATAAAAAAAAGAAGACACATTAAATTCTTTTACTTTTCTGATGTGATAAAGGAAGTAGATTTGAACGACATTTTCCCTGTATACCCGTAATACACTTACGAATAATAAAAGGCTGTATCGCAAATAATTGTCGGGGTGGTGTCACACCATCCGAGGCTTATTGCCGACGGGATCACTCGGCAAATTGAACGTGGATACAAAGAAGTTCCTTCACGAAATCTTTTCCGTACAGTCGGCGTTGTCGAGTCGTGGACAATGCGGGATGCCTACGAGTCTCTCCAATTGTTCGTCTGACGCGTTTGAAGTCCAGTTACAAATGGGGGCGATCGAGAATTCGACTTGGTAAAGAGTAAATATAAAATTAAATATTTTATTTGACGTGACAACGTCTTATAAATCGATGAACGCCATCTACACGCACGAAAAAGCATGACTCATTGTCACGAACCGCGTGCAAGCGAGAGCGTGGGACAAGTGATAGAGAAGGCACGATCTGCCTAAGCGTTCGGCTTATGACGCCTCTTTTTGTTTTTTTTTTTCTTATATCGTAAAATTATCGTCCGTAAACCGACTTTACAGACAATCAATTTTTTTAACGTGGTAAAGACAGAGCTATCACTTAGGATGTTATTGAATTTTTGAAGTAGACTTATTTAGTAGCTCGTATATTTTGAGACTTATAGTAAAAATTAATAGAGCTTACGGTGGGATACTATTTCAGGGAACATAGATCCGAAAATATGTTGACAAGGTAGAATCTCGGACAAAATGTTTTCATCTAAATCCTAAAAGGTAACCGTGACAAAATCTGAATATTTCGGGGTGTATATTTTTGTCTTCGATAATATAATAGACTCGAGCGTTACATTTCGTTAAAGTTCGAGTAAAATAAATGTGTGTAGGAAGTTGTCAGGAATCACGTCCCACGGACGACTGGCTTCATGCCTTGGTGGCTCCGTCGCTGGCTTTAGCAGCGTTTCTCTCGAATATTCGACCAAATCCTGTTTATTTTTTTCCTTTGAGATCCCGCCTTTTATTGTGAATACATGTTATATTCTAGCGGTCCCATAAATCAAAACTTTTCCTTGGTATTACCGTTTGCTCAACAAAGTTCGAACTTTTGTATTATAATTTTATTAGTTAACTCGCCCAGGTTAAAAAAAAATTATAACTTTGGTCGTGAAGTATTCTTAATGATGATAGAAAATACATTGAAATCCACTAAGAAACAAATATGCACCGCAGCTTTGATTTATAAGTATATATACTGTTTAGAGAAGAGATAAGAAGAGATGCTGGTCTAAAGATAGAATAGGTCAGGTCTTAAGTGAAACTGAATCTTTTATTTCTAAAACCTATAGAAGTTTTAGAATGTTTTAAGTATCGTTCGACCTAATAACTTTTAAATACGTCTTCAAACTTCAAATAGCTTCTAAAGACGACAATTAACATAAATCAACACTTTTGGAAATGCGTAATATCCGGACTCCGGTACATTCGTTTTATCATAAAGTTAAAGTTGTTCTTTTATAAGATCCGACATCAGAAAAGGGATGTTGTTAATAAAAATTATAACAAATGCCGAAGCCGCAGGTACCAAAACTTTGGTAGTTAGGAAAAATTTAATACTTAGTAGGTATTTTTATTTTATTTATTGGTTTACTAAGATTTTGAGGACCTCCTTGTTGCAGTGGTGAGCGCTGTCGTCTTATAAGTGGGAAGTCCCGAGTTCTATTCCCGGCAGAAGCAATATGGGAATCTATAGTTTCTAAATTGTCTCTAGTCTGGTGGGAGGCTTCACCCGTGGCTAGTTACCACCCTAACGGAAAAATCGTGCCGCCAGGCGATTTAGCATTCCGATGCAATGCTGCGAACTGATCAGGGGTATGGATTTACGATACCCCTTCCAGTTTAGCCTGCTTCCACCTTAGACTGCATCGAAATTTACCATCAGGTGAGATAGCAGTCAAAGGCTAACTTGTAGATGAATAAAAAAAAGGATAAATATGCAGACTTGTAAAGTTGCACGGATAAACAAAATTTAAGTATATAGGTAATTAGGTATACTCAATTACTGGCAAATCGGCATACATGTGTACCTACAGACGTAGATGCAATTGGTATGGTTAAACCACAATATGTAATATTTAGTTTTAGTTTTAGTTTAGTTATTTAGTAACTAGCTGGCCCCCACGACTTCGTCCGCGTGGTTATATAGGTTTATATATAGGATCGGATTGGATCCCATAATCCTTTTTTGTACCTAAACTAAATGTAGCCTAAGTTACTCCTTGTAACATCACCTATCTGCCATTGAAAGTTTCTTCAAAATCGATCCAGCTGTTTCGGAGATTAGCTGGAGCAAATTGACAGGCCGACAAACATAAATTTAAACGCACGCCAGTTTAAAATAAGCCATACGTACAAAAATCCGGGTTCCAAGTTATTTGAACCCAATAAATGTCTGTCATTTTTGAACTAAAAAACCTACGACCTTGAAATATTTACGGAACAATAAATAAAGTACTACCTTTCTAACAAAAAAAGAATGAGTTAAATCGAACTACGCGTTAATGAATTACAACTAAATACAGGTTTTAACTTTCTTCCCCTCTCCCAAGGGAACCGTGCTGAATTTCGGGATAAAAAGTATCCTATGTCCTACCTCGGAGTATAAACTCAAATCATACCAAGTTTCATTGAAATCCATTCAGTAGTTTCGGCGTGATGCGCGGCCAAGATACAGACAGACAGACAGACAGACAGACAGACAGACAAAAATGAAAAAAATTGCAGTTTTGGTTTCAGTATCGATTATAGAGTGCCCTCCATTAAAAATTTTCAAAATATCTTCAATGTACAGAATTGGATCTGTTACAGTTTTATTATATTATAGATAGAAGATATTTGTTGCTTCTAATTCTTCTAAATGAGTAAACTCGACATTTAAAACAGAGGTAGCGTTCTATACAGACGGACATGATAATGTTATGATTCTTTTTACTCTAGGAAAACAAATTTTCAAAAATCTAAATCCGCTTGGATGGTTACATCTACCACTATAATAATAGATAATAATGCTCTGAACTCTTAAGACATTTTGCAATCTAGAATTTCTGATTAAAATGTCTTTGAAAGGTTAGGCGTTAACATTTATGTTCGTATTTTTATAAAATGAATATTATGAGTTAGGACTAGAATGGCAAAGGTCAAATGTTTTTTTAGCTTTACTTTAATAAAAACGAATTGAATATCTTGTTTCAATATTTGGTACCTTAGTGATAATCTGGGCTCATCTCATTTAATTTACTGGTTGGTTCTTTTCTTAAACATAATAAAGAAATAGAAGCAATTGGGGTCAGCTTATCACATCCACTAGTGTACCATAATTAAACGACGCCATTTCTTTTATTTCTTTCTTGTTTTCATAATAATTGTAAACTTAATTACGTCTATAATTACTTTTTCAAAAGTTGCGTATAGAAACTTTTGAAAAAGTTAGAATGTAGACATCTATAATATAATAAAACTGTAACAGATCCAATTCTGTACATTGAAGATATTTTGAAAATTTTTATTGGAGGGCACTCTATAATCGATACTGAAGCAAAAACTGCAATTTTTTTTTTGTCTGTCTGTCTGTCTGTCTGTCTTTCTGTCTGTCTGTCTGTCTGTCTGTCTGTCTGTCTGTATCTTGGCCGCGCATCACGCCGAAACTACTGAACGGATTCGAATGAAACTTGGTACGATTTTAGTTTATACTCCGAGGTAGGACATAGAATACTTTTATCCCAAAATTCAGCACGGTTCCCTTGGGAGAGGGGATGAAAGTTAAAACGTGTATTTAGCTGTAATTCATTAACGCGTTGTTCAATTTCACTCATTCTTTTTTGTTAGGAAGGTAGTACTTCATATATTGTCCCGTAAATATTTCAAGGTCATAGGTTTTTTAGTTCAGAAATGACAGACATTACAACCCTGAGTATTGGGTTCAAATAACTTGGGACCCGGATCTTTGAACGTACGGCTTATTTTAAACTGGTGTGCGTTTAAATTTATGTTTATTGGTCTGTCTATTTGTTCCAGCTAATCTCCGAAACGACTGGATCGATTTTAATGGAACTTTTAATGTTATAAGGAGTAACATAGGCTACATTTAGTTTAGGTACATAAAAGAATTATGGGATCCCATCCGATCCTATAATATAAAACCTATAAACACGTGAACGAAGTCGCGGGGGTCAGCTAGTATCTAAATAAGATATGTGTGTAGAAGCAATCTGTAGTGGTTTAAAATAAAGTGCCACTAGAGATTGCATCCACACATGCGAGACCCTCATTTGAATATAAGCGAAACGCTAAGGACGCCTCATTTTATTCTAGACAAACTAGCATTTTTGATATAAATCCAAGGAGCACGACCGCATCTTTATTCAAAGTCCATTCGGTGCAGGATGCAAATCCGGATGCAAGTGGGGGCTGTTGAGCAAAAAAGTCACGCTCCGCTACTAAAAACTATGGGCGTCGTCCCCGGTGTCAGTACTCAGTACCCCTTAGTGCTTGCTACTTTGCACGTCTCGCTAACGTTGATAGAATTCGAACATCGAAATAATAACGTCAAAGTAAAATGGACGTTAAGGTCCTTGCCTTAGTTAGTTGTTTAGGGGTTACAATTACATCCTGATTTTTAACAAAAATATGAAGATATAGATTTATTGGTACTCTTTCTCTGTTACCTCTCGTTCGAAGGGCACTAATATGGCAAGTTGACCGCGAAGTGATAAAAAAAAATTGGTTGTCTGTAAAGTCGGTTAATTTTACGTAGTAACGTCATAACAAAACATTATAGAACACACATATAGGCCGATCGTGCCTCTCTATCGCTATTTCCGCGCTCGTGCTTGCACGCTCGGGGAAAGTAACAATAAGTCATGCTTTTTCTTGCGTGTAGCCGGCGTTCATCGATTTATAAGATGTTATCACGTCAAAAAATTAAATGTCGTGCATTCAATACTACAAGTAACGAGTTTTACTTCAAATATTTATTTATAATCGACATTCGATAAAAGCAGATAATACGAGTAGGTATATGGAAGAACTGAGCCTTAAAATAGGAAATCTGAAGTAGTGTAACGTTAGATCGATAAGATGATATATTCGTATCTATCGACGACTCGTACTAAACCTATAGAAGAGCTTTGTGGTGTTCTGCGCTCTTGTCGCTCCAAGGTTTATATTCTATTTGTTTTACGTTTGATTTCCTCGCAAAGTACAGTCTATTGTTAGTACTTATCGTTCGCTTTCACGTAATTTACCTTTGCATTGACCACTCTTTTCAATGCCGCCTTTTGATCAATTGGCTACTGGCAATTGGCTACTGGCTTTGTGTATTGCTAATTTTATCGGCGATATTTTTGTGCTTTATGACGTAAAGATTTATTAAGTATTTTTAATTTTGAGATTAATATTACAAAACATTACGAATGTAATGAGAGCATCGAAATGAAAACCTTTTCTTTTTTAAATCTTAAAATCTCGTTTATTATGCATTGGAGCCTACTTGGGGCCGTATAAGGAATTTATGCGACTTTTTGTAAATCTGTCCTAGAGTATCTTTCATATTTCAATGTAATGCATTTAGTGTTTTCAATGACTGGCCCGTTGGCGTGGTTGGCAGTGACCCTGCCTTCCGCTCCGGGGTCGCGGGTTCGATTCCCGCCCCGAGTCTGGGTGTATTTATAATATGTATGTATGTATACCTTTATTAAAATATATATGTATTTATATGTAAATATGTCTATCAGTCGGCTGTTACCTATAACACAGGCATTAAGTTGCCTACTTTAGGAACAGACGACCGTGTGTGTATGTGTGAGTATTTATTATAAAAAAAAAAAAAATCTCAATTCTTTGAGTTATAGGAGACAATATTTTCTACAGAAAAAATCTAAGAACTGCTGCTAAAATCTCGATTTTTAAAATTTTATCGGAAACTGTATATTGTCATAGTTTATATTTTAAACCATATAATTTGAATTGTTTTTCACGTCACGGCCATTTCCTTTATTGCCCTTTCTCCCATTGATTTTTCTTATAGTTACATGGTAGCCTCTTCACAGTTTGAACAAGATCTTGTACCTATATAACTAAGTTTGACTTTATACAACAGTTTAAAACCACTGGTATAATGATCGGAAGTTCCGTGGAAGTGAATATTTTTTTTTCATATCTTCGAAGAACTTATCTCGAGTACGGGTCACCGACAAAGAGGACGGGCGTTACGTGACTCAGTGAGGGAATGCCTTATAAATCGCCCTGGTAGGTTCCATTTAGAGCAATTGAAAAAAAAAATCAGCGAAGTAATAAATTCCCGGAGATCGTCCAATACGAACGAGGCAAAATTAAATATATATTTTTTTATGTGCCATACATTTTTACTAAACCACATTTTCTTTGAAAATTGCTATTTTGTTATGTACTTTTATACTGTGATAGGTAATCTTGTTATATTCTAGTAAACAAATAATTTTTTTTTTCGATTTAGACCTCTATGCAAATGACAATATATAATATAAATATATAATATACTAGCTGATGCCCGCGACTTCGTCCGCGTAGGTTTAAAAAATGTGATAAATGAAGAACCGCTCGACCGATTTTGTGCAAACTTCACATAAACTATGTACTAAATAGTCCCAACAAAGCCTAAACATTTGGTTTGGATAGGTGAGCCCGTTCTTGAGTTATAAAATTACAACGAAACACTTGATTTTTATATATATTATACTAGCGGTCCGCCCCGGCTTCGCCCGTAGTACATAATATATAACCTATAGCACTCAGGGATCACGTACATATCCAAAGGTGAAAGAATTTTTGAAATCGGTCCAGTAGTTCCTGAGATTAGCGCGTTCAAACAAACAAACTCTTCCGCTTTATTGTACTAAGTATAGACTACTATAGATAGATAATATATTGACATTTGCATACAAGTCTAAATCGAAAAAAAAAAGATTTTATTTGTTTTATAAAAATTTCAAACATGAGGCAAATAATTTGGAAATGTAGAGCAAAACGGGAAATAATAATGAAAATCAGAGTATGACGGAACACAATTTGAAATTTAAATTGAAGCCTGCATAAATAAGCAAACATTTACGGTTTATTAAAGTCGACATATCAATTTCTTATCGGTTCGAACAGCGAGCCTGTCAACAAAAATAAAATTTCGATTAAAAGCACGAATTGATATCGTTACCGATAAAATTCTACGCAATACCGAGACTTCTTTCGTTATCGGCAACTTGACAGTGACTGATCACTGGCTAGCAACACAAACCCCCCACCCATACTGCCACCGTACCCCACCACTAGCCCACCACCCTGTCTAGGGCTGCCAAACTTTAGGAAAATTCTCAAAATGGAAGAACGGTCCATAGGGATTTCATATTAGGAGCGTAATACGAAAATTCGTAAATATTTAAGGAAAATAAGGCTCAAATTGAAATTTGGAGGCAAATATTTATAAATTAAGTACAACGTCGTTTTATTATATTCAGGATTTTTAATTCCTAAATATATTTTATACACTAGTAAAAAGAATTGAAATTGAAGTCGTGATTTCTTTAGAAAAATCAATATTTTTAATGGTGGAGGTATTAATTGCGAAAAACTAAGGTATTGCAATACTGCCTTAGTATTACGATAGCATATACATAATATAAATGCCCTCATTTTATTTTAATCATTATTGTAGGTATGCAACAACAAATACAACCAAAAAGAAACCTTTCTTTGAAAACATTTTTATTTTGAGTACATTAAAATTGTTTGCAGAATGACAAAGTTAATTAAGTACTTCCTTATTATACAACGAATCATATTTTAATGAGAGTATAAGGAAAAGTGGAACCGTTGTGGAAACATCTCGCTATCTTCTTCCCAAATTAATTTATATTATGATTATTTGAACATAAAGAGAACCCAAATACGTTGTTCAATCTTTGCCTGTCTGTCTGTTTGTTCGAGTTAATCCTTGTGATTCACTAGTCAGATTAATTGTGGTGACGTCGCCTGCTTCCTTTTTCTGTGATAACTACCAACAGATTTAAAAGACTTACGGCCTGTTTCACCACCTTCTGATAAGTGGCGGATAGCCTAAACGTAAGTTTTGTCACTTTCTTACTTTATGTCAAGTGACAAAGACAAAAGTTGTAGATAGCTATCCAATACTTATCAGGAAGTGGTGAAACAGGCACTTACGTACATATTTATTTTATAGCGGATAACGTAATCTTACCGTAACGTAACCTCTTGATAAACATTAAAAAAAGAACGAGTCGTGTACCCTAGTTCTTACCATAAAACCATAATAATCAATAATATAACCAGAGTCTCTCTTTGTATAATCCTCTATCTGCTTATGAAAGTGCCGTCAAAATCGGTTCAGCCGTTCAGAGGATTGGCTTGAACAAACAGACAGACAAAAATTTTAAAACGTTACAATTAGGCGTATGTTATCGCTCAAATAATTAATCATATTGATTGAACCTATTAAGGGGCAATTTATTCAAAGTCATATACAGATTTCAATTTTATTTATTTCTATTATTATTTCATATTCTTCTTTCGCCATAGATGGCAGCCCTAGCTAGTTTTATACTTTAAAGTACTCAACGTCACTTGACGGTATTCAGTATAAAAGAGTTCTCTATTCTCTTGGAATATTGTTCTCGTATTATTTACATTTGGAATTGTTTCCAATTCAGAAATTGTTTCACATTTTTTTTATAAATCTCCCTCCAATTACAGAGTCCCGTTTAGCGTTGGTTGTCGACATTAAAGTCGTAATTTGAATATTCATAAAGTGAAGAGGGTCTTAATGTGAATTTCCAGAAAGAAAGGGTTTAGTTTATGGACGGGTGAATGTGTAAAATGTTCGTGATGTAGGTATGTACAGTAAGTGTAGATACGCTTGGGAGTCGCTTAGATTGCTCGTAAGTCGCAAGTGTAGTAGCAACTAGTGTTGCGCTCGGTGCGCGAGCTGCAAGCAGCTCGCGGGCCTTGTAGTCTCTTCAATATTCGTAAAATAAAGAAATGGGAGGCCATACCAAATACCAGAATATTCTGGAGAGTCTCTTGAAAGATAGAAAGAAATATTGGTATCACGTTTCGTGTCTTTTCTGAAAGGACACTAATGAGTTCTATGTATGCGTTTAGTGGGAAAAAAAAGACCTAGTTATACAAAAATGTTCTGGAGAGCCACTTGAAAATTAAAAAGAAATTTTATATGGACACGATTTTTTTTGTTCCGTAGCTATCTTTTTTTTACTTTCTCACCAAAGGGCCTAAGGTCTTGAAAATTTTTAGTTTCAGGACCATGCCTCTATGATTGATAGTTTTTGAGGGCCGTTAGGGTACTCTGCTAAGTTTTCCACATTCACTACGTTTTGTATTTTTTGTGAAAAAAAAAATCTTTTAAGTTCTATTTTTTACTTATACGTGTAGTAGGGGGAAAAAGTTTCATACAAAAATGTCTAAGAGAGCCTCTTAAAAAGAACCCAAAAAATTTGTATGGAGAGAATTTTTTTTGTTTGGCGGCCATCTTTTTTTTACCCATTCACCCAATGGCCCAAGGTCTTTAACAACATTTGTTTGGGACCATGCTTGTATGACTGGTAGTTTTGGAGGACCCATGAGGTACTCCAGTAAATTTTCCACAATCATGACGTTTCAGAATTTTTCTGAAGGAAGACCCATAAGTTTGACGTATATAAATAGTTAAGGGAAAAGATTCCATACAAAATTGTTCTGCAGAGCCTCTTGAAAAGAACCCAAAAAATTTGTATGGAGAGAATTTTTTTTTGTTCGGCGGCCATCTTTTTTTCACCGGTTCACCTAATGGCCCAAGGTCTTCAATAACATTTGTTTGGGACCATGTCTGTATGACTGGTAGTTTTGGAGGACCCATGAGGTACTCTGATAAATTTTCCACATTCATGACGTTTCATAATTTTCTGAAGGAAGACCCATAAGTTCTACGCACATAAATAGTAAAGGGAAAAAAGTTCCATACAAAATTGTTCTGGAGAGCCTCTTGAAAATTACCCAAAAAATTTGTATGGAGAAAATTTTTTTTTGTTCGGCGGCCATCTTTTTTTTACCGGTTCACCTAATGGCCCAAGGTCTTTAATAACATTTGTTTGGGACCATGTCTGTATGACTGGTAGTTTTGGAGGACCCATGAGGTACTCTGGTAAATTTTCCACATTCATGACGTTTCATAATTTTCTGAAGGAAGACCCATAAGTTCTACGCACATAAGTAGTGAAGGGAAAAAAGTTCCATACAAAATTGTTCTGGAGAGCCTCTTGAAAATTAGGAAATTTTTTGTATGGAGACGAATTTTTTTTTGTATGGTGGCCATATTTTTTTCACCGGTTCACCCAATTGCCCAAGGTTTTGAACATTTTTTGTTTCGGGACGGTATCTTTCCGACTGATAGTTTTCGAGATCCCTTAGGGCACCCTAGTCAGTTTTCCACGTCCAGCTCTCTCTATAATTTTGTAGATCTTAAATTTTTGAATTTTACACACACGGAAAATATGGTGCAAAAGTCCCATACAAAATTGTTCAGGAGAGGTGATCAGTACGTAACTTCAAGTAGCTTTATATATATAACTAGTATGGCGCGTGGGTGCGCGGCCCGCTAAAGCGGACCGCGAGGTTTTGTTTTCGGGTGTTTTATTGTTTGAGCAGCCTCCACCTATCTTCATCCCTCTTCCAAACCCTCGATTAGGACTTATTTTTCAGCTCACTGCCAATTGGATGAGGTTTCGAGTAACTTTTGTTTGAGCACCTCCTACCTATCGTCAACACCCTAGCCGTGCTCTTTACCCGTCTCCAAAATCCTCAATCATCAGCTTTCTCCATAAGTATTTTTCCTCCGCATGAATTTTTACTAAAAAAAGAAATTTCACTAAAAAAATTTTTGTGTGAAAACATAAATTTCGCCATCTTGTTTTTTTTTTCTGTTCATCTAGTAGATTTTTAGTTCTTGATCATATTTTTCTTAGAAACCACTCTTCCATCTTTTATACTTGGTGAGATAGACACCGACAAAATTTGTATAGCCGCCATCTTGAATCCGCAATTTTGTTTTTTTTTTTCAACTCAGTGCCAATTGGATGAGATTCTGAGTAATTTTTGTTTGAGCACCTCCCATCTATCTACAATACCCTGCCCGGGCTCCTCATCCATCTTCCAAACCCTCAATCATCATGTCTTCCCATATTTTTCTTTGAGAGTTCTCCAAAGAACCGCATCAAAGCCTTGCATAGTTTACAACTTGTAGTCTCTTCAATATTCGCTATACATTTTCTATGGAAAAATAAATTCCGCCATTTTGAATATTTTTTCCATTCATCAAGTAGACCTTCCGATCCTGATCATTTTTTGTCAAGAAACCACTCTTCTATCTTTTATATCCTCCGAGATAGAGACCGACGAAATTTGTATGGCGGCCATCTTTTTTTCGCCATTTTGAATTTTTTTTCAACTCACTGCCAATTGGATGACGTTTAGAGTGACATTTGCTCGAGCACCCCCCACCTATCTTCAATACCTTAAGCGTGCCATTCGCTCGTCTCTGAAATCCTCAATCATCAGCTCTCTCCATATTTTTCCTCCGAATGAATTTTTGTCTTCTATACGAAACCATTAGTAAAAAAAAATATTTTCATACAAAATTTTACAGGAGAGGTGATCAATGAGTCAGTCAGTGACCCAATCAGCACGAGCAGCTATATATATATTAACTAGCGACCCGCCCCGGCTTCGCACGGGTAGTAGAGCATTTTATGCGTAGGTACTACCCGCTCAGGGATTAGGCAGCGTTTTCGATGAAAGCTCCCAGGCGGCTTTTACGACTTTTTACGATATTTTCCACAATGAACTTACTATAAATAAAACTGCTGGAAAAAAGTAATTCTAATTGGTATGCAATCAACTTGGTAGAGCTCGATTAGGGTCCATATTAAAATTATTGAACATATTTATAGTTGATGTATTGTACCTATTTCGTTTTTTTTTTACCTACATTAGATATATTTTATAATGTTTCTTTTATGAATTTTCTGACTATCGTATAAGAGAGAGTCCTATAAATATGAGCGATAGCTCATTCGATTCGGAATCACCTCTAGAAAAATGTTTTTGAACGATTTTGGTGCGGGTGAAAAATTGCAATTGTAATAAGATGAAAAAAAAATGATATTTCGTTTTATGTTAATAACTCGAAAAATATTTATATTTAAGCAATTTTGAAAAAAGCTCGTTAAAGAGGAGGAAATTTCTAATAAAAAAGTCTCAACTTCCAAAACTCTATATCCATTATAACTTTGATTTGACGTTGAAAATGTGATTTTAAAAATTTGAAAAAATTCTAGTAACTTTTTAACACTTGAAAGCACTTGAAGGGCTCAACCCTGAAGAAAAAAAAGTTAAATCACCATTTTTCAATAAGTTTAAGTTTAAGAGATAGAGTTTCGGAAGTTAAGACTTTTTTATTGGAAATTTTCTCTTCTTTAACGAGCTTTTTTCAAAATTGCTTAAATATAAATATTTTTCGAGTTATTAACATAAAACGAAATATCATTTTTTTTTTCATCTTATTTTGTTAATAACAATTGCAATTTTTCACCTGCACCAAAATCCTTCGAAAACATTTTTCTAGAGGTGATTCCGAATCGAATGAGCTATCGCTCATATTTTTAGGACCTTTATTTCTATTTTTCAAGTTTTCGAACTTGTTTACCAGTCTATAATGATAGGATAGGAACGGTAGGATTCAGTACAGACTGTGTAGTTTCAAACGTCAAATTAAGCTATAGAGAGCAATATACTTACGTCGAAAACAGGACTCCTGAGATCGTAGAATAGTGCTTCACTATTGGTACGTACATTATTACAAGGCATCGAGTAATTCAAGACAGTTATGGAGACGTAGTAGTAAATTAATAATATGTAAAATAAATAAGTAGTAAATTATAGAAAAAGTAATACTTAATATAGTAGAAAACTTTACTGCAACAAAAAAAACAGAAGTAATGTTGTATTTACTAAGCAAATACTGCGAACATACAACGAAGGAGAAGACCTCTCCCAAGGCAAATTTAAAAGCGAATATTCGACTACTACCTAGACAACCAGTTATAAATTAATTCAAATACCACCAAAGAACCGTGCATGTTTCCATAGTCAGAACCAATGGAATTTTTATTGACTCTCAGATACCAAACTTTAATTTGATAGCAAACTTTTGATACGATACTGAAACCAAGGAATTTTATTTGATACCAAACTCGAAACGTCGCCTTTATGTTATTCTTCTTCACCTAATTTTGTTTCTCATTTTCGCCATATTGGATTGGAATAAATCATGAATTATTAATCCTATGACGCGAAGAATTCAAGTACTGCAGTCGACACATAATTATTAAAAATCGATTAAGTCAATTGTTTGAGAGTGTACAGAGTAGGTACAGACGAAATCATATACATACAAATAAACAAAATAAGACTACAATAGTGATAAATCTTTCATATACTTAGTCGGGTATAAAGCTATTCATTTTCGTTGCGGCGGATTGGCGTACAACCGTCAATCTCATGCCGCAAACTAAGAAGTTGCTCGGAGTCTTCGGGCATTGTGCTAAATTCATGCTGATGGACCGCAGTTTCTCATGAAACACGACTAGTTATTCCCTGGGAATTGCACAATTTAAATTTTCAACTCGGAATAATAATGGGGATAAACCTTGCGAATATTTTTATTAAAGTAGAAACAAAGTGAGCTTTGTTTAAGCCAATAATGAGGTAGGTACTTTTCCATAAAATTATTCTTGTTTATACGTTGTTTTAAATACATCACTGGATGACAGCGGCGATGGCTCGGAGTTTCTATACGTGATGAAATGTATATTCGTATAAGTACCAAAGTCACCAACAAAGTATAAGCTACGAAACTGGGATGGCGATGGGCAGGACATAATTCGATAGACGTAAGGTCCCTAGGATGCCGGAATAGCGACCTCGTAGCGAAAACGCATACTTTATGCGTTTCCGTAGTATTGGCAGACGCCCTCTAGGTGGACAGACGACATGACGCGTCCCGTACTGAGCTGCTAGATATAAGTGGCGCTAGACCGTGACGTGTGAAAGTCCTTACAAAAGGCCTATGTCCAGCTGTGGACCCCTATCGGTTGACGACGACGAGGACGACGATACGTGATATTATATCACTACATAGTATAAAACAAAGTCGTTTTCTCTGTCCCTATATCCCTTTGTACGCTTAAATCTTTAAAACTACGCAACGGATTTTGATGCGGTTTTTTTTAATAGATAGAGTGATTCAAGAGGAAGGTTTATATGTATAATAACATCCATTAAATTGTGGAGAAATACTGTTATTTTTGAGGTTTCTAATGTGATGTCGTAAATAATTACATTTTTTCCGCTTACATTGCAAACGCAGGCTGAACCCTACGAGATTTATCAAAATAATGTACTAAGTATTGTACACATTGAAAAGGTCTACAGAAAAGTCCGCGATGGTATATGTCTATCTCTTATGGATATCCCACAATAACATTTTTTTGTCATTTACTTTTTACGACAAATAATGGCTAATTTTCGAAGCGATTTCAACCAATACAGCATTAATCCTTATCTAATTAAATACCTTAAATGCATTGTTGATTTTATATAAATCCATATGGTCCTTTACAGCATATGATTTAAATGAATACTTTCGAAGATATTACAGATTTAAAAATTGCGGCGGCGCGGGAGCGTGCCTATAAGCGCGTCGGCGGCCGCGGTTCTCCCTATAGCCCATTGTCGATAATTTTTGAAACCAAAAAAAAAATCACAGTACGTAGGATGAAACCCATTGGAAAAGGAGGAGAATATTATAAAATACAAGGAAAAATAATTTACGGGCGATCTGAGCTCGGGAAAAAAGGGGGGGAGTTTTAAGGGTAAAAAACGGTTTATCTCGATTTCCGGCAAAACTAGAAGTCCTATGGAAAAAAATTAAATGGCAAAGTTGTAGGTAATAAAAAGATCTACAACTTTTATATTTACACTTTTTTCACATAACCTCAAAATTTATGTGAAAAGTTCAAAAAACCAAGTTTTTGGTTCTTTATTTTTATCTTTTAAAATAATTTTTTTTTTCACGGAATCTGGTGAAAACTTACTTTCTTATGTCCCAAATACACTAATTTATTTGATTTGAAATATTTAGTTTTTCTCCTTATTTTTGACTTAATATCGACTTAATTCTGACAGCTGTCATTTTCATTTACAGATGAGTTATTTATATGGAGAACAGGGTTAACATCTACGAAGTACGATTTTACCCCAAACTACTTTAATTCCCTGTCAACATATAAAGCTCTAAGCCGCTTAATAATATTAATTGTTTCGCCCTAAAATAGAAATTGCTAAGAATGGAAACTAGAAAGTCATATCTACATGCAGCAGTTGATTTGTATTTGCATAAGTTTTGAATTTTTCATCTTTTTTGTGGGAATTGTTTTATCTCTGGTAACATTATGAAACGTCAGAATTCCACGGAATTAGTAATTCGGGTATAAGTTTTAACCATCAATCCAGCGTCATAAGAAATGTAGATGACATTGGGAGTCATTACGAAATTATCAAATAATATGGTCTTATATTCATATACGTTATAAAATTACCAACATATCTATGATATAATTACCAGGAATGTAGTAGGTAAATGTGAAACAATGTCTGAAGAGATTAAACCGTAAATCCGTTTACTTAATTACTTAGTTATTGCTGAAAGTCCCGTTGAACAATACGCTTTTAATTAATACTATTAGCCGAATAACACTTTGACTCTGCCGCCGTCTTTGTTCGTCACGCGATGGATCGTGATACGAAAGGCTTTAAGCAATGGAGCAAAGGAAATGAAGGACTTGAACATTTTTATTTTCAGTCTGCGCTTGTGTTTGTTAAAGGGCAAAACTCTTAAAGTTTAGGGCCAAATAAGTACCTAGCCGAACTTGATCGCTTAGGTACTAGGGATCTCTAATATAGGAAATCTTAGAGTCACTTAGCAGGCGATGGAGGTTGCTTTGAAGGGTTTCTCTACACGGCCATCTACATAGTCAAAATAAGGGTTAAATCAGAAATAAACTAATTACTTCTACTAAGCAAGTAATGGTGATAAACGTGGACTACATTTATTTATCCAAGATTCAAGATGGCAACTTTGCAAGTGAAATACCAGTGTTTGTACACCGAAATTAGGTGGACAGACGGTATTAAGAGAGTTGCAGGGGTACGTTGATCTCCGTAGGTACAAGACTGTGGAGTGTGGATATCTCGGCAACAGGCATGTCCAGCAGTGGAACTCTATTGACTGACGACGACGTCGATGACGATGTGATCTTTCAAGAAACGAATTTTGTACCACCGAACCAAGGGTTCAATCGTACACAATAAAATTTAAATGTCAAATTTTCAAGGTTTAGTTTTAGATTCAAAATTCCTAGATGAGGAACTCTAATTACTTGACATTTACTATTATGCAAGTTACTGTATTTTATCTCAAATTCACTTTAATTTTATTTATCTATTAAGGCATTCCGCCCAAGTGGTAGATTCACTTGACGATTCCAAAGCACTTGAAAAAGTAAAAAAAAAAACTTTTCTGTTTTATTCTATTCCAATTGAGATCATAAAAGCCGTCCAAATAATAATAATTAGTAATTATGCAAAATAATACATTTGGTTTCAATTAAACAACAACAATAACAAATAATTATGCAAATATAATAAATGAAACAATAATAAAACTACAATCATGTCGGGGACGGAAACAGTTCATTAGAGTGTGCCGAGGCCCGAGAGTTTCTAGTGCACTTTCAATGGCACTCCGGAGTCATGGGGGCGCGAAATTGTATTGTTGCGATACAAGAATACCCTTTTGGCACTGTAGTCTGAAGGTTCAAGGTTACCCCTTGTTGGAAATTGTGAAGAGTTTAAGGTGCTATGCAAATTGTGAAGGGGGAAATCGTTTTTACCTTGCGGTAATTTTATTATGTTTATTTTTAGTAAAACTGATTAAAATGTAGTTATATGTCTAGAAAGTCATTCTTGACTCGTTTGATTGGTCGGTAGCTCTATCCATACACGGCATGGCACGGTATTGGTAGTATTTACCAGTCCGAAACCCGGTAGATTCGCAGTTTTCTAGCGACCAGTGAAATACAGGTAACTAAATAAAAAACTAAACTCTATCGATAAATGAATATAAGTCTTTAGAATTTCTAAGATTCCCTAGTCAAATAGGATTTTTTCTTGTGAGGAAAGAAAGATTAAATAGACAGTGTGGCAGTCGAAAATATTTATTTGTGGCATCTTTCAAATTGAGTCATAATATTATATTCTATTGTCGTAAAAATCATCTTTACGTAAGTTTTTAAAGTTACTGTTAACTTTACCTAAATCTGACATTTTTATGGGGCGGAAACGGGACGGATATTTTGCCGTAACTTTAAAAATTACACTAGGCCCTAGATAATCATGACGTTAATGCCTAAAATTATAAAAGTTACACTCAAAGCTCATAAAGCGAAACGCTACCCTTTACAACAAATACTGCGGGAATAGCTAAGTTTGCACGGAAAAACATTCCGATCAACATTTATCCAACAACCATAAGAAAATCGCTTTAACGTGGATAGTAATCCACGTTAAAGCGATTTTCTACAACTCCTAATACCGCAATAATATGCTTTTTATTTGTGATATTGCAAATTAATTGCTAGTTTTACGGAACTCTACCACCACGCCTTCCACCGCGCCCCTTTATGCTACGCTTGTTTACCTCCATGTGGTTACGTGGCTTGTTTTCATTGGTTCTGCTCTAATTTATCAACTGCTCAATGTTTTTCCTGCCGTGTGGGGAGAAATCGAGTGGAAGCACGGTAGAAAATATTGCTTATTACTTTGTGTTAGGAGATGACCGTTACCTTTTTCTGTATTTCTTTGATTTCTGTTTTATTCTGGAACTTCAACAATAATAAATATCTAGTCTTAAAATTCATTCAGTACATTAATGTTCTTTACTATTATCAGAGACAAGCTATAATTTAAAAATTAAAAAACCCGACTGCCATGCTATAAAACAATCTAAAAAATTAATAAACTACCACCGTACCACTTACAGTGTAGTTATTATTTATTTTGTTTTTCATGATTTGTCACTCCAAACTGATTTAAAACATATAGATTGTATACATTTTCGTACTGGCCTTTTAAAGCCCTTTATTTTGATACCCCACTCGAGGGACTTGAGGGAAAAAAAATTTTTCAGCTCGCACATTAAAGTGCATAAAATCCGCCATTTTGAATTTTTATTAATTTTATGTACCCAGTAACATTTGCGCTGTTAAGACAAATCTAATGACGTATCATTTATCAAAATAGGTTGAGTCGTTGAGTAGTTACGAACTGACATAGGAAACGGTCATTTTCTGTGATTTATCACTCCAACTTATTTTCAAATATATAATTGTATACATTTTTGTATTTGCCTTTCAAATCCCTTCATTTTGATACCCCACTCGAGGGTCTTGAAGAAAAAATTTTTTTTCAGCTCGCACATTAAAGCGCATAAAGTCCGCCATTTTAATTTTTTTTAAAATTTAGGTACCCTATGACACTCGCGTCATGAAGACAAATCTAATGACGTATCATTTATCAAAATCCGTTCAGCCGTTGATTAGTTTCACGCGGACATAGGAATGGACATACATACACACAGGTGAAACACATTTAACCCAGTCGGGTAAAAAAGATGATATATTCAGATAGTACCAAAGCCAGCCTAACAATAAAAATGAAAATATTTCTCCCAATTTGTAAAGACATAGCACCGTCATAAACAAAAAGTGAAGATAAATTATTCCCTTTGTAACGTCATTACCAGACCAAGGCCAAGCTAGCGTCCGCCATTACGGAGGTAGAACGCAATTGTTACTAAAAGATACAATCGAGAATATACTTTAAAAGGAGAAAAATCGTCCGCAATTTTGTTACGCTAATAACTTCAAAAATGCTATCACCTCGTAGATAGCAGTTAAATGGGCCAAATTGGACCATCGCTTCTGTCGAGACCAGTTTTATTGTCCTTTATCTCTCCATTCCAAGCGTTTGATCGCATCGATCTGCTGTTATCAGATTTATTAACAATCTATTTATCTTTAGGTGATGAGAGCGCACTTTCGCTATGTGCGCCCATTACCTGAAAACCAGAGATAAGTAACCAAATCTACAAATGAATAAAATCGAAGTGTTTATGTGTGGTTTTCAAATAACTGCTTCTTTCAATTTTTGGCTGTCTGTTTGTCCTTTTGAACGGGCTAATCATCCGAACTTCAGAATTGATTTTGACGGGAGTTTCATTTGCAGGTAGACGATAAAATAAAGAATAATCTAAGCTTAATTTTCCACGGAATTTTTAAATAACCTAATCAATGTAGACAAAGTTGCAGGCATCAGCTAGTATGAAATACGAGTAGGTAATATTCAATATGGAATGCCTATCCTATGGAACACCGCCATTAAACATATCCAGAGATTCTATCTTTGGAAGCCATTAAATATGGGAATACCTTCTTGAATGATATTTTTATGCATATTAACCGGGTCACATTCCCAGTAAATACTGCCTGTAAATATTAATTTGCCGCACTTATAACATTCACTGTCAGAAAACGACAAGTATAAATTAAAAATTTAAAAAACCCCCGACATTCGCCATTTTGTGGCGGCGGCCATATTGGATTTGCATAGTGCTATTCTACTAATCAAGCCCTTTCATTTGATACCCATATTAAGGGAGTTGTGAAAAAATATGTAATCCGCCATTTTGTAGCGGCGGCCATCTTGGATAGATTTTCATCAAACATAGCTAACAACACTCTCGACTAATCCATCTTTCAAACAAAAAAAAACCGCATTCAAATCGGTCCACCCGTATGAGCGCCACAGGGGAACAGACAGACACACACACACACACACACACACAGAGACACGTCAAACTTATAACACCCCGTCGTTTTTGTATCGGGGGTTAAAAACGGGGAAAAACAGTTCTTGAACTCATTTCAACGATCACTCTAAAACTTCTCGTAAATTCGTCGGCATCGCAGTGGCGGCAAATCACGACCGCAGTATAAACTAGAATGAGAATAACTGTACACTCGAGTTAGTATTCGATTATCGGATAAGACGGCCAATACAAAGGCGGGCATGGCCGGCGAAGTCAAACTTCAAGCGAACTGTCGGAGCGTCGACTGGGCAGGGACAAACGTTAAATTTCCCTTGCTAAATCCGCTTTGGCTATTTCCTGTGACATTTCTGATTGAGATATTTTGTTTATACCCTCGTCGTACCAAACCGAATACACAATGATTGCTTTCAACTCATCTCAATAACGTGTATTAGTTAAGCTTTCGGTCGTAGGAAAGTGTGCGCAGTTCTATGCACAAAATATCCTACACCCTAATAAGGAACCTGAATTAGTAGTTACCGGTCGAAACAGTGGTGTTACGTTACGTATCAAAGTCTAGCTTGACTAATCCTGTATCCTGTGCAAAGGTAAATACAAGACGCATCTATAACCTACATAAGTGAGTTGATCTACTGCACACCTATTTGTTTGTTTTCCAAGTGTATAGCCCGCGACACGTACATCGAACGCTGAACGAAAGGTGGAGGGGATAGCTGCGAATGGGAACTGTCTCGCACGTAATACAAAAACTTACCCCCTCCACTTTCCTTCAGCGTTCGATGTACGTGCCAATGTTTATACGCCCACGTGGAAAGTTTGTTTTCCTGTGAGATAGATTTACTCAAATCAGACTCGAGAGAGTCCAATAATAATATTATAATCAATCTTATAAAAATTCATTAGCATCTATTTTGCGGTTTATCCGTAAACAGATTACAATAAAGAAACACACTTTAGCACTTATATTAATATGACGGATTTTAGTATTTTGTCCACGTGTATGACTTTTAGGTACTTAAATATTTCCTGTCTCTATTTATAGCCCCCGACGCAAAAACGACGGGGTGTTATAAGTTTGACGTGTCTGTGTGTGTGTCTGTCTGTTCCCCCGTAGCGCTCAAACGGGTGAACCGATTTGAATGCGGTTTTTTTAGTTTGAAAGCTGAATTAGTCGAGAGTGTTCTTAGCTATGTTTGATGAAAATCGGTCCAAGATGGCCGCCGCCACAAAATGGCGGATTACATAATTTTTCATAACTCCTTCAAAATGGGTATCAAATGAAAGGGCTTGACTAGTAGAATAACACTATGCAAATGCAAGATGGCCGCCACACACAAAATGGCGAATGTCGGGGGTTTTTTTAATTTTTAATTTATACTTGTTCATCAAAGGCCACAAAGTTCCTTCGTCATTATAAAGATGTTCATCATCCACAGTACTTGATATCAAGTGTCAACTTTGTAATAAATATCTCTATCAAGAGTTTCCTTTGATGCTATATGCTTATATCTTCTTTATCTTGATTAAATAAAATGTTTAGGGCTACGTAAAAACATTCATTCCTCAGTTATACGAATGTGTGAGACATACACATTCGTACCATTACCAACAAATTACATAATATGTAGTTAGAGGTTTTCTTATTTTTATTATAAGCCTAAAATATTAAAGACAGACGAATTTTTGTCTCTAAGGGCCTTCAATTTTATTACACATTTTCATACTTGCAAAGTTATCTTTTTAAATACGTACATTATTACAATTGTACAGCAAAATATTCGCATATAAGCACGCACATTCGGGCAATACCGGTAAATTAAATTATTCGACAACAACACAGCTCCAAATTTCGGGCAAATAATCGCGAATCGGCTTTAAATTGGCATCTCAATGTTAAAACCGTCACGTTATCAGAGTTGTCAAGGGTGTACTCATGGGTGAAATAATTACGAGTAACAAGTGTCTGAGTCGACAAAAGAATAAATTGGGCGAAAATTAACCGTTCGTAAATCAATTTCGTCGTAAACTCTGATTACTAATTATAATTTTGTTTTAAAAGTTTATAAAGTTCTCATTAGTAAAACGACCAATTATATTTTCGCTTAATACGCTTAAAACCCTGGGTCCCTGATCGATTGATACAAACATAAATATTAATTGACTGATCTTTGCCGCTTCCTAAAAGCTTGTTTAAAGGCTTATTTTCAAATATTCGTAATAAACTTATCAATCAAGTTTAATTCTGCTTAACGACTATACCTACTAGATACCCCTAGAAATTAAGATTTTGTCTGATTTCTTCCTTTATTATGCAACTAAAAATAAATCAAAGCTTTTGGAATGGCATTCCGAACCAGTCAATTGACTATTCAAAAGTGCTTGTAAAAGTTTATTTGATACAATGAACACAACTTTGTAATTTGTCACTGTTAGCGGATTATAGCAAAGTAATTTTGTGTTCATTGTATAATATCATGGAATTCCGCAAAGTAACGCCTGCTTCTATTCAAAGTTTATTTGAATAAAAAACGATTCTATTCTATTCTTGCATAACAAATACTCTCCCTCGTGTGCTTCGACTCTATCGATTTCGACTGGATTCGTATCTATATTTTTGTACTTTCAAATGTATAAAATGAATCCGTCTAAAACATGTTTAAGTACCTGAGTTCATAAAACGTTTATCATGCAGCTTTCATTTGCGTTGCATTTAGTAAAACAGAGTTGCATTTTCACGAACATCCTAAACATTAGCGCGAAAGCTGTTTGCACGGAACAGCGGCGCTCATTGTTTGCGCGCGTTATCGCAATTTGCAGCGAATCATCGGCGTGTTGCCCTTTTGTGTTCCTGTCGAACCTTTGAAACATTTAGCTTGCTTGTACTTTGCTTAACAAACTTCCTGTACCTACTAACATTTAAAATGTGAAAGTAAGTGTTAAATAGGGAGTGAGTGGCAGTCACACTAATATTTATTATAAAGGCGAAAGTTTTTGTGTAGGTATATGTATGTGGGTATGTGTGTAATGTGTATGTTTGTTACTAACTCTTTAACGCCGCAACTACTGAACCGATTTGGATGGATTTTAAATTTAAAACATACATAGCTTATAACCTGGAATAACATATATTTTTATTAACTTTTAAGGCAACTTTTTATCCTGGAAAAATACACAGTTCCCGCTGGATTTTGAGAAAACCGAAATTTGCTATAGCAATCTACAGCTACAGCTATAGCTAGATTACCATAGCAAACTTCCTTCAAAGTAGGTATAAAGGTTGGAAAAGGGAGTGGGAACGGGAATTGGAAATCCATGATTCCCTCGGGATTTTTGAAAAAACGAAATTTACGCGGGCGAAGCTGCAGGCAAAAGCTAGTTTTGGTATATGATTAGCTCGTCTATTAGATTGATAGATAAAAGAGTAATAAAGTTTGTGAACAAAATAAACAGGTTTACAAGGTCAGGTTTCACTGATTTCTTCAAATTATTTCACAAGAAAATTCAAAAAACCAGTAAAAGCAATCTTAGATGATTGATACATTTTCTCGTAAGTCGATAGGACTGACTGGACTATTTAGTTTATATATTGGTTTAAGTATGTAGATATATAAAAAGACCATTTGCCGAACGTCAAATCCTTGAAATTGTGATATGCCAATAATTCAGACCTTTGATAAATTAATTAATTAATTACTCATTAACGGGAAGAAATTATCATTAAAGAGATTTAAATGGAAGTCCTGTCAAAGATCAGAAGTGGAATAAGTGCCAGATACACTGCAAATGATTTAGGTCAGCTCATTAATTTTTTATTATGTAAAAACTGGGCGACAATTATAATGTATGCCCAAAATAATTGATTTTAGACATCTTTTATAATCAAGCTTTCATTAATACAATTCCATCAAGTTAGCTAATGATAAAAAAATCTGCCGCCAAAATGCGAAAGTGTGTCTCTTTGTCGCTCTCTCATCTCCTTTTTGTGGCTCTTCCGTGAAAGTTGTCACAAAATGTATCAACTATCAATTTTCCTTATCCAAGTACATATCTTGCCTTTGTACATATTATACCGTTGTCACGTCGATTGAAAGGTGGGTTGTAACGTGATGTGTGTCAAGTGTAGGTGTATTAGTTACTGAATAAATAATAGCGCCGCTGCTGGCAGGAGGCGCGTGACGAGTGGCTCCCAAGGGGGGCGTCCTCTGGTACTACATATATCCATCCAGAACTGCACTATCCCCTCTGTTTAGTGGATAAATTGTTTTCATCGCATTGTTACGTGGCCAACCTATTGGTTTATTGCTCTATTGCGTTGCGTGTGCTATTTTATTATTCTGTCTTATACAGAAACTATAACATAATAATAAGAGCGTATGTGCATGTCTAGCACCTAGCAGCTAGGTAGCATTCTAGCGGGTGCTAGGATGGCGACCTCGCACCGGAAAACGCAGTGTTGGCAGATACCCACTAGGTGGACTGACGACATCAAAAGAGACGCAGGGAGTCGCTGGATACAGGCGGCACAATACCGCGGCGTGTGGAAGTCCCTACAAGAGACCTATGTCCAGCAGTGGACGTCTATCGGTTGAGGACGACGACGACGATGTGCTTCAGACTTGAGACATTTAAAATGGGACACAACATAAATATGTCTCAGACATAAAGCTGTCTCGTTTTAACTGTTTCAAATTCGAGTAGAGTCAGAGTACGCTATATATATCTCAGCTTAATCCTCGTTCTAAGTGTTGTATATTATACTAGCGGTCCGCCCCGGCTTCGCCCGTGGTACATAATATATAGCCTATAGCACTCAGGGATCCCGTACAAATCCAACGGTGAAAGAATTTTTGAAGTCGGTCCAGTAGTTCCTGAGATTAGCGCGTTCAAACAAACAAACCCTTCCGCTTTATTATATTAGTATAGATTTCTTAAGATTACTATCACGCGAACCAGAGTTATGAGGGGGCTCAAAACAGCTCGAAATGGTACGTGTAAAACACTGGCATGCATCAAGGCCGGAACTTACTGGACGCACTGCCGTGCGTCTAGATATTATACTTATCTATTTTTTTTTATCGAAGCTCTGCGTCTGTAACTACTCTGTTCATTGACCATTGATACACAGCGTAGTTTCACCAACTGTTAACCTCAAAACCACCTGATTAAGCTTAAAAAGTGCTTCAATTACCTAATGTATTTACACATTAACTTTATTAGCAGCTAGTTATTGTTCCTGTTTTACGATTCGTCGAGTTTGCTCGTAGTTTTGTTAACAGCCCTATTGGCGGGCAGGTGTAAAGTGGCGCATTTATTGTCCGGGGTTAGTTTCCTTTATGAATTTTACTAATCAAACTTTTATAGCGCAATTTTAGCACTGTCATATAATAATATTAGTTGAAAGGACATGGCCGGAATTTGTATGGAGCTGTGCCCTTTGACATGGCCGGAATTTGCTCGAAATCGAAAAAAAAACTTACTTAAATAAACATAAATGGAGGTTAATTATTCATATGTGAAAATTGCTTTTAAAATAAACTAAAATATATCGCGGCAATTACATTTCTCCAGCGCAGGCGTGGAAAAAACACAAAGAATAAGAATGTTAACTGTTATTTGTTTTTCTAACTTTTCTAAGGTCATATCCAAGAAGGTTATATACTCTATATAGACACTGGAGAGTGCGCCTGAAACATTGTAGTTAAGATAAATTAGTCATTTTATTTCAAGGTTCTCTCTCGAGTAAAAATGTCTTATCTAAAAATATTATTTAGGTTACCTACGCACAACGCAGATTGCAGAAGCCAGCCAGAAACATCAAAATAAGGATGGCGATCTGAGATCGATTAATCGGAGAATCGATTTTTGTGTACGTAGTGCGTAGGTACCACAGAATACATTACTCCTACCGTAGAAAAATGAAAACTCCATAGTAAAAAAATGAGAACCATTCAGCGCCATCTAGATTCAGCCCCCAACAACTCTTTGACAGCGGGAGATTCAAATATGGACGTTCTATACTTAACCTAAATAATATTTTTATACCCTGATTTCTAATTCCGTGGAATTCTGACAGCTGTCATTGTCATTTACAGATGAGTTATTTGTATGGAGAACAGGGTTAACATCTACGAAGTACGATTTTACCCAAAACTACTTTAATTCCCAGTCATCATAAAAAGCCATATGCCGAACAATAATATTAGACGTTTCGCCCTAAAATAGAAAACGGCAAGAGTGGAAACTAGAAAGTGCTCACTAACAGCAATAGAAAACAAAAGAAGCACATTGAAAAAATTCATTCAAAAATGGAAGTCAAATGACATTCTCACCATGAAGTGTCTGTTAGGCATTTGTTATTCTACATGCGGCAGTTGATTTTTATTTATATAAGTTTTGAATTTTTTATCTTTTTTGTGGGAATTGTTTTATCTCTGGTAACATTACGAAACGTCAGAATTCCACGGAATTAGAAATCAGGGTATAGATAAGGAATTTTGACTCGAGAGAGAACTGGTAAATAAAATGACTATTTTGTCTTAACTACAATGTTTCAGGCGCAGTCTCCAGTATCTACATAGAGTATATAAATAACCTTCTTGGATATGACCTTAGAGAAGTTAGAAAAACAAATATCAGTTAACATTCTTATTTTTTGTGTTTTTTTCCACGCCTGCGCTGGAGAAATGTAATTGCCACGATATATTTTAGTTTATTTTAAAAGCAATTTTCACATATGAATAATTAACCTCCATTTATGTTTATTTAAGTAAGTTTTTTTTCGACTAATCAGGGCAAATTCCGGCCATGTCTTTTTCGTCTTGTTAGCGAAAAATGTACTTGTACCAGTCATCAAATGAAGTCTTCCGACTCTATGAGAATAATTACTAGCTCGACCAATTTAGTGGTTAGCATGTTCGAGTGCGGATCATTAGGTCCTGGGTTCGATTCCCGGCTCGGGCAAGTAATTGTTAGGTGTTATTTAGTTTTAGTAGTCGAATTTGGTGGTTGGCGGTGTTCCATGCCCGTGTCTCGGAGAGCAAGTTACGCCGTAGGTCCGAGCTATACAGATACATAGACAGACAGACACACATAGCGGTCAAACTTATAAAACCCCTTTTTTGTGTCGGGGTTTAAAAAAGGTATACTTATTACTTATGTTTTTTTTGAAGCTTCAAGTAGGTATATTATCTTAATATTTATAAGCAACTACATGTTCCCATTTTAGCGTTAGAGTTTTAGTTTCCTTAACTATATCCCATGTTAATGGGCGCCAGGTGTAAAATTGTGTTTTTATTACTTTAGAGTAGTTAAATTCACGAAGAAAAACTATTCGTTTATGAATTTTCCTTACTAAACTTTTAGAGCGCAGTTTTAGAACTATTATAATAATAATACTCTAGAAGTTCTCGTCTTGACTCTTGTATGCGAGAGATAGAAATTTACCGTGTTAATTTTTGAAAATGAAATGGAGGTGAATTTAAATTAAAATTATTACAACACATGATAAAAATTAACTACTTACATATACAGTTCTTATTGTACTGAAAATTACATTTCGTATTTAAGCATACATTCTGAATAGAATAGAATAGAATAGAATAGAATAGAATAGAAAAGTTTTTTATTCAAATAAACTTTTACAAGTGCTTTTGAATCGTCGATTGAGTCTACCACAGCTTCTGATATAGGTATACAAAAATTTATTACTGGTCATGTCTGTGTATTTGTGTCATGTGTCATTTTATAAAATTTTCCTGGTAGGTAGGCACATATTATAATATAAGGCGAGCGCATTTTAGATTTTTCATTTGTATCAATTTTTGTTCCAGGTAAGAACTACATGGTGCCACATATATAATACGTCGCTTGCACTATTCTTCTAGAAGGTACGTCCATATTGTATTCGATTACAAATTGGCCACTTTTATAATTTTCAACTATAAATACCTACGCGTTTTTTTTTTTTTGGAAGACACGAAAATACGCATCTTCCGCTAATGGTTGTTGGTGTAAAATGGCGGATTACATATTTTTTCACAACTCCCTTAATATGGGTATCAAATGAAAGGGCTTGACTAGTTGAATAGCAATATGCAAATCCAAGATGGCCACCACCACAAAATGGCGAATGTCAGGTTTTTTTAATTTTTAATTTATACTTGTGAAATCTTAACGTAACGCAACAAGGTCTGTATTTGTTTCATTGAATTTACAATTATTTTAACTCCTTTCTGTGTTAACGAATACTGTCGATAGAACATATAAAAGTGGTCTTATAATCTGACCTGTAGGTAGGTACCTACTAAAATAATTGGCTGTAGCTGAATACGTATAATATTATATACCTTTGAATCTGCTTTATGCAAAAATGGTTGTTGCCTACATTGCAGTCGCACATTATGACATAACTTAAGAGTAAGTGTAACTTAGAAATAATATATTTTCATTAAAAAACAAGAAAATTTTAAGTTTATTAATCATAGATCTATAAATTATAGAGTAGGTATTGAATATTAAAAATCAGTCTTTCAGTCGTCGACATGATTCGATATGATTTTCTGTTTTGCGAATTTTAAAATATCACAGCTGTAGAAAAACTTCTCGAAATGTCTGGTCACTTAAGCTGGGCGCATACTAGTTTACTCATAGACAGCTTTAGTCTGATCCGTAACAAGTCTGGTAAGTATATATAGGCTTTCTGAAAGCTTTAAGATACATACCAGACTAGAACAGTGAGTCTTGAAAGTCGAAACTCCTTAAGACATAAAGTAATCGCTATTTTGTGTCTTACAATGTTCACAAACAAACGCCTACGGGAAAAATGTCTACAAATATGCGTCCGCCTTTTTAAATGAAATTTTTGAAGTGTTCTAGATTTAGGGCGCACTAAAAATGAAAAAAACAATACACAACGCGCGACGGAGTAGTGTCCAACGCGGCTCAAAGAAGTTGTGATACAAGAAACTGAACTAGGCAATGGACGAGGCAAGGTGCTGCAAAGGCGACCGCGCACCGAAAAGCTCAATGTTGGTAAACTCCCCATTAGTCGGATACTGGACGGACGACTTCAGTTGAGTCGCAAGAGTCGAGAGGGAGGTGTTTGAATGTCCCTAAAAGCGATTTAAGCCTGTCAGTGGAGGTTTATCGTTAACTAAGAAGAAGATAATATTCCTTGCCATACAAATATTGCACGTGTACGCGCGCGTTTAGTATGACGTCCTGCATCCTGACGTGCTCCGTCGCGCGTTGTGTGTAAAGGTTCAAGTAATAATCTATAACACTAGCACCACGTAACCACTTAAATCACCATGAATCCATGTAGTTGGATTGCAATAGATCAATAGGGTCTTAGACTCTTAGTGCCATAAGCTAAGATGCTCTTTCACTGGTATGAACACCGGTTTCTCAACGTGTACAGTGTTGACAATAGGTACGTGCACTGTTTTGAGTATCGGCACGTGTTTGATGACCGGAACCTCGTGGAGCACGGGTACTTCTTTGAAAACCGGCACTTCTTTGATCACTGGTATTTTCTCGACGTGATGGTGGTGCACTGTGTGGACTTCGTGTGGGATGAGTATCTTCACACTGGAATAGACAAAGACACAAGATTATTATCAACTAGCTTTTACCTTGGACTTCGTTCGTGGATTTGGGTTTCTAAAAATTATATTACTCCTTCTAAATCCGTTATTGGGATGCAAGCTATCTTTGGGCCAAACGTCAAGATCAGTTCAGCGTGGCCTAACCATGATAATCATCAGAGATAGGAATAGGTAGTGCAATTGGGGGTGAATGACCTGGAAAATTATCAATAGTATGACTACGGGATTTCCGTCTTTCGCGATTTTGATACCTCTTAAAATGTTCAGTATCGAAGAGATTTCTCTTTTTCATGTTGTACTAATAAAAACTGAGTAAGGAAACCAAGTATTAAAAAAATCCTGAATTGGCAAATCTACATTATGATATCATGAGAAATTGCACCGTCAATTCCGATCATTGATAAATAATCATAAACCTATAATAGTTCGGAATTTCAAAAAAACCTAAATCCAAGCGAACGAATTCGCGGGCATCAGCAAGTTATTATTTGTACCAGGAAAATCTTGAGAAAATTTTGACGGTCAACGAGGAAAATATAGCCCAAATTAAAACAATATGAACAACGATCTGTTTTATTGTACTAAAACCACAAAGTACTTTTTGTTCCTTTAAATTTCAACATTTTTGTGGAACACTCTCGGAAATCGAAACTGGATGAATTCAGTTTATACTTTTGCTTCATTTGAAATTCATTATTTTGTTCAGTTATTCGTTTTAGCCCAAGTTAAGATAAGGGCTCGGACAAACATCGCGCGTTGGCAGCGCAGCGCGACCTAAACTCAACTTAACGGACGGTAACTTTTTAAGTTAACATTAACTGTGCGTCGTTAACATAATCTTTCATTTAAGAATCAGTTCCCCAAAGGTACGTTACTCTTTGATTAAAACAACCAATTGTTTATAAAGATACGTTAGCTTTTAAATTTGACCACAAAAAAAAAGCAACATGGTTTTCCATAGTCAGATTCTATTAACTTTAAACTAACCGTTCACCGTAGTAGTACAATCATCATCTTGTTTAAACCATTTTGCTTTTATTTTGGAGATCAAAGTTTATCGGTAAAAGCAACGTAACGTCAACCGGCTGCCGCTGTGCGTTAAGTGTGTTTCAGGCTTAAAGAGCTCCCGATCCCTAAACGCTCTTTAAGTTTAATTAAAACGAATATCATTTGGTTCTTTCCATTAGCCTAATTTATTGGCTTTTTGTATACGATTGAATTAACCGTGTTATTTTTGTACAGTGAATAGATGAATATACGGGTCAATTAAGGTCTTATGGAGGGATCCGAGCGGATCTTGGCTTTGTTCGTAGTCTTTGTATATACTCGTAATTAGAATTTGTAGGAGTTCAGCCCAGGAGGGCTGGGGGGTGGCCCTCAAATTTTATTTTTGTAGCATATTTGTGGAATTAAACTTTGGTCTAGATGGTTATTTTACTAGGAGTGAGCACGCTAGTTTGGTGTTTTGTAACAAGAAAAAATTACAGATATTAAAGATCCCTAATAATAATGATTAATACGGTAATGATAATAATATAATATGTATAAAATGCAAAAATAAGCAGTTGAAATGATTATGATGAAATGTAAGTACTCAAACCTATGTACCTACTATGATTTCTAACCTATTAAAATAAATAAGTATAAGAATGTTATTTATTAGTGAGGCGTTTGAAACTGTGAGCGATTATATTAGTTAGTATTCTGTGCTAGTACCTACATAGAGGAATTTGGCCCATGGAACCATATTGTCGATTTTAAAGAAAATATATATTTTATAAAGAAACAAGGTCTCTGAAATGTTTATGCTAGAGAATAATATAATCCCGTATCAAACTAAGTTGGTACGATTAAAAAAACTGCGTTCTGGACTTGAAGTTTTTTTTTCTTAAATCATTGATTGCAATTTTTATTATAGTTCGACATGGACGTAATTCCTGTCTTTTATTATATATTTTAATCTTATTTAAAATTTCGCCTCAGTGAAGATAACAACCTGAATGATTTTAGAGAATACTTACTGAGTCTTTGAGCCCGAGCTGAAACCAAAGGGTTCGGGTTCGGGTTCGGCGACAGGAGAGGCTAAGCAAAGATGGCTGGCGACCACTGCGGCCCAGAATAACTGTAATTCAATTTATTTTATTAGTGCTTATGGATATAAGTATATATCTCTACATCGCATTCCTCATTGCTGAGGGGTATGACTCCTTCCAGTAATCACGTAAGGGGATTTTCACTGCTGACTTGTGAATTCTGTATGGTTAGTTTCAGTTTGCACACCTCGGAAACTTTACTAAATACTACTTATCAAAACACAATGACTTCACAGTGAAATGGACCTAAACTGGCTTATTTTAAGGTTTGACTTCGCCAATAAATTCAGCATTTGTCTACAGCCAGCGCCCCAAGCAGACATGTTATAAAATAAATATTCGAAGTATTGAATTATGACTTTAAAATAAGATTCTTTAGGTTCATTTTGCATTACATATTACATTTTTTCGATATTTGGTATTTTGTAAAGTTTTGGAGGTGCACAAACTCAGAATAACTATACAGGTTTTTTGTCCAAAGTCCAAACACACACACAAACACGTCAAACTTATAACACCCCGTCGTTTTGCGTCGGGGGTTAAAAAAAACTCTGAGAACATCTTTCTTCATCGCCCGCTGAATGTCACAGTTTTCCTTTGAGCATGGTATTCTGTGCCCATAGTCAGCGATCATGTCTCCGACCCGTATGTCATTACTGGCATGTTTTAAATATCTTTGGTAAAATAATTGGAGTACCAATATGGCGGCTCAATATAATATAGTAATTTAAATTAATTTACTCACAGTGATACGGATCATTTCGGCGTTTGCGATGCGTGTGTGCCGATGCGTTCGCGCCTCGTATTAATATGTACTGATGTTGTGCAAGCCGCCATCGCCCTCGCAGCGTCACGGTTCCTGCTCCTCGCGTCTAATACGTAATATTACTGTTAAAGGAAATCAATCAACTAATGGGCCCTAAATGGATCAATTTGGTATGAGCTTTTTCATTTTTGTTTTCCCCGCAGGCAAGGCTCAGACGGTCTATATATATCACGATATTCGTAAGGCCTCTGCCTCAGACATTACATGCTTGCATTTGCGATATTGCGATATCTTTTTTCAGTACATTTTGTATTTAGTGTTGAATTTCGATTCTAGTTCATAGTAGTAGTAGATATTTAGTTTTGTATGTCATTTTGTATTTCGATCTTATACACTTTTGCGAAATCATATAGCAATCACGCTTGCAATTTTGTAGACTTGGGGGGATATGTGTAAACGCGGTGATAAGATTTACAGCTTATTATCTTAATTACGTCATCAGATTGTCAATTATGCCTCTAACTCGTGTGTATTTTTTCATTATGCTATTACGAGTAGGTACAATGAGATACCGATGCAAAATCCGCGAGCGATTTAACGTTGTCTTATATTATGAGGCTTCCTTATCGAAGCCTCGTGTTACGGCTGCTGAAGAGAAAGAAGATAAATTAACTAAGATTTTTGCAGCAAGACTACATAATCCAGGGTCTACAAGGTAATTGGTGCAATGAAATATCTGATATTATTGAAAACTATTTTTCGATATGTTACCGCGATATTTATGGATCGTCTGACCGGTTGCAAACAAGCAAGTGTCCACTGTTCACGCAGCTGCGTTCATATAACCATATTCGTCATTTTACCATAATGTTCCTACACTGTTTTCATAAAAAGCCTTTTTAAAACTCTCGTTAAACAATATTCTTCTTCAAGCACATAAACACATAATATAAGCATATAAATAGTACTAAATTATAACTACCAGTTATAATCATTACGACTGTTGTCGATCTTTTCCAAATTGAAAAAAAAAAAAAAAAAAACTTTTATACCTATCATCTTTATAGGGCAGGTCTAGGACTACCACTGGTTGGGTAAGCAGATTCTGATGAGTCAGCAAGAAACGTAACCGATTTTTTTCCTTCAGTTTCTTTTGTGATCGCCATCGAATTGTTTCACCACGTGGTGCAGTTGTTCCACGTGGTGAAACAATGTACTTACGTTATTTATTTTCTGAAGTAGTATTTTATGCAGGAATTTACGAATTACTAATTTGATGATTTATTGATGAATGAATATTTACTGTAGGTACTCTAAATTACAATTAGTGATTAGCTATACTCATAATCCTAGACAGCAAGATTGCTTATTAAGTAAGTAATACTTAAGTAGGTCGATATATACAGTCTTTATACACATGAAATTTTGTTATACATAATATCTGGAAATAGGTACTAATTTTATAACTTCAAGTAGGTACTTACCTACAGACTACAATAATTGTATTTTAGTTCACTATAATAAGTAATTGTCACTTGACATTACATAACATTTTAAATCCGAACATCTTGAACTTTATGTAGCATGAATCTGTGTCAATTAAAGAGGTCTATTCATTTTGGTTTATTTATAGATTCTGATGACACACACAAGTGGTTTTATAACATCTTCAATTACATGAGTACATTTGTTATTCCATGCAAATAAGTGCATGTGGTCACTTGGCTTGCTAAACTGGAATACGCGCATAATACCTAACCAGATTTTACAACACTCAATACTACTGTAACTGTTTGCTTATTTAGCCATTCACAGGTGTGGAGTTGTTATTGTGTCATTATGTAATTATTGAACTGGTAACGTTACATCTATTATAACAGATTAATATTTGATATTTATTGTTTACCTATTAAAAATTAACTATTTAAAGATTATAAATGTCGTGACTCAGACATTGGTCCACGCGTCAATTTGAGAGCTGGCTCTTATTTTGCCCAAGGGCTAATAAGCCTGCAGGCCATTCAGAGAGGCAATAGCGCATCATATGGGCACCATGCCCATAAACAATCATTTGGATGGTGTATATTTTTTGTAACATATTATTAGATATTTTTTTAAATAGGTACTTGTTTTGTTTCTATAAGGTATATAGGTAATCCTATTTATACATATATTAAAATAAAATAAGAATATTTTTTTGCACTACATTATCGATTGGCGAAGGAAAGGGCTATGTAATTGTTGAACTGGTAACGTTACATTAACTATGAGGTTAATATTCTTTATACTACACCTGCTCGGAAAGTACCTTCTGGTTTTTCTCCTATCGATGGTCAAAAGTACGTCATTACTGTCAAACAAATATGCGGGGAGAAAAGAACTATGAGATTTCATTGTTAACGCGCTACAGCGGAAATTCCATTTATGAAATTCCATTACTAACGTGCTTTTTTCTTTTTAATTTTTGATAAAATCCGATCAGTACATGAAAAAAAACCCATTTCGACAAAAGACGACATAAAAAGCACCTATAATAAAATAAATAAGTAACCGCCACGGTAGATGGCGCTGATGTCGGTGTGTCACCGAGCACGACCGGGGTCCGCTATTTTAAATAAATTCAATTTTAATTAATACAATTAAATATAAAGTAAAAGTAAAAAATAGAAAATATAAATTTTTCGCGCTATTTTCTTTGTATTTTGTGAGTCGCTTTCTTTTGTTTTACCTATCCAAATTTTCAATTTATAAAATTACAAATAACTTTAGGGAACTCGAAGTGTCTAAGTAGTGAGCCGCCCAACGCCGCCGGAATTAAAAATATGTGGCCAAGCAGTTATTGTTATATTGAAAATCTCTTAACCAAGATATCTAGAAATAGATAAAAATAGATACAACAAAGCATATGAAGATTTTTTACAATGGAAACCCAACGTCTTTTTCTGATTGATTTCCGGTAATAATTTTAATATTTTTGATTATTTTATTATTTTCCTCGTAGGTGTAGTATAAAGCACTATGTATCCCTTCGGGAGAAAGTGCGATTCCTCTCGGGTGTATTGCGGCCCTTCGGCCTACGGCCTCGGGCCTCAAACTACACCCTCGTAGTAATCGGTCACTTTCTCCCGTCGTGGAACAATGTACTATTACTTATCTATATCTTCTATCTATACATATAATAAAATCGTAGACTTGCCGTATCTGTACATTAAAGATTTTTGCAAAATAATAACTGGGGAATGTTAGGAATAAGTAACAGAACGTAAAAAAGCTATTTTTGAAATTTTTGTCTGTTTGTCTGTTTATCTGTTTATCTGTTTATCTGTTTGTTTGTTTGTCTGTATGTTTGTGCGCGCATCATGCAAAAACTACTGAATGGATTGAAATGAAACTTGGTATGATTTAAGTTCATTCTACGGAGTAACATATAGGATACTTTTTATCCCGAAATTCAGCACGGTTCCCTTGGGAGAGAGGATGAAAGTTAAAATGTGTACTTAGCTGTAATTCATTAACGCGTGGTCCGATTTCATTCATTCTTTTTGGTTAGAATGGAGATACTTTAAAGATTACCAGCTAATCTTAGAAAGGCTGGATCGATTTTGATGGGACTTTTACAGGCGCATGTTTACATTTTGATTTACCTAAACATCCGCCAGTGAACTTTTAACAGTTTTTAGCAAGGTATGAGCTCAAAGGAGCTTAGGAAAACAAAATGATTCCCACGGGATTTTTAAAAACCAATATCCACGCGAACGAAGTCGCGGGTGTCCGCTTGTATAAAAATAAAATTTATCATTTTTATGTGTTTTTTTATTGTTATCTTTATCCATATTATGTGTCGATATTGATTAGCAAAGGGGGCGGTCTCTGTATAAATCGATGCGTTATGATATTGCCAGTATAATCGTATTGGCAGCTGTAGATATTGGTTTATTAGTGGGTTAAGTAAGTAGGTTGGTAGTGAGAATCAGTGGCGTAACTACAGGGTGGCATTTCGGCAAAATGCCACGGGCCCCGAGCCGAAAGGGGCCCCCGGCCCGAGAGGGCCGTGAGCACAGGAGTATCCTAACATTTAATATTACATCAATTTATCATCAATGATCTTTAATTAATTTAAGTTGCCAACGTGAAAAGTTTACAGTTTTGGCTTCAGTATCAATTATATAGAGCCCTTTAAAAATAAATTCAATATAATCTTCAATGGACAGAATTGGACAGTTTTGTTATAATATAATAACTATGTAGATAGATAAAAATAATTTTATTTCTTGAAGCTTTCCTGAAGTGTGCACATTCCGCACGTCCCGCAGTTGCCCAAGTTAATGTTGTTTAACAAATAATTTAAAATTTGTTATACTATAATTTGTTATACTTGTTGCAAAATGTTTAATAAAAATTTGTTAAAAATGTTTCATGAACATGAAAACAATTAAAACTTTGCTAACATTTGTGACAAAATGTTAACTAACAATAATGTTTAGGTACTAACATTTGTAACTGCGGTGTGGCAGCACTATAAGACGAAAATTGCATGACATTTTTTGTTTCAGAACAAAATGTTCATAAACTAACCAAAATGTTCGTCCATGCTCTTAAAATTGAAAGTTACTAGAAAAAAAACTTATTTTAATAGCGTTTTATGTACCTTTTTTACGTACTTACATGATTTATCACTACATAGTATAAAACAAAGTCGCTTTCTCTGTCCCTGTGTCCCTATGTCCCTATGTATTCTTAAATCTATAAAACTACGCAACGGATTTTGATGCGGTTTTTTTGATAGATAGAGTGATACAAGAGGAAGGTTTATAAGTAGAAAAACTGGACCCGGTAGGTGGCGCTAATAGCGGGCAGGACGACGTCTGCCGGGTCCGCTAGTTTTAAAATAAAATGAATACTTTATCGTTAGTTGAGCTTATTTTCGGCCTACTCGTGCTCATATACAAAACCCCGAAAGCTTTCAGCTCGAACTGCAGAACCGATTCGATTACCTAGCAGATTGCGACTCTGTGGACGATCTAAACAACAGGCTGGTGGAAACTGTCCATACGGTTGGGTCCAAGTACTTTAAGACCCACCGTGCAATCAGAACCAAAAAGTTCTCAGATCAGACTCTCAAGCTAATGGATAAGAAGGCAAGAAATGAGACTGCAGTCTGCAGCTGATGCGTTTGCTTACCGGCAGATTAATAGGCAGATCTCTAAGGCGCAAACGCGAGACTTGCGTAACTTTAATACAGAATGTATTAAAGATACAATCTAGCGAAACAAAGGCTCAAAAGTCTTCGCGAGAGATCTGTCTATCGGACAGAGCCAGCTGACGTGACTGAAGACCGACAACGATAGTCTCATTTCATCAAAGCCTGAGATCTTGAGAGAGATCGAGAACTTTTACGGACCGTTGTACACCTCAACTCAGAAGCCTGTTGAAGATTTGGCTAAAGATCCCAGAGCCAAATTGACCCGACACTATACCGAAGATATCCCGGACGTCAGCCTATACGTGATTAGTATGGCTCTCAAACAACTGAAGAACAACAAGGCGCCAGGCGATGACGGAATCACAGCGGAACTCCTGAAAGCAGGTGGAAAACCAGTTCTTAAGATCTTTCAGCGATTGTTCAATTCCGTCATCGACGAGGGTATAACGCCAGAGGCATGGCACAGGAGCATAGTGGTTCTTTTCTTCAAAAAGGGTGATAACACCTTGCTGAAGAATTATAGACCCATCTCGCTGCTGAGCCATGTCTATAAGTTGTTCTCGAGAGTCATTACGAATCGTCTCGTTCGTAGGTGTGACGACTTCCAGCCTCCCAAACAGGCCGGGTTCCGAAAAGGTTTCAGTACCATAGACCACATCCATACGCTGCGGCAGGTTATACAGAAGACCGAAGAGTATAACCGGCCACTTTGATTTGCGTTTGTGGACTATGAGAAAGCCTTTGATTCGGTGGAAAACGTGGTTTGTACGAAAACGCCACCATGTCAGTCCATATACAGGATCAGACTACAAGGCCAACCCAATTGCAGCGAGGAGTGCGACAGGGAGACGTCATCTCCCCGAAGCTCTTTAGAAGCTTAAAGATGTCCTCCAATGCTGCTGCATTGGAGGACGTCTTTAAGTTTCTAAAATTTCGAAAAATAGGTGAACCACCGAATCCAACTCGGATGGGCAGCGTTCGGGAAGCTTCGCGATGTCTTCTCGTCCAAAATTCCTCAATGCCTGAAGACGAAAGTCTTCGAAAAGTGCGTATTGCCAGTGATGACATACGGCTCCGAGACATGGTTGTTAACTATGGGCCTCATAAGAAAGCTCAGAGTCGCTCAGAGAGCGATGGAGAGAGCTATGCTCGGAGTTTCTCTACGCGATCAAATCAGAAATGAGGAGATCCGTAGAAGAACCAAAGTCACCGACATAGCTCAACGGCTTGCGAAACTGAAGTGGCAATGGGCGGGGCACATAGTTCGGAGAACCGATGGACGTTGGGGTCCCAAGGTGCTGGAGTGGCGACTTCGCACCGGAAAGCGCAGTGTTGGTAGACCCCCCACTAGGTGGACCGACGACATCAAGCGAGTCGCAGGGAGCCGCTGGATACAAGCGGCACAAGACCGTGGCAAGGAAGTCCCTTCAAGAGACCTATGTCCAGCAGTGGACGTCGATCGGTTGATAACGACGACTACGAGCTTCTTTATATTGAGCAGAAGGGGCCCCATCTGATTAATTTGCCACGGGCCCCCATCGGTATAGTTACGCCACTGGTGAGAATTCATCGAGCGTATAAAGTCATAGTCTGCTGTGAATTATAAGTGAAAAAATGATCGAAGAAATGAATGGATGGATGCGAGAATGAATGATAATAGAAATGAATAATTCAACTGACATCGTTGCATCCGCGTTGCGTATAGCAAAAGCAATAGTCCCTTCTTTGTGCTTGTACTATAATGATCTCAGAGAGTGTATCTGCTTATCCACTAGATAAGAGGGTATAGCATAAAGGTGGAATCACGATGAGCGAAGTATGAGAGTAATCTATAGGATAGTTTCCTGTTTAAACTAGGTACACTTACTTACATGACATTGCCTCATCCGGGGATGACCCGGCTCGCGCCCGGTGTAGCATGAATCACCCTTTATACCCTTTATACTTGTGTATTTTATTTATTGACCCACCTGTATTTGATTCCATATCAGAGCGCTGTCAAAACTTTCAGTGCTAATCAAGGAGTGGATAAACGTTGTCCTCGAGTTTGGCTCTGGTGCCACAGATGTTCATTCGCAGCGGTAACCACTTAACAACAGGTGACGAGTACAAGTCACGTCAAATAACTCGACCGGTGACCTTCAGTGCGCAGAAGTCGAAAATGAGGTATCTCGGGGTTTGAGGGGGTCGCGAGGAGGGCGTGGGGATCGTTCGTAAGCACTGATTAGCTCTCGCGGATCCCTCTTAAACGCTGATTGGCTCTCCAATCGTATTGGGTCCCGCACACTCGTACGACGCTACGCGCACTTGAAGGTCACCGGTCAACTTACGTGCCGGGGGTTATAGTTGTAATTGATCCCATCAAAAACAGAACTAGGGCATGTGTTGACATGCATGCAGAACTGTTTCCTGAACCGTTAATTCTTTACGAGCCGGACCCCACTGGCACAGTTCACGTTCAACTCACACGCTAATTATTATCGGACAAACGCTTCTAGAATGCTTAATGTACCTACTCGGAATGCAATTACTTGTATGCAGTAATCACGGCAATCGAAACGTGATCGATATTTTATTGCCAAAGCCTCTGGGGGACGCCCCGGATTCCGTGCTTCGTTGCCATTTTACTAATAACCGAGTAATAACCGGTCATTGTGTTAATGCGCCAGTGTGCCAAGGCTTATCCATAAGGCGTTAAGGTGGTACGTTTTCCATACTAATTTATTATTACCATTTAAGAACGAATGGATTATATATTTACACTGAAATTACATCGCACAGCCTTAATTTAATGTTTAATTTGCGGACAATTTTATTTACATAAAGAAAACATTACATAAACAGCTAAAGGTGAAGTAAAGCCATCTCGATCAGCTAGGCAAAACAGCGTTTAATAGATGGCTATTATAATAATTAAGCTGTCTATGTAATGTTTTCTTTATGTAAATATAATTTCGCGCAAATTAAAAATTATATTAAGGCTGTGCGATGTAATTTCAGTGTAAATATATAATCCATTCGCTCTTGAATGGTAACATGAAGTTAGTATGGAAAACGTAACAACTTAAATTAAGTGACCCGTGAAAGAAACTCCACTATGAAGTCGTTTCCTCTAAAATCTCTCATTAACTGAAGAGTCTCACTACTTGCATACCTACTTGACCTTTCTTCGAGCAGTGCCTGTTGGCAATGATGACTTACGGCTCTGTAACGTGGTTGCTAACTATGTGCCTCATCATGGGGCCTCATAAGAAAGCTCAGGTGCTCAGCCGGCGATGGAGAGTACTTCGTTCGGAGTATCTCTACTTGATCTAATCAAAATTAAGGAGATCCTATTAAGTATATTCTATTATTTCATTTCTTCCCTTTGAGCCTTTGTCTAGCAATGAAGAATATTGACATTGTAAAAATAAAGGATTAAGGGCCTGTTTCACCACCTTCTGATAAGTGTCGCATAGCCTAAACATAAGTTTTGTTTTCTTACCCACCTTATGTCGAGTGACAAACACTGAATAGATAAATATAACGTTTAACACTGAATAGATAAATAACGTTTATCTATTCAGTGGTGACAAAGACAAAAGTTGTGAATAAGGTATCCGATACTTATCAGAAGATGGTGAAACAGGCCCTATATCGATAAAAATACTTAATATACATTTTGTTATTCAATTCGTCGGAAATAAGGGGAGAGGGATAGGGGTGTTGGTGAAAGAAGCAGTTTTTTAAGCATTTGCGTAAGAAACCCTAAAAAATTGCGCTCTTATGCAATCCCAATCATTACTATATCAATAGAGCAAACGAGACAAAGAATGGAAGTGTAGTGCCCCCCGAGGGAAATACGTCTGATTGAACTCATTCACGATTCCACTGGCTAGTTGAAGGCGCATACTTGATTTTACTTTTAAGCCTCGTTCCGGCTATTTATTTTCGAAATCTTTATAATATCCTTGCGTTTATCCCTTTTGAGTGATTATTATTCCAATAATTAGGTAAAATCTCTGCCTATGAACCTTTGTAGCAGATAACTGAAAATATTAGTCATATTATATGAAAAATACTAAAGTATTCTATGTTTTATTTGAGCGGAGTGGTCTTTGGACATCATTTAAATGTATGTAGAGAATAAAATAATAAAATATAATGTTGGTTTTGTATGTAATTTTTTTTCTGTTCACATTATTATTTTTTTGTGTGGCTTCTAACTCATATTCCATTTATATGCATAAATACCGTTTTCAATCAACTGGGGAAAAAAACGTGGAGGTTCTCAATTAGACGCATTTTTAAGGTGATATAACTCCATCTATAACTCCATTAAATCTGAACTAATTTTGACAGCTATTTATTCATTGAATAGGGCTGAAGAAGGTGAATTTCTTCGAAGATAGAGGAGGAAGAAACTCCTTAAAGAATGATAATTATCACCTCATAATGACTCGCAATCAGTGTCATAGTTTTGGTAAATAGTGCTTTCAACCATATTATATGGTTGAAAAACTATGAAATCTACCAAAACTATGACACTAATTGCGAGTGATTATGAGGTAATGATTATCATTCTTGAAAGCACTGTTTACCAAAACTATGACACTAATTCCGAGTGATTATGAGGTAATGATTATTATCATTCTTGAAAGAACTGTTTACCAAAACTATGATATGGATTCTGAGTGATTATGAGGTAATGATTATCATTCTTGAAAGCACTGTTTACCAAAACTATGACACTGATTCCGAGTGATTATGAGGTAATGATTAATTATCATTCTTTGAGGAGTTCCATCCTATACTAACGTACACATTTAATACTTATAATACATTAGTTATAAACTTATAAAACATGTTGATATTGGTAGTATAATAATTTTAATACGTTCATTACATTATAAAAGAGGCATACGGGCCCCGTGATTTCATACTTAACAAACACTTGACGCTACTTTGGCAACACACTCGTAAGTAATATCCTAAGTAGTAAACAGATCATAACAAACTTGAGGTAAACACTCAACTTGGTCTCCCCGGGGACGATGTCCGCCTTTCCGTGTCTTTTATTTGGTATTAACGTCAATATTACGCGGCGTGGCCCAGAAGTCATTTATGTAATAGAAAGTGGCTTTATAGAAGGCATTAATAATACGCAAACACATATTTGCTTTTACTAGTATTAACAACAGGTACGTAGTTAACTACAGCAGTGAACGGACCATAATGTAAACTTAAAGCAATTTTATATGTAGGTATACCTATTATGATGATTACCCGCCAACCCGCATTGGAGCAGCGTGGCGGGTCTAAGCTTTAAATCCCTCTCTCCTATGAGAGGAGGCCTGTGCCTAGCAGTGGGACATTAAAGGGCTGTAGTGGTGGTGGTGGTATACCTATTTGGTAAAACTTTTGCAAGTAGTGTACCTACAGGAAAGAGAACTGTTCAGAAAAATTCTTACTTATATACCACTTATAAATTCTCACTTAAAAGATAGAGCAAAATCAAAACTGATTTACGGTACCTATAGGTCAAGTCAGACAACGAAGTGTTTGAGACTTCAATTTTTAGGTAGATTTTGATATACGCGACTGCGACACGCGTATTTCAAAATACAGTTGGTACTGACTATCCTAAGTAGGTACTATGATTTTATGGCTGTTCGAAATCGATTTCGAATACACACTATCAATGCAGTATGGCGGCAGTGAGCTGTCAAAACGTACGGGAGATAAATGTTTGGCGATAACTTGACACGCGTCAGAATGATTTGTGATCTAGTCTCAGTGAATTGCGAAGGCACATATACGATTATACCTAGGAGATTATACCTCCTCGTTCAGTTGCAAAGACATACTAATGTAACTAAAATATGTTTTGTTTTGTTTTTTTCAACTACTGCCCATTTTCGACGTGTTTTCGACGAATATTTCTTTTACTTCCATTAAGATACATAGTTAATATACATATTTTTATGTACCTTGTTGTAAAAAATTACCGTCACACTGAAACAGGACGTACCAAATTACTTTTTACTCTCATTTTCTTCGTCCATACAGTTCTAGTTCCACAGTTAAAATTAGATAGAATCTGTTATAAATATAATATATAATATAATATAAATACACACACACACGGTCGTCTGTTCCTAAAGTAGGCAACTTAATGCCTGTGTTATAGGTAACAGCCGACTGATAGACATATTTACATATAAATACATATATATTTTAATAAAGGTATACATACATACATATTATAAATACACCCAGACTCGGGCGGGAATCGAACCCGCGACCCCGGAGCGGAAGGCAGGGTCATTGCCAACCGCGCCAACGGGCCAGTCATAAATGATTAATAATAACTATATAATGATAAATAAAATGTTAAATAATAACTTAACAGATTATACAGGATCTAATTTTTACACGTCTATTTATCATGGCGTTTTTCTTTTCTTTAAAAGATGGTCACAAATATGGTAGGTATACGTAGATTTGGAAAACTGAGGATATTGCATAGATGGATTTGGATAGTTACTTACACAGGTTACTTACTGCTATTTAAATTAATAGGTACAATAATTATAAACGAGAACTTGCCTAATCTTATAACGGCTGTAACATAAAAAGGTTCCACATTAACATCTAAGACCGCTGACCAAAATCCGTATATTACCTACTCATTACACGGCCTTAATATTACTCGATAATAAATGTGTATATTATAAAGCCTCACCAGAATATCACGGGGGTTTTATGCGGGACTCACAAACCCAGTAAGAGGTCCGTAAGTCCTCGCTTTGAAGCCATGTCCTGAGCGGCTTATTATTGTAATCCGCTCTCAGGTCACTCAGAGTCAGGCCGCCTCGCCTGTGATCGCACGTATTTTTAAGGTTCCAGCAACAGCATACGTAACGGATTTGTCCCCTTCGGGCGGCCCGTATGGGAAGATTTTGAAACAAATGTTACGTTCAGAAATGCTAGATGTAGGTATCGAAGTAGGAGTTACCTATACTCTTACGTACTGTATAATTGCCTCGTTGATCTAATTGTTAGCTTGTTTGTTTACGGATAGTAAGTAAGTAGGTACTGGTATTAGGTCACGGGTTGGGCCAAAAAATAAAGACAAAAGTTATTGGGTCTTGCTGTCAAGAAGGAAATTAGAAACACCTACGTACCTCGGAGGAGAGTCTCATATCACTACATAGTATAAAACAAAGTCGTTTTCTCTGTCCCTATGTCCCTATATCCCTTTGTACGCTTAAATCTTTAAAACTACGCAACGGATTTTGATGCGGTTTTTTTTAATAGATAGAGTGATTCAAGAGGAAGGTTTATATGTATAATAACATCCATTAAATTGTGGAGAAATACTGTTATTTTTGAGGTTTCTAATGTGATGTCGTAAATAATTACATTTTTTCCGCTTACATTGCAAACGCAGGCTGAACCCTACGAGATTTATCAATATAATGTACTAAGTATTGTACACATTGAAAAGGTCTATAGAAAACTCCGCGATGGTATATGTCTATCTCTTATGGATATCCCACAATAACTTTTTTTGTCATTTACTTTTTTACGACAAATAATGGCTAATTTTAGAAGCGATTTTAACCACTACAGCATTAATCCTTATCTAATTAAATACCTTAAGTACATTGTTGATTTATTATAGATCTATATGGCCCTTTACAGCATATGATTTAAATGAATATTTTCGAAGATATTACAGATTTAAAAATTGCGGGACATAGCCTTTACGCGCGGCGCGCGGTTCCAGCCGGCCGGCCGGGGCGGTGCGTAAAGTTCTCCCCATATAGCATTTTGAATTTAGCAGCGATCGGACGCGTATGCTATCGGAGCTCTCTAGCGAGGAAAATAACAATCACACTAATGTTATAAAGGCGTTATTAAGTTATTAAGTTTGTGTGTATGTTTGTTTCTCTTCTCCGCCGCAACTACTGAACCGATTTGGCTGAAATTTTGAATGGAGATAGCTTATGCCCTGATTTAACACATAAAGTAACTTTTTATCCCGGAAAAGTATTCCTGTAACCTAACTAAAATAGATATAGACCTCCAAAACGCCACAGAGGGCGCTGACTGTTCTTAGGTAAATCACGCTCACATAACCCATTATTCCAATACTTTGCTGTGTAGCATGCATTGGCAACACATAGGCTACTTTTTATCCTGGAAAAATGCACAGTTCCCACGGGATTTCGAAAAACCCGAAATCTATATCTACAGCTATAGGTAGATTACTATTTACTATAGCGACCTTGCTTGATATTTTAAGTATAAAGGTAGGAAAAGGGAGCGGGAACGGGAACCGGAACTCCACGATTCCCTCGGGATTTGTTCAAAACCGAAATTCACGCGGGCGAAGCCGCGGGCAGAAGCTAGTATCCTATATATTCTTGTTCTTCTATGCATAATTATTATATTTAAGTGAACGACATAAAACCTCACCTGACCCTGTGACGTCACTATACAGTGCGCAAAAAAATACGCAGTAAAGGTACTGAAAAAAAAAATTGACTCCTTGTACGACACGAGCGCACGCAGGTGACTACGTTGCTTAATTTTTCTTACGATTTGCATGAAATTTTTTTAATCAAAAATTTAAGATCCTGTCCGCTTGATACGTATAACCATGTGAGCATTGAATTCAGTAGATATTCATTTGATTTATCCAGGAAGTCCAAATGCTCATAGTAAGCGACTTCGACGTCCCTTACGAAATAAAGCGAAGCGTTACTTATATGTACATTTTAGTGAACGCCATAATATTAAGGTGCGTCCAGACTTGAACATTTCACCCATAGATAAATGAATAAGAGAGATATGGCAAGGGGGCGTGGTTCCTGAGAACTCTTCTGGCGTTAAATACACCTGAGAACCGTTTTTGTCTTTAGTCGAATGTCGTCCAACGATCGCTTCACCGCTCTCGATTTTTAACAAAATGCCGTGTTGTTCAGTGGTTGTTTGAAAAAAATCAAGCAAAAAAGTAAATCACACGAAAGATGGCATCTCATTTCACACTTAAGTACAAGTTATTGTTGTTATTTTCCATAAAAAACAAGAAAACATTACTTTGTATATTTACATTATGCTCAAAAAGTGTTAAATTGAGAACTCTGTATCTCATTATGAACAAAAACCATTACTTGCTTAGTAGAAATCAAACATTGAATCGGTCGGTCTTAGGACGCAATGGTACTTGTACTATATAAATATATTCCTTCACTAAAACGTAGACTTTTCATGGAACGGGCGCCTTCGCTCAACATCGATAACGTGTGATGTACGGTGATTGAAATTGAACGCTGTGTACTAAACGATAAAGTCTATATTTGCTGGTGCTGCTTGCACTGACCTATCAGTATGTAATATAGCATTTTGTAGCAAGTGGTGGGGACAAACTAACGACAGCAGGTTTCCATACAATTTGATGTAAAGGGCACTTCTCCCTCTTATTCATTATTCTGTGATTTCACCGAACCGAACAGCGAACATTTCGGCGAACTTGTTACGCTCAATGTGGACGGCGCGCTTGGAGCGCTTGAGATGGGTTACTGGGTAACAGTTCGGCGAAAGTTTCGCCGAAAATGTTCGCTGTTCGGTTCGGTGAAATGTTCAAGTCTGGACGCACCTTTATGTCATCTGACCCTGTGACGTCACTGCCTGCACAGTGAGCAAAAATTTACTGAAAAGAATTACCCAGTGGACACAAGCGTAGGCGGCAAAGTGGGCAGTGTAGAGTTTATAGGTATCATGTTGTTATTCTGCACACATAAAATATGTTTATTATTTATTTCTATGAAGAAAATTGTTTTTTAATATTTGATTTACTTTGAGCTTCCAAAACTCGATAGGGAGGAAGTGGAAATAATGGCTATAACAGCGACATGTCTCAAGTCAATGCCGGTTAACTTTGCCGCCACGTAAATTGTGTTTCAAACTAGGACAAACTTTGAACCAGTGTTATGGTATAATTTGCTAACTGCGATAGGTAATATTTATGTAAATACGAGTAGTTAGAAAATATTATTATTATGGGGACTTAATTGACTGACCACTATTCTCTAACTATGCTTATTTGACATCAGTACATTTACGGCGTATTTTTTATCCATTGAAGGTTTGCTATGAAATGTATATTTTTATTTCACATAGAAAGCAGCAATGTTTATCGGTGGCTTCATTATCATGGCTATCATTTAGTGATCATCATTAGGTTAGAGAATAGCATGGTGATGGTATGCATAGCATGGTGGCATAGCAGGTGATACCTTAGACGAATAAACCACGTTAATGTGAAAAAAAAAAAAACAAATAGTTCAAAATTGCAACACACTCGTGTTGCAATTTTGAACTATTTGTTTTTTTTTACAGTGTTACAGTGTTGAGTCTAGATTTTATGTTATTGTTAACGCATTTATAGTTTTATCTTTTCTATGAAAAATAAAATTCGATATTCGCTTTTTGTCACTCGATACCGAGGAAGTGGAAATAGAAGCTATAACTGCGACATTTCCCAAGTCAATAACAGAGTTCAATAAGCCTGTAACCCTGCCGCTACGCAAATTGTGTTTCAAACTAGCAGAAACTTTGGACCAATGTACCTAATGGAATGATTTGTTAGCTTCGATCGGTGATTTTGGACTTTGTGTAGTTGAACGGTACACCAATACAAGTTTTCATTCAGTAATAGGTATAAAATATAATCTATACATATAATAAAATCGTAGACTTGCCGTATCTGTACATTAAAGATTTTTGCAAAATAATAACTGGGGGATGTTAGGGATAAGTAATAGAACGTAAAAAAGCTATATTTTGAAATTTTTGTCTGTTTGTCTGTTTGTCTGTAGGTTTGTGCGCGCATCACGTAAAAACTACGGAATGGATTGAAATGAAACTTGGCATGATTTAAGTTCATACTACGGAGTAACATATAGGATACTTTTTATCCCGAAATTCAGCACTGTTCCCTTGGGAGAGGGGATGAAAGTCAAAATGTGTACTTAGCTGTAATTCATTAACGCGTGGTCCGATTTCATTTTTTTTGTTAGAAAGGAAATACTTTAAAGATTACTGGCTTATCTCTCAAAGACTGGATCAATTTTGATGGGACTTTCACTGGCGCGGATATTTACATTTTGATCTACCTCAACAGTCAAGTTTAGGAGATTATATACAACCAAATGAGCAATTACTTCGATCAATAATGTTCTAGAAAAGCTGTCGGTCCTCAAAAAGTGTACGTGAAAAATTGAACTTTTCAATTAGAGTTTATATGGGACTTCATCAGTAGTACATTATTGATCGAAGGCCAATTATTATCTACTAATTAATCAGAGTAATCTCTGTAAATACTTGACAGAATGTGTGAATGTGGGGCCGCGAGCAATGTTTATTTAGACTTTAGCCGCAAAATAATAAGGAGAGTTTCACATGACCACGCTTTGATGATACGTCCTCATAAAACATCCCGAGTCGTTGCCCGGCCGGCTCATGAGGCAGCGCGCCATAAAACATTAGCCTGCCGGTGTAAATGGAATCTTGACACTTGAAGTTGTTATTCTATAGCTGTAGTCTAAGAACTGGTGATGTTTATTTTTATTTTTACGGCAATGCCAAAGGGTAGCGTTGTGATTTTAGTAGTCTATGTATGTATCTATATATCTATATATGTGTCCGAGTTTTGTATGAGATTCTGTGTTTACCACCGTAGCGCCTAAACTACTGGACTGATTTTGATGAATGAGATGTATATTGATTCGTTGTTATGGTCCGAGTGACATAAGCTACATTTTTTTATGAAAAAAAAATCGAGAAGTGACCTTAGCGCGTCTTTCTAGATTATTAAATTAGTTTCGGATAGACATAACAGATGGCGCGACTAGCTGCTTGCTCCGCGCTTTCTGCACACTAATTTATTATTAAATTATATTATAGTAAATGCGTAAGGGTGTTTGTTTACTGAGGTGGAGTGGAGCGGAGACGTGCTTAGCAGACCAATCAGATCATTGATAGATGACGTGATAAATGTTCATATCATATCAATTTATATACACCTAATATAATGTGATTAGTTCTAACACATCTCCGTTCCGCTTCAATTGTATGAGATCTATAAAAATCACTCTCTGACTACTGAGACTTGAGACAGAGTTAAAATGGGATATAAATATGTATGTCCCTGACATCTCGTCTCTGTCCGTCTCGTTAATCGAGTCATCTGTCTCGTTTTAACATAGTCTCAAGTCTGAGTAGAGTCAGAGTAATCTCTATAGATCTTAGCTAAGACCACGTCACTAGCTCTCCGAATATAGCTAGTTTTTCTTTTGGATTACCAGAGGAATCTGTAACGTAATATTTCCATACTAGTGTAATGTGTCCCCGTGACTTGATCACATTACATTCTCTTTCTAAGAAATTCAGTGAAAGGTTATTAACACAACTATAATATTATTATGATTCCTGTTTATAATTTTTATTATGTGTTTATTTACACTTGAAGGACAGAATAAATTTTAAATATACAAAAAAAAATTGCTGGACTAGGGAGATATAAACACACAACTCTCTGCACTACCACGGCACTATTTAACCCCCGACGCAAAAACGACGGGGTGTTATAAGTTTGACGTGTCTGTGTGTGTGTGTGTGTGTGTGTGTGTGTCTGTCTGTTCCCCTGTGGCGCTCAAACGGGTGGACCGATTTGAATGCGGTTTTTTTTGTTTGAAAGGTGATTTAGTCGAGAGTGTTGTTAGCTATGTTTGATGAAAATCGGTCCAAGATGGCCGCCGCTACAAAATGGCGGATTACATATTTTTTCACAACTCCTTTAATATGGGTATCAAATGAAAGGGCTTGACTTGTAGAATAGCACTATTGCAAATCCAAGATGGCCGCCGCCACAAAATGGCGAATGTCGGGGGTTTTTTAAATTTTCAATTTACACTTGTTAGTATACCGCTCTGTGCCGAAATTTCTGATAGTGTTTTTTTTATCTGCTGTGTGTTGATCTGACGATCAGTTGCCGTCGCACTGGGCTGCGGTCGCGCTTTGTGTGTGTATGTTTGTGTATATGTGTGTCGGTTAATACTTAATTTACTAAGAAGAGTCCTAAAGATACCTACTGATAAACAGTGACCAGAAAACATAATATAGTTAGCATTTTAATAATCATAATTTTCGTAAAACTAGCTAATAGTCTGAATATACGACAAATGTAGGGCGGCGCGGGCGTCGCGTTTCATAAATGCGTTCCTACCATTCATTCAGAGCTATTAGGCTCGGAACAATAATATGTCGAAATGGAACTCGTCTTGTACCAATATTGGGAACATGCCCCAGCCAGTCATTGCCACAGGCATAACACAAAAAGCTCTTCGCAAAACTGGGGCGTAATCAAAAACGAGAAACAAAACTGTGCCAACTTGTTCCCATTCCTGTCGAATTTCTGCAAAATTTGATCCTCTATATCCTTTGCTTCATTATTTTTAACATTGAGTTCAGTAATAATTACTAGATACTTGATTTACTGATGAGTTATTAATACGTATAGTTCGACGAGTCGTCGAGTACTTAAATGTACTAATAAGCCTGTATACCCCACCCATTGTGGGTAGGGTATATATAGGCTACAGCTTGAAGAACCTTTAGTCTTTTGGGTCCAAAGGTGCTCAAAATGCGACTCTGAACCGGAAAATGCAGCATTAGGAGACGTGACCGAGCTGCTAACGCCCGCTATATACTGCAAGCGGCAGAAAATCTTGTTGTGTTGCAATCTTGCAAGAGACGTATTTCAGCAGTGAACGTCTACAAGACGCCGATGACGATGACGATTGCACGTAAACAATTTAAAAAAAATATATTGTAGTATATTTGGCAGTTCGTTTCATCTCCTAATCCAAAGCAAACAAATGATAATAATACGGAACAAACAAAGGACACCATTGAGACAACTTTAAGATTAAGAGAATAGCTGCCTGATAGAAGTGGAGACGGATTCTCAAACAAGTCACAACCCAAATAACGACCCAAGGACGACTAGTTTGGCAAAAAGTATTCAGCATCTATAAATCCAAAGTTGCTCAGAAAACTGCGGAGCGACGTATTTTGTATCTTTCTGAAAAATATATGTGTCAGAAAGCCGCATGCCTCTCGGCCTCTGTGATGCAGCTGTTGTGGCATAACTCTTGCTTGTTTGACTTGGTGTAGATTTTATTTATAACATAGATCTAGTTTTTTTTTAAGAATATTAGCCATACTGAACATGACTAATATTCCCCTTTCCCCTTCAAATAAGCGAAAGCTTGCGTTAGTGGGTATAACGGGTGGGGTTTGAAGGGACCGTTCAGATAGACCGGCCCGGAGAGCAGAGCAAATTTTAATCGCATTTAAAATAGAATCTTAAGCCATTGAAATAAGGTTTATATTTACATTTTATCTCTTTTATGATAACAGGATGCTCGAGGATGCTCCCAAAAGAGATAAAATGTAATAATTTTTTTCAAAGAAAAATGAACCGACTTCAAACCATTCGAACTAAAAAGTTTAAAAATAATTTTTTATTCATTTAGATTGACGATTTAACTACCTAACTCAAATGATATATAATTTTTTGAAGTCGGCGCCAAATGACTCATACTTTTCAAGTCGAAAATATGCTCCCCGAATTCGATTCCGACGAATTGAATGTGGTTTGGCGCCGACTCCAAAAAAATATATATTATTTGAGTTAGGTAGTTAAATCGTCAATCTAAATGAATAAAAAAATATTTTTAAACTTTTTAGTTCGAATGGTTTGAAGTCGGTTCATTTTTCTTTGAAAAAAATTATTTTATGCCTTTGAGTGATTTGTTTTCTTTATATTAATAATAATATAAATTAGAACTATGTAAAATAGATTATAACCTATATATTATTAATTTTATTATTAAATATCCTGTGACATATTACATACATTTTATGTGTCATACTAAGTATAGGTGAATGGTTTTATAATGTTCTAACCCAACCTAACCTAACTTCCGATCTATACAAAATTAGTTTGTATGCGTACTACTCTTGTATAATTTGGAAGACCTTGATTAAAAAGTAATTTACAATCTATACGCGACCAGTTTCACACCCTTGCGGTTTGGCTTTGTATAGGATGGAAATACACGTAACCGTGCAATAATTCCAAGGAATCACTCTATAGTACAGCTGTACTGACTTCGGCCCAAAATTTTTTGCAAAAGGTCAATGATACGTAGGCGTAGCAGAGTGAAGTCTTTGGACAGAATAGGCATATTAGACTTCAGCAATAGGTCTGGCAATATCAGAGAACATATTAGTGACATATGTGTACATTTGTGGTTATTACTTCGTATGTAAGAATGATAACTCAATGTGTTATATAGTAAAACCTTCCTGAAAGTATGTAGATTACGATAGTGAAACAATCATCAAAATCGGTTCATTAGTTGCGGAGATAATCGCGAACATACTTACATACATACATACATACATACATACATACATACATACTTACATACATACTTACATACATACATACGGGTCAAATACAGAACCTCCTTTTTTTGAAGTCGGTTAAAAATAAACCTTATTTCAATGCCATAAGATTCTATTTTAAATGCGATTAAAATTTGCTCTGCTCTCCGCGCCGGTCTATCTGAACGGTCCCTGAACCGTCAATCTTTCGGTTTTCGATCCACGTCCGACGACCGTTGCGCTATTTTGAGGCTATCGAATAGTTACAGTATAGTTTTAGTTTTAAGTTGTCGTATGTAATTATCACCATTAACTCACTTCATATACTACTTGTAAAATTTATGTTCAAAAAGTGTAGGTACAGTGTAACAATTTTGACTAAAGATTTGATTTGATTTGATCTCTAGCTTATATGTACTAGGCCGGCGCCTGGTAACGTCAGAACGTGTCTTGTACCAATATCGGGAACATGCCATCGCCACAGGCACAACAGAAAAAAACACTCCGTAAATCTGGGGCATGATCAAAAATGAGAAACAGAACTGTGCAAAGTCGTTCTAGTTTTAGACGCATATTTACTTATAATTGGGACCTCTATTTATACGTGTTTTGATACGAAGTTTTATGATGGCCTAACGTGTCTGCTATTACTACTAACAACCTGCAGTTAGGGCTTGTTTCGCATTTTAGTTGGTAACATAATTACTTCAAAGACATTGATTAGATATTTATTTACGCGCTGACGATAATTTTACGTTAGTTCACAGTGACAAGTAAAGAGCACGCGATGTTTTAGAAGCGTTGTGTTTTGTATCGTGTTTAAAGTAACAATTTAACTTGAAAATGTAATCACTTCCTAGAAGTGACGCGGCATACGCCTACTTGTTTAGACAGAACTGTAGGGCTATTCTCTAAAATACCATCTCGATATCGAAGAGTTTGCTTTCGAAGCGAGTTATCTCACTCAAGTGAGATAACTCGCTTCGAAAGCAAACTCACTTCACCTTGGTTTGATATTCTATAAACATCTGCTACGCACTTGCGAAGTGAAGTGAGTTTGAGTGAGAAGACCTGCGAGTTTTACAGAGTACAAATTAGAGTTTTACAGAGTACAAATTAGCAAACTCATCTCGAATTCACTCTCTATAATTCGAAAATGGCTTTACAGAATAGCCCTGCTGAGGGGATCTACACAATTTTCAGGTTGTGCAATTTTTAAACGGAGCTGCAGTTCTGTCTGTAAAATAGTCTAGGAAACATCATTTTGTTAATGAAATACCGTATTCAGTAATATGCCACTGAATACGGCACGCAATTTTTTCACCTCTTCTGCCATTTAGTATTTTACGACCGCTATTTTGGTTTTATAAAAATAAAATATCTACTTACGTAGGTAAATAAATAAGTTTCTAAGTGATGAGTGGATAAAAACATCATCACGTTCCCATTTTTATTCAAATTAACGCTAAGGGCGTGAGCCCATTTGCTCAAAGGCGCTCGAATATTTTTCCATCTTAATTTGTACGTGACTCAGAGAGTTAATTAGTGAAATTACGGGACACCGAGTAGATTCTTTGCCAAGCTTGTGCTCAGACATTTGGACACGGCCATTGTGGAAATTAAATTAACATTTAAACTACTAAGATGTGATAGTGCGCCTAGATATTGCTCGGTAGGTAGTCTACAGATGAGAACTTATTTTTTTCCTATAAACTCTACTTTTAGACGATTCCGGAAAATTTTGTGCTTTTTTTTTGTAATACGCGTAATACTTTTTTGGCGCGAAGTAAAAAAAAAAATTAAAATATGAGCTAGTTTGTGTAAAAATAAATAAATAAACAAAATAACTAAATAAACATTTATCCTGCATTATAAATTTATATAGGTAAAACAGGTAGTATTCCTAGGGTAAGATTATAGTTAGAAGCTCTTCGGTTTTTGCTTGAGCCTAGTATTTTTTAAGTTAAGTTAAGTAAATAATAGAAAGAGTTAAGTAATTGTTATGTCATATAACATCGCAAAACCCATATTAGAGCTAGATATTGTAATGTTTTATTTTTGACAAGACCAACTGTTGCGTTTCTAGTCGGCTCTTCGCAGTAGAATATTTTTTCCCAACCGGCGGCGGTATAGAATTTTGATTTATCATAAATGATCATCAAGTTGATCTACATGAAATAAATAATTTTAAAATACTTTTTATAAAGCATATATATATCATATTATACTATTGATGTTATTTCTGAAATATCAAAATTACATATGTATTTCAGCAGCTATTACGTGTGTTCATAGAATAAATTAACACGCAAAAACAACTGGTGTGAAGAAATTGTACATTCATGAATGATAATACCTACCCATTTGTTACGCTCCGTTACTCATAGATGACTATTTCTGGATGTCCATTCATTTTGTACGCAAATAGAATAAGTGTTTTTTTTGTTTTTTTTTTGTGCCGATTAGAGCGAGGCCGCACTGCGAAAATTATTTGCGCGAATTTTATTCGCGCGGTGTATATTCCGCATTTTAATATATTTTTCTCGCGAATTTTAAATCGCATGTGCGTGCAGCTTCATACATTCCCATATGTCACAGAATTTTGCGAAAAAATTCGCGCGAATAAATTTCGCAGTGCGGCCTAGGCCTTAAACTACACAGTTCGTTTGACGAGGTGTCAAATGATAAAATGCATTCTGCGCGTAACTATGATTTCAATCGTGATCAACCCATTTGCATTACCGGCTCACTACAGAGCACGGGTCTCCTCTCAGAGTGAGAAGGGTTTTGACCATAGTCTACCACGCTGGCCAAGCGGATTGGCAGACTTCACACATCTTTGAGAACGTTATGGAGAACTCTCAGGCATGCAGGTTTCCTCACGATGTTTTCCTTCACCGTTAAAGCAAGTGATATTTAAATACTTAAAACGCACATAACTCCGAAAAGTTAGAAAAGTCCGAAAAGTGCGTGCCTGGGATCGAACCCACGACCTCCGATTAGAAGTCCGTCGTCCTAACCACTAGGCTATCACAGTATAGGTAATTAATAGATAATAATTTTTCAAAAACCTTACAAATTGGAAGGATGACAACAAGTCACAGGGAACCTCTGGATACAAACGGCACAAGAAAGCAGTGTTTGGAAATCCCTACAAGATCAAGATGTCAAGCAGTGGACGTTAATCGGTTGAAGACGGTTGATACCGACGACTTAAATAAGTAATTTTCGTGTTAGCGATAATTATTTATCACCAAGTAATATAGTTACAGTGACCGGAATCAACGATCAAACTTAACATGCTTTTCGAGGCGATAAAGGAGAGTTTGGAACTAGGCCGAACTACCCTCATCAAAGTTATCTTTCAAGTTAATCTATGATTAATATTAAGATTTCGGCGACTCGTAGCTTAGCTGTATGAATTCTTACTTGGTTTTAAGAGCTACTGAGTTTGATTTCTATTGTTTTGGTGTTTTAATTCTGTTAGGAATCTTTTGTTTAGGGTGAAAGAGTAGGTATATGTCTGATGACTTTTTCTACTTAGAATGATTTTGTTTTGTGAAAATTTCATTGAAATCGGTTGAGAAGTTGATGCGTCAGGAAGTAACAAAAAACAAAAAAAAAACACTCGGATTAATATAATTACTTCCTAGTTGATGCCCACGATTTATTAGTTCGCGTAGATTCTTTTTGCACTTCCAGGGCACTCAAGGATCCCGTGTGGGGTTGCTGGTCCCCCATCGGGCGCGTCCTCCCGGTGGCGGATGGGGGAACGCCTCCCAGATATGGGAGGTACCGGGGAAACCCGGCGCGGACCAAAACCAGCAGGGGGTTGCCGCTTGGAGGATCCTGGTACTTCTCTGTTCATCAGAGTGGACTGTGGAGACTCCGGGCGGCGACAATTGGGGGGGAGGCTTTCGGGCCGTGAGGAAGAAAACCTCGTTAAAAAATTACAGGAGGGGGTGGAAACGCCCTGCGCGGCGGGTCAGCTGGTCTTTTTGGCCGGTGGGCGCTGGCTTCGGCCACCGTCGGGCAACCCGTAATCCGCACTGAGCGGAACCGGGGGCCCCACGCACTGAGCGAGGGGCCGCGAGGAAGAAAACCTCTATAAAAAATTACACGAGGGGTGAACCTCTTGAGGGTCGCCTGCGGGTGTGGCCCTCTTGAGGGTTGCCTCTAGCGAGGAACTCCGGGTGATGGAATGGCGTATCCGTCGCCCGTTGAGACGCCTCGGGTCGGGAGGCGCACCATTATGTTCCTGGTGCGCCTCAGACGGTGTTAGGGGGCCTTTAGGTCTCCCGGTGGAGGGTCTGCCTCGGCGGACGGCGCCGGCTGGGTCGCGGATGATTGCGCAAGTGTACCCGTAACCCAGCCACCAGGCGACACGGAGGAACATCGCTGGGTTTTAGTGGGTATTCTGGCCATCGGCCTGCTTGAGTCCCACACTATCTTCCGGAAGCATTGCAGTCCGCTGTAGGGCTTCCGGAGGGTGTGCGTAAATGCATTTCCCAGCGTCAAAAAAAAAAAAAAAAAGGGCACTCAAGGATATTTTTTTTAATTTTCAAATCTCTAGGTCCACTGGTTTAGGCTGTGCGTTGACTGTCTGTCAGTCACGGTAATGTTTTAAAGATAAAGCTTATAAAAATTAAACCCTCCAGATCATAATATTAAATGTGCTAACATATTGCGTTTTATTTTTTCAGGTATGCTTCCATTCTTCCTTGTGAACGTTTCATTTCACCGTCGAGGTAAAACATAATTTAGAGACAAAAGCAAAAATAGACCAATAAAAATGATTGTCGAGAAAAACATTAGATAAGTACATATATTCTTCGTACCGAACCACCGGCATCACACCTCTCCGTTTCAACAAAATATCACGTACGAATAAAGCTAACAAAGCAATTAGAAAGCACAAACGCCACCATCATTATATCGCGTTTAATTAACACAAACGTGTCTAAATGGTAAATAAATTACTTACATCCCACTCTAAGCGAAACGTCAAGCGTGTGCTGAATAGCGCCGGAGATAAAAGGGTATAATCTTATTGGCTTTATTACTCTCGTCTCTCTCGTTTGCTTCCAACGCAAAACGTCGCCCTCAGAGTGCTTAGTCTCAGTTTGGAGCGCTCAAAAACTGTATAGTATACTATTGATCGAATGACAATGACTTCAGAGTAAAATGGACCTAAAATGAATTACATTAAGGATTAAGTTCGCCAATACAATCAGCATTCGAAAACAGCCAACGCTCCAAGCAGAAATGTAAAATAAATATTAGAACTATTGAATTACGACTTTAAAATAAGAGTCTTTGGGTTCATTTTCTCTGAAGTCATTTGTGATTCGATCAATAGTATACTATAAAGTTTTGGAGCGCTCCAAACTGAGACTAAGCATCCCCTCAGTGTTTGCACATCACGACAACGTTGATAGATTTCGAGCATCGAAATCTACCAACTTAACGTAAGACCAAAATCAACCTATATATCTTTCATTTAAGTATTTTCATTACTAATGATTTTATTTAGCATTATTTTATTTTGTTTCCGATTGGAGTTCTGGCTGTAGATATGTGGGACAACTTGAGACAGTAATACAATTTTATTTTGACATAGAGTTCTGATACTATATATATATATGAACGTCAGCGAAATGTGAAAACTCGTACTAACAATATAGATGACGTACTATAACTTTGTATCGGTGAAACTGAAAACTATATATATTATGCGTGTCAAACGAATATGTATCATATGTCGCCTCTGTTAGAGCATCAATTTGACTGACGACGTCAACAAGTTACACTAGTGACACGAGACATCTTTTGATGTTCACTCTCGCCTCGGGCGTGAAAAGCTCTCATAGATAAAGTGCATTTCGATATTAGAAGATTAAAACAGTTTCAAAGTGAAATTTACGTTGGAAACTGTTCCCTTTACACGCTTCCGGTGATCCATTGAAATAGATTGAGGGATGTTGAGTAACGCTTTTCTCCACTTTGCGGGAATGGGAACGCATTTTCTCATAGCAAATGTGTATACCTCATACCTACTTGTACAATCTCATTGAGCACTTAAAAATTAAAATCAAAGTATTTATAAATAGGTCATATTATTCAGGTGAATTTTAATTAATGACTATTTAGACTAGGAGACTTTTCCCCCTTATCAGTTTAATTTTTAAAGTAGGTTAATGTTATAACATTATTTAAGAGTAATATATTAGGACTAAAGTTGTTCGCGCTCAGCCGCAGAACCGTCTTTGCAAACGTCATGCTAATTTCTTTGTCGTGTCCGATGCGGCTGACTCGTGCTGGGGCCATTTGAAGTACTGAATACGTTGCGTGCGCCTCTGTGTGGGTCGTCGCAGCAGTTTATCTGCATCTTAAGGATTCCTTATGTCCTAAATCCTAATGAACTGAAATCTTTTTCTAGGGCCATTCACTATGACCACACTGAAGTTAGAAATTCTAACTTCTACTAGGATTCTAACTTGGAATCCTTCTGAAGAATGTCAGATAAAAACCTGTAACTTTCGAAGGGTTATACACAGAAGCTTGTCCTTAAGTTGCTTAAGGATTCCTTGTGTCCTCATGACCTAAAGCAATTATAATATAATAGGGCAGCTCGCTACGATACAATGAAATTAGAAACCTTCAGTAGAATGGTAACCAAGAAAATTGACCTGTAACTTCCGAAGGGTTGTAAATACCCGGATACAAAATACAAACTCGCCAACTAGTTCGCCGTATTGTGATTACCCCTGGGAACGAACTTTGTTTATACAAATGTTGAAATGGATTTCGCTGTAATATTGTACCTAGTTTTGTGCGTAGGCATAATAAATTATTATACACGGATATCTTCGTTTCTCGTACGAATTGATAGCAAATTATATGCACAAAACTAGATTTTGCCCGCGGCTTCGCCCGCGTGAATTTCGTTTTTCACAAATCGAATCGTGGATTTCCGGCTCCCGTTCCCGCTCCCTTTTCCAAACTTTATACCTACTTTCAAGGAAGTTTGCTATAGTAATCTACCTATAGCTGTAGATATATATTTCGTTTTTATCAAAATCCCGTGCGAACTGTAGATTTTTCCAGGATAAAAAGTGCATACGCATACAGATGCATGCAACTATTGTAATAATGTGCTATGTGAGCGTGATTTACCTAAGAACAGTCAACGCCATCTATCGCGTTTTTGGAAGTCTATATCTATTTAAGTCCCACAGGAATACTTTTCCGGGATAAAAAGTAGCCTATGTATTAAGTCAGGGCATAAGCTATCTCCATTCAAAATTTCAGCCAAATCGGTTCAGTAGTTGCGGCGTGATTGAGTAACAAACATCCAAACATCTAAACATCCAAACATCCACACTTTCACATTTATAATATTACTAGATGATGCCCACGGCTTCGCCCGTGTGGATTTAGGTTTTTGAAAATCCCGCGGGAAATTTTGATTTTCCAGAACAAAAAGTAGCCTGTCTGTAGTACGTCCCCAAAACGGAAAAATCCCGCGGGATCCCTACGATTTCGGAATGCAATTCCTTACAGCATCAAGGTTGAGGAGTTGGATATGTACCTACTCGTGTTCATTCAACGATAAAGTCTTTAATTGGTACCCCCAATATGAATTTAAATAACCGACAGTTCCTAAATCCCATTAGTTTTGGGGATCAGGTCCCCTACAGCATCAGGATTGAGGAGTTGGAATCCAAATTTTTTATAGAACAGGGTTGCAATGTTTCTCTATCGATTAAAAAAAAAATTACGCAAATCGGTTCAGAAATCTCGAAGATATCGGTGTACATAGGTAGAAAAACACAACTCCTCCTTTTTTGAAAGTCGGTTAAAAAAGTAGCCTATGTTACTCCCTGGTTAATTCTCTACTTGTATGTGAAAGTCCCGTCAAAATCGGTTCAGCCGTTCCGAAGATTAGCCCGTTCAAACAGACAGACAGACAGACAGACAGACAGACAGACAAAAATTTTAAAAACGTGTGATTCGGTTATAGTACCGTTCAAATAACCATATGAGCTTAATATGAGGTAGTTATTTCGATATTACAGACAGACACTTCAATTTTATTTATTAGTATATAGTATATAGATAGTAGGATTAGTAGGATTGGTATTGTGATTATGTGTGATAGCTTCTGCCCGCAGCTTCGCTCGCGTGAATTTCGGTTTTGAACAAATCCCGAGGGAATCGTTGATTCCCGGTTCCCGTTCCCGCTCCCTTTTCCAACCTTTATACTTTCTATCAAGGAAGTTCGCTATAATAATCTACCTATAGCTGTAGATATAGACTTCGGGGTTTTCAAAATCCCATGGGAACTGTGCATTTTTTCCAGGATAAAAAGTAGCCTATGTGTTGCCAATGCATGCAACACAGCAAACTATTGCAATAATGTGTTATGTGAACGTGATTTACCTAAGAACAGTCAGCGCCCTCTATGGCGTTTTTGGAAGATTATATCTATTTTAGTCCCACAGGAATACTTTTCCGGGATAAAAAGTAGCCTATGTTTTAAGTCAGGGCATAAGCTATCTCCATTCAAAATTTCAGCCAAATCGGTTCAGTAGTTGCGGCGTGATTGAGTAACAAACATCCAAACATACAAACATCTAAACATCCAAACATCCAAACATCCACACTTTCACATTTATAATATTAGTAGGATATCTGTGGGACAAAAAGGCGGTATGTAGTCATGGTTCTGTAAAAAGAATGACGACGACAGTGCAGGGAGTGTGCCTGCGCATAGTTACGACTATCGCTCGTATTGCGCGGGAAAAGTAAGCTTGACTGACCTATGTACCAATCATGCGCCTGCAATCTTCCTCGTCAGCCCGCCTCAATTTGTAGCACCAAATCTTAATATATAAAACAAAGTCGGGTTTGTTCGAACACTTATAACTCGAGAACGGCTGGCCCGAAATACTGGACTTATCAGAATAACTATTAAAACATTTGGAAATTGTCGAAAAAATAAAATAAAAGAAAAAACATTTTTTTTGCCAACAAAATGTTCTCATCGGTTTCGTAACTGTCAAACATTTAATGTTCATCCCATTGACTTATATATTACTGTTATTTACATCAATGGTTCATCCCGTCGATACGGTAAACTCTCTCACCCGTACTTATATAATTCTTCTGTACATGTGTTTGTCACCTAGCTTCTCCTAAACGGCTGGACCGATTTGGATTAAATTTGTTTGTATATACGGGTAGGTACAGGTATGTATATACGGTTAGGTACATGTAACCTACCGGGTCTCGGTAGGTGACGCTGATGTCGGTATGTCACCGAGCAGGACGACGTGTGTCGGGTCCGCTAGTAGATCAATAAATCACACAATGTGCAGGTTGAAGAAGTTGGAGCTCTTTTTTCGTGACGCGAATCTTTGGCCACCTTCAAGTGTATTTGCGTTATGCTAACATATACTAAGCTTATGGTAGCTAGTAATTTTAAACCTGTTTACAAGCTGTGATAGCCTAGTGGTTAGGACGACCGACTTCTAATCGGAGGTCGTGGGTTCGATCCCGGGGCACGCACCTCTAACTTTTCGGAGTTATGTGCGTTTTAAGTATTTAAATATCACTTGCTTTAACGGTGAAGGAAAACATCGTGAGGAAACCTGCACGCCTGAGAGTTTCTCCATAACGTTCTCAAAGGTGTGTGAAGTCTGCCAATCCGCTTGGCCAGCGTGGTAGACTATGGCCAAAACCCTTCTCACTCTGAGAGGAGACCCGTGCTCTGTAGTGAGCCGGTAATGGGTTGATCATGATGAATTTTAAACCTACTCTATGTCATGTTCACGTAAAATTGGGGTTGCAAAGTGAGCGAAAGTCACTTGAAAATTAGTGGGCTAAAGAAGTTCAACCAAGAGCACTTCTTTTCTAATGGAAGTAGGTACATCGCTAAGCAAATTCGTCCTGGACGCAATATCTTTCTGATTTCTAGAAATTAGTTGCATAAGAGCAAGTATTAGTAGTAAATTGCATAAGAGTAAGTATTAGTATATTCAAATAACCCAAAGGTTCGGATAATACAAGAAAAATTAACATTCGGAATATATAAAAAGTCATAGGAAACAGCTATTTATGAATACCGCAAGAGGCAAACGAAGATTATGATCAGAACGCCGGATTATCTGACTATTTGTATGTACGGATAGATTATGCGCGGCTTCCATCTTTTGCTGTTACCTTGGTTGCCATTATCCTTAGAACGTCGCATATATTTTCCTTGAGGATTAGTGAGATATAATCTTTTGGTGTAGGTTATGTACCGGGTATATATTCAGACGATTAATTCTTAGAATTGAATCTGTTTATCTATCTCAAAACATATATTATCGCATAACTAATATAAAATAGTCACAGTTTTATATTTGTTTGTATAATAAAAAATTATATATCTGTTTATATAATAAGGGATTTCGAATATTACGTAGCTAAGATTGTAGGTAGTAGTTATTCAATGCAGTAATCGATAGAAGCATTGACTAGAACTTGGAGGAGATATGGTTTCGTACTGGAAATCACTTAAGAGATGCAATTTTGCAGGTACAGAGTGAATCCAACCTTTCAATGTGAATGAAATAGCCATGGATGAAACCTTCCACCTGAACGACCTTTTTCAATGTAAAAATTATAAATTCTCAAATTTACCAAAATCTACCAGGAAGTCGAAAATCTATTGAATTGACGAAAATCTACCGATAAGTCGGCACCAAGGTTTCTAGAAAATCGCTTCATAATTGATATGTTATTGCTCTAAAATATTCATTAAACCATAATAACGACAAGCTTTTTACTAAATAGGTATATGCCTGGATCATAAACATTTAATTGTACTTACTATATTTAAATTGATACAATTGTTTTCTGTATAAGTACGGAATTCCGACAACTATATATAGATCTCAATCATCATGCTTACTTGTTATCATTGTATTGAAAAGTACTTACTCGTGAAAATAAAACAAAAAACAGTTTAAACGCTAGTTCTAGGAAAAAAGTTCTAGGAAATGCCATCAAGGAGTTTAGTGCCCAGCTCCAACCTCCAAATATTTTAGTTAATCACCTATTGTCATCCAATCATGTCAATCCAAACGATCTGTATTTATGAATTTTCTGGTCGATCAAAACTTGGAACTGGTCGAAAAAGCAGAAATTTTTGACGGAAACAACGTACGAATATAGTCAGCTTAGTTTATGAAAAGCTTGTGAATATCAGCAATTGAAATGAAGTTAAGTTGCGCTGTGGTTGCGCTCAAAAAAATCAAAAGTTCCATACATAAGCTATTTGCAAATATTTTGCGAAAAAGCAACAAGCCAGTTTTTATCGTCATTGCCGGTAAAACTCATTGGGGTGAGTTGTTGCGAGTTGTGGAAAATGTTTGAAAACCGAATTGTATAATACTTTCGATTAGCATTTACCAAGTTGTGTAAGGGATATTGTTTCGCTTTTGTACGTGTATCTTATTGGATTTATATTTCCGATCAAAGATTATGACTTGATTTTGACAGAGAAAATTTGGCGAGCATAGGTAAGACAAGTATGCTCCGAGCGTGCACCATACGAACCAAGTTTGATACTTATCGGTTCTCAGAATTATGTAAAAATACGTAGTTACAAAGTTATTCGACTCAAAGATTTCTTTGAGCCTTTGAGATTCAAAGTTAAAAACTTTGAATCTAAAAAGCTGTGATAGCCTAGTGGTTAGAACGACCGACTTCTAATCGGAGGTCGTGGGTTCGATCCCGGGCACGCACCTCTAACTTTTCGGAGTTATGTGCGTTTTAAGTATTTAAATATCACTTGCTTTGACGGTGAAGGAAAACATCGTGAGGAAACCTGCGTGCCTGAGAGTTCTCCATAACGTTCTCAAAGGTGTGTGAAGTCTGCCAATCCGCTTGGCCAGCGTGGTAGACTATGGCCAAAACCCTTCTCACTCTGAGAGGAGACCCGTGCTCTGTAGTGAGCCGGTAATGGGTTGATCATGATGATGATGATGATGAATTTTATAAAAGCGTAATTTCATTAAAGCGCTATAGTTGTATGAAAAATATACTTTAAATATTTTAGAATATTTTCGAGAATTATTGTCAAAATAATATCTTCCATACGTATAAAAATATACCATCGGGGATCGGGGGTATCGGGGATTATCTAAAAATAATTGTTACAGTGTGACGATCGCATTACCTCTGATTGGCTGACACTCTCTCGCTCTTGTCTAAAAAGCATTGCTGCATTCAGCCAATCAGCCAATCAGATTGTAGCAATGATTGCTGCAGCTCTTAGAAAATTTTGAACAGCAACAGGAACATGAATATTTATTGGTCGATGGAAAAAGGAAAACGGGCGCGGGCGAGTTCCGAAACGCATGCCACAAACCGGTATGGAACCATTAAGTACCTGATGGTCGATCGCGAACGCATTCGGAAGATTTCTGAAACGTAACTGGTGAATTCTATCTGTCGTTATGCCGCTTGCGAGGTGTCCCGCTTGCTATATTATACACTAGCCGATCCCCGCAACTTCGTTCGCGTGGATATAGGTTTTTATACAGGATCGGATCGGATCCCATAATTATTTTATGTACATCTGCCATTGAAAGTTCCATTAAAATCGATCCAGCCGTTTCGGAGATCAGCTGGAACAAATAAACAGACCGACAAACATACATTTAAACGCACACCAGTTTAAAATAAGCCATACGTTCAAAGATCTGGGTCCCAAGTTTATTTGAACCCAATACTGAGGGTTGTAATGTCTGTAATTTCTGAACTAAAAAACTTATGACCTTGAAATATTTATGGGATAATATATAAAGTACTACCTTTCTAACAAAAAAAGAATGAGTGAAATCGAACAACGCGTTAATGAATTACAGCTAAATACACGTTTTAACTTTCGCCCCCTCTCCCACAGGAACCGTGCTGAATTTCGGGATAAAAAGTATCCTATGTCCTACCTCGGAGTATAAAGTAAAATTGTACCAAGTTTCATTCAAATCCATCCAGTAGTTTCGGCGTGATGCGCGGCCAAGATACAGACAGACAGACAGACAGACAGACAGACAGACAGACAGACAAAAATGAAACAAATTGCAGTTTTGGCTTCAGTATCGATTATAGAGTGCCCTCCAATAAAAATTTTCAAAATATCTTCAATGTACAGTTTTGGATCCGTTACAGTTTTATTATATTATTATAGATATAAACCAGGTTTTCGACCAACCATAAAAAATACCACCACCACTAAAGTCTTTTAACGTCCCACAGCTGGGCACAGGCCTCCTTTCTCATAGGAGAGAGGGATTTAAAGCTTAGACCCGCCAAGTTGCTCCAATGCAGGTTGCTCCAATAAAAAATACAGACCGGCATACTTTATAATGGTTGTTTTTCCAAGCGTAGCTAGAAGAAACGTTAAATAACCGTTAAAAAATAATAATACATTTAAATGTAAACCTTTTTATAAATTTTTAGGGATGCGATTGCATTTTCAGAATTCACTATTTACGAACATAATTGGAAAATATGACTGTATTATAAAACAGTTTTTTTTGCTTCCACAAACACATCCTAACTTAACGGCGAGTTGTAACAAGTTGCCGATTTTGTTTCAAACCAAATTGTATTTATATTGCTTTCGATTGGCTTTTGCCAATTTATATTTTGTTTTGTATTTTTTATTGGATTAGCCAATACCAGTTTATTGCTTGTCTGTGTCTGTATTCAAAGAGAATTTTTGTCTGTATTTGTAGTCTATAGAGCTTTAATTATCGCCCTTATCGTTCTTAATGTGCTGCGATTTAGTTCTTTACGAGCGGATACCCGCGACTTCGTTCGCGTGGATATTGATTTTAATAATCCCGTGGGAATCATTTTGTTTTTCCTATGCTCCTTTGAGCTTAAACCTTGCTAAAAACTGTTAAAAGTTCACTGGCGGATGTTTAGGTACATCAAAATGTAAACATCCGCCAGTGAAAGTCCCATCAAAATCGGTCCAGCCTTTCGGAGGTTAGCCAGTAATCTTTGAAGTATCTTCTTTCTAACAAAAAAAGAATGAATGAAATCGGACCACCCGTTAACGAATTACAGCTAAGTACACATTTTGACTTTCATCCCCTCTCCCAAGGGAACCGTGCTGAATTTCGGGATAAAAAGTATCCTATATGTTACTCCGTAGTATGAACTTAAATCATACCAAGTTTCATTTCAATCCATTCAGTAGTTTTTACGTGATGCGCGCACAAACATACAGACAAACAGACAAACAGATAAACAGACAAACAGACAAACAGACAAACAGACAAACCGACAAACAGACAAACAGACAAAAATTTCAAAAATAGCTTTTTTACGTTCTATTACTTATCCCTAACATCCCCCAGTTATTATTTTGCAAAAATCTTCAATGTACAGATACGGTAATTCTACGATTTTATTATATGTATAGATAGATAAGGTCACTTATACATGGTGACGTAGCAATCACTCAGCATAGCCAAGCGGATTACACGCGTCGCTTTGAAGGGTTCACATTAATGGTTTTTCCTGTTTATGCGCGAACTTTCCTGCAATCTTCATCTGGCTTTCTTATTATACACATGTGTGATATATGAGCCCTCTGACGCCGGAACGACTAGACACATTTATTTTGTTGCCATAAGAGTTTTATGAGCGGAAGAACGCGGGATCCTATAGGTCATTGTGGGCAAACTTTAGTTTTCGACTTAAATGGACTGTTACAATCTAAAAAATATATACAGAATTGAAGTGCATGTTTGTAATTTTGGAATGAAATTATATGTTTATTTACATGTTATCAAAACTCAAGCATATACATTATACATATATAATCAAAGTTTTGCCTGGATTTTCTGGTAAAACAACCTTGACTCTAGTTGATAGCTGGATGGGTGGCGAACACGCATTATGCTATCAGTCCTATAAACATTGTTGGTATTATAATCATTTGATGATACTCAAAATTGTACTCTTAGCACAGTTGCATATGGAAGGACCAGCTGGGTTATTCTGTAACTTAGTTAGCAACTGAAAATAGTTGCCAACGAAATAGTTCGATATACATTGCTGCTTTACTGTGTAAAATTATGAAAACACTTTATATTTCCCACAGTAAAGCAGCAATGTATATCAAACTAATTCGTTGGCAACTATTTTCAGTTGCTAACTAAGTTACAGAATAACCCAGCTGGCCTACCATAATATTATCTCTGCCATTATTAAAGGGGTCACAACCCACAGCAATTAGGATAAGGCTCAGATCTCACTCAAATTATTTAAGTATACCTATTGTCGTAGTTTTTAACCCATTTTTAAGAAACAATACCGCGAACGGTATGAAATATTCCATTGTGTAAAATTGAAATCTTATGAGGCTGCGACCTTTTTACAGCGCTTTTGCTGTGGCTTTTGTTTCATCCCGCATTTATTTGAGCCGAAGAATGGCGCTATTTTCGGGTTGAAGGTCACAGTGATTATAATAAGAATAATAGCGAGCGAAGATTAATTAGTTTTTTCTTTTATTTGACTACGAGAATGACCTCCTGTCTACGAGATTCTTAAAAAATTAATGAATGAAAAACATAAATTATACCTTATTATTTATACACAAATAAATATTTAAAGTAAAATAAATAGCATTTATAACAATATTGATTTTTTCTCACTAAACTAGATTGTAATACTTGTTGTATAACTTGTTCTTAAACTATCTGCATCTTTTTTAACATTTTTATATTTGGGTAGGTACTTTATATTTTATTTATATATCTAGGTACTTTTATAATTTTAGTTAGGTAGGTACAGCTTTAATCACTATATTCAAGACTGCCTCCTAAAAACTAACATAGCTTAAGACATCATTGACGGTTCTTAAGTAGTTTATACAATATCTATACATAATATAATAAATGGTTAAACTTTGTCCTGTGCTTAGTCTGAACTTATATAATAACATTGGTAAGAAGAAAAAAACTTTAGTATGGAAAATTGCCATCCGGCATCATTGCTCGCGTAGTGGAAGATTGACTATAACTCGAAAAACTATTGTAATATAGTGAAAAATTGCAAAAGCAATACGTTATACTGGCACCAGCTGATAGGCTGAGCTTAGATTTAGATGCCTCTCAGCATAAATCCCATTTGAATGGATACCGCCTACTGTGGGCAAAGCCTCTAATGCAAGTGTCATGTCTGTACAGAACCATTAGGGCTTATTTAAGCCCTTCGAGGTTTATTTCAAATAAGATTTAGTGTTTGATCTTGCAGCTTGGAAATAGTTTAGACGATAACAATATTACTAGTTACAATTTATGTCTGCATGAGCTTATTTTATAATATCTTAGTTAAGAGTAGGTAACGTACGTAGCAACATTTTATCAAACGGATTACGTGCTTTGAAGGGCTTAGATATGGAATATCATTTTAATATATTATATACAATACGGAACTTTAAAGTATTTATTCCCGATCTCTTTCTTACAAATTAATTTATCATAATAAGACAATTAAGACATAATATATAGGCGGCATATTAGGCCATTGTTTCTTAGCTACTACATTTTCCTAGGCAAAGAAGTGCGAATACGTAATCCAAAATGTTCCGACCCGGGATTTACTTAAACGTGACCCAGTTAATAAGCCAACACATTTTGGTCACTTCTATTATGTTTTCACGCGTCCCAAGTGTATAAGCGACGCGGAAGGAACTGGAAACTCATTATGGCATGGGAGTTTGTGGCAAAAGTCACCTTCCCGCACCGCGCAGCTAATTCAGGAACCTCAGGACCATTTCTGAGTTAAATGGTAGGTCTAATACTTACTGACAAGAACTACGCTATACGTTGACATTATGGTCTGAGATCCCGTCTTAGTTTATACCCTCATCTGTTATTTAATTCTGATAGAGATTATATGCTAGATAATTCATAGATTGATACATTGCACTTTGATTGCCTGGCTAAATTTGGTGCCTATGATGTTAAACACAAAAAAATTTAATCAATTTTTTTCGATCTGCTTCCTCATCTGTTATTTAAACAAATTATATGTCAAATGAAAGATTATTTTATTCCCAATCGAACCGTATTTGGTTGCCTGGTCAAAAATGGTGCTAAATCATGGTTGTCTGGATTTTAAGATATAAAATTTTCGGTGCGAGTGTTGAAAGTGACAGAAAAGTGTTGCGCGCGTAATTCCATTTGACAGACAAAGATGCAGTGAGGCAGGCGTGCACTCGGCAGGTGCTTAGTCTATACATAGATTAAAACCATAGACTTGCTGTGCTCTCCATTAAAGATATTTGCAAAAAAAAATAAGTGAGAGACGTAAGGGATAAGTAATAAAACGTAAAAAAGCTGTTTCTGAAAATTTTGTCTGTTTGTCTGTATGTTTGTGCATTTATATATATAAAATTATATAAAATTCTATATCTTAAAATCCAGACAACCATGATTTAGCACCGCTTTTGACCAGGCAACCAAATACAGTTCGATTGGGAATAAAATAATCTTTCATTTGACATATAATTCGTTTAAATAACAGATGAGGGAAGCAGATCGAAAAAAATTGATTATTTTTTTTTGTGTTTAACATCATAGGCACCAAATTTAGCCAGGCAACCAAAGTGCAATGTATCAACCTAAGAATTATCTAGCATATAATCTCTATCAGAATTAAATAACAGATGAGGGTATAAATTTCTTAGACGGGATCTCCCACTATTAAGGTTGGACTGCATTAGAGCAGTCCTGCGCGGCGCGTTGCTTCACGTCAAAATATTATCTTGGAACAAGCGGATACGTTCGTTCGCGCACGGATCGTTCGCGTGGATATTAGTTTTTAAAAATCCCGTGAGAATCATTTTGTTTTTCCTAAGCTCCTTTGAGCTTATACCTTGCTAAAAACTGTTAAAAGTTCACTGACGGATGCTTAGGTAGATCAAAATGTAAACATCCGCCAGTTAAAGTCCCATCAAAATCGGTCCAGCCTTTCGAAGATTAGCCAGTAATAAAGTTAAAAGTATTTCCCTTCTAACAAAAAAAGAATGAATGAAGTCGGATCACCCGTTAACGAATTACAGCTAAGTACACATTTTTCATTCATTTTTTCAAAAATTTCAAAAATACCTTTTTTACGTTCTGTTACTTATCCCTAACATCCCCCAGTTATTATTTTGCAAAAATCTTCAATGTACAGATACGGCAATTCTACGATTTTATTATATGTATATAGAATAGATTACTATGCCACGAAGTGCAGCAATGCGCCGCACTAGTACGATATGCACCATACGAAATGATTGAAATAATATATGTGCCGCTGTAATGCTGTCCGGCCTTTAGGCGTACTTTTACGTTATGGGCGATGGAGGACGACGATTTGCGAGGAGTGGGGGTGTGAGTGGCGCTTTTTTACGCAGTAAAAGTTATATATACATATATTCCTCGCCGTTTATTAAGAAATAAACATGCACCTACCCACCCAAATTTCGATTTCCCTCCCGCTGTCACTTATGCCTTGGCCCATACGACCTGACCACAGCACTTAGCGAATTAAGCATGTCACAAGTTAATGGTTAATGCAGACAAGGGTAAGGGGGCATTAGGGTAAATTAGCCGTGTCTGTCCTGACCGGGGGCCACTAGCGCAGTTAGATATGGCAGTTTCTAAAATAATTGCTGGATTAAAACTAGATTATTCTAAGACTGGTCCGCTTAAAGGACTAATGGTCAAAAATATATCTCGGACTACAAACTATAGGGACGTATATAGATAAAAAATACGATCTTTTTTAATAGATAGGTACTATTTAATTTAATTTTTTAATTTGTTGTCAATATTACCGAACCCGTCTATACTTAAATCATAATAATATTATGTAAACTTATTTTTATAGAAATACTGAAATATTTTATGACGAATGATTGCCAGTAAGATATTGTATTCGAATTAGAAAAGCGAGCAGCAGCAGTAAAAACAATTTGATGGGCTACTACTATACACCTCGATGACTTGATACAACTTACGCTATTATTTATTTTCGATACACCCTGTAGCAATAATACTGTTTGGAGACTGCCGTAGAGACATGCAACTGAACTCCGCAACGAGTGGAATTTCGTATAACTAAACGAGTGTAAAGTTCGTAAACTAAAATTCGACTACGCAAGCGAAACCCGAAATCGCGGGGCAAGCAGCTAGTGGCGCCATCTGTTATGTCTATCCGAAACTAAATATTAATAAACTTTTGCCGCTTGCACGTCGCTTCTCGATTTTTTTCGTATATGTATAAAATGATAGCCTATGTCACCCGGACCATAACAAAGAATTAAATGACACCTCATTTATCAAAATCGGCCCAGTAGTTTAGGCGCTACGGTGGTACACACAGAATGTCATACTAAAATCGGCCACATAGGTACATACATACATAAATACATACATACATACATAGACTGCTAAAATCATAACCCTTCCTTTTGGCTTTGTCGTAGTCGGGTAAAAATACAACAGCTTTGTGAACATCCTCCTTTTTTTCAAGTCTGTTGAAAATTGCATCTTGGAGATGGACATAGGATACTTTATATCCTGGTAAATCGAAAAATTTCCACGTGATTTTATAAAATCTAAATCCACGCGGACAAAGTCTCGGGCATCAGATATAGTAGCTTCTACATTAGCAAAGTTTGGAGCACAATTTTTAAATCAGAAAGTACTCGTAGCTTTGCGTTTTTATACAAAATCATTTCACGTATCACCGATCAAAAGCGCAAAGGCATTTTTCATTATACAATTTTAGGTCTTAATGTCCAGGACATAGAAATCAAATATTTTAATAGCATAAATGTTGTGCAATTTTTAGAATAATATTATGCTACTTTGAGCGTTGATCGTCAACCCTCAACGTGCAAAATAAACAGGGGGTAAACAACTATGCAATTAACGACTAGTCGTTTTGCTCTTTGCCCAATTAGGCACCTTTCAGATAGACCGGCGCGGAGAGCAGAGCAGATTTTAATCGCATTTAAAATAGAATCTTAAGACATTGAAATAAGCTTTATTTTTACATTTTATCTCTTTTATGATAAGAGGATGCCCGAGGATGCTCCCAATACGCTCTGTGTGAAATATTAAGAGCAGCCGCTCGGCTGCCCGTCAAGCCGGTCGGCTGCTCCATGCTCGTGCTCTTTCGCGCTCGAGCATCCGACCGGCTCCGAACGCAGCTGCGTGTCCGTCCACACAGACCGGCGCGGAGAGCAGAGCAAATTTGAACGGCCGGTCTGTGTGAAAAAAAAAAAAATGCTCTCCGACGCTCTCCGCGCCGGTCTATCTGAAAGGTCCCTTAAACTTTCCCATTTTTTGACACTTTAAAACCCACTCTAATTAGAATATTGCGAGTTGCGACGTAGGTACCTACTGCTCGAGTACCTTAAAGGCGAGAGAGAATAGGCATTTTGTAGGCAAGCGCGCTCCAATCTAAATCTCATCATTGCTTTCCCCCAAGCATGATTGTCATCAAGTGCATGCCTATAGCCTAAGCCATAATAACAATCGCATGCGTCCTTACTCCTTTAACTAATTTATTTATTACAAGCGGAAACCCGCGAATACGTTCGCGTGGATATTGGTTTTTAAACATCCCGTGGGAATCATTTTGTCTTTCCTAAGCTCCTTTGAGCTCATACCTTGCTAAAAACTGTTAAAAGTTCACTGGCGGATGTTTAGGTAGATCAAAATGTAAACATCCGCCTGTGAAAGTCCCATAAAAATCGATCCAGCCTTTTGAGAGATTAACCAGTAGGTAATCTTTAAAGTATTTCCTTTCTAACAAAAAAAGAATGAATGAAATCGGACCACGCGTTAATGAATTACAGCTAAGTAGGTACACATTTTGACTTTCATGCCCTCTCCCAAGGGAACCGTGCTGAATTTCATTGCCAAGTTTCATTTCAATCCATTCAGTAGTTTTTGCGTGATGCGTGCACAAACATACAGACAAACAGGTAAACAGACAAACAGATAAACAGACAAACAGACAAAAATTGCAATAATAGCTTTTTTACTTTCTATTACTTATGCCTTACATCCCCCAGTTATTATTTTGCAATACGGCAAGTCTACGATTTTATTATATGTATAGAATAGATAGAAGATAGATGCGTTATAACAGTCGATAATAACGCACCCTAAAACGCGTGTCGACTTACTTATTCCCATTTCCCAGTGTGTACTTATATCAACACTTTCTTACATGAAACATACATAATGTAATCACATTCACTATGTGAGTGAACTAACAGCCGGCGTAGATGCAAGTTTAACAAGTTGACCCGGTGATGGACGTGCCTTGACTGCGTGGGACTGCAATTTGGGCTATTGACTTGTTCCGGACCACCAACCTAACTCCTTTATGAGGAGAACATGTAACGCATACATACAAAGTGACAAGGTGGCAAATTGTTCATGGATCGATGGATGTTCTATACCTACCTCAGTGGCATATCATATGCATACAGTAACTTTTCGGAGCTATGTGCGTTTTAAGCAACTAAATAACGCTTTAATGGTGGAAGAAAACGTCGTAAGGAAACCTGCACGCTTGAGAGTTTTCCACAATGTTCTCAAAGGCGTGTGAAGTCTACAAATCCGCACTTGGATGGCGTGGTGGACTACTCCCTAGTAGCAATTTGCGTTGGCTGTTGGTTGGGCCTCTGTCCCTAGTTTGGTTGGCCAACAGTTAGGCTTGTCATCCCTAAAAAACGTGGTTCCAACCGTTGAAAAGCGGTTGGCCCACTTGACCCGAGCCAACGACTTTCAACCAACGACTAGCCAACAACGTAGGCTAGTCGTTGCTTTTCTCATGATGGCCCAACAAAAGAATTCATACTATATACCTACGTTGGCTAGTCGTTGCTTTTCTTATAATGGCCCAACAAAAGCATTCATACTGTATACCCACGTAGGCTGGTTGTTGATTTTTTTATAATGGCCCAATGAAAAAATTCATACTGTATAACTACGTTGGCTAGTAGTTGATTTGCTTACAATGGCCCAACAAAAGAATTCCTACTGTATGCCCACGTTGGCTGGTAGTTTATTTTCTTACAATGGCCCAATGAAAAAATTCATACTGTATACCTACGTTGGATAGTAGTTGATTTGCTTACAATGGCCCAACAAAGGAATTCATACTGTATACCTACGTTGGCTGGTAGTTTATTTTCTTACAATGGCCAATTTCCAGAACGCCCTGTCCCAGCAGATGTGGATGCCAAGGGTTGCAAGGGTTCATGCCACCTATATAGTTTAGTACTAAAACTAGCGTTAAACTCTGTCCCAGCAGGTGTGGATGCAGAGTTCGTTACCCGTTTAAGTACCGCGTAAGGATTAGAATGATTTACCAACATAAGCCGGCCGATATATATACGCGGACCCGCGGTCAATTGTAGCGCGACTTAACGTACTATTAGCGCCATCTAGTTTCACAGGTCAAGTACTAAAATCGGTGTTACAATGGATATTTATTTCGGCTTTATGATGAAGCAGATGTTGTAGTGTAGTGATAGCCTAGTGGTTAGGACGACCGACATATAATCGGAGGTCGTGGGTTCGATCCCGGGCACGCACCTCTTAACTTTTCGGAGTTATGTGCGTTTTAAGTATTTAAATATCACTTGCTTTAACGGTGAAGGAAAACATCGTGAGGAAACCTGCACGCCTGAGTGTTCTCCATAACGTTCTCAAAAGTGTGTGAAGTCTGCCAATCCGCCATGGCCAGCGTGATAGACTATGGCCAAAACCCTTCTCACTCTGAGAGGAGACCCGTGCTCTGTAGTGAGCCGGTAATGGGTTGATCATGATGATGATGATGATGATGATGAGATGTTGTAGGAGTAAGTTTTTTACTTAGGTAAGTTAGTTAGTTAAGCTTTATTATGAATAGGAAGGTGTAATTTCATATCGATCGATTTTTTTTTTGTAATTTATTGTATAGAAATCTATACTAATATAATAAAGCGGAAGAGTTTGTTTGTTTGAACGCGCTAATCTCGGAAACTACTGGACCAATTTCAAAAATTCTTTCCTTGAGTGCTATAGGCTATATAATATTATGTACCACGGGCGAAGCCGGGGCGGACTGGGTGGTTGAGATGCCAACTCAGTCCCTCTGTAAGGCCAACTGCATGAAATGTTACGTTACGTCATGCAATATTGCCAACAATCTTGTAACGTTGGGCCAACCTTCGCCATAGTTGGTTTAACAACAAGGTATAATCATACTGTTGGTCCAACGTTGGCCTAACTACAGACTACAGCGTTGTAATATATGCAAATTATGTAACGTTGGGCCAACCTTCGCTATAGTTGGTTGAACAACAAGGTATAATCATACTGTTGGTCCAACGTTGGCCTAACTACAGACTACAGCGTTGTAATATATGCAAAATATGTAACGTTGGGCCAACGTTCGCCATAGTTGGTTTAACAACAAGGTATAATCATACTGTTGGTCCAACGTTGGCCTAACTACAGACTACAGCGTTGTAATATATGCAAATTATGTAACGTTGGGCCAACATTCGCTATAGTTGGTTGAACAACAAGGTATAACCATACTGTTGGTCCAACGTTGGCCTAACTACAGACTACGGCGTTGTAATATATGCAAAATATGTAACGTTGGGCCAACGTTCGCTATAGTTGGTTGAACAACAAGGTATAATCATACTGTTGGTCCAACGTTGGCCTAACTACAGACTACAGCGTTGTAATATATGCAAAAAATGTAACGTTGGGCTAATGTTCGCTATAGTTGGTTGAACTTTATTAAAAGCATAAAAAAAGCTTATTATACAATTGAAGATTATATAAACGATAAAAAAGCTTGGATTTAACTCGTTCCAGCAATGCGCGAGACGGCATTTCAATCATGTACATTAATAATAATAATTGTTATAATGTTATTTTTAAAAAAAGAGCAACCGCCGAGTTTCTTGCAGGTTTTTCTCGGCTGGAACTGCATTCCGAACCTGTGGTAGACTCAATTGACGATTCAAAAGTACTTGTAAAAGTTTATTTGAATAAAAAACTTTTCTATTCTATTCTATTCTAACAACAAGGTATAATCATACTGTTGGTCCAACGTTGGCCTAACTACAGACTACAGCGTTGTAATATATGCAAAATATGTAACGTTGGGCCAACGTTCGCCATAGTTGGTTTAACAACAAGGTATAATCATACTGTTGGTCCAACGTTGGCCTAACTACAGACTACAGCGTTGTAATATATGCAAATTATGTAACGTTGGGCCAACGTTCGCTATAGTTGGTTGAACAACAAGGTATAATCATACTGTTGGTGCAACGTTGGCCTAACTACAGACTACAGCGTTGTAATATATGCAAATTATGTAACGTTGGGCCAACCTTCGCTATAGTTGGTTGAACCTACCTTGTTGTTCCTTATACCTTGTTGTTCAACCAACTATAGCGAAGGTTGGCCCAACGTTACATAATTAGCATATATTACAACGCTGTAGTCTGTAGTTAGGCCAACGTTGGACCAACAGTATGATTATACCTTGTTGTTCAACCAACTATAGCGAACGTTGGCCCAACGTTACATACTTTGCATATATTACAACGCCGAAGTCTGTAGTTAGGCCAACGTTGCACCAAACTTATGATTATACCTTGTTGTTCAACCAACTATAGCGAACGTTGGCCCAACGTTACATATTTTGCATTTATTACAACGCCGAAGTCTGTAGTTAGGCCAACGTTGGACCAACTGTATGATTATACCTTGTTGTTCAACCAACTATAGCGAACGTTGGCCCAACGTTACATATTTTGCATATATTACAACGCTGTAGTCTGTAGTTAGGCCAACGTTGGACCAACTGTATGATTATACCTTGTTGTTCAACCAACTATAGCGAAGGTTGGCCCAACGTTACAAAATTTGCATATATTACAACGCTGTAGTCTGTAGTTAGGCCAACGTTGGACCAACAGTATGATTATACCTTGTTGTTAAACCAACTATGGCGAAGGTTGGCCCAACGTTACAAGATTGTTGGCAATATTGCATGACGTAACGTAACATTTCATGCAGTTGGCCTTACAGAGGGACTTAGTTGGCATCTCAACCACCATCTCCCAACATGTTACCAACCGTTGGCTACCGTTGGCAACAAACCCCCAACGAAAATTGCTACTAGGGCTGCCTAAACCTTTTTCATTCTGAGAGGAGACCCGTGCTCTGTAGTGGGACGGTAATGGGTGGATAATAATGATTTTAAAATCTTGGCGTTTAACAGAAGCGTAAGTAATATTTATAACTGCTCAAAACCACAAAGTGTTAATCCTAATATCAAAGCTAAAGATAAAGCTATAGCTAAAGATAAATAGCTTATACATAGCTTAACAGACGCCATTATGGCTTAGTCAGTTTGAACTTTTGAAGTGAACCTGACGTCTATTCCAAATATCCAGCTAGAGGAAACTTAGTTTTGTCTAAAACATAACAGTGCGAATTTAGGACGTCTCAGTAAGTTCATTGGCGTACCTTTCTACTGCAATAATTCTACTTGTAGAAGTAGTAGTATAGGTATACTCTTACTATTTTTTTCAAATAAATCAAAAAGGCAAGTCAGTTCAGTAAAAAAAAGAAACATTTTGTTGGTTTTTTTTTTATTGCGAAATAGGCCTACGCTTGACGACAATCATGCCTGAACAGCAATGATGAGGTCTAAGTTGGAACGCGCTTAACTAGAAAATATAGGCATTTTCTAGGCAAGCGCCTTCACTCTTGCCTTGAAGGTACTTGAGTCGAACGAGGCGGGAAACACGGAAGCCGGAAGGGCGTTCCACACCCTAGCGGTTCGTATCAGAAACGTCGACTGAAAGCGCTTTGTGCGAGCAGACTGAACGTCAACCACATAGGGATGCCATCGCTCTCGACTTCTCGCTGTTCTGTGGTGAAATGGTGAAGGAGGAACTAGGTTAAAAAGTTCCTGAGCACACTCTCCAAAGTATATCCGATAAAAGACCGATAGGTTCACATTATATGTAGGTATATATTTAAGCCAAATCGTTGTATGATCCCTGATCCTATGTGCCAGTATCCAAGGTTTATTTAATCGAGCGAAGCGAGAGATATAATTAGTTTACTTCATATTTTTATGCTATTGGTATTTGCTTTTATCTACCATCACCATCACCCCCACCATTACTACGTTCCTATGCTGGGCATAGGTCTCCTTTCTTATAGGATAGAGGGATGTAGAACTTAGACCCACCATGCTGGTCCAATGCAGGGTTGCGGGCTTTAACGTCTATTGTCACGTGATAGTGGTAATAAACGGGATCGAAAGCTTAACGGCTGGCACTGAGAATTTCTTGACAGAAAAATCTAATTTTTGGCCCGACCCACCAACCGCTAGTCTTTGTAGTGTGAATCTAAAAATGAAATAATGAATTGGTAGTGGGAATCACTTATTAATTATAATTTGTTTTATTATTGATCATTTCAGGTGTTTGAAAACCTCATAGAGAATTTTAATTATGAGCCAAGGCTAAATTTCGTCGTATTTTATATTCAGTATGTTAATATTATCAGATTTGGGTCAGAATTTTTCGTATGAAAAACGGAAGCCTAAGAAGGTTCTGAATGAATAAATTTTTAAGGATTCCATTTTCATCTACATAAACTAAGTAGATAGACGCTCGCTCATCGAGATTTTTTCCTTCAGACTCATTGAAGTATTACCAAAATAGACCATCCTAGAAAGTTGAAGTAGCAAAAATCCCTAAGTTAACTAACCGGGCGTCGGTAATTTAGTCTCGTCTATTATTCACCTCGGCTAGAAAGTGGCGGAAAACTGGTAAACTAGATAAGTTTTAAAGAGGACTAAGTTAGATGAATCTTGACTGCATAATGATGCAGATTAAAAGTTCGCGATTGTGAATTTTTAGCACATTTCCACCATTCACCAAGCTTATGATGATGTTATCGTGACGTTTTCATCTCTGGTTCATATTTAAAATGCTCTGAGAATTCCTGGAATTATCAGAAAATATCGCGATCTAAATTGGTTTGAAATTCCCCTTTATGTCTGAAACTGCTGAGCCTAAAATTTTGAAAAATAAATTAAATATTAACTTGCCAGATTATTTTTGTATATTGCACCTAACCAATATGTTTGCAATAAATAAATTAAATTGATTCGAATCGAATAAGCACTAATGCATCATTAAATGAGTAATTAATTCATGTACCATTGCCTAATTCCGATATTATCGATTTTTGCAAATTGCAGCTGCCGGATTTATCATTTAGAGCCCATTCGCGTGTACATATACAATCTTTAGACTTATATAGCTAACAACACTCTTGACTAATTCACCTTTCAAACTAAAAAAACCGCATTCAAATCGGTTCACCCGTTTGAGCGCTACAAAGGAACAGCCACACAGAGGAACACACACAGAGAGAGAGACGCGTCAAATTTATAACACCCCGTCGTTTTTGCGTCGGGGGTTAAAAATAGTGTTAACGACACAAAGTATCCTGTGGAGAACGATAGCATTACATTTAGTGATGTCAGTTTAGTTTAATTTAGAGATTGTGTGCAACCGAATAATCACAATTGGCTTATAAAGTTATAAACCCAGTGGTACAGTAACAAAGCGAGCGGCGCCGTGTTTACTGACACACGCACGACCTTAAGACTACAGGCCATGTACCCCGCTCGGTCCACTGGACCGTGAGGCGATCTACCGTTGAAGGTATGGTAATGAAATCCTAGTGATATTTATATTGTGTGAGATTAATTTAACAATTGAATTGTTCGTATTCCAGACACTGACCGGGAAATTGGGAATGGGTTACTTGTTAATGTAACTTTTCTTTACTTACCAAAAGTAAAGAAAAGTTACAAAAAACATAACACAGCGGAGAGAAATATACACGGCAGCTACAAACTTTTACAGCGAGCTCTACTCTTCAAAAAACTCTCCAAGATATAACATAGATCACACGGTACAAATAACTAACACCGAGCCGGTATTCCTAACAAGCGAGATTGAAAGAGCGATAAAAAGTCAGAAAATGGACAAAGCCTCAGGACCAGATAAAATTTGTAATGAACTCTTAAAAGGGACAATAGATTAAATAGCCCCAGTACTCACTTCAGTGTTCAATGAAATCTTAACTACTGGAAAAATACCCGATCAGTGGGTGAAATCACACATCGTTTTGATCCACAAGAAAGGGGCAAAAGATGATTTAAGTAACTACAGGTCTATAAGCCTTATGTCTAAAGTGTACAAGGTTTTTGCAAAAGTTATCCTTGGTAGAATAGAAGGCAAGCTAGATGAAAACCAACCGGTAGAACAAGCTGGCTTTCGCAAAAACTTCTCGACAATCGACCATATCCACACAGTAAAACAACTGATAGAAAAGTACAATGAGTATAATAAACCTCTGTTCATAGCTTTCATCGACTATGCTAAAGCTTTCGATAGCATTTACCACTGTCATATATAGGCAATTCTGGCACAACAAGGAATCAGCAGCATATATATTAACATAATTAAAAATATCTACATAAACAGCAAGGCACGCATACAATTAGAAGCTTTAGGAAACGAGTTCCCCATAAGAGGAGGTGTCAGACAAGGAGACCCGCTGTCCCAAAAACTGTTTTCTTCTGTCTTAGAAAGTATCTTTCGGAACCTAAACTGGGAAGAAAATGGCTTAAAAATAAATGGCCGCAGACTTCATCACCTCAGATTTGCGGACGACATAGTGGTATTTGAAGAATCGGCTACAAAACTGGAAAAAATGTTACAAGAGCTGGCAACTGAAAGTAGCTACTATGGTCTGAAAATAAACGAGAGCAAAACAAAATTTATGACCAATGTGAGCGGTGTAGTTACACCAATTACAGTAGGGGGAGAACTATTAGAATATGTAAAAGAATACACTTATCTGGGAAAAATAATCTTGCCTGAGGATCAAACAAGCAAGGAAACAAACAAAACAATTACCATAGGCTGGAAAAAGGAAAGGTACTGGTCTTTAAAGGAAATTTTTAAAAGCAAAGACCTGAACCTGAACTTAAAGAAAAAAGTTTTCAACTCATGCATCCTTCCAAGCATTACATATGCCTGTGAAACCTGGGCGCTAAACAAGAGCCATAAAGATAGCTTTGAGAGGTGTCAGAGGGCAATTGAACGAAGCATGGTAGGAGTAAAGAGGAGGGACAAAATCAGGAGCTCAGACATCAGAGAGAAAACCAGGGTCACAGATATATTGACTAGGATAGATCAGCTGAAGTGGAGGTGGACGCGTCACATGTTCCGAGACATCCAAGGAAAGTGGAGTACCCAAATAACACATTGGTACCCGAGAGACGGGAAACGAAGTAAGGGCCGGCAGCAAAGACGTTGGGAGGACGAGCTGAAACTTACAGCTGGTCCATTCTGGAGAAGGGTGACTCAGGACCGCAAGCACTGGAGAGAGCTGGAGGAGGCCTTTGCCGTAAGGCACTCAGAGCTTAGGGATTTTTTATAAGAAAATTTGATGTATGTAACATATACTCTGAAATAAAAGGCTATTTTATTTATTTATTTTACTTATTTTATTTTATTTATTCCAGACACACGGTTTGAATTACTTTTAGAATCTATACGAATAAATAAAACTGGAGTGTCTGTCTGTGATTTCTAAATAACTGCCTATTAACTCACATGATTATTTGAACGAGACCATAACTCAAGCACAACAAAATTTGTTTGTGTGTGTATCTGTTTGTTTGTACGCGCTAATTACCGATACGGTTGAATCGATTACAGGCAGTCTGAGGATAATACAAAATATAAGTTACATTTTATGTAATATAGAGATCACTCCAATGTTTGTTCTGGTTATACTATGAGTCAAATAATCATTTATGTAATACTAGCTGACCCCCGCAACTTCGTTCGCGTGTTTATAGGTTTTATATAGGATCGGATCGGATCCCATAATTCTTTTATGTACCTAAACTAAATGTAGCCTGTTACTCCTTATAACATTGAAAGTTCCATTAAAATCGATCCAGCCGTTTCGGAGATTAGCTGGAACAAATAGACAGAACGACAAAGATAAATTGAAACGCACGCCAGTTTGAAATAAGCCGTACATACAAAGATCCGGGTCCCAAGTTATTGGAACCCAATAAATGTCTGTCATTTCTAAACTAAAAAACCTATGACCTTGAAATATTTATGGGGCAATACTTAAAGTACTACCTTTCTAACAAAAAAAGAATGAGTTAAATCGAACTATCCGTTAATGAATTACAGCTAAATACACGTTTTAACTTTCTTCCCCTCTCCCAAGGGAACCGTGCTGAATTTCGGGATAAAAAGTATCCTATAACCTACCTCGGAGTATAAACTCAAATCGTACCAAGTTTCATTCGAATCCATTCAGTAGTTTCGGCGTGATGCGCGGCCAAGATACAGACAGACAGACAGACAGACAGACAGACAGACAGACAGACAAAAATGAAAAAAATTGCAGTTTTGGCTTCAGTATCGATTATAGAGTGCCCTCCAATAAAAATTTTCAAAATATCTTCAATGTACAGAATTGGATCTGTTACAGTTTTATTATATTATAGATGAGATAAGAAGCAATTATTTCGAAAGATATACACAGAGACAGATACTTCAATTTTATTTATTTGTATGTCGCCGGGAGGTCGACATCGGGACTCTGTGGGCATGTATTCGGATCGGATTCCGACATAGTGGGTACCCTCAAGCATTAATCACGACGTAGGTGATTTAACTGAAGTTTATTCGAACGAATCACAATGTTATCAATTACAGTAACGATAATCACAATAACAATCACAGTGATAATCACAATAATAATTTCACTAACTACTGTCGAACAGATACGTCCGCTCGGTGCGAGCTCTGCGATCAGACCACCCGCCTGGTCCATCGGCCGCATCCAAGCGTGGCTCGTAGTGATGTCACGCTTCCGTTCGGCAGTGGAGACTGGGGCGAACTCCGATATAAATTCTGTGTTCTCTCTTACACTGGAACTTAAGAGGAGCCGTAAACCCCGTTCGGTCCAGTGGACTGTAAGGCGATCGGCTGTACAGGGTGTGGTAATAATTTTCTAGTGTTTATCCGTTATACATATACATACATCGTGTGTGAGTGAGCAATCTAATGTTATTAAGTTAGGCAGTTGTATGTTTACTGATAAGTAACTCAAATTGTTCATTTAGTTCAGTTCAAGTAATAAAATTTATCTTTCATTCGGGAATGACTTTGTGCGATAGAAAGTGATAAGCTTACGATTTTCAATGGTTTTTAGTCGTTTCTGCGCTTAGGATGAGGTAACTCATTGTATTTAACGATAATGTAACTCATATAAAACTGTATTTACAATATGACAACAGTATTTACAAGTATAAATTATAAAATTTATAAAACCCCCGACATTCGCCATTTTGTGGTGGCGGCAATCTTGGATTTGCATAGTGCTATATAGTCAAGCCCTTTCATTTAATACCCATATTAAGGGAGTTGTGAAAAATATGTAATCCGCCATTCTGTAGCGGCGGCCATCTTGGATTGATTTTCATCAAACATAGCTAACAACACTCGACTAATTCGCCTTTCAAACAAAAAAACCGCATTCAAATCGGTTCACCCGTTTGAGCGCTACAGGGGAATAGACAGACACACACACACACACAGACACGTCAAACTTATAACACTCCGTCGTTTTTGCGTCGGGGGTTAAAAATGATGATTGAAACAAATATATATTATACGTAGCGTGGCAAATTGCATCGCTGTATCGCGCCGGTGGAATGGCAACCTTAATAAAGGCATGCAATATACAGCGCAGTAAATTTATTAAGAGGCGTTCATCGAAGTCATACGAGATATTTTCATTGCGTTCGTAATTTAATAGAAAATTTAAAATATACGATGAATATGCAGACATTGGCGTTTCATTTTGTAAACGTATGTGCCTTTTAATGCTTTGCGACTTTTATTAAAGTTGTGATTTATAATTTCCCTTTTTATTATTTAGTATTCACTGACTGATGCACGCGACTTCGTCTGCATGGATTTAGCTTTATTTAAATCTCTTCGATTTCCTGGGATTAAAAATTGTCGATGTCCGTTTCCGGATAGCTTGCTATCTCTGTACAAAATTTAGTCAGGATCTGTTTAGCTGTAAAAATGAAAATTAATTCACGTAACTACTGGGCGCACTTCTACGTTGCGGGCGATAAGGCACGACGATTGGCTGGGTAGGAAAGAATATCACTTATATACTTCAAGTCCAGTGATACCTAGTTTTAATATTCTTTGGCTACGGTCTAGGATAAATATACCTTGTTCACAAAAAAATATACACAAAATTCAACATGAATCCACACTTATCTATACTAATAAATAAAATTGAAGTGTCTGTCTGTAATATCGAAATAACTACCTCATATTAAGCTCATATGGTTATTTGAACGGTACCATAACCGAATCACACGTTTTTAAAATTTTTGTCTGTCTGTCTGTCTGTCTGTCTGTCTGTCTGTCTGTCTGTCTGTCTGTCTGTTTGAACGGGCTAATCTTCGGAACGGCTGAACCGATTTTGACGGGACTTTCACATACAAGTAGAGAATTAACCAGGGAGTAACATAGGCATTTTTTAACCGACTTTCAAAAAAGGAGGAGTTGTGTTTTTCTACCTATGTACACCGATATCTCCGAGATTTCTGAACCGATTTGCGTAATTTTTTTTTTAATCGATAGAGAAACATAGCGACACTGTCCTACAAAAAACTTGGATTCCAACTCCTCAATCCTGATGCTGTAGGGGAACTGATCCCCAAAATTAATGGGATTTAGGAAGTGTCGGTTATTTAAATTGATATTGGGGGTACCAATTAAAGACTTTATCGTTGAATGAACTCGAGTAGGTACATATTCAACTCCTCAACCCTGATGCTGTGAGGAATTGCATTCCGAAATCGTGGGGATCCCACAGAATTTTTCCGTTTTGGTGACGGGTTACTACAGATAGGCTAATTTTTGTTCTGAAAAATCAAAAGTTCCCACGGGATTTTTAAAAACCTAACACCACACGGGCGAAGCCGTGGGCATCATCTAGTTTAACAATATTTTTATTTTCTTTTATTGAAATGACAAGCAAATTGAAATTTTTTCAGTAGTTTAGTCAGTTCTTGTTTTTTCTTAATTAAATATTTCGCTATAATCGAAATTATCTTAGGTCAACAAAGAAGCCATTTAGTTTAGTGGGTAGGTAAATATCTACGAGTATATCGAAAGATTTAATATATTTTACTTAACCAAGGATTATTATTAAGGTTCCATACAAGAAAAATATCGGAAAGAAATAATTTCCCCACCCTCAGATCCTTCCACTTAATTAGTGTTCCCAATTAAAACAAGGGCCTATTATTCCGAACAGTTATTGTAGACGAAAATAAACCGAATGCGGAGTTTAGGTATCGGATATTACTTCGGAATTATTCCACCAAAACCCTACAAAATGGGACTCCATTATGAACCTTCCTTAATCCAATTATTTCTATAGATACCTAACCTACCTTTCCACTGACTTTTAATAATATGATTGTAATTAATTTTATTCAAATTAAATGAAATGATGAACGAGAACAGTTTTAATACCGATCATGATATTGGTTCTGGAAGGTAGAGGAAATATAATTACCAGAATTTTCCAAAGAGGCTCAAAATAGAGTTTCGTAGAGACATCGTAGAATGGTCATTTTACTGAAAGACTATTTCGCGCGACATAAAAATGTATGTGCAGAGATCACTTCAGATCCGATCTGGTTTTAAGGGATGACGTCATCAGCATTTCTTCGACCTTCCAGATGTGACCGAATCTGTCATACGCATTTTTAACCCCCGACGGAAAAACGACGGGGTGTTATAAGTTTGACGTGTCTCTGTGTGTGTGTGTGTGTGTGTGTGTGTGTGTGTGTGTGTGTATGTGTGTGTGTCTGTCTGTTCCCCTGTGGCGCTCAAACGGGTGGACCGATTTGAATGCGGTTTTTTTTGTTTGAAAGGTGAATTAGTCGAGAGTGTTGTTAGCTATGTTTGATGAAAATCGGTCCAAGATGGCCGCCGCTATAAAATGGCGGATTACATATTTTTTCACAACTCCCTTAATATGGGTATCAAATGAAAGGGCTTGACTAGTAGAATATCATTATTGCAAATCCAAGATGGCTGCCGCCACAAAATGGCGAATGTCGGGGGTTTTTTAAATTTTCAATTTATACTTGTCAATATTGATAATTAATTGCGTTGCGTCCGCCTCTTGCGGCTTTGGCGACGTCGTTGGTATTTGGTACGTCGATGTTCGATTCCAGACGACTGACGACATAATTTCTAAGAGGCCCAGCAAATAGTTCCCAACGCCCTACAATTTAATCCAATTCGTTCAACGATGCGGGCAAAGTCATGGGATCGCTCGCACATTCTAGGGCTACTTCTTTTGAAAAAACGTTTTTTAGCAGATAATGATCGGAAAACGTATTTTTTTTCAGTAGTTGTCTTTAATTTTTGGTTTGTAATTTGTTTTACAAGTTCCTTCTTTGTAAGTGTCTTTTGCTTTAGATGCAATCTCGGCTGATGCATTTGTGCATCAACTCAACTGAATTCGCTCAACGCATTCGTTTATGCAAATAATTCTACATATTGTAACTTGATGCATATCGATATAATTACATATTGTAAATTTTTGTGTTTTGAATAGAGCAACTGCTAAGTTCTTCGCCAGCTCTTCTCATCTGAATCCACTTCTCGAACCAGTCTAGACTTATCAAAAGAGCCACAAGTTCGCCAACATGGTACGTTTTTTACTCGACTGCACGACGGAGTGGTAATTTATTTATCAGTCTATGTAGGTATGCATGTATGCATGTTTGTTCCTTTGTGGCACTCTAGAGACCAAACGCGTGAGCCGATTTTGATAAGTGTCACGTCGTAAGGTTCGCCATGCCAGTGCAAGTGTCAACAAGGACGTAAACATTTGAAAAATTCAAAATGACAGATTTTGGACGCCATAATGTGGGGTTCAAAAATATTTTTTTTTCTTCAAATTCTATCGATTGGAGTATCAAATTAAAGGGCTTGAAAAGGTGATTACGAAAATATATTTATATGACAAACCGTTAATTAAGAGCCTCATATGAATGCGGTTTTACACATTCGGGTTTTTTATTTTCGTGCCAATTTTGTGCTTGTTCACTTAAAGCTTTTCAAATGAATGCAATGACGATTATCAAAAAACAGTCTGATTCATCTTACTTAAAAGTTGACTTACTTTTTAGTACTTTTTAATTCATTACTTTACTATAATTATATACCTACTTTATCTAATAATGCAGCGTAGTTATTTAAAACTCCAATGCCGACCTCGCACCGTATAACGCTGCGTTGGAAGACCCTCCACTGGTGGACAAACGATCTCAAGAAAGTCGTTGGCAGCCGCTGGTTACAAGCGGCACAAGAACGTATTATGTGGCGATCCTTACAGGAGATCTAAATCCTACAGTGGACGTCTGTCGGTTGAGATGATGCTTATGGTGATGATGAGTATTTTAAACAAGTAGGTATCCTTTGGTATCCTTATACAAAGATTGAAGATGATTCCGTTCAGGAAATGACAATGACAATGACACCTCAGTATTCAGTCGTAACACATGGAGTGCGTACCATACAGTACAATACTTCATTGTTTCGCGTAGCGTCTTATAATAGGACCAGCCACTAAATATACATACAAACAAATGTGCCATGTCATAGCGAGTTGCATGAACAAAAGACTCAACTCTTCGAAATAGGAACTATTTAGGATCAAAGCACATGTGACGTATTTAGCTAATGTGACTTGTTGCGTGTATCAAAATGACCAGAGTCTCTATCCGTGTGACTGGCGAACTAATGCACGTGAAATGAAACCTGCAGTTGCTGTAAATATAGCTTTTGACTTCCGGAAAGCGATCTAATCGTCGAGTGCTGTTGACAAAATTATCATGACATTTACCTAATACGGCTTGGTATACGGTATGAAAATGGGAAAATGCACAGTTCCCACGGGATTTTGAAAAACCCGAAATCTATAGCTACAGCTATAGGTGGATTACTATAGCAGACTTCCTTGATAGTAGGTATTTGCTTAAAACGGAAATTAACGCGGGCGAAGCCGCGGGCTTTCTCTAGTAGTTTTCTAAAACCTGGCAAGCGACAACCCTAGCATCGCCAGATCTCCGAGTCATCGGAACGCGGTGAAATTATCCATTTCCTTTCTATAACTGAGAAGTTTTCCGTTGCAAGATTAAATATTGCGACTCGTCAGCTCCCAGCGGTGTTGAATTATGTAGCTCTACAGCATTCGTCAAGCGTCAAAAGTATTTGTAGAAAACAAGGTTACAGCTATTGATTTTTTGTCAATTTCCCTTTGATTCTAAAAGGGTGATTTCACTTCCGATTTTTAAAAAGGGGCGCCCTTTTCTTTCAAAGGAATATCATCAGTCCTCGTTCATATTTTTAACGCATTCAAAATTTTTACACTTGTGAGAACAGAAGCTTACCTCCCTAGTTTGATGTCTATACAGTGTGATTATTGCAATCACCTATGATTGGCTGACTCTGTCACTATTGGCTAAAAACATAACATACCTATAGCAATACCATAAATTCAGCATGTACACATTTTAAAAGTGAGTTTGTAAAAGTTGTGTCGTACTCTGTTCTGTGATTTTTTGTGGGGCGCGCATCAACTAAACAGAAACCTGTTATCTACAGTTTCATAATATAGAAATATGAGTCATGGTAGTCCACTGCTTGTCATAGTTCTCTTGTCAGTCAGTCAGCTACACAGTCTTACGCTGCTTGTATATGTCTTGGCTCGTAAGATTGAACACTGAAGGAAACGTGGAGGGGATAGCTGCGTATGGGAACTGTCACGCACGTAGTACAATAGCTTACCCCCTCCACTTACCTTCAGTGTTCAATCTACGTGCCGCGGGTTATACTGCGACTTGTTTGATACACACGACATCCACCAATCTGTAACTATACTTTGCAGGGGTCCAACGCTGCGCTTTCCGATGTAGAGTACGAAATTACGAGTAAAGTATTCTATAAGTACCTATAGTTAATTTATGCCTCGTTGGTCTAGTGGTTAGCGTATTCAACTGCAGATCACGAGGTCCCGGGTTCGATTCCCGGGTCGGGCAAATAATTATTAAGTATTGGGTTTTTCTGTCAAGAAATTCTCAGTGCCAGCCCGGAGTTAGTAGTTCGTGGTGTTTCACCCTCGTGCCTCGGAGAGCACGTTAAGCCCGCCAACCCGCATTGGAGCAGCATAGAGGTCTAAGCTCTAAATAGCTCTCTCCTATGAGAGAGGAGGCCTGTGCCCAGCAGTGGGACGTTAAAAGGCTGTAGTGGTGGTGGTGGTGGATAGTTAATTTAAGTGATAGCGTTATTATTTCGGTGTACGTATTCCTGGTATGTAATTATCTCCGATAGTAATAATAACTCTGCAGAGCGCCCTCTGGAGGCCAGTTTTCAGTATAAACCAATTCCAATGTAATTCCGCTTCATTACGCCCGGCAACGCGATATTCTGTCGAGTTAGCGGATATCCCGTTACAGCTATGCTCGAATTTAATGCGATTTAAAGCTTAAAGAAATCAATTTAATGTATTTAGAGTGATAACAACTTCACTGTAAATTAGTATATCTTACTGGAAATTGAATAGTTTCATTAAGGGAAAGAAAATTAGTTCGAATTCCCAAGTCCTGTTTAACTTACCGAAAACGCAACTTTGGAAGACCGTCCAAAAGGTGGTATCAAGCGAGTTGCTTCCAGCCGCGCAATGGACACAATTTCAAGAAGCTCAAGATTGTGTTCACAATATTCTCAAAAAAGGAGACTTATGCCCAGACGTCTGTCAGTTGAGATGACGAAAACATTTGATTGGCAAGAGATACTCGTAAGCCGTTAACACCATAAGGGCGTCCGTCCACTGAGGCGGAGCGAAGCGGAGACGTGCTCAACCAAGCCAATTGGTCCGCCGAACATATCTCCACTCCGTTCCGCTTCAGTGGACAGGCAGCCTAACGCTTGCCATAACTACAAGCTATCCGGCACCGACTCGAAAACAATTGTACGGCAGAACAGCACGCTCATTGCGTACGTGTACCTACTCGTGTACGATTTGTAATACAAGGAATTACAAAACGCAGAACAATGCTCCCCAAGCTTTATACCAAAATAGGCTCAACCCCATGATCCTAGTAACACTGGCATCCCCACTCTTTGGTCAATTGCGTCCGCCATATTTGCTCTTTTCCCTAATGTATCTAAGGACAAAGCATTGTCGATAGATTTTACTAATTTACTTTTGACGTGCAGATGACGTTTTATAAATTGATGAACGACGATGCACGCACGAAAATGTATGACTCATTGTCACGTACCGCGTGCAAGTGAGAGCGCGGAAAAAGCGATAGAGATGGCATGGTCGGCCTACGCGTTCGGCTTGTGATGCATCTATGTCTCTTTGTTTTTTATTTTATGACGTAAAATTGTCGTCCGTAAATCGACTTTACAGACAGCCAATTTTTATCTATATCTATACTCTATACTAATAAATAAAATTGAAGTGTCTGTCTGTAATATCGAAATAACTACCTCATATTAAGCTCATATGGTTATTTGAACGATACTATAACCGAATCACACGTTTTCAAAATTTTTGTCTGTCTGTCTGTCTGTCTGTCTGTCTGTCTGTCTGTCTGTCTGTCTGTCTGTCTGTCTGTCTGTCTGTTTGAACGGGCTAATCTTTGGAACGGCTGAACCGATTTTGACGGGACTTTCACATACAAGTAGAGAATTAACCAGGGAGTGACATAGGCTACTTTTTAACCGACTTTCAAAAAAGGAGGAGTTGTGTTTTTCTACCTATGTACACCGATATCTCCGAGATTTCTAAACCGATTTGCGTAATTTTTTTTTTAATCGATAGAGAAACATTGCGACACTGTCCTACGAAAAATTTGGATTCCAACTCCTCAATCCTGATGCTGTAGGGGATCTGATCCCCAAAACTAATGGGATTTAGGCACTGTGGCCGATTCTGTTGTACAAAATCTCTAAATCTAAACTAAAATAACAGGTCTAAATATATTCCTGTCTCTTTCACAATCCTCCCTGCTGAAGGGGATAGCACTATTTTTAAACCTGTCAATTTAGTTTAGGTTTAGAGATTGTGTACAACAGAATTAGCCACACTGTCGGTTATTTAAATTGATATTGGGGATACCAATTAAAGACTTTATTGTTGAATGACCTCGAGTAGGTACATGTCCAACTCCTCAACCCTGATGCTGTAAGGAATTGCATTCCGAAATCGTAAGGATCCCACGGAATTTTTCCGTTTTGTGGACGAGTTATTACTTACTACATATAGGCTACTTTTTGTTCTGGAAAATCAAAGTTCCCACGAGATTTTTACAAACCTAAATACACACGGGCGAAGCCGTGGGCATCATCTAGTTTTTAAATACATGTAGTAGGTACCTACCTACTTTCTTTGGGCATTTTATTTACTTCCACAATTAGTATTCTTGGATTGGAACAACATACTCGTATTTCCCGTATGAACTGTTAAAACTTCTATTTTATCTATACTAATATAATAAAGCGGAAGAGTTTGTTTGTTTGTTTGTTTGTTTGTTTGTTTGTTTGAACGCGCTAATCTCTGGAAGTACCTATCGGATTTGAAAAATTCTTTTTGCATTTGGTAGTCCAACTTTTGGGGCAGGTTATAGGCTATTTAATATCCCTAAAATCCTCCCCTAAGGGGGTAAAATGGGGGTAGAAAGTTTGTATGAAAGTCCTATGTTTTTTAAGTTACAGACCTGAAAATCGGCATTTAGATTATTAGTTTTAAATAATAAAACTCTGTATATTTTATTTTGAAAAATCTTCCCTTAAGGGTGGTAAAATAGGGGATGAAAGTTTTAAAGGGAAGTTTTAATTATAATTTTGCTATTATCAACTTGAAATTTGGAAGGTAGGTTAATTCTAGGGCTTAGATATCAGCCTAGAAAATATTTCACGAAAATCCTCCCCTAAGGGGGTGAAATGGGGGTAGGAAGGTTATGTTTTTGAAGTTACAGATATGAAAATAGGCATTTAGATTAAAATTTTTAAATGATAAAAACCTGTATAAGTGATTCTGTAAAATCTCCCCTTAAGGGTGGTAAAATAGGGGATGAAAGTTTTTATGAAAGTCCTATGTTTTTAAAGTTACAGACCTGAAAATCGGCATTTAGATTATGAGTTTTAAATAATAAAACTCTGTATATTTTATTTTGAAAAATCTTCTTTTAAGGGTGGTAAAATAGGGGATGAAAGTTTTAATGGGAACTAAAAACGATCGCAGCGCCCTCTGGCGGCCTAACTTGAAGCAATCACAGCGCCCTCTGGCGGACAAAACCGGAAACTAAAAACGATTGCAGCGCCCTCTGGCGGCCTAACTTGAAGCAATCACAGCGCCCTCTGGCGGCCTAATCCGGAAACTTGAAGCAATAGCAGTGCCCTCTAGCAGCCAAATCTGGAAACTAAAAACGATCGCAACGCCCTCTGGCGGCCAAAACTAGAAACTAAAAACGATCGCAGCGTGCTCTGGCAGCTAAAACTGGAAACTAAAAAAAAACAATTGCAGCGCCCTCTTGCGGCTAAAACTAGAAACTAGAAACGATCACAGCGCCCTCTTGCGGCCAAAACTGGAAATTAAAATCATCGCAGCGCCCTCTGGCGGCCTAACTTGAAGCGATCATAGCGCCCTCTGGCGGCCTAATCCGGAAACTTGAAGCAATAGCAGTGCCCTCTAGCAGCCAAATCTGGAAACTAAAAACGATCGCAACGCCCTCTGGCGGCCAAAACTAGAAACTAAAAACGATCGCAGCGTGCTCTGGCAGCTAAAACTGGAAACTAAAAAAAACAATTGCAGCGCCCTCTTGCGGCTAAAACTAGAAACTAGAAACGATCACAGCGCCCTCTTGCGGTCAAAACTGGAAATTAAAACGATCGCAGCGCCCTCTGGCGGCCTAACTTGAAGCGATCACAGCGCCCTCTGGCGGCCTAAGCCGGAAACTTGAAGCAATAGCAGCGCCCTCTAGCAGCCAAAACTGGAAACTAAAAAACGATTGCAGCGCCCTCTTGCGGCCAAAACTGGAAACTAAAAACCCAATTGCAGCGCCATCTAGCGGCTAAAACTGGAAATTAAAACGATCACAGCGCCCTCTGGTGGCCTAACTTGAAGCGATCACAGCGCCCTCTGGCGGCCTAAGCCGGAAACTTGAAGCGATAGCAGCACCCTCTAGCAGCCAAAACTGGAAACTAAAAAAAACAATCGCAGCGCCCTCTGGCGGCCTGACTCAAAGCGATCACAGCGCCCTCTGGCCGCCTTAGCCGGAAACTTGAACCAATAGCAGCGCCCTCTAGCAGCCAAAACTGGAAACTAAAAAACGATTGCAGCGCCATCTAGCGGCCAAAACTGGAAACTAAAAACGATCGCAGCGCCCTCTGGCAGCCTAACTTGAAGTGATCACAACGTCCTTTGGCGGCTAAAACTGGAAACTAAGTAATGATCGCATCGCCCTCGCAGCCATCATTCGAAATTTAAAAAAACGATCGCAGCGCCCTCTAGCTGCCTAAGTCGAAAACTTGAAGCGATTGCAGCGGCTGAGATGTTTGTTACTCTATAAAGTCGCAACTTCTGAACAGATTTGGCTGAAATTTTGAATGGAGATAGATAATGCCCTGACTTAAAAGATAAGCTACTTTTTATCCTGGAAAAATCCACAGTTCCCACGGGATTTTGAAAAAACCTAAATCTACAGCTATAGGTAGATCACTATAGCAAACTACCTTGAATCCACGATTCCCTCAGGATTTGTGAAAAACCGAAATTCACGCGGGCGAAGCCGCGGGGAAAAGCTAGTCAAAAGATAACTGTGGATCACTACATAGTATAAAACAAGGTCGCTTTCTCTGTCCCTATGTCCCTATGTAACTATGTCCCTATGTATGCTTAAATCTTTAAAACTACGCAACGGATTTTGATGCGGTTTTTTTTAAATAGATAGAGTGATTCAAGAGGAAGGTTTTTAAGTAGAAAAATTGGCCCAGTAGGTGGGCTAATAACGGGCAGGACGATGTCTGCCGGGTCCGCTAGTTGGATTATAAAATGTCCTGTTTCGTATTTGTTCATATACTCCGTAGTCCCTCTAACTGTAAGCTTTGGAATGGCAGGCTTAAGCGGAATTGCACGCCGCGCCGCTCGGGTACTTCTGTGAGCAAATCTTTATCGCGCCCGCTTAATTTCGCTCAACTATGCAACGGCGATACGGATTATATCTATGTATAATGAGTATTACATGCATCACTTACAATATACCTGTGAAGTTATTTACTCTTGTAAAGTGGCAAATCGTAGACTCCGAAGAATATTTATGCCAACAGCTTTGTGGTTTGCAAAATCTAAGGTACCTAGAATCAATATAGTGATTCTTAAATATACTTAAATATACGTGCATTATAAAATACTAGCGGTCCGCCCCGGCTTCGCCCGTGGTACATAATATATAGCCTATAGCACTCAAGGATCACGTACATATCCAACGGTGACAGAATTTTTGAAATCGGTCCAGTAGTTCCTGAGATTAGCGCGTTCAAATAAACAAACTCTTCCGCTTTATTATATTAGTATAGATATAGATTAATACTTAATCTATACTAATAAATAAAATTGAAGTGTCTGTCTGTAATTTCGAAATAACTACCACATATTAAGCTCATATGGTTATTTGAACGATACCATAACCGAATCACACGTTTTTAAAATTTTTGTCTGTCTGTCTGTTTGAACGGGCTAATCTTCGGAACGGCTGAACCGATTTTGACGGGACTTTCACAGACAAGTAGAGAATTAGCCAAGGAGTAACATAGGCTACTTTTTTAACCGACTTTCAAATAAGGAGTTGTGTTGAAATCGGTAAGTACCTATGTTAAAAAACGCCCTGATAGGTAAGTATTTTACGGCCGACGCGACGCTCGCGCTGCACGGAATCCCCGCGCCGCGCCGCGCCGCGCCCCTGCGCCCTGCGCCCGCCGTACGCGGTACCGCGGTACGCCGCCGCGCGGCGGGGGGCGGGTGGACCAGAAATCTACTTATCCCTCAGGATTTGTGAAAAACCGAAATTCACGCGGGCGAAGCCGCGGGCAAAAGCTAGTATTATATAGTATCGTTAAAGTCTACTGAGGCTGTCTGTTTGAAAGCGCTTTTAATGGCGATTTTGTTAACATTATCATTATAGTTGGGACATTACAAACGTGCTATCCAAGTCATAAATCATTTGTATCGGACTTCTCGCTCGCACTTACACGACTTATGGAACTGGAACCTTATTCTGTGGTGGTGTGTGTAACAATAATAAAGGATTTGTCGATAATCGACAACAGGTTATAAAGAACGCGGGAGAGTTCTCACAACACTATGATCTGTCAGCTTTATGACTTAGTTCGCACGTTTGTAATGTCCTAACCATAATATCTATATTTTTGTGTTTCTTGGATGTTCCTATGCGCTTAATGCAAAGTAAGAGCAAATTTTCAGTTACCTATTCCTCATTCTACTTCTTACTATTAAAATATATTCATCTGCCTATTTACAATTTAACTATAATTCAAATTGTGTAGTTCCTTTAAGCGTAGCAGGTTTAACCGGAAAGATTCGCTACACCGAAATAGTTTCACCAGCGAATCTTTATTGGGCTCGCTTAATTTCGCTCGGCTATGCACCGGCCGAAAGGCTAAATGAATTTTATTACTTGCGTCGCACACAATACTTTTATGGAATATTTTTTACGTGTTTGAATACCGCTTTTAGAAAATATTTGTAACTAGATGATACCCACGGCTTCGCCCGTGTGGTTTGTAAAAATATATAATATATAATCTCGTGGGAACTTTGATTTTCCAGAACAAAAAGTAGCCTGTCTGTAGTAAGTAGTAACCCGTCCACAAAACGGAAAAATTCCGTGGGATCCCTACGATTTCGGAATGCAATTCCTTACAGCATCAGGGTTGAGGAGTTGGACTGCATGTACCTACTCGAGGTCATTCAACAATAAAGTCTTTAATTGGTATATCAATTTAAATAACCTACAGTGCCTAAATCCCATTAGTGTTGGGGATCAGATCCCCTACAGCATCAGGATTGAGGAGTTGGAATCCAAATTTTTGTAGGACAGTGTCGCAATGTTTCTCTATCGATTAAAAAAAAATTACGCAAATCGGTTCAGAAATCTCGGAGATATCGGTGTACATAGGTAGAAAAACACAACTCCTCCTTTTTTGAAAGTCGGTTAAAAAAGTAGCCTATGTTACTCCCTGGTTAATTCTCTACTTGTATGTGAAAGTCCCGTCAAAATCGGTTCAGCCGTTCCAAAGATTAGCCCGTTCAAACAGACAGACAGACAGACAAAAATTTTAAAAACGTGTGATTCGGTTATAGTATCGTTCAAATAACCATATGAGCTTAATATGAGGTAGTTATTTCGATATTACAGACAGACACTTCAATTTTATTTATTAGTATAGATCTTCACAGCGGCGCAGGAAAAGCAAAAAAATTGGGCGCATAAATGTTTTGAAACTTAGATTTGAGTTTTAAGTGGTTGTATTGTAACCCATTTATTACCTTTTCAGTACCTAAACTATTTATTTTTGACCAATGTGTGGTGTCTCTTATTGCCTTTATTTTTTGAGTATTTACTGTCTGAACCATTCTATTCTAATTTTCTTTCATCCTTTGATGTTCCCCATCACTATCATGACTACAGATGCCACCATATAGAAACCACGCAATAGATATGATGCTATAGATATAACGTGATGTGCGGGATTAATGCATGTGCACTATCTTGGGTAGGTATATGCCCGGTCAATGCTCAGTGTAACATAAATCAAATTTTAAGAGTAATCGACATAGCTCATCGAATTGTGACTATCCGATAAACTGAAATGGCAATGGGCGGGCAAATAGCTTAAAATCAATAAATAATAGGATCCCATAGATTTTAGGGCATTCTAGGGGCGATTCTGCATGAGAAAGAGTGACATCGGGTAGCCCTAACAATGGTGGATGCATGATCATGATCGCAATCAAGTCGTTGAGCACAAGAGGCACAAGGTCGTGTTTTGTGCCGATCCTTGCAAGCGGAGGTCCATTCGACGTCCATAGATTAGGATGAAGACAAAGACGATAAAAAAGGTTTCTTTGCATGGAAGTAATTAATTACAATCAGATACTAGATGGCGCGGCAGACGGTCATGCGAAGTTCGGCCGTTTTGCGAGGCGTCTGACAGTCGAGAGGTTAGCGAGCAACTTCACGTTTTTCGTATCACCCTGTGCGCGCGCATAATAAAAATTCATTCTCATCATTTTTTCATAACGCAGTATAACTTCAGAAAAATATAGAATCTGATAATATAGGCAGCTGGTTCATTTACCCTAGTTTGGCTCAGTATAATTCGAATAGTTTGCCGGGCTCAAATAGTTGTACCTACTAGCAAATCTTTATTGCGCTCGCTTAATTTCGCTCAACTATGCACCGGCACCGGGAGCACGGCTAAATGAATTTATTACGTGTGCCCATTGCATGCCTTTTATGTAATATATACACATATATAAATATATACATTTAATTCTGGAGTAGTCACTGTTTCATAGTATTTTTAAAACAATGTTGAGTGCTTTTGTCGTGTTTGTGATGTAAATTCATTGATTTTTGACGGCAAAAGCTCAACAGAGGGCTCAACATTTCACATCAAAAAAACAATTTAATTAAACAGTACGCGTTGAAAATTAAATCGCATAATTTGAATCAACATATGTGGGTAAAGTATGTAGTGTAAATGTCCGCAACAATAACTTAAAATTAAAAATTTAAAAACCCCCGACATTCGCCATTTTGTGGTGGCGGCCATCTTGGATTTGCATAGTGCTATTCTACTAATCAAGCCCTTTCATTTGATACCCATATTGAGGGTGTTGTCATAAAATATGTAATCCGCCATTTTGTAGCGGCGGCCATCTTGGACCGATTGTCATCAAACATAGCTAACAACACTCTCGACTAATTAACCTTTCAAACAAAAAAAACCGCATTCAAATCGGTCTACCCGTTTGAGCGCCACAGGGGAACAGACACACACACACACACACACATACACACACACACGCGCGCACACACACACACACACACAGACACGTCAAACTTAACACCTCGTCGTTTTTGCGTCGGGGGTTAAAAATGATTCTTCACTGATTCTTGTTCGACGACACATCTGAGCGCGCAACTCTTCGCGTTTACCATGAACGTATTAAAGCGCGCGTTTCTCTACATTTGGGCGGATCAAAGCACGCTTCTCCGCGAAATTTTGCTAGATTTAAAAGTCATTATAGCTATTACTATAGCTATAGCGTATAGGTACACTTACATTAAACTAGCAACGCAACTGGGTGCACCAGCGCGGTACGTAGTTACCAAACTTGGAAGATTTCATCCATTTGATCGATGACTGTTATTAATGAAGGAGGTCGATCGCTTCGCAACTGAGCGGTAATGTTGCTTTAGCATGCATAGTCATCTAGGTTCACATTACATTAGTGAACTTACTAACTCTCTATATTTAAAGTTCAGTTCATTATAACCTATACTTTGTGAGACCTTTTTTTATTTGAAGATACCTTAGAGGCATTTAAGCAGAAGTTGATTTTTTCAACTTTTCTGAAGAGCCAATTTTCCATTGTATTCAGTCTCGTAAAGACTTCCACACGCCTCGGTCTTAGGCCCGCTTATTTTAGTCGGCTCCTTGCGACTCGTTTGTTGTCGTCTGTCCACCTACCTAGTAGTCTGCCAAGACTTGCACTTTCCGATGCGAGGTCGCTATCGCTTACGTCGCACTTAGCCAATATCAATTATTATTGGTCCTTCGTACTATATGTATGTGTCCCGACCATTGCCATGTGTTTCGCAATTTTTTGAGCTATGCCGGTTGCTCTGTTTCTTTTAAGGATTACCTCATTTCTGATGATCACGTAGAGCCTGGCTTTCTCCTTCGTCCATTGTAACCATAATTCCTAAAGAATGTAGGTAACCAAGCTTAGCGCTCACGTTCAACAAACTTATTAGGACAGAATATAATGTAGGTACGGACAGGTACAGACGCCGGAGTAGGGAAAACCTAATTCTATTCAGAATGTATATCTATTATAGTTTCGCCACATATTATATTTAGTTGCATGAATTGCCGTCAAACAAACCCAATTAATTTGTTGCTAAACACTGTTAAAGTAAACAGGGCTTAGTTCTTAGAGTCACCTTTAATTAAGGCTTTCGCAGGAGGAAGGGAAAATAGGGGACACGGGTAAAGCAAATTTAACGGCGTACCTATATAACATGTATGTATGTATAACATTTTATATGTATAAGCAGGAACTAAACTTATAATATTAAGGGCCTGTTTCACCAACTTCTGATGAGTGTCGGATAGCCTAAACGTAAGCTTTGTGACTTTCTTACTTTATGTCACGTGACAAAGACAAAAGTTGTAAATAAGCTCTCCGACACTTATCAGAAGGTGGTGAAACAGGCCCTAAGAGTACTAAATATTACAATAGTTTGCAAGGTATTTGGGTAGTGAAACAAAAATTAATTCTTCTTCTTTATCAATCGATAGCTATCCACCCCTTGTTCACTGCGATTCGTGTCGTCTTCTACCTGAACCAGGCCTGTGTCACTCCACGTGTAGGTATTAAAAACATACCTACAGGCGGCGGCCGTTGCGCAACGGCCAATCTAGTAGGCTGCCACAAGCGAAGAAAGACGCACGCGCGCGCTATTTGTTCGACCACGTTCAACTTTCTCGATAGTTGCAAGATGGACACAAAACGAAAAAAAGCAAAAAGATACTGTGCAGTATTTAATTGTTTAAATATGGATCGTGATCGAAATTTAACTTTTTTTTGGTTGCCTAAAGACGCTGACAGGTAAAATCTACTTTGATTGGATTACATTATGTTCCTATTTGAAATGAAATTAATTCAAACTACAAACACTTTCTCCCCTTGTTGAACAAAGTACTATTCCAATACCCTAAAAGTAGAAAGCGCTAGATGGCGTAAGTAGTTTCTCGAAGTCACCTCGAAGTAAGCAACCCTAGAGCCCGCGGCTTTTTCAAACGTATAACCACGTATAACCTATTACGAACCGTAGTCCAGTGAATTAAGACCCATATTCCCTCAAAAAAAATTTGGTAGGTACGTAAATGAACACGTGCTCGACTGGAACGCGAGCTAAATTAAATCATATTATTTATCAAATTGAGTACATATTTCTTTAAAAACCATTGCGAAGTAAGGCTTCTGTACCTTTAGGTACTAGTTATTATTCTGTGCCTGAACTAACTAGATTAAACTAAACTAACATTGCCAGTTAATTGATTATTTACTGATAGTAAATCTGTCACCAATTGACGATCTATATACCTATACCATCGATCCGTTTGTATTTAGAACCGTTATGCTACCAGCAAAAGATACATATGTAAGTACTTTTTTTTTATTCATCATGATCAACCCATTACCGGCTCACTACAGAGCACGGGTCTCCTCTCAGAGTGAGAAGGGTTTTGGCCATAGTCTACCACGCTGGCCAAGCGGATTGGCAGACTTCACACACCTTTGAGAACGTTATGGAGAACTCTCAGGCATGCAGGTTTCCTCACGATGTTTTTCCTTCACCGTTAAAGCAAGTGATATTTAAACACTTAAGACGCACATAACTCCGAAAAGTTATAGGTGCGTGCCCCGGGATCGAACCCACGACCTCCGATTAGAAGTCGGCTGTCCTAACCACTAGGCTATCACCGCTTTTTTTTTATTAAAACTGAGAAATTCAATTAATTCTACGTTAATTTCAAGAATACCTTATTCAGTACTAGCAAATTAGAATATTCTTAGTGCAAGGCTGGCGTAAAATTTGACTAGAAGAGGGAAATTCTGTAATTCAAGTTCTTTAAATTTAGCATATGCTCCGAGTGGGATATGGACACTTGCCAGCGCAGTTCCAGTAAGGCTTATGCAGCTTACTCTGCTATAATTTACGTTGGGTAAAACCTTTGTGTATAAAGGTTGTTCTATAGATATAATTCTTTCTATTTAATCGTTCACTAGAAAATAAGGACATAGTTACGGAAAATATTAATAGACCAAGTTGGTAGAAGGTACATTTATAACATTAGTTTATTAATATGTATAGTTTATGAAACTTGTCTTCCAGAGCGCATTCGTTTAATTCTGGCTTCTTTATATCAACCATATGCGCCGGTTTGCGGTAGGATATGGATATTTGCCAGCTGCAGCTCACCTTAGCTTATGAAACTTTTCTGCTGCTTATGTTAGTGGATTTAGAGTCAAAAGTAAATGCGAAATAAGTTTTCGCTCTTGATACCAATTCTAGAGCTTGAATTGTATTTTGATTTAGTTTTTGATGATATACAATTGCGTTATGCTAGATTTCATAGATGCCTTCATATGCCTTGCCATATTGTTCAGAGGCGAGAGTACATGGACAATTTCTGCAGCAACTTTTTTTTCATGAATAGAAGGACTGAATCATCATCGTTATCATGCATATTGCACTTGTGAAAAAAATAGCTTATGTTCGCGACTTTGTTTGACTGAATTTAGGTTTATAACCAACTTCCAAAAAGGAGGAGGTTCTCAATTCGGCGCGTATTTCTTAGCCTTGACAAAGTGATCAATTTAGTCAACTTTATCTTTTCTGGGTAAGACCAGCGTGTTTACGATAGTTAGGTATACTTAAGAGCGTTGATGCGTTCTGCGCCATTTTAGCTCATTTTTAAGCTATTTCGACCCTTCATATGTTGTTAATCTATGCATTTACTTAAAAACTTATTTATACTACATTGTAGAAAATTTTGTGTTCTAGGGAATTGTAAGACAACATTTTGCAATTTATTGATAGTTTTTGTCTAATTGCCAAAATACCAAAAGCCTATTTATGAATTTTGGGATTCGTGGAATCTTTGACGTTCACTACGTCAAAAGTTACTTGTTCAATTCACACACAAAGATATATTTATGAAAGGAAATGCCCTGAACTAAAGACGTGGAAGAAAACATTTTTTAATTTGGCGTTTTTTACATCATAAAAATCCAAGCAAAAGAATTTTAATTTCAGTAAATTATAGACATATAAAACCGTCATTTTAGTAGATTATTTTTCGCCATTTATAAGTAAAATTAAGTACATATAAAAGTTAACTATATTTGCAATAATATAAGTAAAAAAAAATCTAAAATTAACTACTATTTGTTTCCATAAAATAACTTTGAAACAGACACCAAAACGCAGAAACAGGCAGTAGGAAATTGAACTAGGAAACTAGTATGAGCCGAGGCCTCTCCGCGAACGGACGTAACGCTTTTTGTCTCGGCAATTCTTATTGGATTACATGGAATATACGTAAAATTGTAGTGCGACTGTCACTATTCAATACTAGATATTTTTAATGCTTGCTATTTTTTCTTACAGATAGATGAAAACATTTTACGTATTTTTAATAATTGTAATATATTATATTATAGTTATAGTTGAGGATTATAGTTGTAAATCAGTAATCCATACTATATAAAATTATAAATGCGAAAGTGTGTCTGTCTGTCTGCCGATTTTTATGTAATTAGTTACAGAGTTAGCTTACATCCTGGGGACGGATATAGGATACTTTTTAACCCCCGACGCAAAAACGACGGGGTGTAATAAGTTTCACGTGTCTGTGTGTGTGTGTGTGTCTGTCTGTTCCCCTGTAGCGCTCAAACGGGTGGACCGATTTGAATGCGGTTTTTTTTTTGTTTGAAAGGTGGATTAGTCGAGAGTGTTGTTAGCTATGTTTGATGAAAATCGATCCAAGATGGCCGCCGCTACAAAATGGCGGATTACATATTTTTCACAATTCCCTTAATATGGGTATCAAATGAAAGGTCTTGACTAGCAGAATAGCACTATGTAAATCCAACATGGCCGCCGCCACAAAATGGCGAATGTCGGGGGTTTTTTAAATTTTCAATTTATACTTGTTATCTCGAAAAATTAAAGAGTTCTCACGGAATTCTTAAAGGTCCGTCCATTTAACAAATTCGTTATACAAAATTTGGTAGGTACAGAGGTAGCTTGCGTCTCGAAAATTGACATAGTTCCCACAGGATTTTTAAAAACCTAAATCCACGCTGACGAACTCGCGGCCAACATAGTACATAATATTATGTGGAAAATGAACTAGAAAATAGCTATCGTATACAAAAACTATCGTCCGGTAACAACGGTTTTCAAACCATCCAGGAACCCATTGAAATATACACACAAAATATTATACAAATCAGTCCAGCCGTTTAGGAGGAGGAGGTGACTAACATACGTACCAAAGAATTATATAGGTACGGTTGAGAGAGTTTACCGTATCGACGCGATGGGTTGTTTGACAGTTACGAATCCCTCGAACATTTTGTATGGGAAAATGTTTTTCCTCTTATTTTATTTTTTCGTCAATTTTTTATTAATTCTAATATTTTAAGGTACATTGCGTCATTACAATGAATGATCTAATTGCATTTTTGTATTAGCGGTATATTTAATGTTCATTTAGTATACCTACAATCTACATACAGAAAATGTATTTATTACCTGTTTTGAATTACTTTAGTAATAACTTTATTTTGTAAATATGTAAAAAGATAAATCCACGATTCCCTCAGGATTTGTAAAAAACCGAAATTCACACGGGCGAAGCCGCGGGCAAAATCTGGTATGTAATAAGTAAATTAACAAGATTTTGAATGAATCTGCATTTTTCTTCACTATCTTATCTTACCCTTACACGAGTACGGAGTAGGTATATAAAAAAATCAATATCAGAAGCTGTACTATATTCTCCAATTATAATTTTTATGTACTGGTCTACTCTATAAGGTCTTTTTCAAGCATTATACATTAATTATGCCTGCTATATAAAATTAAAAATCTACGAACTAAAAACTTAGGTATAGGTGCCTAAGAATATTGAAAAAATAAATAGCCCGTTTGAAAATGGTAAAAAGATCAAAACGGTTTGTTACACTACACTGCATTTGAAGCGGCGCGTTCATTCACGTAAACAAAGAATCCCAGGTAAATGCCTAAACTTGCGAAGCGGGTCCGTGCGTCAACGCTCTTAATTTAAAAATTTAATGACCTAGATACACTAATATTATAAAGGCGAAAGTTTTTGTGCGTACGTATGTGTATGTTTGTTACTCTTTAACGCCCCAACTACTGAACCAATTTGGCTGTTTTGAGTCGATAGATTATGCTCTGACTTAACACAGGTTACTTTTAACCTGGAAAAATCCACAGTTCCCACGGGATTTAAAAAAAACCGAAATCTATAGCTACAGCTATAGATAGATTACTATAGCAAACTTCCTTGAGAGTAGGTATGAAGGTCGAAAAAGGGAGCGGGAACGGGAAACGGAAATCCATAATTCCCTCGGGATTTGTGAAAAACCGAAATTCACGCGGGCGAAGCGGCGGGCAGAAGCTAGTAGTGTTTAAAATGCTGCTCTCAGTATACAGAGCAAGTCAATCCAAAATCCTAATACGTTAATGATCCCGAAGCGGAAATGACGGTCCTTATCCATGCGCTGCTCACTGCGGAAATTGCACTAAGCTCAGTCAACTCCACTAGCTATGGTAATTGCAATTCCTACACCCGTAGCTAAAGTTCAGACGATAGGTGATCAGATTACAGATTACAGTGGTCTTGGAGATATCTTCAGACGTTGACGTGCACTTATATTCTTAAATTAAGAAAATAAGATCTTATAAAACTCACCTAAGGAGAATCAATCTATACTAATAAATAAAATTGAAGTGTCTGTCTGTAATATCGAAATAACTACCTCATATTAAGCTCATATGGTTATTTGAACGATACTATAACCGAATCACACTTTTTTAAAATTTTTGTCTGTCTGTCTGTCTGTCTGTCTGTCTGTCTGTCTGTCTGTCTGTCTGTCTGTCTGTCTGTTTGAACGGGCTAATCTTTGGAACGGCTGAACCGATTTTGACGGGACTTTCACATACAAGTAGAGAATTAACCAGGGAGTAACATAGGCTACTTTTTTAACCGACTTTCAAAAAAGGAGGAGTTGTGTTTTTCTACCTATGTACACCGATATCTCCGAGATTTCTGAACCGATTTGCGTAATTTTTTTTTTAATCGATAGAGAAACATTGCGACACTGTCCTACAAAAAATTTGGATTCCAACTCCTCAATCCTGATGCTGTAGGGGATCTGATCCCCAACACTAATGGGATTTGATTGGATGGCACTGTCGGTTATTTAAATTGATATTGGGGATACCAATTTTTTTGTTTATGACTTTATTGTTGAATGACCTCGAGTAGGTACATGTCCAACTCCTCAACTCTGATGCGGTAAGGAATTGCAATCCGAAATCGTAAGGATCCCACGGAATTTTTCCGTTTTGTGGACGGGTTACTACTTACTACAGATAGGCTACTTTTTGTTCTGGAAAATCAAAGTTCCCACGAGATTTTTACAAACCACACGGGCGAAGCCGTGGGCATCATCTAGTTAAAGAATATGATTATGATATAATATTGTAATAATTATTTTTTGGATAGCAAAAGCTATTAGTTATTCAATGAACGGAGCCAATGCATAGATACAGACAACAGAAAAATTCCATTATGATTTCACTTAGAGTTAAATAAAACGAAAATCACAATTTTTCTCGCCAATTTTTTAAAAGTATTCTCGCATTTGTTATGCACTTAGCGCCATTCATCACGAATACAGAATCAACTTTTTTACGTCGCAGCTGATTTTCCAGAACAAAGGAGGAGACATCGCTAAATTATTCATACATAGAGTACATATGTAGTGGCAGCAAAAAACTGCGAGACAAAGTGTCGTCTTCCCGTCGGATCCTCGAGCCTTCATTAGGAGGGACCTCGGAGGGTGTAACTCGTGTAGTAGTGCTCGTGACACGCCCTTCTTCCATTATTCGCACGGAGTCACATTTTTCCGGATCGGAATATCACTTTGTTATCCAAGACTATTACGTACTTTGCATTTTTTTTGGTGAAAGTTAAGTATTCAGACAAAATTCAGTGAAGATCCCCTGAGGGAGATCGGAGGACTTAGTGTAACTTTTAGAGTAAAATTTTTTTATGCCAGTAGTCAAACTACGATTAGCTCACTGTTTACTAAATAATAGATTTACGGCCACGTTTTTTATGTGGGTTCTGGTTGGAAACTTAAAGTATAATTTTTTATTGGAAAATTTCAAGATTTAAGCAACCCGATACCTTTTGTAGGTACTTGAATTGTTGCATGTTCACTATGTACATTTGTTATTCGCAACCAAAATAGCAATAAGCAAGTAAAGATGAAAATAAGAGAAACAAGATTGCCAGACGAAGTAATGGCAATAACAAATTTGACTTATCGAATATAAAGCTACGTCATTTCCAGACAAGAGACAATTTTACATCACGAATCAAGAGATGTTATCTCAATATTTTTTGGGCCAAAACGCATCCAGCATACATATTCGAATTCTGCGAGTAGAATTTCCATATCCTTCAAATATATCACAGCGTACCGAATATTTTATACTGTCAGTATCTAACTGGCGTTTTGTGGTAATGTCTTCGTTTGATGTATAGCAGTCAGAAGCACTCGTGGTCTAAATATCTTCCCATTATGTATATTGTGGCTACATTAAGACGTTACGTCGTAGAAGGGAGCCTCTTAACGTTTTTTCGGTCCGTAATCACGGCCCAGATTGCTCCGTCGCAAAATGTACCTAATGCGGCATTGGGCAGGAAATTATAGATGGAATTTTATTTCAAGAAATATCGAAATCTTAGCGGTTGAGTTCCCTTTAAGAAAGTCGGTTGGAATAGCGGTGAAAATGGCTCCTCGTTTCATCTTAATTTGTTCATTTATTTGAGCGATATTTTATTTGGGGTTACATTAAACGTTATTTTCTAATAGCTAAAATATGTACTCCTAACTCCATTGCACAAAGCTAATGTAAAATTTGACGCCAAATGGCTCAAATAATATAAACCTGACCTAAAGATCTAATCCTAGCAGGCGGGGCTACATAGTGCGAATATCAGATATTCGTTGGGGTTCCAAGATGTTCGAGTGGCGACCTCGCACCAGGAAAGGCAGCGTTGTAAGACCCCCCATTAGGTGGACGGATGATATCAAACCACTGGATACAAGCAGCACAAGATGGTGTTTTGTAGCGATCCTTGCAAAAACCTTTGTCCGGCCGTGGATGTCTATCGGTTGATAGACATCCACGGCGAGTAAAAAAAAATTGAGACCTACAAAATGTCCTTTTTAACCCCCGACGCAAAAACGACGGGGTGTTATAAGTTTGACGTGTCTGTGTGTGTGTTTGTATGTGTGTGATTCTGTCTGTTCGCTGTTCGCCCCTGTGGCGCTCAAACGGGTGGACCGATTTGAATGCGGTTTTTTTGTTTGAAAGGTGAATTAGTCGAGAGTGTTGTTAGCTATGTTTGAAGAAAATCGGTCCAAGATGGCCGCCACTACAAAATGGCGGATTAAATATTTTTCACAACTCCCATAATATGGGTATCAAATGAAAGGGCTTGACTAGTAGAATAATAGCATTATTGCAAATCCAAGATGGCCGCCACCATAAAATAGCGAATATCAGGGGTTTTTTAAATTTTAATTTATATCTACTTGTTATTTAAATGCTGGATTACCTAGTACCATTATTACCAAGTACTACTTCTTGAAATGGGTGTGTATTTAAACTAAGTGAATTGCAGGATCTTCGGGATTCCAAAAATACCTCTGAGCTGTTGAAAGTTTGCAATATATCTAGGCATTCTCTCGCTGCTCGCTTACTTTTTCCGGCCCCATGTTGGGTGCCATTCAATGTAATTCGCTCAGCGGCTGCGGCAATGTTAAGTAAGGCACAGTCGTCCCAGTGATGCTCGTTCTTGTCTGAGCTCCTTATTTTTCTGGCATCGTTTCAAATTAAAAGCGATAGAGGGAAAGTCGTTTTTGTTTCACTTGCATTACCTACATCGTATGCTTTTGTTCATCTATCTCCACTCAATGATTAATAAAAGAAGTTAATTTTAGCAATTAAGAATTTAAAAAAAAAAGAATAGTTAGTTAGCCAGCAAATGATGTGACATTACAAACGAGCAACATTCATTCATTTGACTTGCTCCTTAATCTATCTAGACATCCTATTGAATTAGGAAAACCGATATTAAAAACATGAAGTTGTTGCAAGTATGTAGTTACGTAACGTAATTAATTTTTTATATCGAACTCGCATGTTGTTAAATTGTAGGAGACTTTAAAATAAATGATATATTGTTTGCGAATTCTTATCAATTACCGTGCTCTTTTAACAAATATTAGCACAAAATACTTTACATAAAAATGTCTCACAGTTTTTGTACTTAAAAGAAAGTCCAATTTTGGGCAATTTTAGGTAATAAGTGGCAAAGTGGAGTAAAGCCGTACAATCGTCCCAATAGCGTTCGTTCGTTCCGAGCCTCTTGGTTTTCTGGCATCGTCTTAAATTAAAAACGATAAGAGTAAGCCCTTTCTTTCTTACTTGCACTTACTTTACAGACAGATAGCGAGATGGTTTTCACTAAAACTCTCTTTCTTTTATTTACATTGCATATATTATAATTTCTTATTTTGTTATGATAGAACGGCAATATATCTATATGTATATACATATATATGATCTAAAAGTTAATCGACACGCAAGTTTTAACACTCATATATTTTTAAAATTCTATTTACTTACTTTATACTTTTAGGCTTGCGTACCTCACACTAGAAAAATAGAACCATTATACGATCTGTCTGTCTTTCCGTGTGTTTTTTTTTTTTCAGAAACTACTATGTTGAAAATATTGCAGTTAGAGACCTTTCTGGTCAATGGTTTTAAGTATAACGTTTCTGTTCTTATTTATTTTTTAAACTTATTTTTGAGGCGTTTGAGTAATTTAAAAATAAATAATCATTACAGTCATTTATTCCGTGGTACTGAAGCCCGGTTGGTCTACATCTGATTCGCAATTGGCTGGTTTTTTATTGAGTTAGTTAAACGCTTTGCTACATCTATCTATCTATCTATAATATAATAAAACTGTAACAGATCCAATTCTGTACATTGAAGATATTTTGAAAATTTTTATCGGAGGGCACTCTATAATCGATACTGAATCCAAAACTGCAATTTTTTTCATTTTTGTCTGTCTGTCTGTCTGTCTGTCTGTCTGTCTGTCTGTCTGTCTGTCTGTATCTTGGCCGCGCATCACGCCGAAACTACTGAATGGATTCGAATGAAACTTGGTACGATTTGAGTTTATACTCCGAGGTAGGTTATAGGATACTTTTTATCCCGAAATTCAGCACGGTTCCCTTGGGAGAGGGGATGAAAGTTAAAACGTGTATTTAGCTGTAATTCATTAACGCGTTGTTCGATTTCACTCATTCTTTTTTTGTTAGAAAGGTAGTACTTTATATATTGTCCCGTAAATATTTCAAGGTCATAGGTTTTTTAGTTCAGAAATGACACACATTTATTGGGTTCAAATAACTTGGGACCCGGATCTTTGAACGTACGGCTTATTTTAAACTGGTGTGCGTTTATATTTTATGTTTGTCGGTCTGTCTATTTGTTCCAGCTAATCTCCGAAACGGCTGGATCGATTTTAATGGAACTTTTAATGTTATAAGGAGTAACTTAAGCTACATTTAGTTAGTAGTATATAAAAGAATTATGGGATCCGATCCGATCCTATATAAAAACCTATATCTACGCGAACGAAGTTGCGGGGGTCAGCTAGTAATATAATAAAACTGTAACAGATCCAATTCTGTACATTGAAGATATTTTGAAAATTTTTATTGGAGGGCACTCTATAATCGATACTGAAGCCAAAACTGCAATTTTTTTCATTTTTGTCTGTCTGTCTGTCTGTCTGTCTGTCTGTCTGTCTGTATCTTGGCCGCGCATCACGCCAAAACTACTGAATGGATTCGAATGAAACTTGGTACGATATAAGTTTATACTCCGAGGTAGGACATAGGATACTTTTTATCCCGAAATTCAGCACGGTTCCCTTGGGAGAGGGGAAGAAAGTTAAAACGTGTATTTAGCTGTAATTCATTAACGCGTCGTTCGATTTTACTCATTCTTTTTTTGTTAGAAAGGTAGTACTTTATGTATTGTCCCGTAAATATTTCAAGGTCATAGGTTTTTTGGTTCAGAAATGACAGACATTTATTGGGTTCAAATAACTTGGGACCTGGATCTTTGAATGTACGGCTTATTTTAAACTGGTGTGCGTTTATATTTATGTTTGTCGGTCTGTCTATTTGTTCCAACTAATCTCCGAAATGGCTGGATCGATTTTAACGGAACTTTCAATGGCAAATAGGTGATGTCATAAGGAGTACCTTAGACTACATTTAGTTTAGGTACATAAAAGAATTATGGGATCCGATCCGATCCTATATAAAACTTATAAATACGCGAACGAAGTTGCGGGGGTCAGCTAGTAAATAAATAAATTATTACGGGCTAGCGGTAGTGGTTTAATATTCACATTTAATAAGCATTTTACTTTGATAACAGCCAAAGCGCATTAATATATTATGATTGCATCAAATGAAATTTTGAATACAGAGAGATAAATAATTAAATGAATTAAAATGTAAACCTCAATGGACGAAGCAGCGTTAGCTTTGAATTTTCTCTTTAATAATGAACAAGTGCTGACCCGCCTTTATAAGCTGCACAAATTTAATTTTAATGCGGGACACTCGACTATCTCGGTTACCTTGCCGTCGACGTAGCCTAACAAAACAGAGCTGGGGCCTCGCAGATTAGAACGCGCTCATACACTGTTTATACACAATTAATGTTCCAAATTACGCCTGTTACACGTGTTTAGTAGCATCGACTAAATTATTGACCCAAACAACACGTAAGCATGGAAAAGTTTGCTTTTGGAATTTGCTGACAAACAATTGGTTCGTTCGAAGGCTTGTCGTGACGTGAAAATCATTATAGAGCATCCGACATTCTTCGACGTCAACAGTTGTAATAAAATTCGCTGCAATTTCAGGAATTGTCGTGTAATTCGTAGTTGTCGTGTTGTCGTGTTCGTAGTTGTCGTGGGTTATTATTTGGCGTGTAAGCGGGAACTTGTCTCTCCAGGACGTGGCTGGTTTTTGTCCGGGAGTTTACCGTAGATCCGCACGGTTCGCTGGGTCTTTTCATAACTCGCGGTTGGTTTTACGCTTTCGGTGGTATTGTTCGTGGCGTTTTGAGTTCGAAGTTTAAACGTCCCCGTTCAGAAGTAACGCTGCGATGAATAATGTTTCTCGTTGCAATGTGGCCTCCGTTAATTATTGTGCATTCCCGCTGCTCAGTTACTTTCTCCATCTTGGTTTCTGTTGTGACGTTTTGAGTCCGTTTAAAGCGAACTTTTAAATAGATACCATTTTAAATATGAACGTTGTCCATTTGCGGATTTCTCCCCGAGCAACCTTGTTTATATAGGTCGCCTTTTTAAAATATTAAACGTTGAAATTCCGTAGCAGAATGAAGATTCTGATTTAACGACACAGAAAACATGAAAAATAAATGTTAAACAATTTGAAAGTTTACATTTTCTCTTTATTTATTAATGTTTCTGTATCTTTCATTTATTTAAGAATTATGTTATGTTTTTACCTTACTCAATGTTTTCAAACATATCGAATGAATAGTTACTAGTGAATGTTAAACTTGGTTAGTGAATGTTCTCTAACTGAATGTGTACCTATTGCCCATATATTATGGTGAAAAGGTAACAAAGGTCCTTATTTTTCGTAATAAAATACGCGAGAGATAATTTTTCAAGTAAGAAAGTTGCATAAAATGTAAATTCGCATTCAGCTCTCCCCTTTCATTCACCGCAGGCGCCCATTTCATGAAACACTTTTCCGACAGCACGCTCAAAACACAGGGCCGCGGGTGCTGGTGGGGGCTGAAGGCGGATTTCTGAGATTAGGCACGTCAAATATGTCTGTACCTCGACTTATTCCGTTCGTTCCTCTTTTCACGTGCCTTTTTGTAGTGTCTGTTCAAGATATATTATTTACAAGTTTTTTAAATAAGCTATAATAGCTCGTTTTAAATTAACAAGTCTGGTCATAAATATTGTTACAACTTAATAAACTTCTTTTTATTATATTCTTTTTAAAATACTTTTTTCTGAATTCAAATTTGGAACGCGTTTATTATGTTAGAAACTTCGATCGATACCCGTTTCATATATTTTTTTGAGAATAATAATATTAAATTAACAATATGTAATGGGGTACCTACTTAATAGATCAATAGATTTTTTTAAGATCATCTAATTTGTTGTTTCAAAAGGCGAGGGATGTAAAATCAGTAATTGTAACAATAAAGCATTTAAACATTGTTGCAGTAAAGACATAATAATTATGTTCTGCACTGCAGACTGCAATACGTACATGTTTTGTTTTGTTTTTTCAATGAACTCTCTGATGTTTATTTTTCGGTTCTTAAATAAAATATTTGCTTTAGATTATGTAACAATAACAGAAGTAGTTAGTTTATATTTACTTTTTTGTTTATTTTTCCTGAGTGTATTTTTAAAGGAATAAAATAATAATATCATCTCAATGAACTCCACTACAATATTTTATAAACTTGTGAAAGCAAAAGTATGACTTGTGGCGATGCAAGCTAAGCTAAACTAAGTTAATACAGTTTAGGTACGATAAAAGAAGATAATATTAAACTTTAAGGAAATAAACATTTACCATCGATTCTGTACAATACCTTCTAAATGTAATAAATCCTCTTTTTCTTTATTGAACGTATACAAATATTATATGAGACTCTTTCCCGACATGTTTCAAACGCAGCATGTTGCGGCAGAAAGGCGTTCCTAAAGCGGATTTCAGAGATTAGGGACGTCAAATGCGTATGTATCACGACTTATTCTGTTACGCTCAGTTTGCGAATTCCGGAAAAAATGAGAAATCCCTTTTTCATCACATTTCTGTTGTAGTGTCCAAACAGAACTTTACTGCCTTCCGTAGAAAGTAGGTAATTACTTTTGTTATATATTATTTTAAATGTCGCTTGAACTTTTAACTTGCTTATCAACAATTAAAACTGCTGTTAAGTCGCGAGCTTTATGTAGTAAAACCATACTTGGAGCTAGCTTGCTTTCATATAAACAGCACAGCGCAGCGGGTGTAGGTTCCGCTGGCGCCTGCAATAAACAACTTGGCACTGCCCACACACCGTGTTGGTGCCAAGGTAAGCGTGGGCTGAATGGATTGCAGTCGTGTAGCGTAATTATGAAACCCGTTGCTTGTATTTCTAAGTATACCCTTAACCTTAACCTTGGTCAAACTTTAACGGTAACCATAACTTAACTGCCTCGTTGGTCTAGCGATTAGTACTTATGTTCGACTGCGTATCACGATTTTCGGTCGAGAAATTCTCACACCGCTCTGCCACCGCGGAGTCTGGTGTCTCATCCCCGTGCCTAGAGCCGCCAACGGCTCGGCCAATAGATCAGCGTTTCGGATCTAAGCTGTAAATAAAATAAAAATGACGAATGATGAATGATTTTGACGATTCAAAATCACTTGTAAAAGTTTATTTGAATAAAAATCGTTTCTATTCTATTCTAAAAAATCCGCTCTTCTATAAACAGGAGGCTTGTGCCCAGCCGTGGGACGTTGGCTGTGATAGTGGTGTTGGTAATGTAACATAACGTTTAGCTAACTATGGTACAAATGACCATTAGAAAAATTTGAACTTTAGCGCTATTCAGTACTTATTCAGTTTGGAAATGCGGATGACGTCTTCAATACAAGTAGATGTGCAAAAAACTTAAAAGCTTTTTAAGTGATTTATGAAAGCAGGCTTATCTATACTAATAAATAAAATTGAAGTGTCTGTCTGTAATATCGAAATAACTACCTCATATTAAGCTCATATGGTTATTTGAACGATACTATAACCGAATCACACGTTTTTAAAATTTTTGTCTGTCTGTCTGTCTGTCTGTTTGAACGGGCTAATCTTTGGAACGGCTGAACCGACTTTGACGGGACTTTCACATACAAGTAGAGAATTAACCAGGGAGTAACATAGGTTACTTTTTTAACCGACTTTCAAAAAAGGAGGAGTTGTTTTTCTACCTATGTACACCGATATCTCCGAGATTTCTGAACCGATTTGCGTAAGTAATTTTTTTTTTAATCGATAGAGAATACATTACGACGCTGTCCTACAAAAAATTTGGATTCCAACTCCTCAATCCTGATGCTGTAGGGGATCTGATCCCCAAAACTAATGGGATTTAGGCACTGTCGGTTATTTAAATTGATATTGGGGATACCAATTAAAGACTTTATTGCTGAACTAGATGATGCCCACGGCTTCGCCCGTGTGTATTTAGGTTTGTAAAAATCTCGTGGGAACTTTGATTTTCCAGAACAAAAAGTAGCCTATCTGTAGTAAGTAGTAACCCGTCCACAAAACGGAAAAATTCCGTGGGATCCTTACGATTTCGGAATGCAATTCCTTACAGCATCAGGGTTGAGGAGTTGGACATGTACCTACTCGAGGTCATTCAACAATAAAGTCTTTAATTGGTATCCCCAATATCAATTTAAATAACCTACAGTGCCTAAATCCCATTAGTTTTGGGGATTAGATCCCCTACAGCATCAGGATTGAGGAGTTGGAATCCAAATTTTTTGTAGGACAGTGTCGCAATGTTTCTCTATAGATTAAAAAAAAAAATTACGCAAATCGGTTCAGAAATCTCGGAGATATCGGTGTACATAGGTAGAAAAACACAACTCCTCCTTTTTTGAAAGTCGGTTAAAAAAGTAGCCTATGTTACTCCCTGGTTAATTCTCTACTTGTATGTGAAAGTCCCGTCAAAATCGGTTCAGCCATTCCAAAGATTAGCCCGTTCAAACAGACAGACAGACAGACAGACAGACAGACAGACAGACAGACAGACAGACAGACAGACAAAAATTTTAAAAACGTGTGATTCGGTTATAGTATCGTTCAAATAACCATATGAGCTTAATATGAGGTAGTTATTTCGATATTACAGACAGACACTTCAATTTTATTTATTAGTATAGATATAGATGAATGACCTCGAGTAGGTACATGTCCAACTCTTCAACCCTGATGCTGTAAGGAATTGCATTCCGAAATCGTAAGGATCCCAAGGAATTTTTCCGTTTTGTGGACGGGTTACTACTTAGTACTTACTACAGATAGGCTACTTTTTGTTCTGGAAAATCAAAGTTCCCACGAGATTTTTACAAACCTAAATACACACGGGCGAAGCCGTGGGCATCATCTAGTCGTAAATATTTATCATTATTTGTCACTTTGCAAGTTTAAAGTGTCCATAAATACGGTAATGAAATCGGCGCTCATGTTTTTCTAAAACACTTTGTCTCGCAGAAAGCTCATTTTGTAGGCGCAGAATGCTTAATTCCTGTTCGTTGACGCAATTAATTTTATATTAATGTCGCGAAACATCTGCTGCCCGGTGCTCTGGCTCTGGGGAAGTGTTTCAGGAGTTGATACAGTTTTGTGTTTGTTAATATTTAAAAGGACGGCTGTGATAAAGAAACTTTGGAATGGCGAAATTCAACGGTCACGAAGCAGATAACAAAAATACTTAAACAACAAGTAATAATCTAAAAGATTGAAAGTTAAACCGACTTCACACGCACTTCAAAGTTCATATCTCGAAAACTAGTAAGCCGATTTTGATGAAACTTTCACTGTTCTCAATGTTGGAGTAAATGTAAGCTAATAAAACTTACAACCGCACTAGTCGCCCCTACGGTTTTCGGAAGGTCCCCTCGATTTCTCTGGTCTGCCATCATCAAACCCTGATTTCCTTATCATGGGACCACCTTTGAAATATCTTCTTTCCAACAAAAAAAAAATCGGTTCATAAACGACGAAGTTATCCGCGAACACTCATATAAAAAGCATATATACAGGGTTAAATAAAAAATACCAGAAAGCTCTCGGCATGTAATTTTTATCATTAAAACTAACAACTTTTGTTCTACGACTTTTTTTTTAACTCGATATTTTGTGAAATATTTAATATTCAATAGTTTACATAGATTCTCTCCTTGTAGCTACTCTGTAACATTGGCAACGCCGCACGAACGCACGTCACGTGTCTTGGTCTCGAGTCTCGACTCTGTGCGCACAGAGTAATGTCACTTTAGAGAAATAACATATTGTTTTAATTATTTTGTATGAAAAAAATTAGTGCGGAATTTTGAAAAGTCGTAGAACAAAAGTTGTTAGTTTCAATGATAACAATTACGTGTCGAGAGCTTTCTGGTATTTTTTATTTAACCCTGTATACGGTCGAATTGAGAAACCTCCTCCTTTTTTGAAGTCGGTTAAAAAGGACTTCAACGCTTTATTATAATTAAAGTATAGAACTATTTTTTGTATAACTAAATATTCAAATTGGTTTACGATCGAAAATAATCCAAAAGCCACAGATTGAAAGACACAAATTTAATCCAGATAATATGTAGGAAAGCGTGTCAATATAATCAATCCACGTGTTGAGAATGCAATCTGTTTTACCAAGCGGTAAACACTTTTCTACATATCCGTAGATTACGTTACGTTCTCTCGCATAGGATTCAACTAAGATTACGGGAGTTTGACTCTTAGATTTAACGATTCTGATCAGATGCTATTGATAAAATAAGTGGAACCAACGGCTTGAGGGGGGTTTATATATGTATGTAGACACGTAGAAAACTGAAAAACCTAATCGAACCTCCAAAGACGGTCACCCATCTACTTACCCACTTGGGTCAACGTTTGTATTAACAGCGCAATCGACGCATATGTATTGACGATATGCATCTGTATATCATCTTTATATAACACTGATTATGCATCTAAGCATATCTTGCTCATGCAAGGTGCGAACAATGTTTTTTCAAGCGTGTCACAGCTCTGCTCTACATTTTTGCCGACCGTGCTCGTTTCAACAATGTATCGAGTATACATCGGGGTGAGGAGGTGCGAACTCAGAGACGTCAGAAACCACTTAACACATGTTTCGTCTTTGAAAATAGGGCAGGTGGAACTTGAAAGTTGTGGCTCTGTAGGGAATTTATTTTTTATCATAATATGACAGATGAAAAGCTTAGCCTTTATTTTACGACTTGTGGATTTTTGCGACGATATTGCCATTAACAGAGATCCGTGGCAAAAGAGCCGGCTGAGTTTATCGTGGACTCTTTTCAGACCAGTGTGCTTAGTCTAAATCGGAGCACTCGAAAACGAACTCGAAAACTATTGATCGATTTCAGAGTAAAATAGACCTAAAATGGCTTGTATTAAGGTTTGAGTTCGCCAATACATTCAGCATTCGAACAATGCTGAATGTATTGGCGAACTCAAACCTTAATACAAGCCATTTTAGGTCTATTTTACTCTGAAATCGATCAATAGTTTTCGAGTTCGTTTTCGAGTGCTCCGATTTAGACTAAGCACACAGTTGCACTAGCATGCGACTAGCGACAAAATTATGTCTACTCTTTTTCTCGTTTATTTCTATTGTCTTCGTCGAGAAAATGAGTAGACATAATTTTCTCGTGGGTCGCATGTTAGGTGACAGGGCGCGTTTGGAAACCTCGTAGTAAGTATACCTACTTAAGTTTTAAGTTCTCGTAAGTAATTATCACCTTGACTAATTTCTATGTATTTGAGAAAATTGACGTTTAAAATATGTTCAGATACAGTGTAGTTTAATTTTGAATAAAGTTATTTTAAAATATGTTCAGATACAGTGTAGTTTAATTTTGAATAAAGTTATTTGAATTTGAAAGATGCCCAAAGGTATAATTTGACGTCATATACTCTATTAGAGACCTATATATTTTTAGCACAAATTTAATTTGACTAAAGGGTGACGTTGTTATTATCTTAATATTTCTTCGAAACTCCTTTTAAATAATAAACTTCTCAAGTTACATCAAATATAAACATTCTGCTTTGATCCTGAGATGTTTAAAATTTTGCGGTGCACGTTTGTGTTACACGTTTGAGCATCTTTCGCCTCTTTAGAGAGCTCATCAAACCATATGCGTACGTGCAAACAGTGTTTTTCAACCAAATTAACCAAACTTCGCTGAAATTAAACATGTTACACTTTGTTTTATATTACCATTAATTTCTGTTAGTGATACGTAGAATTGCGGCGCCGGATCGAGTCCCAATGTCATTTTGATGTAATGTTCCACCCAAAAACATTCTAAAATCTTTACACAACAGAGCACCAATGTCCTTTGAATCGACACAAACTGATTTCTTAGGGCTTTTTGCCAAATTAAAAATCAATAATATCGCTATGTTTATCGTATAAATTATTGTTATTTATTATTGCTTCATTTGATCAAAATCCGCCAACCCGCCAACCCGTATTGAAGCAGCGTGGCGGGTTTAAGCTCTAAATCCCTCCCTCCTATGTTAAAAGGCTGTAGTGGTGGTGATCAAAATCAGCCAGCTAGAACCCCAACTTAACCCGAATTTTACGCAGACGAAGCCGAGGTTGAGGGCTAGTATACATAATATAGTCAATCATTTACTCGCACTGATTTATCGAACGATTCGGATTAATAAACCAATTGAAGTATAAGTGAACCTTTTATATCACTTCACATAAAGGATTCAGAAGCAACGTTTCCCGTGACTTTGTAACATCTATTAAACGGTAACAGTAAAGGGCTGCATGACTAAGAAGCACGAAAGCGAATTAGATTTAATTTTTGATGCTGTTTGCTTACTTACGTCTGCTAGTCCTCAATTATTCAGCGGTTCAGACGGCGCCAACTGAAATGCACCTTAACTTATTATGAAATATATCACTTCTCTCTTATAAAATTTTCAATTAGTTAGTCTGAGTTTTGGTTATTCATCTGTGACGTGAAAATAAACATGAAATTATGAATCTATATTTTTAGCTTAGTCTTGTAAAGGTTATACCAGGTTTAAAGTAGTGCTAATCTTTTCACAATGTACCCTGCAGAAAAAGACGGCACTATTTTTAGACATCACAATTTAGTTTACTTGGAAGATTCATTTACAACCGATTAAGCACCAATATCTATAGAACTTGCCTTTATTTTCTAATTAATTACGTAATAGGTATAGCTCATACAAATGTAATAGGCAACTAAACGTAAGCAAATAATCTCAAAGCTTTAGCTATGGGTACACTTAAACTGTAGAGGTAAAAATGAGCAGGTATCTTATGGAAACCTGCACATATAAAAAATGCAATAATATAATTATACGTTAGTGGTTCTTTTAAAGGGTGCGTTTTTAATGAGCTGGAGTTCAGCAGACAAAATTGATTATTTTTTGGTGTCGCTTCAGTCGAAACTCACCCTAACCTTTGCTAAAATTGCTGGTTCTAGATGTGCTTAATCTTTGTCTTTTGTTTTCTTCTTGGCTTCTTATTAATCGTACTTACATTGGTCTGTATTAACATTAGATTATGCCACATTGATGACGCATTTGAGTGCCAGACACTTCAATTTACGATGACTGTTCACATCGCATCGTTAATTTATTGAATTCAACTCTGTTGAAAGCTGCGCTCTGTTCGAATTACCGTTGCGCAACGGAGTGTTATTTTATTAATTTTTTATTTAGTTAGTTTTATTTATTTATTTTGGACGTACTTTATTAGTGTTTTACATTATCAAAATACTTCTTTAGTAGATATATCGATACTTTATCAATTCTTGTCGTTGGTACATGTGCACATTATCGTTGCAGTATCAGGATTGAAGAGTTGGTACACAAAGTTATTTAACAATGTTTCATTTGGTACTCAAAAAAGCAACTAACAATTGGCAAATTTTTAAACCTCACGATCACCTCCAGAATTAGAATTGAGGATTTGGAAAACGGAATTCGTATGAAAAGAGGTTCAATATAATGAAAAATTTGTTAATAAGATTCGAAACAATTGTGTTCAATTGAAGATAGTTAAAAGTACTTATTTTAATACAAAATAATGATTTAATACAAACCACCTTAACTGAGATTTCCATTAAATACACCGTTACACTAAGGCGCCTACGACTAGCCCAGCCTTCATTATACTATCACGCGATGTCTGATGCCTAACAACAATTTCCTTTAATTCCTCTGTTCATCATTAATTTGAACGGTTTCAAAGACACGGAAAACAACTGATTAAAGACCTTTCAAAAGTGGTTTCGAAGCATTCGACTGCGAGTTCCTTCTTAATTGTTTTATGGTTACTAAGTAGAAAAAAGATTGAGTAAAAATTTTACAATGGAAAATTGTTCAATAAAAACTTCTATTGAGTACCTACATTTTTGTTCTTTTGATAATAGTAGGTGCTGATTTGGATGATCGCAAATCTGTAAAAAAATGACATATCTAAACGTAATAAATATGTCCCCCATTTTTACCATGTTTCTTGACGAAAAGTATAGCACAATTTTGAACCTGAGAATTTCGATAATTTTGAACCTTTAAGGCGAATCCTAGTATGGGTTTGTATTCGTAGATCTTCGTCGTCGATAAATCAAAAAGTCGTCAAAAATTTTTAAGATATCGTTTGGATTAAAAATTTTGAACCTGTCTTTTTAGTGTTGATATTCGTGTACAATCGTATTAGATTATTAGTTATTAGTTAACATACCTATTTTTCTTTTTCTTCGCTAGAGGAAGAACACATTTATGTAAATTCTTCTCAATCGAAAAAAATCATTCTTGCTTTCAAATGATCATATACGATCACATACACTTCCATTTTTCCTCTTATATCGAAATTCCCCTGTATGAGATAATAATATCTATCATTGTGATTGTTATCCGTATATTGTACAACATCCTCTGTTCTGCCGAATTTAATAGTTAATGCGTAATACACAAGGCCGAAAGCTATTGTTACGGCATTGTTATTCATCGCAGCCGTCTTTGCCCGGGCATTAATCGCGGGGAACGCCGGATCTGACGAAAATTATATCGCCCACCTTCCTGGCGTTTGGGTACGGGTGTAAAGAATTCATTTGGGTTCCGAGTAATCTTGGATTTATTAGCGTATTTATGATGTACTAGATGATGCCCGCGACTTCGTCCGCGTGGATTCAGGTTTTTGTAAAAATCCCACGGGAACTCTTTGCTTTTCCGGGATAAAAAATAGCCAATGTCCGTCCCCGGGATGTAAGCTAACTCTGTACTAAATTTCATCCAAATCGTGAAAAGCTAGCAGGCAGGCAGACAGACATACACACTTTCACATTTATAATATCATCATTTATGTATCCATGAGATACATGGATATCATAAGTCATAACTGTTATAGTTTTTGTATAATTTGCTATGTCAGCTCGGTGTATGTATTTGATTGATTCGACAACTGTTGGATGAGATTATAAATCTTCATATTACGTCCTGACATAAATCTGTCTCTTTTTTGATTTGAAAGTAAAGTCTGAACAAACTCAAAGCTTTATAGATTTTATATATACGTATAAAAGCTTTATAGATAGCGTAGCGTATATTCATTTAAGAAAAAAATTATTCGTACCAAAAAAAATAGGAAGAGTCTTCAGTCTAACTAATATTTTTATTTGCATCATACCTTTTCATTACTCAAGATTTAACCAACGGACTATCGAATTTAAATCAAGTAGGTGTTGTGGATACCTACGCAAAACGAAAGAAAGCAATATTAATATTCGATATTGAGATCTCCATGACATGCCGTGGACTCTTGTCTCAATGGAAGGCTACAGGGATATTGCAATTAGGCGTCAATATACGCATAGTTTGTATGGAATTTCATTTATATGTAAGTCCCCTCTCTCTGCATAGCTGGTAAGAATTTCCTCACTTTCCTGGTATAGGTTAATCCTTTTAAATGCATTAAAATGTAAATTTATCCATTAATAAAGCATAAATTATTTCTGATCGCATGTTTTTATAACAGAACTAGCGGACCCGGCAGACGTCGTCCTGCCCGGTGACATACCTACTGACATCAGTGCAACCTACCCGGTCATCAAAGTACTAAAATGGCTATTAAGAAATAAGGGTTAATCTTAGAAGGGTGAAAATTTAGGATTGTATGTATTTTTGTATGTTGTATCATAAAAAAATAAAAAATAAAAATTTTGTCTAAAAAATAAAAAAATAAAATTTAGGGGTGGACTACCCTTAACATTTAGGGGGATGAAAAATAGATGTTGGCCGATTCTCAGACCTACTCAATATACTCACAAAATTTCATGAGAATCGGTCAAGCCGTTTCGGAGGAGTATGGGAACGAAAATTGTGACACGAGAATTTTATATATATGACTAGTTGCTCGGTGCGCGAGCTGCTAAAGCAGCTCGCGGGGACGTTCACGTTCATCATTATAACATGGGGCTGCACCCTATAATTTCGAAGATATAAGCATTTAAAAATTTGATCACGTGAGCACATAGTCATCGCAAAAATAAGAAGTTTGAGTATTAATAACATGGGGTTGCACCCTATAGTTTCGCAGATATAAGCTTTTAAAAATCTGATCACGTGAACATCTAGACATCGCGAAAGTTATTTATTTATTTATTTATTTATTCATACATAATGCACTAATAAGACTTAAGTTACATACAGTGCAACAAAAACCATAGTCAGTTTTACTGTGCACTGTTTTACAAACTCATACGTATTATACATAATAATTAAAACTAAGTAATTTTGAGTACCAACAACATGGGCTCGACCCTATAATTCCGTAGATAAAAGCTTTTAAAAATCAGACCACGTAAACACACAGACATCGTGAAAATAAGAATTTTGCGTACCAACAACATGGGGCTGCACCCTATAGTTTTGGAGATATAAGCTTTTAAAAATCTGACCATGTGAGCATATAGACATCGCAAAAATTTGAGTACCAACAACATGGGGCTGCACCCTATAGTTTCGGAGATATAAGCTTTTAAAAATCTGACCACGTAAGCATACAGACATCGCGAAAATAAGAAGTTTGAGTACCAACAACATGGAGCTGCACCCCATAGTTTCGGAGATATAAGCTTTTAAAAATCTGACCACGTAAGCACACAGACATCGCGAAAATAAGAAGTTTGAGTACCAACTACATGGGGCTTCACCATATAGTTTCTGATATAAGCTTTTAAAAATCTGACCACGTGAGCTTAAAGACGAAGATAAGAAGTTTGAGTACCAACTACATGGGGCTTCACCATATAGTTTCGGATATAAGCTTTTAAAAATCTGACCACGTGAGCATAAAGACGAAGATAAGAAGTTTGAGTACCAACAACATGGGGCTGCACTCTACCCTTCTGTATCCTTCACTTGTCTCCAAAATCCTCAATCATCAGCTCTCGCCATATTTTTTCTCCGAATGAATTTTTGTCTTCTCTGTGAAACCATTTGTAAAAAAAAAATCATATAAAATTTTACAGGAGGAAATTTTTGGGGAAATCTCGAAAAGTCCCCGCTCGGTCCTTAGTTGGTCCCTAGTCGGTCGTTAGTTGGTCCCTAGCCGGTCCATAGTCGGTCCTTAGTCGGTTCCTAGTCGGTCCGTAGTCGGTCCGTTGTTGGTCCGTAGTCGGTCTCTAGTCGGTCCATAGTCGGTCCGTAGTCGGTCCATAGTCGGTCCGTAGTCGGTCCCTAGTCGGTCCGTAGTCGGTCTCTAGTCGGTCCGTAATCGGTCCGTAGTCGGTCCCTAGTTGGTCCGTAGTCGATCCATAGTCGGTCCCTAGTCGGTCCCTAGTCGGTCCCTAGTCAGTCTCTAGTCGGTCCGTAGTCGGTCCCTAGTAGGTCCATAGTCGGCCCGTAGTCGGTCCGTAGTCGGTCCGTAGTCGGTCCGTAGTCGGTCTCTAGCCGGTCCGTAGTCGGTCCCTAGTCGGTCCCTAGTCGGTCCATAGTCGGTCCCTAGTCGGTCTCTAGTCAGTCCGTAGTCGGTCCCTAGTCGGTCTGTAGTCGGTCCGTAGTCGGTCTGTAGTTGGTCCGCAGTCGGTCCCTAGTCGGTCTCTAGTCTGTCCATAGTCGGTCCGTAGTCGGTCCGTAGTCGGTCCATAGTCGGTCCGTAGTCGGTCCCTAGTCGGTCTACCCTAGTCGGTCCGTAGTCGGTCCCTAGTCGGTCCGTAGTCGGTCCGTAGTCGGTCTGTAGTTGGTCCGCAGTCGGTCCCTAGTCGGTCTCTAGTCTGTCCATAGTCGGTCCGTAGTCGGTCCGTAGTCGGTCCATAGTCGGTCCGTAGTCGGTCCCTAGTCGGTCTACCCTAGTCGGTCTACCCTAGTCGGTCCGTAGTCGATCCGTAGTCGGTCCGTAAACGGTCCATAGTCGGTCTCTAGTCGGTCCGTAGTCGGTCCCTAGTCGATCCGTAGTCGGTCTCTAGTCGGTCCGTAGTCGGCCCGTAGTCGATCTCTAGTCGGTCCCTAGTCGGTCCATAGTCGGCCCCTAGTCGGTCCCTAGTCGGTCCGTAGTCGGTCCGTAGTCGGTCCGTAGTCGGTCCGTAGTCGGTCTCTAGCCGGTCCCTAGTCGGTCCATAGTCGGTCCCTAGTCGGTCTCTAGCCGGTCCGTAGTCGGTCCCTAGTCGGTCTGTAGTCGGTCCGTAGTCGGTCCGTAGTCGGTCCCTAGTTGGTCCGTAGTCGATCCATAGTCGGTCCGTAGTCGGTCCCTAGTCGGTCTACCCTAGTCGGTCCGTAGTCGGTCCGTAGTCAGTCTCTAGTCGGTCCGTAGTCGGTCTCTAGTCGATCCCTAGTCGGTCCTTAGTCGGTCCCTAGTCGGTCCCTAGTCGGTCCCTAGTCGGTCCATAGTCGGTCCCTAGTCGGTCTCTAGTCAGTCCATAGTCGGTCCGTAGTCGGTCCATAGTCGGTCCGTAGTCGGTCCCTAGTCGGTCTACCCTAGTCGGTCCATGGTCGGTTCGTAGTCGGTCCCTAGTCGGTCCTTAGTCGGTCCCTAGTAGTTCCGTAGTCGGTCCGTAGTCGGTCTCTAGTCGGTCCGTAGTCGGTCCCTAGTCGGACCTTAGTCGGTCCATAGTCGGTCCGTAGTTGGTCTCTAGTCGGTCCGTAGTCGATCCATAGTCGGTCCGTAGTCGGTCCCTAATCGGTCTGTAGTCGGTCCGTAGTCGGTCCGCAGTCGGTCCCTAGTCAGTCTCTAGTCGGTCCGTAGTCGGTCTCTAGTCGATCCCTAGTCGGTCCTTAGTCGGTCTCTAGTCGGTCCCTAGTCGGTCCGTAGTCGGTCCATAGTCGGTCCGTAGTCGGTCCCTAGTCGGTCTACCCTAGTCGGTCCGTGGTCGGTTCGTAGTCGGTCCCTAGTCGGTCCTTAGTCGGTCCCTAGTAGTTCCGTAGTCGGTCCGTAGTCGGTCCCTAGTCGGTCCTTAGTCGGTCCCTAGTAGTTCCGTAGTCGGTCCGTAGTCGGTCTCTAGTCGGTCCGTAGTCGGTCCCTAGTCGGACCTTAGTCGGTCCATAGTCGGTCCCTAGTTGGTCTCTAGTCGGTCCGTAGTCGATCCATAGTCGGTCCGTAGTCGGTCCCTAATCGGTCTGTAGTCGGTCCGTAGTCGGTCCGCAGTCGGTCCCTAGTCGGTCCGTAGTTGGTCCCTAGTCGGTCCCTAGTCGGTCCCTAGTCGGTCCCTAGTCGGTCCCTAGTTGGTCCCTAGTCGGTCCCTAGTCGGTGCGTAGTCGGTCCCTAGTCGGTCTGTAGTCGGTCCGCAGTCGGTCCCTAGTCGGTCTCTAGTCGGTCCATAGTCGGTCCGTAATCGGTCCGTAGTCGGTCCATAGTCGGTCCGTAGTCGGTCTACCCTAGTCGGTCCGTAGTCGGTCCGTAGTCGGTCCCTAGTCGGTCCCTAGTCGGTCCGTAGTCGGTCCGTAGTCGGTCTCTAGTCGGTCCGTAGTCGGTCCGTAGTCGGTCTCTAGTCGGTCCGTAGTCGGTCCGTAGTCGGTCCCTAGTTGGTCCGTAGTCGATCCATAGTCGGTCCCTAGTCGGTCCCTAGTCGGTCTCTAGTCGGTCCGTAGTCGGTCCGTAGTCGGTCTGTAGTCGGTCCGTAGTCGGTCCGTAGTCGGTCCCTAGTTGGTCCGTAGTCAATCCATAGTCGGTCCCTAGTCGGTCTACCCTAGTCGGTCCGTAGTCAGTCTCTAGTCGGTCCGTAGTCGGTCCCTAGTCGGTCCCTAGTCGGTCCGTAGTTGGTCCGTAGTCGGTCCGTAGTCGGTCCGTAGTCAGTCTCTAGTCGGTCCGTAGTCGGTCTCTAGTCGGTCCCTAGTTGGTCCCTAGTCGGTCCATAGTCGGTCCCTAGTCGGTCCTTAGTCGGTCCCTAGTCGATCCATAGTCGGTCCCTAGTCGGTCTCTAGTCGGTCCATAGTCGGTCCGTAGTCGGTCTGTAGTCGGTCCATAGTCGGTCCGTAGTCGGTCCCTAGTCGGTCTACCCTAGTCGGTCCGTAGTCGGTCCCTAGTCGGTCCCTAGTAGGTCCGTAGTCGGTCTCTAGTCGGTCCGTAGTCGGTCCCTAGTCGGTCCTTAGTCGGTCCCTAGTCGGTCCATAGTCGGTCCCTAGTCGGTCTCTAGTCGGTCCGTAGTCGGTCCCTAGTCGGTCTGTAGTCGGTCCGTAGTCGGTCCGTAGTCGGTCCCTAGTTGGTCCGTAGTCAATCCATAGTCGGTCCGTAGTCGGTCCCTAGTCGGTCTACCCTAGTCGGTCCGTAGTCGGTCCGTAGTCAGTCTCTAGTCGGTCCGTAGTCGGTCCCTAGTCGGTCCCTAGTCGGTCCGTAGTTGGTCCGTAGTCGGTCCGTAGTCGGTCCGTAGTCAGTCTCTAGTCGGTCCGTAGTCGGTCTCTAGTCGGTCCCTAGTTGGTCCCTAGTCGGTCCATAGTCGGTCCCTAGTCGGTCCTTAGTCGGTCCCTAGTCGATCCATAGTCGGTCCCTAGTCGGTCTCTAGTCGGTCCATAGTCGGTCCGTAGTCGGTCTGTAGTCGGTCCATAGTCGGTCCGTAGTCGGTCCCTAGTCGGTCTACCCTAGTCGGTCCGTAGTCGGTCCCTAGTCGGTCCCTAGTAGGTCCGTAGTCGGTCTCTAGTCGGTCCGTAGTCGGTCCCTAGTGTCCTTAGTCGGTCCATAGTCGGTCCCTAGTCGGTCTCTAGTCGGTCCGTAGTCGGTCCCTAGTCGGTCCGTAGTCGATTCATAGTCGGTCCGTAGTCGGTCTGTAGTCGGTCCGTAGTCGGTCCGCAGTCGGTCCCTAGTCGGTCCCTAGTCGGTCCGTAGTCGGTCCCTAGTCGGTCCCTAGTCGGTCCCTAGTTGGTCCCTAGTCGGTCCCTAGTCGGTCCGTAGTCGGTCCTTAGTCGGTCTGTAGTCGGTCCGCAGTCGGTCCCTAGTCGGTCCCTAGTCGGTCCCTAGTCGGTCCCTAGTCGGTCCGTAGTCGGTCCTTAGTCGGTCTGTAGTCGGTCCGCAGTCGGTCCCTAGTCGGTCTCTAGTCGGTCCGTAGTTGGTCCCTAGTCGGTCCCTAGTCGGTCCCTAGTCGGTCCCTAGTCGGTCCCTAGTCGGTCCCTAGTCGGTCCTTAGTCGGTCCGTAGTCGTTCCGTAGGTGGTCTCTAGTCGGTCCGCAGTCGGTCCCTAGTCGGTCCCCAGTCGGTCCCTAGTCGATCCGAAATAAATCCCTCCATTTTGTTTTTTTTTCTAGTGATCAGGATCCGAAGGTCCTGATCATCTTTTGATTAGAAACCACTCTTCCATCTTTTATACCCTTTGAGATGGACACTGATGAAATTTGTATGGCGGCCATCTTTTTTTCGCCATTTTGAATTTTTTTTTTCAGTTCAGTCCCAATTGGACGACGTTTCGAATGACATTTGCTCGAGCACCCCCCACCTATCTTCAATACTTTCAGCGTGCCCTTCACCCGTCTCCGAAACCCTCAATCATCAGCTCTCTCCATATTTTTTTCTGAATAAATTTTTGTCTTCTTTGTGAAACCATTAGTGAAAAAAAAAAACTTTCATACAAAATTTTACAGGAGGAAATTTTTGGGGAAATCTCGAAAACTACCCTTAATGTGGCAACACTGTGTACATACCTCGATACTGCCGGTCAAATTGCACAATCGATTCATACATGTCAACTTTCTAAAATGTTGCCAACTTCCTCAAAAACATGATCAAAATTTTCAAAAACACTCAACAACAATACAAAATGGCCGCCAACTCGTTTTATAGAAATAATTCACATAGTTTTATAATTTTTTTCAATAAGTACAGGGGATACCGCTCCTGATGACGTTTCAAGTTTTCATCTCGCTCGCACACAGGCGAAATGATCACCCCTGAAAAAAGACCGTATCACGAAAACCACTTTTTCTTTGATAAATTTCAGTGTTGCCTGTCCTTGGCGATAAAAATATCCAAATTTCGTTTGTACAAGTAAAAAACGTTGTTGCTTATACTCTGATTTTGCTAAAAGTTCGTATTTCGATTTTTTAATTTTTGGGGTAGATCTTGAAATTTCCCCAAAAATGGGGTATTTTTCTCACCAATCTATACTTCAAGTCTGTATATACAATAGCTTCATAGAAGAAGAAACGCTCCGATGTTGTCAACTGTGAGAAATTTTTTTTTTAAATTGCGTTTTTTCGTACCTCAATTCGAATGGCCGCCACGACAGCCGCCATCTTGAATTTTTAAAAACTACTCCCGATCTGTCAAAAAACAGGATAATTGTAGACGGAAACAGGAAAAAAATATTATCCTCAACTAACCCGTTTCGGTGCTGTGGCGCCGCGGTTCGGGGTCGAAAAATCAAAAATTTGAAAGACTACAGCTAAGGCGCCATCTTGTTTTTTAAATTTTTTCTACTTTTTCTATTAATCGTTTCCTGATTTCTTCTAGAATTGCGAATTTTAACGAAATCGGTAGGAAAACAAAAAAGTTACAAAAATCACGTTGGCCGCCATCTTGTTTTTGTTTGAGCAGCCCTTTTCTATCTACAATACCTTTCCCGGGCTCCCCAACCATCTTACTAACCCTCAATCATTATGTCTTCCCATATTTTTCTGTGAGAATTCTCTAAAGAACCGCATCAAAGGCAATTCAATATTCACCATACATTTTCTATGAAAAAATGAATTCCGCCATTTTGAATTTTTTTTCCATTCATCAAGTAGACCTTCGGATTTTGATCATCTTTTGCTAAGAAACCACTCTTCCATCTTTTATACCCTCCGAGATGGATACTGATGAAATTTGTATGGCGGCCATCTTTTTTTCGCCATTTTGAATTTTTTTTCAGTTCACTCCCAATTGGACGACGTTTCGAATGACATTTGCTCGAGCACCCCCCACCTATCTTCAATACTTTCAGCGTGCCCTTCACCCGTCTCCGAAACCCTCAATCATCAGCTCTCTCCATATTTTTTTCGGAATAAATTTTTGTCTTCTTTATGAAACCATTAGTGAAAAAAAAATTTTTCATACAAAATTTTTCAGGAGGAAATTTTTGGGGAAATCTCAAAAACTACCCTAAATGTGGCAACACTGTGTACATACCTCGATACTGCCGGTTGAGTTACATAATCGATTCATACATGTCAACTTTCTAAAATGTTGCCAACTGCCTCAAAAACATGATTAAAATTTTCAAAAACACCCAACAACAATACAAAATGGCCGCCAACTCGTTTGACAGATACATTATAGAAAGTTTTTTAATTTTACCATTAACTACAAGATATACCGCTCCTGATGACGTTTAGATGTTCCATCTCACTCATACCCAGGCGAAATGATTGCCCCTGAAAAAAGAGCATGTAGCGAAAATCAGTTTTTCTTTGATAAATTCCAGTGTTGCCAGTCCTCGGCGACAAAAATACCCAAATGTCATTTGGACAAGTAAAACACGTGGTCGCTCATACTCGGATTTTGTAAAAAGTCTCTATTTCGATTTTTTTATTTTTGGGGTAAATCTTAAAATTTCCCCAAAAGTGGGGTATTTTTTTTATCACCAATTTATACCTCGAGTCTATACATACAATCGCTTCATAGAAGTCGAAACGCTCCGATGTTGCCAACTGTGAGAAATTTGAATTTTAAAATTGGGTTTTTTCGTACCTCAAACCGAATGGCCGCCACGACAGCCGCCATCTTGAATTTTTAAAAACCACTCTTGTTATGTCAAAATTAAGGGTAATTGTGGGCGGAAACAGGAAAAAAATATTATCGTCAATTACCCCGTTTCGAAGCTGTGGTGCCGCGGTTTGGGGTCGAAAAATCAAAAATTTTAAAAATCTAAATCTCGGCCGCCATCTTGTTTTTTCAATTTTTTCCACTTTTTCTGTTAATCGTTTACTAATTTCTTCAATAGCTGCGAGTTTTAACAAAATCGGTTGAAAAACAAAAAAGTTACAAAAATCACATCGGCCGCCATCTTGTTTTTCTGAAATGTCATAATTTTTCCCTACTCGAATCCCCCATCCGAACACATCTCCCATACATGATTATATCATTTTCTGTCTCTTTCTAGGAGAACAATTATGTCAATGAGTGAGTGAGTGAGTGGTAATTGAGCTATATATAGTATAACTAGTTGCTCGGTGCGCGAGCTGCTAAAGCAGCTCGCGGGGACGTTCGACATTATATAACATGGGGCTGCACCCTATAATTTCGAAGATATAAGCATTTAAAAATTTGATCACGTGAGCACATAGACATCGCAAAAATAAGAAGTTTGAGTAATAATAACATGGGGTTGCACCCTATAGTTTCGGAGATATAAGCTTTTAAAAATCTGACCACGTAAGCACACAGACATCGCGAAAATAAGAAGTTTGAGTACCAACTACATGGGGCTTCACCATATAGTTTCGGATATAAGCTTTTAAAACTCTGACCACGTGAGCATATAGACGAAGATAAGAAGTTTGAGTACCAACAACATGGGGCTGCACTCTACCCTTCTGTATCCTTCACTTGTCTCCAAAATCCTCAATCATCAGCTCTCGCCATATTTTTTCTCCGAATGAATTTTTGTCTTCTCTGTGAAACCATTATTTTGTGAAAAAAAAATTTTATATAAAATTTTACAGGAGGAAATTTTTGGGGAAATCTCGAAAAGTCCCCGGTCGGTCCTTAGTCGGTCCCTAGTCGGTCCGTAGTCGGTCCTTAGTCGGTCTACCCTAGTCGGTCCGTAGTCTGTCCGTAGTCGGTTTCTAGTCGGCCCGTAGTCGGTCCCTAGTCGGTCCGTAGTTGGTCCCTTGTCGGTCCCTAGTCGATCCGTAGTCGGTCCCTAGTCGGTCTCTAGTCGGTCTGTAGTCGGTCCCTAGTCAGTCCCTAGTCGGTCTCTAGTCGGTCCGTAGTCGGTCCCTAAGTCTGTCCCTAGTCGGTCCGTAGTCGGTCCGTTGTTGGTCCGTAGTCGGTCCGTAGTCGGTCCGTAGTCCGTCCCTAGTCGGTCCCTAATCGGTCCGTAGTCGGTCCGTAGTCGGTCCCTAGTCAGTCCGTAGTCGGTCTGTAGTCGGTCTCTAGTTGGTCCGTAGTCGGTCCCTAGTCGGTCTACCCTAGTTGGTCCGTAGTCGGTCCGTAGTCGGTCTCTAGTCGGTCCGTAGTCGGTCCCTAGTCGGTCCATAGTCGGTCCGTAGTCGGTCCCTAGTCGGTCCGTAGTCGGTCCGTAGTCGGTCTCTAGTCGGTCCGTAGTCGGTCCCTAGTCGCTCCATAGTCGGTCCGTAGTCGGTCCGTAGTCAGTCCGTAGTCGGTCCGTAGTCGGTCCCTAGTCGGTCCGTAGTCGGTCCCTAGTCGGTCTACCCTAGTCGGTCCGTAGTCGGTTCCTAGTCGGTCTCTAGTCGGTCCGTAGTCGATCCCTAGTCGGTCCGTAGTCGTTCTCTAGTCGGTCCGTAGTCGGTCCGTAGTCGGTCCGTAGTCGGTCCGTAGTCCGTCCCTAGTCGGTCCCTAATCGGTCCGTAGTCGGTCTGTAGTCGGTCCCTAGTCAGTCCGTAGTCGGTCTGTAGTCGGTCTCTAGTCGGTCCGTAGTCGGTCCCTAGTCGGTCTACCCTAGTTGGTCCGTAGTCGGTCCGTAGTCGGTCTCTAGTTGGTCCGTAGTCGGTCCCTAGTCGGTCCCTCGTCGGTCCCTAGTCGGTCCGTAGTCGGTCCGTAGTCGGTCCGTAGTCGGTCTCTAGTCGGTCCGTAGTCGGTCCCTAGTCGCTCCATAGTCGGTCCGTAGTCGGACCGTAGTCGGTCCGTAGTCGGTCCGTAGTCGGTCCCTAGTCGGTCCGTAGTCGGTCCGTAGTCGGTCCCTAGTCCCTAGTCGGTCCCTAATCGGTCCGTAGTCGGTCCCTAGTCGGTCCGTAGTCGGTCCGTAGTGGGTCCGTAGTCGGTCCGTAGTCGGTCCCTAGTCGGTCCCTAGTCGGTCCCTAGTCGGTTCGTTGTCGGTCCGTAGTCGGTCTCAAGTCGGTCCGTAGTCGCCAGTCGGTCCCTAGTCGGTCCGTAGTCGGTCCGTAGACGGTCCCTAGTCAGTCCCTAGTCGGTCCGTAGTCGGTCCGTAGTCAGTCTCTAGTCGGTCCTTAGTCGGTCCGTAGTCGGTCCGTAATCGGTCCCTAGTCGGTAAGTAGTCGGTCCCTAGTCGGTCCGTTGTCGGTCCGTAGTCGGTCTCTAGTCGGTCCGTAGTCGGTCCCTAGTCGGTCCGTAGTCGGTCCCTAGTCGGTCCCTAGTCGGTCCCTAGTCGGTTACTACTTAGTCGGTCCCTAGTCGGTCCATAGTCGGTCCCTAGTCAGTCTCTAGTCGGTCCGTAGTCGGTCCCTAGTCGGTCCGTAGTCGGTCCGTAGTCAGTCCGTAGTCGGTCCCTAGTCGGTCCGTAGTCGGTCCCTAGTCGGTCTACCCTAGTCGGTCCGTAGTCGATCCGTAGTCGGTCTCTAGTCGGTTCGTAGTCTGTCCCTAGTCGGTCCGTAGTCGGTCCCTAGGCGGTCCCTAGTCTGTCCTAGTCGGTCCCTAGTCGGTCCCTAGTCGGTTCCTAGTCGGTTCCTAGTCGGTCCCTAGTCGGTCCCTCGTCGGTCCCTAGTCGGTCCGTAGTCGTTCCGTAGGCGGTCTCTAGTCGGTCCGCAGTCGGTCCCTAGTCGGTCCGAAATAAATTCCTCCATTTTGAATTTTTTTTTCTAGTGATCAGGATCCGAAGGTCCTGATCATCTTTTGATAAGAAACCACTCTTCCATCTTTTATACCCTTTGAGATGGACACTGATGAAATTTGTATGGCGGCCATCTTTTTTCCGCCATTTTGAATATTTTTCCAGCTCACTGCCAATTGGAAGCCGTTTCGAGTGACATTTGCTCGAGCACCTCCCACCTATCTTCAATACCTTAAGCGTGCCCTTCACCCGTCTCCGAGTTCCTCAGTCATCAGCTCTATCCGTATTTTTTTTCTGAATACATTTTTGTCTTTTTTGTGAAACCATTTGTGAAAAAATAATTTTTCATACAAAATTTTACAGGAGAAAATTTTTGGGGAAAATCTCGTAAACTACCCCGAAGGTGGCAACACTGTTTACATTTATCGATACTGCTGGTAAAGTTACACAGTCGATTCATACATTTCAACTTTCCAAAATGTTGCCAACTGCCTCAAAAACATGGTTAAAATCAATTCCAAAACAAATAAAATACAAAATGGCCGTCAACTCATTTTACAGATTTATTTTAGAAAGTTGAATAATTTTTCCATTAAGTACAGGAGATACCGCTCCCGATGACGTTTCAAGTTTTCATCTCGCTCGCACACAGGCGAAATGATCACCCCTGAAAAAAGACCGTATCGCGAAAACAACTTTTTCTTTGATAAATTTCAGTGTTGCCTGTCCCTGGCGATAAAAATATCCAAATTTCGTTTGTACAGGTAAAAAATGTAGTTGCTCATACTCGGATTTTGCAGAAAGTTCGTATTTCGATTTTTTAATTTTTGGGGTAGATCTTGAAATTTCCCCAAAAATGGGGTATTTTTTTCACCAATCTATACTTCAAGTCTGTACATACAATAGCGTCATAGAAGTAGAAACGCTCCGATGTTGTGAACTGTGAGTAATTTTAATTTTAAAATTGCGTTTTTTCGTACCTCAAACTGAATGGCCGCCACGACAGTCGCCATCTTGAATATTTAAAAACCACTCCCGATTTGTCAAAATACAGGATAATTGTAGACGGAAACAGGAAAAAAATATTAACCTCAACTAACCCGTTTCGGTGCTGTGGCGCCGCGGTTCGGGGTCGAAAAATCGAAAATTTGAAAGACTACAGCTAAGCCGCCATCTTGTTTTTTAAATTTTTTCTACTTTTTCTATTAATCGTTTCCTAATTTCTTCTAGAATTGCGAGTTTTAACGAAATCGATAAGAAAACAAAAAAGTAACAAAAATCACGTCGGCCGCCATCTTGCTTTTGTTTGAGCAGCCCTTTTGTATCTACAATACCCTTCCCGGAATCCCCAACCATCTTACTAACCCTCAATCATCATGTCTTCCCATATTTTTCTGTGAGAATTCTCTGAAGAACCGCATCAAAGGCAATTCAATATTCGCCATACATTTTCTATGAAAAAATAAATTCCGCCATTTTGAATTTTTTTTCCGTTCATCAAGTAGACCTTCGGATTTTGATCATCTTTTGCTAAGAAACCACTCTTCCATCTTTTATACCCTCCGAGATGGATACCGATGAAATTTGTATGGCGGCCATCTTTTTTTCGCCATTTTGAATTTTTTTTCAGTTCACTCCCAATTGGACGACGTTTCGAATGACATTTGCTCGAGCACCCCCCACCTATCTTCAATACTTTCCGCGTGCCCTTCACCCGTCTCCGAAACCCTCAATCATCAGCTCTCTCCATATTTTTTTCGGAATAAATTTTTGTCTTGTTTGTGAAACCATTAGTGAAAAAAAAATTTTTCATACAAAATTTTACAGCAGGAAATTTTTGGGGAAATCTCAAAAACTACCCTAAATGTGGCAACACTGTGTACATACCTCGATACTGCCGGTTGAGTTGCACAATCGATTCATACATGTCAACTTTCTAAAATGTTGCCAACTGCCTCAAAAACATGATCAAAATTTTCAAAAACACTCAACAACAATACAAAATGGCCGCCAACTCGTTTCATAGAAATAATTCACATAGTTTTATAATTTTTTAGGTAAGTACAGGATATACCGCTCCTGATGACGTTTACATGTTCCATCTCACTCGCACCCAGGCGAAATGATTGCCCCTGACAAAAGACCATGTCGCGAAAATCACTTTTTCTTTGATAAATTCCAGTGTTGCCAGTCCCCGACGACAAAAATACCCAAATGTCATTTGTACAAGCAAAACACGTAGTCCCTCATACTCGCATTTCGCAAAAAGTCCGTATTTCGATTTTTTTATTTTTGGGGTAAATCTTGAAATTTACCCAAAAGTGGGGTATTTTTTTATCACCAATTTATACCACGAGTCTATACATACAATCGCTTCATAGAAGTCGAAACGTTCCGATGTTGCCAACTGTGAGAAATTTGAATTTTAAAATTAGGTTTTTTCGTACCTCAAACCGAATGGCCGCCACGACAGCCGCCATCTTGAATTTTTAAAAACCGCTCCCATTCTGTCAAAATTAAGGGTAATTGTAGGCGGAAACAGGAAAAAAATACTATCCTCAATTACCCCGTTTCGGAGCTGTGGTGCCGCGGTTTGGGGTCGAAAAATCAAAAATTTGAAAAATCTAAATCTCGGCCGCCATCTTGTTTTTACAATTTTTTCTACAATTTTTATTAATTGTTTAATAATTTCTTCAATTGTTGCGAGTTTGAAAGAAATCGATTGGAAAACAAAAAAGTTGCATAAATCACGTCAGCCGCCATCTTGTTTTTCTGAAATGTCATAATTTTTCCCTACTCGACTCCCCCATCCAAACACATTTCCCATACATGATTATATCGTTTTCTGTCTCTTTCTAGGAGAACAATTGTGTCAATGAGTGAGTGAGTGAGTGAGTGGTAATTGAGCTATATATAGTATAATAAATGCACTTGTCGTCATCTCAACATACTTCTACAAGTATCTCTAGTTAGGAATATCTACACCGTTCTATTTTTGTTTGATGTCCTCTGCCCACCTAGGGCACCACCAACCAACAAAATTATCTTTTAACCCTCAACTGTATGTAACCCTCAAATGTAACTGTACAATATGTCCAAATCCGTTCCAATGAACAATTATTATCTAGAAACCATATTGGCAAAATCCGGTTCAAATATTTTTCATAATACCTATATACCAAAGGTCGAGTACCAACTTCGGCCATTTCGGGAGTTCCAACAATGAGGCGAATGTTGGTATATTGATATCCTTTATTTAATGAAGGTCGAAGAGTTTTTCCCGGAATTGAATGGGTTGCGACAATCAGAGCTTGTCCGCAGATCATATTTCAGGAGAGATAAACTCGGACAAAAGAATGGAATCCTCGCTTACTCAATTGGGTAATGGGCGAGCTCTGTCGTTATCTGCTCCCATTATTTCTGTTTGGGAAAGGTTGTGGTAGTCTATTTTTTATCAAGAATCTTTATAAAGATCTTTGATGAAGTTCCGCGCTGTTTGATCTTATAGTGAAGAAAAAATATAACTCGGTAAATTGCCGTTGCGGTCTCTCAACTCAGTAAAATAATAATGTAACCTATGAAATTGCCATTTTACCAAATTTGCCACTTTGAACTGGAAATCTATCTGCAGTTTGACTTTGAAATCTAAATTTGAATTAAAAGCAACCGATAAACATTTGTATTTTTTTTTTGGGTTTTGGGTTTCCTGCTTACATTTGCTACCATGAATGAATATGGGTTTCGGCTGGATATTATGCATCTCAATAACGGCACGCAATATTAACGACATGAGTCATAACCAACGAACAACGAACAAAGTAAGTACAATGCGTTATTGGTTCGATAGCTTTCGTTCTGGAAATTATGATCTCGCAACAAGCTATAATTTAAGAAAACTGGCCAAGTGGGAGTCGGACTCGCGCATCTCGTGTTTCCCTTTGTAAATAGTTCGTCCATGACAGGAATCGAGTCTCGGGGATAAATTAAAAAAGTTAACAATTAATAAAATTATCTTTTTAGATGTAAGATCCTGCAGTTTTAATTTCTGTTCATAAATTGAAACATAATTTTTTTTGTTGATAAATATCGATTTAAATTATTCCATACAAAACGGCATTTTATTGGACCCTATAAATCTCATAATAAATTGGCTTCTAATAATAATAGAGCCGAGTTTCGTTCTTCTCGATAGGAACGGCATTCTGAACTAGTGGTAGATTCAACTGACGATTCAAATGCACTTGTTTCACACAAAAAGTTAATTTGAATAAAAACTTTTTATATTCTACTAGCTTTTGCCCGCGGCTTCGCTCGCGTGAATTTAGATCTTTCACAAATCACGAGAGAATCGTGGATTTCCGGTTCCCGCTCCCGCTCCCTTTTCCAACCTTTATACCTACTTTCAAGGAAGTTTGCTATAGTAATCTACATATAGCTGTAGCTATAGATTTCGGTTTTTTCCAAAATCCCGTGGGAACTGTGGATTTTTCCAGGATAAAAAAGTAAAAACCTATGTGTTAAGTCAGGGCATAATCTATCTCCACTAAAAATTTCAGCCAAATCGGTTCAGCAGTTGCGGCGGTAAAGAGTAACAAACATACACACACACACACACACAAATTTTCGCCTTTATAATATTAGTGTGAAGTGTGATATAAGTAAGGATTCTATTCTATAAAACAATGAAAGTCTAGATTTCACAAAACCAAAAGCAACTTTCTGCTGAGATCTATAAAAATATCCTGCAAGTTGTTCAAAAAGTATCGTATTTTCCGGGTGTGTTGTAGGACCGGCGAGTTACAAAGTTTGCTCTTATTTGTTTTAGTGATGCACTTAAGCATAATTCACTTCTTTATTAAACTGGTAAAGTCGCTTCAAGATAATGTAACGAACTGTGGAAGATAACGCTATTTCCCCCCTCATCTTCAGAGTTAAAACTAATGAGCTTAGTTTGGGAGCGTGCGCGTCGTATACATACATACGTAGTACTACTACGCCATTTGTGTCTTGAGTTAAGTGCGTGATTGTGTCTAGGTAGATTTTTTAGGACAAATTCAGTGTCTCAGTTTTTATAAGTTTTATGTTTTCTGTAGTGTTGTAAGAAAGAAATCATTTTTGCAAATGATCGTTCATACTGAAGTTTACAAGCAATTATTTATTTCTACTACTTTATGTTTTCGCACTTTCCATTTTTACAAAACAGAAGAAGAAAAATAAATTCAAAACATTATTTTGCTAAGAATTTGCTAGATAATGTTCAGTGAGAGAATGAAGACTTCACGCAAAATGTCCAGTGGAAAATTTCCCAACACAAACTAATAAATTCCCAGGAAATATAAGTCAAGTACAAGTAGGAATCCGGCATCTTTGTAAGCCGCGACTGCGTTCACTCGCAAATTCTATTGCATGCACTCCCGCTCATCGCCAATGTAAAGCAGACTTTATGTGCACGGATTTTAAGGTACTATATATAAAATCGATCTTGAACTTTGGAATCGCTGGGCTTCCGAGATTTTGGAATGAGATTTTTCTGATAGAATGCAAGCTACGGTTGAGGCTTCTAAATGTTAGCAGACTGGCGTGCTTGGGTGCTCTTTTGAGACGTGTTTTAAAACACGAGGCGAATATTTCCAGTAACAAAGTGTCAATTTCGTATTAAGACTGTTTGCCAACGAATCTGATTCATGCATCTACATATACCTACCTAAATAAAAATCAAATGGTGTTCTTTGGTAAACGCATCACTTGAGAACGGCTGGACCGATTTGGCTATTTTATCGATTGGTCATAATAATCCGAATAAGGTTTTTAGTCAAAGACAAATTCGAAAAAATTTTCGAATTTGTTTCGAAAAGTGTTTTTTTTTTCTATGGGACTTGTGTATCAAATCAAGATTGATTTCCATTAGCTTTTCACAAATTCACAAAAAGATGACAAATAAATTAATTATTTGTACAAAACTACTCATAGTTAACAATAAAACCAAACTATTATTTTATAGTAGAAATATTTTTTGCCATAAAATGGTGGAAAAGTATACCTAAATACGATTGCTATCTTACTAAGCAGAGAAGAATGAAGAGTTTCGCAACAATGTACATAACTAAACTCCTGAATTGCCATAAGGACATGTCGAATATCGAGTGTTAAAAGTGGCATTAAAAGTTTCAAACCCTTTTAAGCAGGGACACTTTTTATGCCAAGATAAAAGCCTTAGGCGCAAGACCCACCAACGGAGAGGCATGCCACGGAGGTGCAGTCTCTTATTGATAACTAGCTGACTCCCGCAACTTCGTCAGCGTAGATATAGGTTTTTATATATCAGATCGGATCGGATCTCATAATTCTTTTATGTACCTAAACTTAATGTAGCCTAAGTTACTCCTTATAACATTGAAAGTTCCATTAAAATCGATCCAGCCGTTTTGGAGATAAGCTGGAATAAATAGACAGATCGACACACATAAATTTAAACGCACACCAGTTTAAAATATGCCTAACATTTAAAGATCCGGGTCCCAAGTTATTTGAACCCAATACTGAGGCTTGTAATGTCTGTCATTTCTGAACTAAAAAACCTATGACCTTGAAATATTTACGGGACAATACATAAAGTACTACCTTTCTAACAAAAAAAGAATGAGTGAAATCGAACAACGCGTTAATGAATTACAGCTAAATACACATTTTAACTTTTATCCCCTCTCCCAAGGGAACTGTGCTGAATTTCGGGATAAAAAGTACCCTATGTCCTACCTCGGAGTATAAACTCAAATCGTACCAAGTTTCATTCGAATCCATCCAGTAGTTTCGGCGTGATGCGCGGCCAAGATACAGACAGACAGACAGACAGACAGACAGACAGACAGACAGACAGACAGAAAGACAGACAGACAGACAAAAATGAAACAAATTGCAGTTTTGGCTTCAGTATCGATTATAGAGTGCCCTCCAATAAAAATTTTCAAAATATCTTCAATGTACAGAATTGGATCTGTTACAGTTTTATTATATTATAGAAGATAGATAGCCTAAACTCAGCTTTAATTTTACTCTGCCATACGAGCGTTACTTGTCTTATTTTCATCGTACCCACCTTTGACGATCTCTCTTTGGCGTGCGTAGTGGTGAGTGCAGTGGTCTTCTAACTGATGATATTCTAGACTCTTTTTCCGGCAGGGGCAATTTGGTAAATTTACAATTTTTAAATTGTTTGTTGTTAAAGACTTAGCGCCAAGCAATTCACCGTCCCGTTACGAGGACGAGTGAGAGTTACGAGTTACCACCCGGTGAGATCGCAATCAAAGTTTAAATTGTCATCGATTTAGAAAAGACACCAAGTGAATAACAATGAAAATCCGCGTATACGCTGGCCCAGTAGCAGCTGGTAATTCTGACTTTACTGAAATTAGGACTAACTTGAGAATGTAATAAAATCGTTACCAACATTAAAAGTAACTATACGTATATAGAGGTACCAGATATACATATAACCCCTTTGGAATTAAGAAAAATTTTGGTTCAATAAAGCAACGCTGCGTCTAACATCGAATAACAATACACGGAAGCCTTCTTTGCAACTGACGAAAACCGCATTACTTTTTAATTTGAAACGTTGGGTTCTGTAGAGACTTTATTAAGGGCGTATCTCGCTTTCGCCCCATACGCCCTTTGCGCAAGGTATTTTTTATTCATTCCTTGGGATTCATACGGGAGTACGCGCGCCCTCGTGTACCTTTTAGATGTTTTTTTTTTTTTCATTTGAGATCGCGTTTGGTCTAGAAAAATAGAAGTTCTCCCTTTTTAGTATCACGCCCGTTTGGAAAGCGGTTTGCTTATCGTTTTTGCGTCCGTTCCTTAATGTGTTTTATCGATTGGCTGCTTGTAACAGAAAAAATAATATAATTTGTGTATGGTGACGTGTTGTGATGTTGCTACCGAGATGATGTTTTATCATCGGTTAAAGAATAATGTCCTACGAAAATAAAAAGTGATATATTTGTACACGCAGTTCATTAAATACTAGTGGACCCGGCAGACTTCGTTCTGCCCGGTGACATACCGACATCGGCTCCACCTACTGAGGCCCGGTAGGTTACATGTACCTACTCGGTAATTGTGTTTTCAAACCATCCAGGAACCCATTGAAATATACACACAAAATTTCATACAAATAGGTCCAGCCGTTTAGGAGGAGTTAGGTGACAAACACACGTATGGAAGAATTATATAGGTACGGGTGAGAGAGTTTACCGTATCCACGCGACGGGATGTTTGACAGTTACGAAACTAATAAATAACGGAAAATATTTTTCCTTTTATTTTATTTTTTCGTCAATTTTCCAATGTTTTTAATAGTTATTCTGCTATTCGGGATGGAGAAAAATACAACAAATCAATAATCATGAAAATCGCTCCAAACGTTCTCGAGTTATAAGTGTTCGAACTAACACGACTTTGTTTTATATATATAGATTTAGATTTATTGAGCTAACTATACTTCGACTTTTAATTGTATGCAGTAATGTGAAGTTTCGTGGGTTGTCACTTTTTAACGAAAATAAAATAGGGATGGGGTACAGGTGATTGATTTGAATCATTCAATTATTTTATTCAAATTAAAGTTTTTATTTTAAGTAATTATTATATTTTATGTACAAAAGTTACATATATATATTTATATATATAGTATATATATAAATACGTATATCTTTAATATATAAAACAAAGTCTCGTTTGTTCGAACACTTATAACTCGAGAACGGCTGGACCGATTTTCATGGTTTTTGATTTGTTGTATTTGTCTTCGTCCCGAATAGCAGAATAACTGTTAAAAATATTGGAAAATTGACGAAAAAATAAAAGAAAAAACATTTTCCCATACAAAATGTTCATGGGTTTCGTAACTGTCAAACATTGAATGTTCATCCTGTCGATACGGATTTCTCTCACCCGTACCGATATAATTCTTCTGTACTTTTTCCTAAAGGGCTGGACTGATTTGGATGAAATTTTGTGTGTATATTTCAATGGGTTCCTGGATAGTTTGAAAACACTATTACCCGCTAAGTACAGCTAACCTATTGGGTCTTGGTAGGTGGCGCTGATATTGGTATGTCACCAGGCAGGACGACGTCTGCCGAGACCGCTAGTATATTAACTAGGACCGCTAATATATATATATATATATATATATATATATATTAGCGGTCCTAGTTATTAAGGTAAAATTTAAGGTATTTTAATTAAGGTAAATTCAAAATGAAACAGAATAGAATAGAAAATAAAAGTTTTTTATTCAAATACACTTTTAGATATACTTTTGAATCGTCAATTGAATCACTGGTTCGGAATGCCATTCCAACCGAGAAGAACCAGCAAGAAACTCGGCGGTTGCTCTTTTTTTACCCGACTGGGTATATGTGTTTCACCTGTGTGTATGTATGTCCATTCCTATGTCCGCTTGTAACTAATCAATGGCTCAACGGATTTTGATAATTAATGATACGTCATTAAATTTGTCTCGATGACGCGATTGTCAATGGGTACCTAAATTTTAAAAAAATCAAAATCGCGGACTTTATGCGCTTTATTGTGCGAGCTGAAAAAAAAATTTTCTTCATGACCCTCGAGTGGGGTATCAAAATAAAGGGATTCAAAAGGCAAATACGAAAATGTGTACAATTTATATATTTGGAAACAATTTGGAGTGATAAATCGTATAAAATGACCGTTTCCTATGTCAGTTCGTAACTACTTAACGGCTCAACCAATTTTGATAAATTATACGTCATTGGATTTGTCTTGTTGAATGTTACTAAGTACATAAAAATCATAAAAAATCAAAATGGCGGATTTTATGCACTTTAATGTGCAGGCTGAAAAAAATTACTAAAAGGCCAGTACGAAAATGTATACAATCTATATGTTTTAAATCATTTTGGAGTGACAAATCATGAAAAACAAAATAAATAACAACTACACTGTAAGTGGTACGGTGGTAGTTTATTAATTTTTTAGTTCTTTTTGTAGCATGGCAGTCGGGTTTTTTTAATTTTTAAATTATAGCTTGTTAAAATAACAATATCAATATAACAATTCTATGTTAAGTACATGACTGAATTGCCGTCTCGCGCATTCCTGGAACGAGTCAAATCTACCCTTTTTTCACTTATAATACAATCTTCAATTATATAATATGCTTTTTTATGAGCATACTTTTAATATAGTTCTTAAACTCGTGTAAAGGCAAGTCTAGGATTGCTCGTGGAATTTTATTGTAGAACATTACGCCCATTATCACAAACGACTTTCGGACCTTCTTGAGGCGGATTCCATACGACATAATACTATGTAAATATGCAAAATAAACAATTTTTCCAGTTTCTACATCTGTTAACTGTCAATTCTTCCTAACAGCGTAAGCAGCAAAGTTGAGCAAGTGTTGCTATATGGGTGCCTCATTAAATCTTTGCATCTAGGGTTATTCCCAAGAACACAGTTGTGTCCTCTGTTTTCAATGGCTCACCACTTATCTTTAAATTTTTGCTAGTAACATGACACTTGGTTCTTTTTTAATTTAAAAGTAGATTGTTTTGTAGTAAACCAGTGTGAAACTTGAGATAAAGTGTTATTTACATCGTCAAAATTGTCTTCAGTTCTATCGACTTTAAAAATTAAAAACGTATCGTCAGCAAATAGTACTATATCGCAAGCATTTTTGACAAAATGTGGTAAGTCATTAATATATGAATGGCCCTAGAATAGAGCCTTGGGGAACACCCATTACTGAGGCTGATCCGGAAGACTTAACATCATTTATACATACTCTTTGTATGCGATCACTGAGATAGGAGGCAGGGTTTTCAGGGTTCATGTATGTTTGTATGTTGTACCATAACTTCTATATATGCCGGAACCGATTTTGATGAATAAGGTAGGTATCGTTAGAATCTTTAGCTTATTCTAGGTGACATAGGCTAGTAAAATTTAAGAAAAAATGATGTGATGACCATGGTCCCGCATTAAAGACTAAAGTTGAAAAAAAATAATTAAAAATCAGATTAAGTTCATAATCATTATCTATTTTTTTTTATTCAACTACAAGTTAGCCCTTGACTGCAATCTCACCTGATGGTAAGTGATGATGCTGTCGAAGACGGAAGCGGGCAAACTTGAGAGAGGTATGCATACCCCTGATCGGTTTTTACACGGCATCGTACCGGAACGCTAAATCGTTTGGCGGCCGGCCGGCACAGCTTTGCCGGTCGGGTGCTAACCAGCCACGGCCCACGGTTAAAGCCTGCCACCAGACAGGACCAAAGACAATTTAGAAATTATAAAATCCCAACTTGCCCCTGCCAGGAATCGAACCCGGGACCTCCCACTTATAAGCACTTACGAGCACGAAGTAATCAATGTAAAAATATTAATATTATGTATTGTAAATAAAATAAATAAAAAAAATAAATAAAAAAAAGACCAAAACCACTGCGCCAGGGAGGTCAAAATCATCTAGAAAATTATAAGTAGATTCCAAAAATATGTAAATATGTTATTATAATGTTAAATATATTTTTTTCTGAATAACTAGTAGGTATTCTTTTAAAATTTTTTTTTTTTTTTGTAATAAAAGGGCAGTAGCAACTTAGCATGTTAACTATGACAGAATATATCGTCAACACACATAGAAGTACTATTTCTATTATTGCAATAGAAATAGTACTTCTTAATTTTTTTTTCAATTAAAGCTCATATTATAATTAATTGTACCAATAGGATGCGTTTGCCACAAAAAGTCAAGATGACAAAATTGTTAATTTGGCTTTTATACGTAGGAGCCATCGATTTACTTAATAGATAAATAAAATTATGATGATAATGAAAGAGTAACTTTGAACGAAACTTTTGTGAATGAAATTGAATGAATTGAACGTATCACATCACTATAGAAATGGGGTTGGCAACATTATTTTACGAAATGACATTAGGAAACGTCAGATTACTGCAGATAATTAAAAGTTTGACTATAGTTCGTATTTTTGTTACAGGTATGTGCCTTAACCTGACGAAGTCAAAAGAAGAACCAGGAATACCTACTACGCGAAGGAAATTATCGAGTTTTAAAAAGAAACATTGTAGAAGTTTGAACCAGAATTTACTACCTCGTCAACTTTAAAGACTTAGGCTTAGATACATTTTATACCCTTTATGACTATGAAATCGAATTGCATCAGCTAATGAAAAGTATACCTATACACCTCAAAGGCATAAGTGTCGAATTACCTATTTTGCAAAAATAGCTTTTAAAATGATCGTGATATGATTTTTTTTGCTGCGTCGATCTATCTAGTCAATGTGTAAATATTGTTTACCGTTACGAAGACATTATGATGATGCATAGGTAAGCATCTACACAGGCATGTAACTCATATAATCAGAGCCATTTGAATTCATATTAAATAACCCATTTGCTTCCCTTTATTTTCTGTTTCGCTTACAAAATCTTCGTGTTTAACAGAAGCGTAAAGGCCTTTTTCGGGGTCTGAACTTTAAGTATAAGAGATTATACGTTGTGTTATATAAATGAGCCTCAATGAGTCATACAAAAATATTTTTTGTCTCCTCAAATTGGAAAAAAACTATTCTAAGGTAGTAAGTAAGTAATAGAACCACATAATGCTCCGGATTTATAAGATGGAAGTAGGTACTTGGATAGTAAGTGTGATGACGTTGCAGAAGCTCTGCCGGCCACTGACAGCTGGCTAGGTTTAATTTTCCGCTCTGGAGCCTAACAGGCGGTTGGAAGTCGCGAAGACGTCCCATTTTCACTTCAACTATACGCATCTAGGAATCCTTAGTTAAGTATACAAAAGGTTCTCTTCATTGTTTGATTATTTGAAATCTTGTCTGTTAGAGTATTCAAAGCAAATACTTATAGTAACTACTTGTATAACGGGCACAAAACTATGTTTTTCTTTTTGGTTTTGACCAAAATTTGGAGTTGCATGAGCATTGCAGCGTTATGGGAATATTAAGAAGTTTCATTAATCTATACTAATTACTAATAAATAAAATTGAAGTGTCTGTCTGTAATTTCGAAATAACTACCACATATTAAGCTCATATGGTTATTTGAACGATACCATAACCGAATCACACGTTTTTAAAATTTTTGTCTGTCTGTCTGTCTGTTTGAACGGGCTAATCTTCGGAACGGCTGAACCGATTTTGACGGGACTTTCACAGACAAGTAGAGGATTAACCAAGGAGTAACATAGGCTACTTTTTTAACCGACTTTCAAAAAAGGAGTTGTGTTGAAATCGGTAAATACAGATGTTAAAAACGCCCTGATAGTTATTTTCGCTGCGCGCGATCGCGACGGCCGACGCGGACGCTCGCGCTCCCCGCGCCGCGCCACGCGCCCCTGCGCCCTGCGCCCGCCGTACGCTGTACCGCGGTACGCCGCCGCGCGGCGGGGGGCGGGTGGACCAGAAATCTACTTATCCCTCAGGATTTGTGAAAAATCGAAATTCACGCGGGCGAAGCCGCGGGCAATAGCTAGTTAAAAAATATAGGTAGGTAGGTGCTATTTAAAAATAATGTAGTTTTGATGATGTTTAAAGAACCAGTGGTAAAATCACAGAATAATCATTAATTTCGTGTTTAAGAGTTATTTTCCTGTATCTTCAGTTCAGTATGTTTTCAATAAAGCTAAAAGAAAGGAAACGAAGAATTACACAGTTCTGCAGTAAATTTTCTGCACGAATATGCAAAATAAAAGGAAGTCAACAATTTCGAGTGAAACTCTCTAATTGTGCCTAATATCACGTTACACTTAGCGTAATAAATTTATTTTATTATTTATTTAGGAGAGAATACATTTCGTATGTATAAAAGGGACAGATAGAGGAATTTGTAATGAACGTAACGTGAGAGCCGGGAGTCGATGACCTCTCGTTTAGGGTGCCACCCTAAGGGTTGAGTTCGGAAAGCAGTAGGCGGTTTATTTCGTTGCATTTTCTAATTGAATCGTTCGTTCTACTTGTGTAATCAAACTTTGTTCACATCTTGATCCGCTTTACGGCGTGTCATGCTGAATTTATATTAATTAACGTTAAACATTTTTGGTTATTAGCTGTAATCAGGCCAATACAAATGTAAATGGAACCAATTTTTTGCGTGTACCTATGTATACCTATGTATATGAAAGTGTATATATTACTTACTTGTGTAGTTGTTAAGATTATGTGTGGATGTTAAGATAAGCTGTGATAGCCTAGTGGTTAGGACGACCGACTTCTAATCGGAGGTCGTGGGTTCGATCCTGGGCACGCACCTCTAACTTTTCGGAGTTATGTGCGTTTTAAGTATTTAAATATCACTTGCTTTAACGGTGAAGGAAAACATCGTGAGGAAACCTGCACGCCTGAGAGTTCTCCATAACGTTCTCAAAGGTGTGTGAAGTCTGCCAATCCGCTTGGCCAGCGTGGTAGACTATGGCCAAAACCCTTCTCACTCTGAGAGGAGACCCGTGCTCTGTTGATCATGATGATGATGATGATGTAGTTGTTAAGTGTACATTATCTTACAAGTCACGGCAAATAAGTCTAGCGCTGACCTTCAATGCGCAGAAGTCGAAAATGAGGTATCTCGGGTGGTGAGGGCGTCGCGGGGAGGGTGTGGGGATCGTTCGTAAGCACTGATTAGCTCTCGCGGATTCCTCGTAAGCGCTGATTGGCTCTCCAATTGTATTGTGTCCCGCTCAAACGCACGACGCTGCGCGCACTTGAAGGTCACCGCTCGACTTACGTGCCGGGGGTTATACTTTGTGTCTCCAAAAAAAACATTGTCTATGTTAATGAATCAGCTTCATACGCGCGGGTTACCCGTGAAAAATCACTTTAGTGATAAGGCCACCCTTGCACCCTAGCACAATTGTCATATCCACGTTAGCCCTTGACTGCGATCTCACCTGATAGTCATTGATTATGCAGTCTAAGGTGGAAACGCGGGCTTACCTGAAAGAGGTAAGTATGGCAATTTAAACTCGTACCTCAGTTTCTACGCGGCATCGTACCGGAACGCTAAATCGCTTAACTCGCTAGTCCACGGATTTGCCAGTAGCTACGGCTAAAGATTTCCACAAGACTTACTTTTATCTCTATGTGTATGTTTTGTTACAGTAGATTTTTCGAAGACTAAGTACTAATTTTGTTGTAACAATAACATTTTTGGTAAAAAAATTACGAAGAATATTTGATATGTTTACATATGATTTTATGGGACACTCACTTCTAAAATTGCGTTCACGCTTGCTTATAAATTTTTATGATCCGTTGCGCCCAACAAGTGCATGTTAGTGAAACAAACATTGCTTGTTTGCTCAATCGGACCAGCCCTTTATGTGTCCGGTTGAAATCGGACCGAACCGGTTTCAAAACCGGGCGCTACTGGTGCGTGAAATGCTCTTATGCGGGGTGTGCAAGCCTCATGTACTGTGATGTTGTGTTCAAATGCAGAATAGGCGCATACATTAGACACAGCATGAAACAAAAAAAAACCATACGGTTAGCACACGTCGAATCGACGCTTTCAAGCGTCTAAAATATCTTTATAAGTTGACAAAATGAGAATTGTAAGAACTGTTATACATTTAAGTATGTACCTTATGAGCCTTATCCACAGTGAAAGTTGTAGACTTTTTGTATACTAACTGAACTCAAAGAAGTTAAAAGTACAAGACGTATGTACACAAAAGTGATTGTACTTACATATAAGTTTATAATTTAGAAGCTAAATTTTGAAAGATAGTAAGCAGAATAAAATTGAAAAAAAAAAACTTCTGAAAGCCTAAGAGCCTACGCACACGGCGTATTTTCTAAGCGCAGATGACGCTTCAAACGCGAGTTACACCCGAGTCAGTCGCAGCCAGAGAAACCTTTCCAGACGTCCAAAATTCAGTCACGCGTTTGTGTAAATACAAATTCATACAATGGCGTGCATCCCCCTCCACTCAATTACAACGCAATGCTTGCTCGTGTTCCTCGTTGGTCTGGTGGTTAGCGTATTCGACTGCAGATCACGAGGTCCCGGGTTCGATTCCCGGGTCGGGTAAACAATTGTTAGGTATTGGGTTTTTCTGTCAAGAAATTCTCAGAGTTGGTAGTTGTCGGTGATTCACCCCCGTGCCTCGGAGAGCACGTTAAGCAGTCGGTCCCGGTTATTGTCACTATCATGTGACAATATAGTCGTTAAAGCCCGCTAACCCGCATTGGAGCAGCGTGACGGGTCTAAGCTCTAAATCCCTCGCTCCTATGAGAGAGGAGGCCTGTGCCCAGCAGTGGGACGTTATAAGGCTGTAGTGGTGGTGGTGGGCTTGCTGGTGTTTGTATGGATACTAACGCAACAATCTCCTTTTGTGACTGAAATGGCGAATGCGCGTTCGTAAAAAGCCCGTTTTCTGCGTGTGAAAATTATATGACGTTCGCATGCAGACAAAACGCAAACAAAATACAGATAGTAAACTACCAGTTTCGAAATTGTATCCGAACCTCAGGTAAACAAACACTGTGGTGTATTGCCACTCTAAAATTTCGGCGTCCTTTGAAATGGACAAAATGAAGAGGTACCTGTCAGGGCACCGCGTGGTACACCGTATAACAGATCCAATCAACGCGTTAAAGGAATGTACACACCGAACACGGTGTAAGTGCCGCCTGTTACCGAGTATACATAGATCGACCAGAATCTCATGAAAAATAGGGAAATGAAATTCAAAGGTTAGCAACACTACGGCTGCCCTAGCGATAAACAAAGTAACTGACATTTTTTGTGAAATTGACTTTTTTCATTAAAAAAAGTTTTATGTCGAGTAGTTTTTTACCACAGTTTAATATTTCAAATAACTTGAACCGTTTACTGAAATTTAAATTGCCCAAACAAAGTAACTGCACTCACTAACCCGGAATATAAATGCAAAAACCAAGTAAACAACAAGCACAACACAAAAACAAAGACGTAATTGGATGTTGATTACTTTGTTTTTGTATTTAAAATGCAGTTGCTTGATTTTTTGTTTCGTGAAACGATCCCAGGTAAGGTGTTCTGAATGTAATTACTTTGTTTATCTCTAGGGCAGCCGAGTTAACCTAGTGTTGCTTACTACAAAATTTAATTTCCCTATTTTTCATGAGATTCTGGTCGATCTTTACCGACAAACGGGATAGGCTTTAGGCTATAAAGGTAGACACTTTCTTATTTGCCAAAATATTTTTCTTTACTGAAGGTAGTACGGTATCTAGTCAATTACATTACTGTTTTATAGGTAGACAAGAAAATCGAGCATCGAAAAACTTTAATAATATTAAATGTTTCATTCCGTCACTGCGTCAGAGTTGATTGAATTTAAGTTTAGGTATGTAGTCAAAAAAAGCTGTGATAGCCTAGTGGTTAGGACGACCGACTTCTAATCGGAGGTCGTGGGTTCGATCCCGGGGCACGCACCTCTAACTTTTCGGAGTTATGTGCGTTTTAAGTATTTAAATATCACTTGCTTTAACGGTGAAGGAAAACATCGTGAGGAAACCTGCATGCCTGAGAGTTCTCCATAACGTTCTCAAAAGGTGTGTGAAGTCTGCCAATCCGCTTGGCCAGCGTGGTAGACTATGGCCAAAACCCTTCTCACTCTGAGAGGAGACCCGTGCTCTGTAGTGAGCCGGTAATGGGTTGATCATGATGATGATGTGGTCAAATAGAAATAACAGCAGACAAGAAACAATGATGTATATTATCATAGACAAAATAATTTTGCTATCTCAGAAGGCCAAAAGTTGAATTGAAAGCATCGTTTTGATTTTGGGAAGTCTAAGTTCTGAGTTTAAGAATTAGTAGAATTTCAGTATGTACTTTTATACTACCAGTAGGTCCTTTCAAAATCATGCAATATACTTAGATCCATTACGTGTAGTGTACGAAGACGCAGGAGTGCGGGCACAGTATGTCCTCCGATGATATTTTTCCTTATAGTGTATATCTGTGGTAGATTCAGTTGACTATTCAAAAGTACTTGTAAAAGTTTATTTGAATAAAAAACTTTTCTGTTCCATTCTATTCTATTCTATTCTATCTTCCCATGTACGAGTATAAGTTTATGTAAGACTAGCCGACCCCTGCGACTTCGTCCGCCTGGATATAGGTTTTATATAGGATCGGATTGGATCCCATAATCCTTTTTTGAACCTAAACTAAATGTAGCCTAAGTTACTCCTTATAACATCACCTATCTGCCATTGAAAGTTCCATCAAAATTGATCCAGCCGTTTCGGTAATTAGCTGGAACAAATAGACAGATCGACAAACATAAATTTAAACGCACACCAGTTTAAAATAAGCCGTACGTTCAAAGATCCGGGTCCCAAGTTATTTGAACCCAATAAATGTCTGTCATTTCTGAACTAATAAACCTATGACCTTGAAATATTTACGGGACAATACTTAAAGTACTACCTTTCTAACAAAAAAAGAATGAGTTAAATCGAACTACGCGTTAATGAATTACAGCTAAATACATGTTTTAACTTTCTTCCCCTCTCCCTAGGGAACCGTGCTGAATTTCGGGATAAAAAGTATCCTATAACCTACCTCGGAGTATAAACTCAAATCGTACCAAGTTTTATTCGAATCCATTCAGTAGTTTCGGCGTGATGCGCGGCCAAGATACAGACAGACAGACAGACAGACAGACAGACAGACAGACAGACAAAATGAAACAAATTGCAGTTTTGGCTTCAGTATCGATTATAGAATGCCCTCCAACAAAAATTTTCAAAATATCTTCAATGTACAGAATTGGATCTGTTACAGTTTTATTATATTATAGATAGATACCCATTGGTATAACATCCAATGTGCAAGAATGTACGGTTACAAGCAGCATGCTTTGGTGCTCGTAGTAGAGTTCTCCTATTAACGGATTTATTGACCTAACCTGATACCAAGCTTTGAAGTGGACATTTGAATATCTGTGCTATTTAGTGCACTTTGGGGACATCGGAATTGATGGTCTTTAGGTTGTAATTATAGTGCTGGGACTGGTAGTTGCGAGTTTATTTTTTAAGGACCATTTTTGGTATCCACCAGCACATCTCGTATATTTTTGATCTAAGTAAAAGATGCATAGATGTTAAAAATCCGTGTGGTAATTTAACATTTACTCCTTACCCTCTCACTAAACTAACCTAACCTATACTTAAACTAAAGTGACTAGTTTAAAATTAGTGCTATCCTTATCCGCAGGGAGCATTGTGAAAGAGATAGGAATACATTTAGATCTGTCAAGTTAGTTAGGTTTAGAGATTGTGTGCATCAGAATTAGCACATCACATTATGATGTTACCTAACATTATCCTCTCCAAAACGCAACGAGAATAAAGCAAAAAACATAATAATTTCGATAAAATTCCTAATGAAAAATGTACTACATATAGTATGTATTATCTTGTATGTATTGTATTGTATGTATTCTCCCCACAAGAATACAAACATTAAACGAAACACGACCCATACACAAATATTGGGTACAATAATACAATTTTAATTCTTCTCATACATTTCGACCGTCGACCTAGTAATACAATAACGGCAGCTGATGTCAAGCACGACTGTGTCATAAGGGCCGTAATTACAAAAGTTTGACCTCGCAACATGGCGCGACTCTCATAGTTTTGGGCTATTGGTCCGGTCGGACTTGGAATTGTAAACACGGCTTACTCGTAACTTTTCTTCTCGCAATTCGGTATGCTTAGTCCCAATTTTTACATAGTAACAACGATGATCGAAATTCGAGTATCGACACACAATGACTTCAGAGCAAAATGAACCCAAAGACTCTTATTTTAAAGTCGTAATTCAATAGTTCCAATATCTATTTTACAAACATTTCTGCTTGGGGCGCTGGCTGTTTTCGAATGCTGAATGTATTGGCGAACTCAAACCTTAATATAAGCCATTTTAGGTTCATTTTACTCTGAAGCCATTGTGATTCGATCAGTGGGTCTACCATCAACTATAATCGCGACTCAATTTAAAGATCTAAACTAAACTGAACGTTACGCTACGCTATTTCGTACCATGAACTCTTTTATCCGACCAATAGACGTCATGACGTCATGAACGAAACAAAAATCAGCCAAGTGCGAGTCGGGCCTCACTCTTTCAGGGTTCCGTACATAATTATGAACAATATAATATTTTGGGTCTAAGAAATATTTAATTTCCGAGCTAGACATCGCAACAAACCGTGAAAGAAAAACCCAAAAAATGTTCGTTTATTTTGGTCACAGCTTATAAACTATTTAATAAATCGTTGTTTTCAGTATTTGTTGTTTAAATAGAGCATATAGTACATAATATACTGAAATATCATATTCCCAACTAGTTTAGTTTTTGAGATAGCCCCCGTCACAAAAATGGTCTAAAACTGACAACTTTGATGGCCTCCCATTCCCTTATTTTTTGAGATAAAAATTAAAAAAATATATATTTGTACTCTACTTAATAAGCTCTAAACAATGATACCCCACAAGCTAGGGTAAAGAAAAAAATTTTTTTTCCGGCTCCTTTTTCATGTATGGGAGCCCCCCTGAAAAATAATTTAATTCAATTTCTAATTCAATATTTGATTTTGGGTTAACGTTTTACATTAAATACCAAAATTTCAGGTTTGTAACTCATTTCGTCTGCGAGCTACAGACCTGTGACCGGCGGACAGACGGACAGACAGACGAGTGACATTAATAGGGCTCCGTTTTTTACCCTTCGGGTACGGAACCCTAAAAACCTAGTATAAAAATATAGAAACAAAAAGATACTTCATGGCACGAATTCAATGCGATTTATTTTAAGCGCCGATATTGAATAGCATCAGATTATAGTAGGCCTTCAGTAGTATACTATAAAGTTTTGGAGCGCTGCAAAGTGAGACTAAGCATACAGTAATTGATAAAGGATTCGACCGTGGATTGATGACGGTTCGAACGTATCCCGACAGCCGACATGCCCAGCAGCGCAAGGTGTATATTTATACGAGTATATAATAAAATATATGATTGTCAAAATGTTGAATCTTCTATAGCTATCTGTGATACATATTTAAAAAGTCCTGACTCCTGACTGACCGACTCATTGACTGATCTATCAACGCATAGTGTAAACTACTGGGGTTAGTTGGATTTATGACGTGGAAGTTCCAACTCTAAGAGGGTTTAATAGGAGATGAAAGTTTATATTATGAAAGTCCGTCATTCTTCAAGTTATGTCCATGATGCTATTCCATGGGCTTTCGATTGAAAATGAAGGGTATTTCAAGATTGTTAGAAATATGGGTTCCAAGTGGCGTCTCCAAGCGTCTCCAAGCGGCGTTCTACGGTTTCAGTTTACGATTGCTATAGAATATAATTATTATCTATTATAGAAGAAGGTATCGTCTAATGAACTGGATTGTCTGAAGAGGGGATTCGGGGATTATTTTGAAGTAGTTATTTCATTTAGGCTATTGTGTCTGAAATATTAATATTGTTACTTGTATCATGTACCTTTTGCTACGTTTATATTAAACATCGGTGTATTCTTTCATGGGTAATTCAATAATAGTAGATAGGTATTTGATGATTTGGTAAAATATTACCTATTTTTTAAGAAATAATTATTATTTCGGTTGGATTATAAAATTGGATAACATTTATTTTACTAAGGCTATGATAATGATAATTATTATATACCTAATTAATTATGTGCGTCCGTTGTCTTGAAGGTGCATAAATCTTTGCTAAAATAGGTATCAATTGTGGTGATGGCTTAATTTATGGCATATTTTGCTGCAACAATGTATGTAAGCCATTATTTCGGCAATCAGAAGTGATTGTGATCGTCTACAATATGCCAATCAGAAGCGATTGCGATCGTCTACAATAATAGTCATAGTAGGTATAGTAGTAGATAGATTCGTTCTAGAATTATTTCAGGTTCCACATATTCTTATATTCAATCCATAAAGTTAATTTCCTGATACTCGTAGGACTTAAGTGCTCTTGAGAGAAGTAGGACATTCACCATTAGGTAATTATTGTTCAAACGGTTCAAACGATTCCAAAGACATGACCTAAAAACCATTCCATGTATCCGAAGAAAGCGTTCATCGTATAAATTAATAGTAATTGACAGAGGAACATGACAAACGAGGCGCCGTATCCGAGGTGTGTAGATACTAAAGGCTGAAACAAACAGAACGCGCAGCAGAAATGCGGGGCATGTCTAATGCAGCACAAAATGCGCGACGCAAACGCGGGAAGACGGCGATGGCAACGCGGCCCGGCTCAGAGGCCTTATGCCGACTTTGTGAACGATGATCGAAATTCGAGTATCTTCACACAATGATTTCATTGTCAGAGCAAAATTAACCTAAAGACTCTTATTTTAAAGTCGTAATTTAGTGCAGTCAAATTTGACTCCAAAAGTGGCTAAAATCGCAAACGAACGGCTAGTTCTGATTTTTTAATATGTTGTTAGGACCACTACCAGTAGTGTAAATCCAATTTTGCAGCTTCGAAAGACCTGTGCTAACTTTGCAGCACTCGAAAAACCACGAAATTTTCGCACTACTTTTGGTTTTTTCAATATAAGTCCTAAACTATGGGTTTAAAAAAAAAATATTATATATACGTTTTTAAAGAAGATTAAAATTGCTACAATTTAAGATCAAAACTAGCTCTTTAAATTCAATATTTGCTGAGATACAGCTCTCCAAAAATTGACAATTAATTCCGAAAAAGTGAAATTTTAAGATTTGGTCAATTTTAAACCCCGATATCGGGGAAAATACTCATTTTACGGGTAAAGTTAATTGAAAAGATGTTGTAGTAAATATAATTAGCTTTAATTTAAACACTTAACGACGTCTGTAGCCCATATAGTTTACTTATAAATCCTAAAAGTTTAAAAAATGGGAAAATTGCAGTTATCTCTTCAGTTTGTTTTGAATGTAGTTTGAAAGAAAAAACCATGTACACCCACAAGAAATATGTATTAAAACTATTACTAAGTATTTATATTTAGTATTTATAATGTTATTTATTCAAGAAAAAAATTATTTATATTATTATTGATATTTATTGATTTTTATGAAACATATTAACCTGTATTAAAAGGACATTATGAGTTCCGAGCAATATAAGTCGTAAACTACGCTTTTTTTTAAATATGTTCTATACATTTTTAAAGTAAACTAAAATTGCTACAATTTGACACCAGAACCAGTTTTGTAACTTCAATACTTGCCGAGATACAGCTCTCCTAAAATAGAACTTTTTCCAAAAAAAGTGAAAATTTAAGATTTGGTCAATTTTCGACCGCCATCTTGAGGATAATACTCATTTTATGGGTAAAATTATAGTCAAAATGTTGTAGTAAATCTAATTAGCTTTAATTTAAGGGTGGAACGACGTCTCTAGGCCATATAGTTTTACTCACAAACCTTAATGAACAATTATAACCAAAAATAATATCTTTGTAATGCAGGTTAATATGCTTCATAAATATCAATAAAATAAGATAAATAAATTTTTTTTTTCATAAATAACATTATGAATACTATAGTAATAGATTAAATGTACATTTCTTGTGGATGTTCATGGTTTTTCCTTTCAAGGTACTCACAAACCAAACTAAGCAGAGCAAATTTACGAAAATTGTTTTCCCATTTTTTGGACTTTTAAGATTTGTGAGTAAACTATATGTCCTAGAGATGTCGTATTACCCTTAAATTAAAGTTAATTAGATTTACTATAACATTTTTACCTATAATTCTACACATAAAATGAGTATTATCCCCAAGATCGCGGTCGAAAATTGACCAACTCTTAAATTTTCACTTTTTTTTAAAAAGTTCAATTTTAGGAGAGCTGTATCTCGGCAATTATTGAAGCTACAGAACTGGTTCTGATGTCAAACTGTAGCAATTTTAGTCTACTTTAAAAATGTATAGAAAATATTAAACAAAAATGCGTAGTTTACGACTTATATTGCTCGGAACTCATAATGTCATTTTAATACAGATTAATATGTTTCATAAAAATCAATAAATATCAATAATAATATAAATATTTTTTTTCTTGAATAAATAACTTTATAAATACTTAATTTAAATACTTAGTAATAGTTTTAATACATATTTCTTGTGGATGTACATGGTTTTTTCTTTCAAATTACATTCAAAACAAACTAAAGAGAAAACTGCAATTTTCGCATTTTTTAAACTTTTAGGATTTGTAAGTAAACTATATGGGCTACAGACGTTGTTTAGTGTTTAAATTAAAGCTAATTATATTTACTACAACATCTTTTCAATTAACTTTACTCGTTAAATGAGTATTTTCCCCGATATCGGGGTTTAAAATTGACCAAATCTTAAAATTTCACTTTTTTGGAATTAATTGTCAATTTTTGGAGAGCTGTATCTCAATAAATATTGAATTTAAAGAGCTAGTTTTGGTCTTAAATTGTAGCAATTTTAGTCTACTTTAAAAAAGTATAGAAAAATATTTTTTTAGAAACGCATAGTTTAGGACTTATATTGAAAAACCCAAAAAAGGTGCAAAAATTTCGTGGTTTTTCGAGTGCTACAAAATTAGCACAGGTCTTTCGAAGCTGCAAAATTGAATTTAGACTACTGGTAGTGGTCCTAACAACATATTAAAAAATCAGAACTAGCCGTTCGTTTGCGATTTTAATGTCAAATTTGACTGGCGTAATTCAATAGTTCGAATATTTATTTTACAACATTTGCTTGGGGCGCTGGCTGTTTTCGAATGCTGAATGTATTGGCGAACTCAAACCTTAATATAAGCCATTATTAAGTCCATTTTTCTCTGAAGTTATTGTGATTCGATCAATAGTATTTAGTAAAGTTTTCGAACTCTGCAGAGTAAGCATACGGACCTATGCGGCTCAGTAGGCTTACTACGAGTTTGCATATCTTGTCAACGTTGATAGATTTTCAGTCAAAAAACATAAACAACAAAGTAAAATGGACCAAACTGTCTGTGTATTAAAGCAACTTGAAAGTATGCAGTTTGTCTATACATTCATAGCCAGCGCCCCAAGCGGAATCTTTGCATATTAAAATTATTGATAGTGTGGCGACTGCGTTAATTTCCGAACGCAGCCGTCCGCTTTAGTGTGACAGTTTATGTCAACGTGAAGTTTTGACGTTTAATAATTATAACCTGATTTTCTGTGGTTGACACACATATAAGCCATTTTATTGGGAATTGAATTTAATTTCTGTGGTCTGTGTTCTGTATTAATATTATTACGGTAGTTTACTGTAACTTAATACTTAAAACTTTAAACTGATCAAAGTACAATTACATCAGCAATACGCTAAACAGCAGTGTGTTTTATTGACCCTCTATGGGGTCTGCCGCCATATTGGTGACTACGACGCGAGCGAACTACACTGTTCGATGGCCCTATTGCACTGATGACTCAAGTGATCGTGCCCACGGAATCGCCCTGCCACATACAATTATGTGGTATTGTTAACTGCTGCTGAGTGGACAGGCGAGAGACCTCGCCCTCCCGCTGCTGCCTAATAACGAGTGCCTCGCTACCTGCCTCGCTTCCTGCCTCGCTACCGCCTGGACACCTGCCTAGATGCAGGCCTGGATGCCCGCCTGGCTGACAGTCGACCAACTACTTGGCTGACTGCACCTTGTCTGCCCGGTTGTTTCCCCTGGCTAGTGTGATTGGTGATAAGTGCTTTGTGTTGTGATCTCCGTTCTCATAGTAATAAACCAAAGTCAAGGAACTTTTTTTCTAGTGCTTAAGGTAATAAACTGTTTATAATATAGTAAGGACAATAATTAAATAAGGACACTAATTTTATTGGTAAGTGTAAGAACTATTTACTTTGTTTGTTATTTTCTTAAATTTACAATTGCTAGGTATAATACCAATAATTAATATTTTAATACTAATCTCCAATTGTAAATATTACTTAAAGAATATTGTATTCATACCTTTTTTTGTTATCTATTTTAAACTGTTTGATTTTTTGTACAGTCTTGTTTAGATATATACTTACTAACATAGTTTAAGTGTATAGCTAATTTTAAGTACTAGGATCTTTTAAATTGTTTATTATGGAAGAACAATTAAAACAACTGACTGCAGAGAATGCTGCTCTGCAGGCCCGCCTTGGAGAAAATTCTCAAATATGTAAGGTCTCAGCAAAGATACCTCCCTTCTGGCCACACAAACCAATTATATGGTTCGCTACTGTTGAAGCTCAATTTGAGATTGCCGGAATAGTCACAGATAGCACTAAATATAGTTATGTACTAGGACATTTGGACCAAAAGTACTCGCAGGAGGTGGAGGATATTATAACAAAGCCTCCCCCTGTAGGTCATAGATATGAAAAACTGAAAGAAGAACTAATTAGAAGGTTGTCTATGTCCGAGGAAGAGAGGGTCCGACAGTTGATCTCAGACGAGGAGCTTGGCGACCGCAAGCCATCACAGTTCCTAAGGCATCTTCGCTCCTTGGCTGGGTCAGCGTTGTCAGATGAAAACATCTTGCGGCAACTATGGATGAGACGTCTCCCACAACAAGTTCAGGTAATATTAACCTCACAACTTGAGCTACCATTAGAAAAGATGGCAGAGTTAGCGGACAGAGTGGTAGAGGTTGTCAACCCGAAGCAAGTTGCAGCCACTTCCACTCCGTCCACCTCTATGTTGGACACTTTAATGACGAAGGTGGAGGAGCTCTCCAAGCAAGTGGCAGCTCTATCTGCTTCCCAGTCACGTGGCCGCTCCCGTATTCGAGGTAAATCTGTGAATAGAATGTCACGAGATGGTACACCAGCTAAACTTTGCTGGTACCATAAAAAATTTGCCACAAAAGCCACTAAATGTACTAAACCATGCAGTTGGTCGGAAAACCCAACCAACAGTCAGTAGAGGCGGCAACTGACTGTTCAACTGCCAGCTCCAGCCGTCGACTATTCGTAACAGATAAGTCATCTAATGTCCGCTACTTAATAGATACCGGATCAGATTTGTGTTGTTACCCTCGGCGCCTCATCAAAAGGAATTTGCCTTTCACTGAGTATAACCTCAGTGCTGCAAACGGGAGCACCATAAAAACATATGGCACAATTCAATTAAATTTAAACTTAGGATTAAGACGTTCATTCAAGTGGAATTTTATTATAGCTGATGTCGGCATACCAATAATTGGTTCTGATTTTTTATGTCACTATAACTTGTTACCAGACTGCCGGAACAAACGTATAATAGATGGGAATACAAAGCTGAGTGTCTGTGCTGTTATAGCACAAACAGAAGAAAATAGCATTAAAGCTGTTTCTTCAAACAACACACCTTTTGCCGAGGTACTCGCTGAGTTTCCTGATATTACACGACCCCCTGGCTTGCCACGGGTTGTGAAACACAACACAGTGCACTATATTAAAACAACAGAAGGCAGTCCAGTGTCGTGTCGACCGCGTCGCTTAGCACCTCAAAAGCTCATTGCTGCCAAGCAAGAGTTTGAGAACATGGTGCAATGCGGCACTGCTAGACCATCTAAAAGTTCATGGGCATCTCCACTACATATGACTACCAAAAAGGATAATACTTGGCGTCCATGCGGCGATTACCGCGCCCTGAACGCCAGGACTATTCCAGATAGGTACCCCGTTAGGCATATTAATGACTTTGCTAACAGTCTCGCTGGTGCTACTATTTTTAGTACCTTAGACCTTGTTAAAGCATATCACCAGATACCAGTCTATGAGGAAGACATCTCGAAGACAGCAATCGTTACCCCGTTTGGCCTCTTCGAATTTCCATTCATGACTTTTGGTTTGCGAAATGCTGGTCAAACCTTCCAGCGTTTTATCGATGAGGTCACACGGGGTCTTGATTTTTGTTTTCCATACATTGATGATGTTTTAGTTTTCTCACCAGACATTGAAAGCCACAAAGAACATCTTCGGGTTCTTTTTAAACGGTTTCAAGAATATGGAGTGGTAATTAACCCGTCCAAGTGCATTCTGGGGGAAACTGAGGTACTATTTCTCGGATATGTCATCAATGCTCAAGGCACCCGTCCTCCTCAGGACCGTGTCCAAAATTTACTGGATTTTCCACCACCTGAGACAGTGCAGGCTATGAGGAGATTCCTTGGCATGTTAAACTTTTACCGCAGGTTTATTCCCCACGCCGCACAGTTCCAGGCTCCATTAATTGACGCTCTCGTTTCAACCAACAGCAAAGGTGCTAAGCCATTTCCATGGACACCTGAGCTGCTAAAAAAATTTGAAGAGTGTAAGAAAAATCTGTGTGATGCAACATTGCTTCAACACCCTATAAGTGGTGCAGCCTTAGGTCTTTTTACTGATGCATCCAGTGTACACATTGGTTCTTGCTTACAACAGCAAGTTGATGGAGAATGGGTTCCTCTCGCGTTTTTTAGCAAGAAACTTACTCCAAAACAATCAGAGTGGCCAGCTTACTACAGGGAACTTTTGGCGGTGTACGAGAGTGTACAACATTTCCGTCATATTCTTGAAGTGCAGCATTGCACAATTTACACGGATCACAAGCCGTTGTTGTACGCTTTCGTACAGCGTCGGGAGAAACTCCCTCCTGCGCAACTCAACCAACTATCCTTCATCAGTCAGTTTAGCACTGATATTAGATACATAAAAGGAGAGGACAACGTGGTTGCTGACGCCCTTTCACGAATAGACGCCATCGGCCTTGAGCAAGAGTATGAGGTTCTTGCCAAAGCCCAGGAAGCTGACAAAGAGATGCAAGAACTTTTGCATTCAGATTCATCCAGCCTTAAATTGACAAAAGTCAAAATTCCTGGCACGGATATAACTTTGGTTTGCGATAACTCAACAGGAAAATCTCGTCCATATGTCCCTCCCAATTCTCGCCGAATGATTTTTTCAAAATTACATAATTTAAGCCATCCCGGTGCGAGAGCGACTACACGCCTCGTGTCTGATCGGTATGTGTGGCCATCAATCAAAAAAGACTGTCGAGAGTGGTCTCGCACTTGCGGGGCTTGTCAGCGAAGTAAAGTGTCAAGACACAATTCCGCTCCACTCGGCAATTTTGATACACCGACTGGTCGATTTTTGCATGTCCACATGGATATAATCGGACCTTTGCCTGTCTCTGATGAATTTCGATATTGTCTCACGGCAATCGATAGAGTGACACGGTGGCCGGAAGTTTGGCCTATGAGAACAACCACCGCAGAGGAAGTCGTTGCTACATTCACGCGCGAGTGGGTATCTCGTTTTGGCGTGCCTTCGTTAATCACGACAGATCGTGGCACCCAATTCGAGTCCGATTTGTTCGGTCGATTGATGAATATTTTCGCCACGAAACGTATTCGAACAACTGCGTACCATCCAGCTGCAAATGGTATGATCGAACGCGTGCACCGGCAGTTAAAAGCATCATTAATGTGCCATGAAAATTCATGGACGAAAGCCCTGCCATTGGTCCTGTTAGGAATGCGGTCAGCTTTTAAGACAGATATTAAAGCTACTGCTGCAGAATTAGTATATGGGGAAACACTCCGTCTTCCAGGAGAGATTATAGTTGCTCCACCAGAACCAGGTTCTCAGAATATGGTTGATTTCGTTTCGCAATTGCGACAACACATGTCAAACGTTAGACCGGTGCCAGCATCACGGCATTCGCAAACGAAAATTTTCATATTTAAGGACATACAGGAGGCATCTCATATACTTTTAAGAGACGACGCTGTGCGACGGCCATTACAGCCTCCATACACAGGTCCATACAAAGTCTTACAGAGAGCCGCAGATAGGAAAACAGTCACTATAGATTTCAAAGGAAAACCAGTGGTAGTAACAATGGATAGAATCAAACCGTACTTCCAAGAAGAAGTACCACTAACAGATTATCCGACAACAGTTCCACCGGTAGATTGTCAGGCTCCAGCAACAACACCAGATATACCACGGAAGAAAGCCAGTATTCCTGATCCAAATTATAAAACCCGTTCAGGTCGTACGGTGCGATTTGCAAAACCATTTGATTTGTAAATTTTTTATTTTTCTTTATCTTTGCTGTGTACCTATTTTTCTCCGTGGGGGGGTGGTGTGGCGACTGCGTTAATTTCCGAACGCAGCCGTCCGCTTTAGTGTGACAGTTTATGTCAACGTGAAGTTTTGACGTTTAATAATTATAACCTGATTTTCTGTGGTTGACACACATATAAGCCATTTTATTGGGAATTGAATTTAATTTCTGTGGTCTGTGTTCTGTATTAATATTATTACGGTAGTTTACTGTAACTTAATACTTAAAACTTTAAACTGATCAAAGTACAATTACATCAGCAATACGCTAAACAGCAGTGTGTTTTATTGACCCTCTATGGGGTCTGCCGCCATAATAGTGCTGAAAGTAGGTACGTCTTTAAAACAAGAGACTTTAGGTTCATTCTCCTCTAATGTTATTATGGTTCGATGCTCGAAATCTATGTACAAAACATGATAAACGAAGCGCTGTATCCCAGGTAGTGTGTATTAAATATTGTAATGACTTCGATCTTGTTTCCAAACAATGTTGAATAAGCTACGTATTAAACCGGGGCGCACTAAAAGCGTAGCCGTGTTCGGCAAATTGATTCAATTTTGCAAATAATCTTTTGGTATTGTAGGCGCCATCGGAACTCTGCGGATGAAGACGGCGAATTGATGCGTGAGGCGGCGTTACTAAGCGTTTTCTGCCTTTGTTACTCTGAGTGTCGGAAACAAGATTCCGGGGAATCCGTTTTTGATAGCCTGTTTTGGATAAATTAAAATATTGGGTTGGATAAGTAAGTATTTTGTATTCTTGTTTGGTGGAAGCATTCGGCTTTGTACTCGGCTGGCGAAAAGATAGTGGTACTTATTCCGTTTTACCATCACCACCACCACTACAGTTTTACGTCCCACTGCTGAGCATAGAACTCCTCTCTTATAGGAGAAAGGAATTCAGAGCTTAGGACAGCCACGCTGCTACAATGCGCATTGGCGGTCTTTAACGGCTTTTGTCATCTCTTATAGGAGAAAGGAATTCAGAGCTTAGAACAGCCACGCTGCTACAATGTGCATTGGCGGTCTTTAACGGCTTTTGTCACATAAATAGTAATAATGAGCGGGACCGACGGCTTAACGTGCTCTCCGAGGCCCAGGGCTGAAACACCACCTACTTCCAACTCCAGGCTGGCACTGGAAATTTCTTGACAGAATAACCGTAAGCGTCGGTGACAAGTTTCACTTTTCTCAATAGAATCTTCTGAGTGGTAGAGGTATAATAAGTAATCCCAACGCTCAAGTATCAACGCTCAGTTTGAAATTGAGAACTGTCCAATCTTCAGCATGTCAGCGATTGGACAAGCCACGTTTTAAACAACGCAATGTACGCTTAGACCTAAATAAAATATAAATATTTTGATCATTTTGATTTTTAACCCCCGACGCAAAAACGACGGGGTGTTATAAATTTGACGTGTCTGTGTGTGTGTGTCTGTCTGTTCCCCTTTGGTGCTCAAACGGGTGGACCGATTTGAATGCGATTTTTTTTATTTGAAAGGTGAATTAGTCGAGAGTGTTGTTAGCTATGTTTGATGAAAATCGGTCCAAGATTGCCGCCGCTACAAAATGGCAGACTACATATTTTTTCACAACTCCCTTAATATGGGTACTTATCATGTTCATTTCTTGTCTCTCGTGAAACTTTGAAGTAGACAAATTCTGATTTTGAATGATTCAACAAAACGAGGACCTCTTTCGCCGGAAATGGAACAAAAAAGTCTCCTTTACTTTTCCTTTCCCTTTACCTCTACTCCAATATTATCTCTGAAAGACATGGCTCAATCTACAAAATTAAAAAAAGTGACCACCAAAAATGACAAAGTATATCCCTTGCTATGATCTTAATAATAATCATTTCCCTGAGACGACGCTGGTAAATTTCGCATGACAAAGGCCCTGTCACTCATCTATTTTTTGGGAAATGTTTATTCACCATTGTTTGTTCCACCCTTGCTTGAATCTTTTAACTTTTCGCATACTATGGTTTGATGGCGGGATTTAAAAACGGGGCCTTCGAAAGGTCTCTCGTTAAAGTTGTTTGGGGTGTCCTTGTTATACTTATATAAGATAAGATACGATTTATCGAGTGGACTCTTCAACATCCTCGGAGTTTGATACGCAGGGATATCGATTTCGCCTGGGTTTCTTTTGCCAGCTAAAATATCATATACCTACAAAATAACTTTTCCAATTTATTTTTTGCTTGCCACAAAGTAGGTAATTTTATTGAATAGTGCTTAATTACTTGCTCCCCATAATTTATTGGGTTACCAAATCGCGAGGCGCATGTATTAAAGTTAGTCGAAAAAAACAATATATTAATATCAAAATACGCGTTTTTAGCTTAGGTACTATATCTGTAGGTATAAGCTCTTATAAGTCGTTATGGAATGAATTGTTATAAAATATACGTCAATTCATATGTGTCGGGAATCCTGAATTATTTAGGCACTTATATTTTACAAGAATTGTATAAAATTTCTTTAACTTACAAAATGGTTAAGTTTAAACGTACATTATAAAATAGTTAATATAGTTAGGTACATATAATATTACTAGCGGTCCGCCCCGGCTTCGCCCGTGTTACATAATATATAGCACTCATACTATACTATAAGCACACGAGTAGTAAATCTACAGAGGGGAAGCTTCCACAAGCGGCCCGCTGTAGGTATACTCACACAAACACACTCACCAACGGTTCACGGACGCACGCCCGTTCAACTAACCGGTACAGTTGGTGACAAACAATGCGCATATGTGTGAGTGTACTTACAGCGGGCCGCTTGTAGAAGCTTCCCCTCTGTAGGTACTCTGTGCTATAAGCCTATAGCACTCAGGGATCACGTACATATCCAACGGTGAAAGAATTTTTGAAATCGGTCAAGTAGTTCCTGAGATTAGCGCGTTCAAACAAACAAACAAACAAACTTTTCCGCTTTATTATATTAGTATAGATGATACGTTTTTCGCATCTTATATTGTTTAACATCGAAAAAATCTTAACCTAAAACTGTTTCCTGATAAATACCACGAGGGTGTGTGGCTATACATAAATTGGGAGGACTTTTGACAGCTATCCGATAAGGCGTAGGGCGAGGGGCATCGGGGGGAATGTGGCATTTTATCACGATTATAATCGGCTTGCTTGGACAGGGGGAAGTGTCCAGCGACAGTATCGTTGAGGGCGCTGCGGTCTCTCTTTTAGACGGGTATTTGGAATTTATAAAATCACGTATGATTTCACAGAGAATGTCAACGAATATTTGTGAACATCGTTAGTTATAATCTTACTAGTCGGATCATAATCTGACGACGTATTGTGAATGGCATTTATTTCTTGCAATTTTTGCGGACTGCGGACCAATTTCAGTTAGCCACCAAGTAAAGCAAGACTATCGACTTATTTAAATAATTAATACGTAAAATCGTGTGAAAACATTTCCTCCCTGACACAAATAGCTTAAGATTACAGAAGCCTCAGGACATAAAATTCATCATAATAGACCCCAAATAATAGTCTCGAGTATAAATAATAATTATTGTCTTATCTCAAGTATGTCTCAAGTAGTTCCAGTCTTAAGAGGCCAGAAAATAATGCTCTCAAGGCGAATTCTAACTTGTTTCAATTTTATAATCCAATAAAGAGCTCATTATTCTTGCCGCTACAATCTAATTCAGACCTAAAATAAGACTTGTAAAGTTCCACGTCGGCATTTCCTTGGGGACAGTGCTGAGCTGTCGGCACCGTCTGGAGCTAAATAAAGTGAACAAAACGCACTGACTTCTGGAATAAACTTAGATATATTATAATAGGTAAAATACGTAGTCGTATAACTTCTTCGTTTCTCGAAACGAAAAAGTTGTGAACCTGAAATTTTTAGACTAGTCCTGAGGGCAGTGAACCCTTAGGCCGCTATCCCACTGGCGTTTTGCGAGCGTTGGCGTTCCTCCAACGTCTGTGCAGCGTTGTCGCGACGTTAACGTTGCGTTGACATTGTGAAGTCGAAGCGTGAACGGTTGCCATTATAGTAAGGGAGCCGAGGATGCTAAATGTAGATTTACTCGAGCGTCGTCGATTTTATAGATTAAGTGATAGGAAGAATAAAAGGTTATATAAGGTTTTCCATTTCACTGGTGAGGAAAGCTTCTAGCTGCACGCTCTTATCTTCAATAGACGATTTTTATAACTTCGGCTTGTGGAAGTCGCTTGTGGAAGCTTTGTAACGCTCCCATTCTCGTACGTTACGTTCAAATAGTCTGATTTTCTAAATATAGTACTTTTCTTAACCGACCATATCTTAATCTGACGTTTCTGGCTCTCTATATAAAGGGCTTATATAGGGTAGAGGCTACTCAGCAAGATGCAAGATGCGTCTCTTATGTTAATGTAACGCGCTTGAGCAAATACAAAAATCCCCTCTTGGGCTCCCCTACTATTAGAAACTCTCAACGTTGACGTCGCGACAAAGCGACGTTGTCGCTGCGCAGACGTTGGAGAAACGTGAACGCTCGCAAAACGCCAGTGGGATAGGGGCCTTAAGTACTAATTATAATAGATTCACCATAAGTAATAGTACATTAATGACAGAAACATACTCTAGTGAGAAAAACAAGTAACCCGAAGACAAAACTTTGCTTCTTGTTTATTTTTAGTTCATTTGGTTTATAGGTTTGCGGCAAAGGATTGTATGTACTTTCGCGCATCATTTTCACACATTTTATATGAGCCATATGCTAGATGCGCGCTGTAGTGCAGTGCACTGGCATACAGTTCAATATAGAGACTAAGGCCGGGGCCGCACTGCGAAATATATTCGCGCGAATTTTATTCGCGCGGTTTATTTTCCGCATTAGAGCGAGGCCGCACTGCGAAATATTTTCGCGCGATTTTTATTCGCGCGGTTTATATTCCGCATTTTAATATATTTTTCTCGCGAATTTTAAATCGCATGTGCGTGCAGCTTCATACATTTCCATATATCACAGAATTTTGCGGAAAAAATCGCGCGAATAAATTTCGCAGTGCGGGCCCGGCCTTATATTTTTATATTATATTTAGAGCGGGGCCGCACTGCGAAAATTATTCGCGCGAATTTTATTCGCGCGGTTTATATTCCGCATTTTGATATATTTTTCTCGCGAATTTTAAATCGCACGTGCGTGCAGCTTCATGCATTCCCATATGTCACAGAATTTTGCGAAAAAATTCGCACGAATAAATTTCGCAGTGCGGCCTAGGCCTTATTATATTTTTCTCGCGAATTTTAAATCGCATGTGCGTGCAGCTTCATACATTCCCATATGTCACAGAACTTTGCGAAAAAAATCGCGCGAATAAATTTCGCAATGCGGCCTAGGCCTTAGTATGCTTTGATGCGATGCAGTCCACCGCAGCTGTCATTTGCGCGAATCTTCACTGAACATTGTACAAGAACCGTTTTCACCAGTCCAGATATTTTTTTATTTGGTGCAACAAAATAAAACGAAAAAATATATATAGGTAATGTAAATAAACAAGTGTAAATTGAAAATTTAAAAAACCCCCGACATTCGCCATTTAGTGGCGGCGGCCATCTTGAATTTGCAATAGCGCTATTCTACTAGTCAAGCCCTTTCATTTGATACCCATATCAAGGGAGTTGTGAAAAAATATATCATCCGCCATTTTGTAGCGGCGGCCATCTTGGACCGATTTTCATCAAACATAGCTAAGAACACTCTCGACTAATTCACCTTTCAAACAAAAAAAACCGCATTCAAATCGGTCCACCCGTTTGAGCGCCACAGGGGAACAGACAGACACACACACACACACAGACACGTCAAACTTATAACACCCCGTCGTTTTTGCGTCGGGGGTTAAAAATTTACACCGATTACATTTATATACCAAACATTGAAGCTATATATTTTTTATTTCTGCCCCGAATATTTATTGCATCGTTTTACTGTATAACGTACATGGCTCCCTGTAAATTTTGCGAAAATAAAATATGAGAATAAATTGAAAATACGCATTTTATTAAGTGCTCTCTACACGACTGCCATCAAAGGGGATCATAACAGAAGCCGCCCACTGAGACAAGAATAGGGGAAGGAATACTGATATTTATTACTAAGATTAATGATCCAAGTATATGATCCATAAAGGCTATACCTACATACTTCCCCGATTTCGTGAATCTTTTAAATTAATTGATTTACTGATCGATCGTTTGAGCGAAAATGCTTTGTCGGAACACACTTATTGAAATGAGTTTATACTATACTAGCGGACCCGGCAGACGTCGTCTTGCCCGCTATTAGCGCCACATACCGGGTCCAATTTTTCTACTTATAAACCTTCCTCTTGAATAACTCTATCTATTAAAAAAAACGGCATCAAAATCCGTTGCGTAGTTTTAAAGATTTAAGCATACACATAGGGACATAGGGACAGAGAAAGCGACTTTGTTTTATACTATGTAGTAATATGATACGTACCAAATATGATATATACCAAAAAACCCCTTTATTGGTAAGTTTTTTTTACTTAAATCTCATTATGATTTTTCTAGCAATGCAAATACGTTGAACATGAATAAGCCTCGTAGTTTTAGTTTTAAGTTTTAAGTTTTCGTAAGTAATTACCACCATTACCTAACTTTCAAGTACTTAAATTGACGTTCAAAAAGTGTACAATGCACTTTGTACCAATTTTGCATAAAGTTACTTTGACTTTGAACACACAACATGCTAATGTGTCACCAGCTCATATGCTTTTAGACAGGTGAAGCAAAAATAGTCTTAACAAACATAATTATTGTCATAGTCAAATGTTTTTGTAACGAATCTAATTTCTCAGCTCTCAAACACGAATTCGCTAAAACCTGTTTATATTATATGACCTGATGACCACTTATAACCTTTCAAACAAAAGAAGAATTTTCCTAATTGGTCCAGGCGTCTTCGAGTAATCTGGAAAAACACTTAAAAGATTCCGACGAATTGAAAACCTCCTCTTTTTTTTGAAGTTAGTTAAAAATAAGGAAAAATATCCATTGCATAACAAATGTCGCATCACGGCCGGCACCTGCCCGGTTGCCGGTTGGATATTTGCTCAATTCGACTGCGGTCGGACGGGGGGAATGAATAGCCCAATTTTCCGCATTTTCCACCATTTACCACATCCGGGCTGACGTCCGCAAATAATGAACCCCTATACTGTTGTTTGTGACCCCAAAAAAGCCTTTTTAACACACTTTTTAACTGTTTCGAAATTGTACCCGGTAGGTCGCTTGTTTGTTTGTTTCGATACGTCCAGGTGGTTCGAGGTAGGTACCTACTCGGATAAATTTTTTATGGCTTTTGGAGTTTTAGAGTTTGCTTCAACAATTCTGGTAAAATTATTACAAAAAAAAAACACCTACGCTTAATAATAAACCTTGGACTTACAAAGGCGTCCTTACGCCATTGAGACCGTCCATTTTACTGGTAAGTGTCTACCGTCTAGATAGTCGCATTGCATTTAAACAGCAAGCTGACAGCAAAATTGCTATTTCGAATTTACACAACAGTACCTATTAGTACGACTTTGCATATCTCGACAACGTTGATAGTTGATATACTTCGCGTATCGAAACAATATAACGTGAACGTAGAATAGACCTTAACTGCATTGTTTTAAGGACCAAGGTCATCCATACATTTATAACCAGCGCCCCAAGTGGTTAGGAAAATAAAAACCTATAGAACTGAATTTGCGACTCTAGAATTTGTCTAAGCTGGCTTTAAGTCAGCTTTACGCTTTATTAAGTTATAGGGTGACAAATCAACATCGAGCTATGCTGCGCTGTACTGCGCTGTGCTGTTTGGTCAACTCGCTCGTCTAATATTAAATAATGAGGATACAAACAAACTATGCTGTGCTGCGCCGCTCTGTTTAAACACGCAGCAGTCTCGAGCGAGGCGCGCTACTCGCCGTGCTGAGCCGCGCTGTGTCGAGTGATAAAATATCCATATCCGCTTCTTCTTCACTTTCATCTTCATCGGATTCAACTAATTTTCAAAAAAACGTATTGTTTACGTTTTTTTGAAAATAAAGTCATTTTTGACGAGATAAACGACTACATGAGCTGCTGATTACTTTTATACTGAGCTAAGCAAAGCGCAGCAAAGCTTGATGTTGATTTGTCACCCATAGTGTTTCATCGTTGTTGATATGTGCAAAGTAGTACTAAACATACTGCATTGAATGCCGACCGACTGTGCAGTGGCGTCCATAGAGCAATATTGCAATCCGTTTGCGTTTCAAATGCAGTCTCAGCCTAAACTTTAGGTACTTTGATTGGGAACTTTTAACATCGATATCCCTAGTTCATGTTGTATAAACACGAGTTAGGTAAAACTATTTCACAAGTGCATAGATTGAAAAAATACAAATCGATCCAAAATAACAACAAAATAATACTCCTCATTAAAAGGTTCGCTTTACGATCCGCCCAGAGAGCCACAAACACCAATAGCTGTTATCATTTTGAACCGTTCAGGAAATCCAAATCCGTTAAACTTATCTGCGGCTAAAAATACTCTACCTTTGTGAAGGTAATGCGGTCCTTACAATTTCTTGGCTTATCTGTGCTCGTAATGCGGGCCAACCACCAATCATGGCGGAACATTTCCGATATGTATAACCTTTAACGGTTCCAACACAATGGCCCGAGAGCCGGTAGCAAATTTTGATGAGGTGCTTGATAAGACCTGTAAGGTTCGTCTGGGACACCTGTGTATTGCCGTAAACTAGAAATTTCGTTGCGCGGTGGGATCGAAAGTTACGATATTTAAAAGCATTCAAAACATTTATAAAAGTTAAAATTTATCTACTCGTGCCTATGAAATAGTACGTCGTGAGTGACTGATAGAAAACGCACAGTCTTAACCGGTGGACCTAGAAAAGAATTATTTCTTGAATATCCTAGAGGTGTTGCATTAATAAGGATTTTTGAAATTCCATCTCTAAAGGCAGGATATGGGGTGGGTGGTAAAGTTTGAAAAATGACAAAAAATGAACTTTTTTTAAAATTGTAAATAATATTATTTCTTGTCATGTGCCGTGTTGTTAAAATGGCAGTTGATTAGTCGACCCAAAAAACCTAGCAATTCCATCTAAAATTCCAATATTGTTGTTCCAAAACACACGTGAGGTTGCTGGTTGTTTGCCATCAGGCTATATTATATGCGCATAAGAACGCACCGTACCTACTTCTTTCAGCTTTATCAAACACCTCTTCCGAATGTTCAACGGGCTCTCGGTCTTATAAACGCTACCGCTTTATGAATCTGGTCTATAAAGGGTGTTATTTAGTGCTACCTTTCGCCTTTATCTTGCTAAAAATTCGGTGCTTCTATTAAATGTTGTTTTGGTTGCTTTTCTTTCCACGTTTTCATTTTGGATTTGAATATAATATTGACAAAATGAGGCATATGAGTTTTTTCAAGAACAAGTATAAATTAAAAATTAAAAAAACCCCCGATATTCGCTATTTTGTGGCGGCCATATTGGATTTGCATAGTGCTATTCTACTAGTCAAGCCCTTTCATTTGATACCCATATTAAGGTAGTTGTGAAAAATATGTAATCCGCGATTTTGTAGCGGCGGCCATCTTGGATCGATTTTCATCAAACATAGCTAACAACACTCTCGACTAATTCACCTTTCAAACAAAAAAAACCGCATTCAAATCGGTCCACCCGTTTGAGCGCCACAGGGGAACAGACAGACAGACACACACACACACACAGACACGTCAAACTTATAACACCCCGTCGTTTTTGCGTCGGGGGTTAAAAAATACCTACTGCATAAGCAAGGCCGATAATCTTTACTTCCCTACTACCTAGTATTATAAATGCGAAAGTGTTTGTTTGTGTGGCCTTCGATCATGTAGTTTTTTAAATTGGTAAAGTGATCACCTGAAAAGTGACTTTGGATACTTTTTATTCTGGAAAAGCAAAGGATTACACTATTATTGCATCAGAAAAAAAAGTTTCATGCGTAGCGAAAAAATTCTAAGTCTATGGTTTGGCTCCTATGTTAAGTCAAGACTCTACCCATCGGCATTGGATAGCAGGACATAGGATACTTTTTATCCCAGGAACTCAAAGAGCTCCCACGGGATTTTTAAAAACGCTTAATCCTCGCGGATGAAGTTGAGGGCATCAGATAGTTTTACATAAAACCATCTGAATGCGCGATACTGAATATCGAGTTGTTTATTATTTTTGAGCTGAAATATTGTGACGGTATATTCACTCGTGCCTTATTTGCAATCATCGATATTTTTCATATACAACGTATTGCAAACGAATTCCATACAAAGTACACAAAAAAAATACGCGCACAAAAACGTCGCGTAGGTAGAAATAACAGCAATGTCCAATTTTATCAATACGCGAATACATCATAAATCATCCGCATGAAACGCGGGATAGTTTTAATCTCGACTTCGGAACAAAGCGCAACACGAACGTTGTCGCGTTAATTTTCCACAAGTCTGGACACAATTTTTGGTGAAATTATTTTCACTCCTCAAACGTTTTAAAATGTACAGAAATATAGATACTTAAGTTAGGTACAGAATTTTTGTTGATCGGCTACAATTTGTGGATTTACGGAATTTATTCAATGAACTCATCATTACGACGGGGTGTGACGTGTCTCTGTGTGTGTGTGTGTGTGTGTCTGTCTGTTCCCCTGTAGCGCTCAAACGGGTGAACAGATTTGAATGCAGTTTTTTTTTGTTTGAAAGGTGAATTAGTCGAGAGTGTTGTTAGCTATGTTTGATGAAAATCGATCCCAGATGGCCGCCGCTACAAAATGGCGGATTACATATTTTATCACAATGCCCTCAATATGGGTATCAAATGAAAGGGCTTGACTAGTAGAATAGCACTATGTAAATCCAAGATGGCCGCCACCACAAAATGGCGAACGTCGGGGTTTTTTTTAATTTTTAATTTATATACTTGTAACTGAATAGCATCGAATTCTTATGGAAAGTTATGACAGAAAATATTGTGCTTGCTATGCGACGGAGGCCTAATAAAATCCCCTTCTAACCTAACCTATCCGAGTTGGAGTGCCCCAAGTCCCGAGCTCGCTTCGCTCGCTCTTGTACCTTAAGTTCTCGTGACTGTTTTTTTCCTAGATCATAAACTCTCCCATACCGCAAAGCACTGTGCGTCATAATCTAAGACCCCGCCATCCCCTTAGGGCATCTCTACGGTAGGTACTCAAGAAATATTTTCTCCAAATTTCAGTCCATTGGTTTGGTCGGTGTCGTTTTCTGTCAATCAATAAGTCAGTCAATCACTGTTTTATAGGAGTAGATTATATTTTTGATCCTTCGAGCCGAATCCTGTAGAAATAAAACTCTAGAAACTTTACGGTATCCTCGTATATATACGTATCAAAAGAAAATCACTCAACATAAAAGCGATGTTTTACTTTTACAATCCATTCAATATTCATAGCTTCTTTTCTACTACGAGTAGGTACTTTGCACCCATCAAATCTTTTACGAGATCTTAGTAGCTTATTATAAGGCCCTCTTAAGACTTTATAACGATTTTAAAGTCGCTAAAAATAAAAAATATCAATCGATGTAATCCAAACGGACCAGATGAAACATTTTAAGATGTTTATGTACATGATAAATAGGTGTATACCCCGTAGACCTACCGGCTTGACCCACCAGTGAGTCCAAGGGGAGTTCGTATTTCCCCTTGGACCTACTATTAGGGTAGGAATTATATGTCGATACATTTTATCGATACTAGATCGATTAAGTCTTTATTGCAACAAGTAGAAACATAAATAAAATCACTCAGTTAACCAGTTAACCATGTCATAAATTACGCAATAGTCCTATAATCTTGTGATATCTGCCAGACAAATTTTTGTAAAAGATAAACAGAGCCGATATGCTCAACAGATAGATATTCATAAAACATTACTACTAACCATTTTGCTTAAACCGCATTCAAATCGGCCCATGCGTTTGAGTTCTATGATTCCACAGACAGACAACGATGTCCAAATACCATTTTTCTTTTTGCGATAAACGTTAAAAAAGGTTCCCTGCAAAAACATAAAACCTGTTAAGATTCGCAAGGAAGCTGTGATGACCATCGCACGCCTACCGTCTCCCTCCTTTCCTTCCCTTATCTCGTATTCTCGGCGCGAACTGAAACCCGTCACCAATTCAAAAAGACAATTTCGCGATACGATGATACGATGTTAAACGATGTGACCCGGATATTTATACTGGTGTCACGATTCATGAATATGATCTTGTATTCTGAAACTATTTTTCATTATTTATCCCCTCTCTATCTCTGAAATGTTGCTTGTTCTTGGACGCTTTACTATTCTGTATTGCTATTCTATGCTATTCGTATCGCTATTATAGTAGCTTTTGTCGTTCGTCTTTGCCTGTTTGAAATACAGCACAGGTTTGGGAGCCAATTTTTAACCCCCGACGCATAAACGACGGAGTGTTATAACTTTGACGTGTCTGTGTGTGTGTGACACAGACACAGAAACAGACACAAGTATAAATTAAAAATTTAAAAAACCCCCGCCATTCGCCCTTTTGTGGTGGCGGCCATTTTGGGTTTGCATAGTGCTATTCTACTAGTCAAGCCCGTTCATTTGACACCCATATTGAGGGTGTTGTGATAAAATATGTAATCCGCCATTTTGTAGCGGCGGCCATTTTGTACCAATTTTCATCAAACATAGCTAACAACACTCTCGACTAATTCACCTTTCAAACAAAAAAAACCGCATTCAAATCGGTCCACCCGTTTGAGCGCCACAGGGGAACAGACAGACACACATACACACACACACACACACACACACACACACACACACACAGACACGTCAAACTTATAACACCCCGTCGTTTTTTCGTCGGGGGTTAAAAAATAAAAATTGCCAAAGTTTTTTCAAATATTTATTCGTAGGAGGAAACTTATATTTTATTTTGCTCTTCGAATTTTTGAACAGCCAATAACTTCAATATGGGCATTCTCGACGTTAGCTCAACTAGAATTTCTAGGCCACCGCGTCGTTCCTTAATTGGTTCAAATCTAAGCTGTACCGGTACCTAAATATTTTCAGAGTTAAATCATCGTCAATAATGTGGTGTTTTTACTTCACAAAGTTTAAATTTCAAGTTTCAGGATAAAATTTAGTGTCGATTGTTCGAAAGAGTATTTTGCTGATTTAACAAGCTGTTAAGTAGATATAGTATCGCGCGGTATAGGTTGATATAGTACTTGCTTCTAAGTTCTGCCGCAAGCCTAATAGAAATGTGTAATCAAGTGTTTTCGGAGTGTACCTATCTAGTAGATTTCGTAATCCCGAAAGGCTGAATCGATTTCGATAGGACTTTCATTTTGATGCGCCACTTTTAACAGTTTTCAGCAAGGTATGAGCTCAAAGGAGCTTAGAAAAAACAAAGAGTTCCCATGGGATTTTTAAAAACCAATATCCACGCGAACGAAGTCGCTGGTATCCGCTTGTACGTAATATTAGGTACTGTCTCTGAGCATTTGCGTTTCCATTCAAAGTTGACTCATGAGAACAATCAAAAGTTAATCCCTCTACACTGACTGAATTCTAATGTTTTTTTTTTTAAAGATTCCTTCCGATCCACTTCCCACAATCGAAGGGTAGCAAAAGAGACGGTGCTTCCTCACATAGCGTACGCAGCGCGCCATTTGGGCGTTGAATTTGTAAATATTAGCCCGTTTTGAGGGACGGCAGCGAATGATTCTCTTAAATTGAGTCATTTGTATCGTCGAGAGTTTGCGTACACACTTGTAACTGTGCTTATTGACCACTTTAGCCGCGCGAGGGTTGCAATTGCTTTGTGCGGAGCGCGCGAGTGGAATACAAATTCGATTCCATTGAAATAAATTGGCGTTATATCGGTGAAACAGATGCAAGAGACAAATCTCTGCATTAGTCTTTTGCAATGTATATATTTATATACATGTCTACATTACAAAAGACTTATAGAAAAACTAGCTTTTGTCCAAGACTTTTTATGCTTTGACTGCAAAATTCTGGTCTTCTGAAATTCTCGTAAGGAACCTTTATTTTCTCGGATTAGAGACTTCTGCATATATCTATCTAAAGGTTGCGATATATCTTTGTGCATAATTTCATTAAGATTGACTTGGTCGAAAAGGGTTATAACAAACACATAGACACATTTTCGCATATAAAATATTGATAGCAGATTTTAAGGTGCACACGGAATCGCCCGCGACATATTGGTTCTTTAAGAAAGCGAAGTAGTCTAAACTGATATTATGTTTGCCGCCGAAAAGAAATAGGCATCCCTAGATGATGTTAACTGTTAAGCCCAAATTAGACGGTGCCCCGTTCACCGTTCATTTTTGCGATGAACGATGCACGATACGATATTTTCTATCACACAGTGCCTGTGAACGATGAAAGGTCGGTGTTTAGACGGTTTATTTTCGATGATTCACCGATGAAGCCTCGAAAATGAAAGCAAAAATCTCGAAAAATGAACCGTCTAATTTGGCCTTTAAATAAGTGATTCAGCGATAATTCATGTAACACGTCCACGAGCTTACCTCGCTTTTTGCACATTTGCATTAATTCCGTAGCATCTGCCCATAATAGCCCCGAAGTCGTATATTATTATCATTTATTGAATTTATCACCGGCTACGCTCTTGTGAAAAATTGATGCCTGCTACAGAAATTGTAAGGGACCTCTCGCTTCCATAGCTATATTTAATAAAGGTAAATTTCAGATAAGGACTCGTTTACAATGAGTCTCGAATAGAGTATACTAGAAATTGCCTTGCCTCTACGTGTTACACGTGTTCTGTATATATTGCAGGTTCTTCGTTTCGTCCAATTACTTTCGTCGTATTATACTTTCATAAATGTTATGTGTTTACTGTTTATATTATATTATAGTTTCATAAACTAGCAGACCTTCACACTAAACACTAAAATAGTGTTTAGTGTGAAGGTCTGCTAGTTTTTACATGAGTTCTTCTAATTTGATTTTCTTTCTTATTTGTTTACGTAGAGAAACTCCAAGCATAGCTCTCTCATTCGCCCGCTAAGTGACTTTGACCTTTCTCATGAGGCTCAAGCATGTCAAGCCGTCTGTCATTGCCGACAATACGTTTGAAGACTTCCACCACCATCACCACTATAGCCTTTTAATGTCCCACTGCTGGGCGCAGGCCTCGTCTCTCATAGGAGAAAGGGATCTAGAGCTTAGACCCGCCACGCTGCTCCAATGCGTGTTGGCGAGCTTTAACGACTATTGTGATAATAACCGGGACCGACTGCTTAACGTGCTCTCCGAGGCACGGGGGTGAAACACCGCCAGCTTCCAACTCCGGGCTGGCACTGAGAATTTCTTGACAGAAAAACCCAACACCTACCAACTATTTACCCGACCCGAGAATCGAACCCGAGACCTCGTGATCTGCAGTCGGATATGCTAACCACTAGACCAACAAGACTTCAGTCACTGGGATCTCAAAGCTTTATGTCATCACGGGCAACACGCACTGTTTGAAGACTTTAGTCTTCAGGCACAGAGATTTTGGACGAGAAGACAATATACCTATATCGAAGCTTCCTGAAAGTTGCCCAGCTGAGTCGAATCGGCGGTTGACCTCTTTCTCGAAAGATCTACCTGGCTGGCTGGTATTTAAGTGTTTAGGTACAATCAACCGCAAGCTGTACCCAACCTGCTACCCATCAAGAGACTCAACCCTTTGCCACAATTAACTTTGTAATATAAATACCCCTGAGGCCTACGCGTTGATAACCGTCTGGTAAGGATAGAAAATTAACTTTAGTAAAAATGGTATAAATTATATTATAAAGATAAATAAGTTTCTAATAAGGATATCTAATGATGAAAAAAATCTTTTAAAGATGGATAACTAAACTCTCAAAGTACCTAATTGAAAATTAGATTTCGGCTTACCATTCTGCGTGTCACATGATTTCATGAAAAATCTAATATGGCGGACATCACAAATAAAAGGACAATAAGTGAAATGAATCAAAATTAGTATTAAATGACGATGAAATTGATGAATGAAATTAAACGTTTGAAAAGTGTATGACAAAAGCTTCAATTTTCGCAAAACTTCGGAGATTAATGTCTATGGTTGTCTATGTGTATTTGTATGGTGTTTTTGACAACAAACGCGACTATGTCTTTTATGGATTTGATAAGAAATTCACGATAATTTCAATACAATTTGATGTTAAAACAAATCTCATATATCTTGTAAGTCCGTTAAAAATCAGTATTAAATTAGTTAAATAAATGCACACTGTTTCGATTTATTTGCTCCCATGTGTAGTTTCTATTGAATTGTTTTTGCTGACGCTTTTTCGGGGCGCGTAGTAACCGCGACCGTCTCGGAAAAGATCATTTTGCGAAACGCAATTAAACTTTAACTTCATTAACGAAAATACCTTATTTTCCTTGCTTCAAAATAATGACCGTCCATATTGTTCTCGGCCAAGTCAGTGCCATTGTGTCTTTTAACAATAAAAGACCGTATTTCATTCGGCCATTGTGAAGCTACGTCACTGCGCTCCTTTAATTGGAACACGTCACAAAATATTAAGTGCCTCAGAAAATGTATTTTTTTATTACGGCGGAGCTTCTTCGTACCTACTCTCATTTCCTTCAGACTGTTTGTGCAAACCTGTGTGCAAATATTTGAACAGGGGAATTAATTAAACTGATGAGTATAGGTTAAACAAGATAGGTATCCATGATTTCAGTGAACGTAGCGGTGAAAAACAGCGTCTTTCAAAATTTGTACAGAGTCACATATTAAACTTCTATGGACAGTGGACACGTCTCCAGGCGTGACTCTATCGAGCGCCTTGTCGTGCAGGGCAAAGTAGAGGGCACCAGAGGGTGAGGAAGGTTGCCCATGCGATGGACCGACCAAATTAAATCAGCTGTGTGCGGCCCCTTGCACGAGTGCATCAGGCTGTTGACCAGCAGGGAGAAGGCGAACGCTCGTGAGGCACGCATAATATCGGCACTTAAAGACGTCAGTCACTTCTGGATGAGCACGACCGCTCTGTCAAGAGTGTTACGAACAAGAAGAAGCGGTGAAAAAAACAGTTGTACCCATAGCACGAGGATGTGAGCTGTTCATAGAGCTTTGTATTATCGTGCAGTTATATATTTTGCGCTAATCAACAAAAAATAGAAAAAGGTTTTAAACTTGGCTAATGGCCCAGATCGCTAATCAAAACAGGAATCCATGGAATGGATAACAATATTAAAACTCACGAAAAAACTTAGATACAATTAAGATGAAATTGATTTACCGCTACCTATCAATTTTTCTGCTGGCAAAAATGCACCGCACCGCTAAGCGATTTAATGTTCTGGCATTAACTTGTCCTCGTACGAATAAAATCTTTAAAGACACATTAAAGATTTAATTTCACTACTGGACCATAACATCCTCAGACTCAAAAGATGTAGAAAGCTAAAGTAACCGACATAGTCCAAAGGATTAGCGAGTTTAACTGGCAGTAGCTAGATCTTGTGTGTAACAAAATCGATGGTCTGGGACGAACGTCAACAATGGAATGCGAATATCTTAAAAAGGTGGGTGGATGAAGTTTGGCAGCGAAGACTTACGTCCAGCTGTGGGCGCACGTAGGCTGATGAATAGATGGAAAGAGATTTTAATTACTAAGAAATCAACAAAAAAGTAATATGGTAGGCAGTGGCAGTTCGTTTTTGAATCCATATCTTTCACATGACTAGTTTCCACATTTTATACACACTGACTCTGTTATTTGAGCAAACACAGAACGTGTCTATGGCACCTGCACGAGATTGGTAGTTTCAACAAAAAATAACACTGCAGAAAATTTACACCAATTTATTTTTCTGTTCTTTGTATAAATATCAGATGTAAAATGTTGCTTGCATAAGAAACGGATGTGCAATAAAAGAAGCTTTATATTTTCATAATTTTATTTACACATCGCAATGGATTTTTATGTTACACAAGAGATAAAGTTCGTAAACTAAAACCCGACTACTAATTTAGTGTGCAGAAAAATGAGAATTTGAACGGAAGAAAGCGCGGGGCAAGCAGCTAGTGGCACCATCTTTTATGTCTATCCGAAACTAACTTAATGTTCTAGTTTAGCCGCGCAAAGGTCACTTCTCGATTTTTTTTAGTATATAAATTGTATAACCTATGTCACGTCCTGGACTATAACAACAAATCAAATAACATCTCATTCATCAAAATTGGCCCAGTAGTTTAGGCGCTATGGTGGAACACACAGAATCTGATACAAAAATTGTATACAAACATACATACATACCTAAATACATACATACCTACATACATACATAGATACATACATACATACATAGACTGCTAAAAACATAACTTTTAGCTTTGCCGTAGTTGGGTGAAAAGAAATCCAAGTCAATACCGTGGCTTTATTTTTACATCACAGACTTCCTTGTCATTCTTCTTCGTTACGGCGAATGCGGACATTACCGATGCAGATTGAGGAATTAGAAACCGAAGATCACACAATTTTGTATCACTAACTTCTAACTAACACTATCAAAAGAACAAAATTTGTATGCAAATAACAATTAATTCAGTAAAAGTAATTAGAAAATCCGGAGTTGGATTTAAATAGAGACAAAACTATTAATACAGACTTATGAAAATAAAGGTAAAGTAAAGACGCTGTTATAGTATTTACAAGATTTTCATTCATGTGCCATTTCCACTAAAGAAGGGTCTTCCACTAAAAATAAATGAGCTTTACTGCCAAGTCATGCAGCTTACCTCTTACGGCACTATATTTTAAAGATGTTTTCCATTAGGGATTGCGGTAGATCTATACGTTTTCAGCAACATAATTTATCTAAAAGCCGTAAAACTACGGACCAGACATGTCCATATCTGTACAAATATCCTGGCGTAATGCCAAGGGCAGCTTCGTGTCAAGTTATCCCTTCAACTCTTCAGGCATCTCGTTATAATATCAACTTTTGTGTCAGAGAATAGGGTGCGTTTTCCTTTGTTCGCGTGCTTCGATTTAACCCGTGGCACTTCTTTCACCTTTGATACCGGCACATCTGGATTTAAAAGCGGCAATCGATTGTCATTTATTACGTATAACGTAGAGTTGAAATTGGTTTGCTTCTATTCGACGTCAGGATTCATTGTTGCACTCGATTCCATTCCGTTTTCACTGCTTGACTGTGATTATACATACTTATAAAGTGTAAACGATAAAAATGGAGCATTATTATACCTATAACCATGTTTATAACTAACAGTTTTCCGAGGGGTTATTTAAATTTAAACGCTTATGCTACAGACAATTCAGAAGAAATTTGTAAATCTGCGGTAAAATAAATATTCATCTCTACTCATAGCTTTACCTCCGAAATTTATGAACATTTATTTCGTATTTTCTTTACCCTAGTTAACTTTGCAAACTTTTCACCGATGTTGAAAACATGCGCTGGTCTAACCAACGTACCGAATACTCTAATTAACCCAAATACGAAATCCGAAATGTGATCTGTAAATTCGGCCCCATTTCGTGTAAGAGTAGAAGAAATCACTCTTTGATTTCTTCTACTCTTACACGAAATGGGATGGATGGGAGCATGAGATGATGAGAGAAATATGATCCGAAAAATCTTTAGATATAGATAGTACCTACTTATTTAAAATTTTACTATAGATGCGACTTGGATTAACTGCCTCATTGGTCTAGTGGTTAGCATATTCAATCGTAGATCATGAGGTCCCGGATTCGATTCCCGGGTCGGGCAAAATAATTGTTAGGTATTGGGTTTCTCAGTGCCAACCCTGAGTTGGTAGTTGGCGATGTTTCACCCCCGTGCCTCGGAGAGCACGTTAAGCAGTTGTTCCCGGTTATTATCATTATCATGTGACAATAGTCGTTAAAGCCCGCAAACCCGCATTGGAGCAACGTGGTGGGTCTAAGCTCTAAATCTCTCTCTCCTATGAGAGAGGAGGCCTGTGCCCAGCAGTGGGACGTTAAAAAGCTGTAGTAGTGGTAGTGGTGGCGACTCGGATTAATCATAATATGATTCTTAACCTAAATTAGAAACGTCAGATTTACTTTGATTATTTGTATTATGAGCATAGTTAACAATTAATGTGCTGGTTTCAAAAAGAAGGATTTCAGAAAGTTTGCAGGAACCATTGAATAGTCGAAAGTAAGTGTGATGCTGATGTATTGTGTGCTAAAACATTGTCAAAGTTTCATTCGCGAATTCATAGGTTAAGAAAACACTTATTTACAAAAGATCAATCTATCTATCTTTTCAAAGTATTGCCAGTTTTGATAAGAATGAAGGTTCCTTATTTAGAATATTTAAGGCTGACAGAAAATACTCTTTTCAATTTGTAAATACGGGATATAAATGCAAACACGAATAACTTTTACGTACCGCCTGTAAGTATAGGAATTTAAAACAGATAAACACACCTGCAATATAGTGTACCCCGAAATCGGGACTTGCGGGTTTCGTTTATCTACAAGGCATTCAGCTTTATTGATATAGAACCTATTGGAAACACAATGGCGTCAACATATTTGAATTCAGCATGTTTTTTCGCGGGACTGTTTGAATTTGAGTCCACTGTTCTAAGTTTTAAGGTTGTTTTTCTCCGTAGTAATGCCGACGTCAATTTGTGAGCTGTACGGTTGTCGACATATAAGCAAGATTTGGTGCATTGTAGGCTTTATTTTTGGTACAGTGAAAACCGTTATTGCGTGAGCTTGGTTGATGTCCGCTCGAGGGTTGCGCGGGGTACGGCTGGCGAGCTGCCAGCTGGTCGGGAGGCATGCGCATGGCCAGAAGGCCTCTACCTTTTATCCATTGAGAATAGAGAGCTGTAATAATAAAATTGTCTGGACGTTTTAGAATGCCGACGGGCAGCCACCTCATAACGAAATTGAAATTTTCAATTGCCTAAGCTCTCTTTCATTGAAACTGAAATAAGCGGTATCGTAGCTGACATAATTAAAGTTAAGTGGGGAAATATCAGCTATTCAAACAAAACTACGAATTGTTGAAAGATTGTTAGAGAAATAGATAGCTTTTACAGATTTTATATACCTATTATTATAGTCTAATGAACGGTGGCTTAGCATAGCGCAGCGAGCGGCAAAAAAATATATGACGCATGCCGCTATTTGCACGGCTTTTGTTCGTAGGCGGCGCGTTCGCAGATAATCCAGATATCAGATACATTTTTTTATATTTACCATAATATGCTGCTGCGACATTTCGGCATTAGAGGAGCTATAGTCGCCCCGCCCACAGGTGACTGCTCGCCGCTGAACTTCGTGGGACTCTGATAAAGAAATGTCAGCGAGGTCGTTAATCTACTTTTACCAAAAATAAAAATTTTAGAGCATGTGGGTCAGTTTATCTGTCTGTTACCTTTTTACTGTGTAACCTCTGAACCGAATTAGATGAAATTGAATACCTACCTGATTTGATAAAAATAGCTTGCATCTTGAAAAAGAACATATTCCTACGGAATTTATAAAGAGCCTAAATTCACATGGATGAAGTCGCGGGCATCAGTATGTATTGTTTTGTATATTATCTAAATGTTGTAATATTGTAATCACACATTAAATAACTGCTAGAAACAAATTACTCTAGCGGCACGCTATGATGGCCGGTTTGACGTTTGTCCGCTCATGAAGTTCCGTATTAATTGATAACGACTTTGAAGGAAATAATTGTATTACTTTATTGACGATAGTGATGTGCAGAGATTCATAAATTTTATCGAATGTAGTTTCTCATGAAGTTCCGTATTAATTGATAACGACTTTGAAGGAAATAATTGTATTACTTTATTGACGATAGTGATGTGCAGAGATTCATTATCGAATGTAGTTTTAGGTTTAGGACTCAAAATTTATTTATTAAATTGATTTCTTAAATGTATACAAGTGTAGAAAAATCAGTTTGCACCATTTAAGGGGTGAATGTACTTGTGAATATGAACAATTTTCACTATGTGGACAAACCTCTGAAATCGCAAAAAAATATCAATAAATTTTTAAAAATGGAATCTAATACGATCGTCACATAGGATCGCTGGCTAGCACAACTACTACCTCCGGCAAACTCGCGTCAATGCTCAATGCAAAACAAAGCAGTTTCGAATTGACGTTGCTTCGAAAAGTATAAACTGTCAGTGCAATGCGATTGTGATGTAGTTTTGACCTGGCTTTGGATTTCAAATATTGATACTGCATTACTGTTGACCCTTGCTCGTTAATTTGGACTCTGTTCAAGCCCTTTGTTGTGGATTTCGTCGATATGACCGAACGTACGCAGAGAACTGTTCTAAATAGTCAGACACGTGAGTTCGTAATACGCCTTCGTAACTATTTCGATCGTGAAGCTCAAAATGGAGGGCCAATTTTACCTATAACGTCAGTGGTTGAACGCGTAGCTGATGCGCTTAATATTGGACAACGAACTGTTAGACGGATAACTAAAAAAAAATATGGCGAGACTGGCACAGAAGAAAATAAACTTCACACACCAAAAAAGAGAAAACGAGCAAAACCAGTCGTAGGCATCGATAGCTTTGATGCCGATGCTATCCGAAGACATGTTTACGGCTACTATTTACAGAAGGAGTATCCAACAAGAAAAAAGTTGGTGCATTCACTGAAGGAAGCTGGATTATTCTTCGGTGGGGAAAGTTCTTTAACGAAGATTTTGAAGACCATTGGATTTCGATACAAAAAATGTAACAAACGCAAAATATTGATGGAAAGATTTGATATAGCGATGGCAAGGTATACTTTTTTACGGCAAGTGAAAGAAATCAAAAATTGGCAAAATGTTGTGTTCTTGGATGAAACATGGCTTAATGCTAACCATACTGTAGGCCGTTCTTGGAACGATGACACAGCAGCATCTACTTCCAAAGTTCCTGTAGGAAAAGGATCGCGACTTATAATTTGTCACGCCGGAACCATCAACGGGTTTGTCGAAGGTTCTCTCATGGCTTTTGCGTCAAAAACCACTGGAGACTATCATGAAGACATGAATGGAGAAAAGTTTACTGAATGGTTTACCTCAATGTTGTGTAGCCTCCCTGAACCATCTATTATAATTATGGACAACGCCCCATACCACTCGATGCAAATTGACAAGCCACCTGCCCAATCCCAAAAGAAAGCTGATATCGTCGCATGGCTTCGTAAAAATGGCGTAGATGCAAACATGAATATGTTAAAAGCGGAATTAGTACGTCTTTTAAAAGAAAACAAACCAACCAAGATCCGATACGTCATTGACGAAATAGCATTAGAACATGGGCACAGAGTTATACGGTTACCGCCTTACCATTGTGAGTATAATGCGATTGAGTTGGTGTGGGCTCAAATTAAGGGATATGCTGCAAGACACAATACAGAACCCCCATTTACCACAAAAAAAATGCTAAAATTATTAGAAGAAGCTTGTGAACATGTGACTAAAGGAGACTGGGAAAAGGTTGTGAATAGAACTGTTAAATTAATAAGGGAAGATTATGAAAGAGATGTGAAAATAGATAATATTATAGAAAACGAACATATAATTATTAATGTATGTGATGATAGCAGTGACGACAGTGAAAATAGTAGTATGGACGAATCTGATTAATTATGGCCTTTTGTGGCACCTTTTTTGGTATCTTTTGTATTCATATGTTTCTTGTGTGCATATAAAGTATGTATATTCATTTTCGTTCAAATATTCAGTTCGTTCAAATAAATTAAATAAACATATACATTTTTGTTTTATTAAACCTATTTAATCAGGTACAAAAACAAAACTTAATTGTTTTTTGTTCGAGAATAAATTGACATTCCACATCACTATTGTAATGTGTCAAACCGGCCATCATAGCGTGCCGCTAGTATAATCATAACAATTGCAATGTTATTAATAACTTTTAGATAAATGCGGTCGACAATTAATCATTGGACGGCGTGTCAATAATGAAGACCACAAATTATGTGCTGCGAAAATTAAATTCCGTCCGACTTTCATATTAAAGCATAGCACGTATAAACGCACGCGGAATCTCTCAGGGGACTGATATAATTGTCGAACGGAGTCGCTTACTGCATTTTTATCGCATAATTTTCGTATTGTTTGATATATTGGTGTCAAAAGTCTGTTGACCTTTCACAATTAAGTAAGTAAAGCTCTGAAGATGATAGTTTTCGAACAATGCTTGTTGCCTGTGATGATTTACGGATCCGAAACATGGTCGTTGACTATGGGCCTCATAAGATGGCTCAGGGTCACTCAGGGTCACTCAGTGGGTGGTGGAGAGAGATGTGCTCGGCATATCCTTTCGGGATCAAATCGTTTTTCGGGATCCGTCGTTATTCTATATACCTACGCATCGAGTTGAGAAGCTGAATGGCACATAGCTCGAAGAACCGATCGATGTTGAGCTTCCCAAGGTGCTTGAATGACTATTTCGCACGAGGAAATGCAACGCAGAAACTACTATCCCTACTACAGATGTAGTAGGGGTAGACAGACGATCTCGCTGGTAGACGATGGACACAAGCAGCACAAAATCGTGTTCTGTGGCAATCCTTGCAAAGATACCTATGTCCAGCAGTGGACGCCTATCGAGGACAAAGACATGCGATTACAGCACGGCACACAGGTTCCTTGAAAAAGAATGATTGATATTTTTTTTTTCATAAGGTATGCGCTGTACATTTTTTGCCAAAATTCGATCGTATGTAACTAAGATTAGAACATAGATGCTAAGTCATAAGATTCAATTAAAATAAAGGCATTAAACAATGTAAAAGTGAGGAAACCGTATTACTTCGTATTTGAATTGAACTGTAATAAGATTAGCGTGAAACTTAAGCTTTGATGAAGCCATTTACAGAAACTAATACGTAAGTAGGTAGTGAATAGCGTGATGCCATGGTCATGATCTTTTTACAATCAATTGGATTGGAAGACAGCGTAGTACGAATTGTAAAAGATAAACATATGTATACCTATAGTTGCCTTGATGTGTATAATTTAACCTATTAACTTTTAATAAGAATCGTTGAATCGTTGGGTTCAAAAACAAAATCGGGGGAACCAAAGGGGAACAATCGAGGGAATCGATTTTGTTTTTGCCATAGGTATATTTCGGTAGCTTAAAGCTTCAACTTACCTATTTTTTTAAGCACATTTCCATTCGCTAACAACACAAGCCGGCAAAATATATATATGCGTTTAAAACTGTCCCGACTATTTTCAAATTGAAATATTGAATTAAAGTTATTTAAAACTGGAAAAAGCACACAAAGCCTCGGCCCTTTTTACCACCAAATAGTAGTTTTTAAACTGCTGGCGAAATTTGTACGAGCGCCACCGCGCCGTTTCGGACGGCTAACTTTGGAACAACACTAGGCATAAATTTTGCCCAAATGGCGCTGACAGTTTTACCTAAAAAAGTGATGCTTTCTAGTTCTCTCTTTGTGTCATAACTCATAAAGTGTAGTTTTGCCCCAATTTTGTATTGTTTGAAACTTTTATTCGTATTTTATTCACATGTGACTTGATCTTGATTATTGGGGTTCTGTTTTTAAGGTTGTTACAACTATCTGAGCTGTCTATAGAATCTATTTATTTATTTCCTACGAGCGGATACCCGCGACTTCGTTCGCGTGGATATTGATTTTAATAATCCCGTGGGAATCATTTTGTTTTTCCTAAGCTCCTTTGAGCTTATACCTTGCTAAAAACTGTAAAAAGTTCACTGGCGGATGTTTAGGTACATCAAAATGTAAACATCCGCCAGTGAAAGTCCCATCAAAATCGGTCCAGCCTTTCAGAGATTAGCCAGTTGTCTTTAAAGTATCTACTTTCTAACAAAAAAAGAATGAATGAAATCGGACCACCCGTTAACGACTTACAGCTAAGTACACATTTTGCCTTTCTTCCCCTCTCCCAAGGGAACCGTGCTGAATTTCGGGATAAAAGGTATCCTATATGTTACTCCATAGTATGAACTTAAATCATGCCGAGTTTCATTTCAATCCATTCAGTAGTATTTACGTGATGCGCGCACAAACATACAGACAAACAGACAAACAGATAAACAGACAAACAGACAAACAGACAAACAGACAAAAATTTCAAAAATAGCTTTTTTACGTTCTATTACTTATCCCTAACATCCCCCAGTTATTATTTTGCAAAAATCTTCAATGTACAGACACGGCAATTCTACGATTTTATTATATGTATAGAGTATAGATAAAAGGTTCAATAGTTGTTACAAACGATAAGCTGAGCCCATTTTCGTGCATTTCATTTGTGTCACAGGTGATTAAAACTCAAATGCCCCATGCATTTAACATTAAGACGAGTCTAACTACGATAAGAAGTATTATATTGACGATATTAATATTATGATAAATTACTAAAATACTTGAGATGAGAATATTTATTGATTCCATTATATTCTATACCTACTAGCGGACCCGGCAGACGTCGTCCTGCCCGCTATTAGCGCCACCTACCGGGTCCAATTTTTCTACTTATAAACCTTCCTCTTGAATCACTCTATCTATTAAAAAAAACCGCATCAAAATCCGTTGCGTAGTTTTAAAGATTTAAGCATACATAGGGACATAGGGATATTGGGACAGAGAAAGCGACTTTGTTTTATACTATGTAGTGATGGCATAAGATCAAAAGCTAAGTAATCACTAAGAGACAGTTCATTGAATCAATAAACGTGTAGAAATACTTTAAGAACATTCGAAAACGGGTCATATCTGCCACCTTCTAATTCATTGGCGAAACGTTTGCGAGTGAAACAAACAAGTTTGGGGAAATATATAGGTATTTTGGCGGTAAGGCCAATTTTTCTTTCTGTAGCCACTTTATCCTGACAAATAGCGTTGCATTATTGCGGCCTAGGGAGAACTGGATGTAAGACCTCAAGGTCGTCGCTTATTAATCGTTCTGTCAGCGATTATTACTAGGCGGTAAGTAATACAATACCTAGTCTTAAGGCCGCTCTCTTCACGCGCTTTTCCATACAAACGTATTACGCCTATTATTCTAATATTTGTCGCAATAGGTCTAAAGTTAAGCCAGATATCAATTTAAGTCTCCATTATCTATGCCATAAAATAAAAATATTAGTAAAATTATATTTATTTTGAAAGTTATGACGCTTGAAAAATCACTATTTTTGGGCAAATTTTGGGGCAACTTTGTGCGTAAATAAACTATATAAGAAACTAGAAAATTGAAAAACGACCGAAGTCTTATCATAGGTTACTTCATAATAATTACAAACTTTAGTTCATGTAAAAAGTTGCCAAATATTTGCTAAAATAGGCGAAACCCCAAACCTAGATTTGCATCTTTTTACTTTGCCGTTTTTCACTAAAAATCATGATATCTCAAGCAAAATTTATTTATTTAATTAATTTATTATTTATTTATCTATATATTTTTATTACTCTTCTTTAATGAAGACGTCTCGCTCTCTAAATGCAGAAATCACTGTTTTAGACTCCACTCACCAACGATTTGTCGCTCCCATGGAGAGGGCTCTTAATAATAAATAATTATACCTATGTTTAATTGTATTTTTGGCCTAGAGGCTAGTTTATTTAGCTATGCAGTCCCGGGTTCGAGTACTGGGACAGGCCAAAAAAATGCAAGAGCTTTTTCTCTCAAGATTTGTCAGTGACGTCCCGGAATTGCGAAGTTGGCGGTGTTCAAATCCCGTGCCCCAGAGAGCACGTAAAACCGTCGGTCCCCTTTGTTGCGCCTAATATCTTGATGGTCGTGTCGGATTGCTGTTCCACCAGACTGAGAGTGAGGGAATAAGTAATACCTCTGTGTTTGCACAAACATCTATGCACTATAACAAAAGTACCTGTTACGACAAATTCTTTCACTGTTGTCTTTCGTTTGAATATCTGTTCTACCTATTTTTAAAAGTACAAACGTAGCTATTTTATAAATAAAACTTTTAAATTGAATTTTTACACTTAACTGATATACTTCTACTATCCAATTCTAGTTCCATTTCGAAAATGAAACAATCAAGTTGGAAAGCATTCTGCTTTCGAGTCGGTATCCCCCCGACAGCTACTTTTCTGCTAAATCTTATCCAACTGATCCTGTTTATCCCCGCTTAACACCTTTTACGGATTGTAGCAAAGGTATAAAACTATAGCATGCAGGGAACAAGGGTATTTATGTGAATTTTTGCGTTCACTCTATAGTTTTGTAAGTCTACTGTGTAGATAGGTGCTTTGTTATCATAGGATCTTAATTTATATTCTAAAACAAAGATAAACGGGCACTTCGTATGGAAACCATACCCACGGCGGACACAAATCGTACCAAGTTTCATTCGAATCCAATCAGTAGTTTCGGCGTGATGCGCGGCCAAGATACAGACAAACAGACAGACAGACAGACAGACAGAAATGAAAAAAAATACATTTTTGGCTTCAGTATCGTTTATAGAGTGCCCTCCAATAAAAATTTTCAAAATATCTTCAATGTACAGAATTGGATCTGTTACAGTTTTATTATATTATAGAAGATAGAAGATAAAAAAGCTAATGCATTCAAATTTTGTTCAAGTCGACAGCTCATACGGAGTTTTATTTATTACACAAGAGATAAAGTTCGTAAACTAAAACCCGAAAACTAATTTAGTGTGCATAAAAACGTGTATTCAACTGGGTACTAATGAGAATTCGAACGGAAAAAAGCGCGGGGCAAGCAGCTAGTGGCGCCATCTGTTATGTCTATCCGAAACTAACTTAATATTCTAGCTTAAGCCGCGAAGGTTACTTCTCGATTTTTCTTCGTATATAAAATGTAGCTTATGTCACCCGGACTATAACAACGAATCAATTGACACCTCATTCATCAAAATCGGCCCAGTAGTTTAGGCGCTACAGTGGAACACACATAATCTGATACAAAAATTGGATACAAACATGCATACATAGACTGCTAAAATCATAACCCTTCCTTTTTAACCCCCGACGCAAAAACGACGGGGTGTTATAAGTTTGACGTGTCTGTGTGTGTGTGTGTGTGTGTGTGTGTGTGTGTGTGTGTGTGTGTGTCTGTCTGTTCCCCTGTGGCGCTCAAACGGGTGGACCGATTTGAATGCGGTTTTTTTTGTTTGAAAGGTGAATTAGTCAAGAGTGTTCTTAGCTATGTTTGATGAAAATCGGTCCAAGATGGCCGCCGCTACAAAATGGCGGATGATATATTTTTTCACAACTCCCTTGATATGGGTATCAAATGAAAGGGCTTGACTAGTAGAATAGCACTATTGCAAATTCAAGATGGCCGCCGCCACTAAATGGCGAATGTCGGGGGTTTTTTAAATTTTCAATTTACACTTGTAGCTTTGCCGTAGTCGGGTAAAAATACGATACGTGCAATTTATTTTCATTTTGCTAACATTGTTGCTATCGAGTAGAAATACTGGCGCTAAGCTATCGCAGGTCGTCAATTATAGCAATTGTCATTTGTCATGATAGACGCTTGTTATGTGTAATTTCTTGACGCAGTAAATTAACTTGACGATATTGCAATGAAATAATTGATTGATGTTAAATGTTAAATGGTACTTAGTCAAGATTGTACAGTGTACAGTTGTTTCCAAACACACTACCTAATGCTAATATTAAAAATTGGATCAGAGATAGGTACCTACTCAGCGTGAAGAATCGATAGACGTTTTGGGGTCGCAAAGTGTTTGAAAGGCGACTTCGCTCGGGGAAACGCAGACAAACGCTTTCAAGAGAGTTGCTAGCAGCCGTTAGATACAAGCGGCACAAGGTCGTGTTGTGTGGCAATCCTTGCAAGAGACTTATGTCTAGCTATGCACATGTTTTATCGGTTAAGAAGACGACTAGGAACAATCTCTAAATAGTATAAACACAAACCCTGACTTAAACTATGTTTTTCTACGCTTATTTTAGCAAACGCCATACGATTAAATAAATAAACACAAAGTCGCACTCCACGTTTGTGGGTGTATTCGCATGTAACTAAATTTCTTATGGATTTCAATGCGGTTTTCACTTACATTTAGAACATTTTGCGAGAAACGTTTATTATGTTTAACAGATTCATTATAAGTTTATAAACTAGATAAGCTCGCTGTGTTAAGCCCTGTTATCTGGCTCTTACTGTTTATTTCTCTCTTACTGCCTCTGTTATCTGGCCTACTTAGTAATTAATTTTACGTAAATACACCTACTTGTATGATGATGACCTTGAATAATCTTAAAATGTTTGATCGAATATCCTATTAACTTAGATTGCCTTATCGTCCCCTCATTTCGTTTCTATATTTTAACCCTATAAATCAATTCGTCAACGCCACCCCAATTGTTCATTTATTACCAGCTATTGAATCACCAGCGAATTACTAGCGAGGCTTCTATTACAGAATTAACCAGCATCTGTCAATAAATGGCGGCGCTCTAATGAGTACTGCACCTCACCAGAGCCCGCCTGTTTGGATGCCTGACAATATCTGACATAATCGGGTTATCTAACGTTACTCGAGTGAAATGTGTTCAGCATTGTTTGGTGAATTACGGAGATCGAAGCACACAACTTGACATGTTCTCGCAACTAGATCTAATAATAGTCACTTGATCCAGTTTTGACATGTGGACAATCCCAATGGAGATTAACAACGCAGGAGATATTATAGTGCATCAACGTATGTGCTCTCTCTATTCCATCACTCTCATAGTCCAATGGTGAAGCAATCAGATGCGCGTTGCTCTCCCGTGGGTCTATCCCAGCAACGGCTTTAAGTGCTCTCCGAGGCTCGGGGGTGTTCAAAGCCAACTTTTCCCTACTCCGGGCTACCGCTGAATTTTTTTTTTGACAGAAAAACCCAATAATAACTTTTACTGGCTCGACGCAAGGGATTTCGGAGCTCAAACTCATAATCCGCAGATGAACAAACTAGCCAATGAGGCAGGCAAAAGAACTTAAATGCCAATTCTAATACGCTATTTAGAATTTTGTAATTCAAACAAAGTAATAGTATTGACGATACTTAACTAACACTAATAGGTATCTAATAATTAACAGAATATAGGTACAATATTGAAACCAGGCTATAAAGAACAAGGCAAAGTAAATACGCTCCCGGGACTCAGAACAAGCTAACCAACAGACCAATGAGGCAGACAAAATAACGTAAATACCATTTCTATTACGTTATTTAGAGTTTTGTAATTTAGACTTGTAAATAGTATTCACGATACGTAACTAATAATAATAATAATTAATAGGATATGCAATATTGAAACGAAGCCATAATGAACAACGAAACGTAAATATACTCCGGGGACTCAGAACAAACCAGCTAACAGACCAACGAGCCAGTCAAAATAACGTAGATACCATTTCTATTACGTATAATTTTTTAATTTATACTTGTTAATAGTATTGACAATGCTTAACTAACACTAATAATAATTAACAGGATATACACTAACGACACTAGGCTAACAACTAAACGTAAATACAACGTTAATTTTACTTTGCGCAAAAACCGAAACACGTGTCAAATATTTTTACATTAAGAATATTTATACAACATTTCAAAAAAATATAATGAAAAGTAACGAAGTTATAAGCTTGTTATGTTGCGTCGTTGTCCTCGAAAAAAATGGTCACCGCAAGCCGTCGCCGCAGCGCCTAGCGATCGACGCGAGTTGAATGACCGCCGCTGTGTGTCAACCGTCAGCTGATGCGCGGTAAATCATTGTGTCTAAGCTTGTTAGATTTCAAAATATTTTTGGACAAAAATATAACACTATATAAAAATGGTTGGATTCGATTTTGTTACTGATTCTGAACAAACTACTTTCAGGTTTTGCGTAAAATAAAACTAACGTTGTATACTCCCGGGACGCGGAACAAGCTGGGAGCCAGCAGTCAAAATAACGTAGTCTATACTATTTTTTTACGGTATTTAGAATGATGTGACCTAGCCTGGTTGTTGCTCAGCCAGCGCTCTAAAGCCCGAATTAGACGGCCCATTTTTCGAGATTTTTGCTTTAATTTTCGAATCGATGAGTCATTAAAAATTAACCGTTTAAACACCGACCGTTCATCGTTCACAGGCACTGTGCCATGGCAAATATCGTATCGTGCATCGTTCATCGTAAAAATCAATGAATGGGGCACCGTCTAATTTGGGCTTAATAATTCGACACACACCATTGCAACATGGCCATACTGCAACCAATATTATTCATAGAACATTTCATAGTTCTGCATGTAGGTACACAGCGCTCGCAACAATTAGGTACTAATCGATAATACAGGAATATTCCCATCACGTGCCAGTAAATTGTCGACCAAAATTCATGTCCCGTGCATATTGGCATAACATGCGGGAAATGCGTATGAATATATTACCGGCTTCATCGGAAAAGATGCGAAAATTCGTTTTTTCGTAATAATTTTTCTGTTCAGCGAATGGCTCGCGGTCGTAATGGGGAAGTCACGGTGCGGATCAAACTCGTTATGTCAGCTATTGGGGATTAATTTTTGTTCAGAGGCTCCAATGTAACTTTTCAAGTTAACGTTGAAGCCTTTAGCACACCTCTGCCGTAAAACTATAACAGCGAAAACGTTGAAGTCCCGCGACTTGCTTGACCATTGTATAATATGTGAAACAGAAGCGAATCTGTTATAATTTATGTATCACTACATACCTAGTATAAAACAAAGTCGCTTTCTCTGTCCCTATGTCCCTATGTATGCTTAAATCTTTAAAACTACGCAGCGGATTTTGATGCGGTTTTTTTTAACCCATTTACGCCCTCTGTACTATATAAACGACACCTCTTTAAATCCTCATTTCTTGAAATCTATATAATTTTTTGATGAATTGGTGCATTGGATTACTAATAGACGGTACTATTTATAATATCATAATATGAAAAAAATGAGAATTGACTTTAAAATTACCACCATTTTGTGTCATTTGTTAGTCGTTAGTTTTCGCCTAAAGAGGTAAGTGCATTTATTTAGTTTTTTCATTTGTTTCCTAAATATTTTCGGCATAATTTAGTATTGAGTGATGAGATGAAATATATACGTATATTAAATAGTCAAGTATCATACATTTTATTGAAAGTTGTAAGATTTATAGAACGGTTTAGTTGTGTGTCGTTTTTTTAGTACAGTGGGCACAAGTGATATTGAAACATCCTATTTTTGTGTTTTTGTAGTCTATACTAATAAATAAAATTGAAGTGTCTGTCTGTAATTTCGAAATAACTACCACATATTAAGCTCATATGGTTATTTGAACGATACCATAACCGAATCACACGTTTTTAAAATTTTTGTCTGTCTGTCTGTCTGTTTGAACGGGCTAATCTTCGAAACGGCTGAACCGATTTTGACGGGACTTTCACAGACAAGTAGAGGATTAACCAAGGAGTAACATAGGCTACTTTTTTAACCGACTTTCAAAAAAGGAGTTGTGTTGAAATCGGTAAAAAACGCCCTGATAGGTATTTTCGCTGCGCGCGACGGCCGACCGCGACGCTCGCGCTGCACGGAACTCCCCGCGCCGCGCGCACCTGCGCCCTGCGCCCATCTTACGCGGTACCGCGGCGGAGGGCGGGTGGACCAGAAATCTACTTGTGAAAAACCGAAATTCACGCGGGCGAAGCCGCGGGCAAAAGCTAGTAATAAATAAAATTGAAGTGTCTGTCTGTAATATCGAAATAACTACCTCATATTAAGCTCATATGGTTATTTAAACGCTACCATAACCGAATCACACGTTTTTAAAATTTCTGTCTGTCTGTCTGTCTGTCTGTCTGTTTGAACGGGCTAATCTTTGGAACGGCTGAACCGATTTTGACGGGACTTTCACATACAAGTAGATAATTAACCAGGGAGTAACATAGGCTACTTTTTTAACCGACTTTCAAAAAAGGAGGAGTTGTGTTTTTCTACCTATGTAGACCGATATCTCCGAGATTTCTGAACCAATTTGCGTAATTTTTTTTTAATCGATAGAGAAACATTGCACCCCTGTTCTATAAAAAATTTGGATTCCAACTCCTCAATCCTGATGCTGTAGGGGACCTAATCCCCAAAACTAATGGGTTTTAGAAACTTTCGGTTATATAAATTGATATTGGGGGTACCAATTAAAGACTTTATCGTTGAATGAACTCGAGTAGGTACATATCCAACTCCTGAACCCTGATGCTGTAAGGAATTGTATTCCGAAATCGTGGGGATTCCACGGGATTTTTCCGTTTTGGGGACGGGTTTCTACAGATAAGCTACTTTTTGTTCTGGTAAATCAAAAGTTCCCACGGGATTTTTAAAAACCTAAATCCACACGGGCGAAGCCGTGGGCATCATCTAGTTCTATAATAAAATGGCACTGCTTCGAGTTTTTAACAATTTTCTTTGCCTCGATGAAGTTTTTAACGCTCTAATGGCAGAAAATACCGACAACAAGTATGAGTTCTCATTGCACCACCAGATCCAGCTGTTGTTACCGACAAAGAAGAAGCCAAAGATGACTTGCAGACATCAGATTTATCTAGAGATGTACCCGGAACGTTGAAGGTGATATTATGTTGATGTCATGATTCTTATGAATCAATGTCACAGTGATGATGAGCCTTTATCCAGTAAAAGCAGTAGCCGACTCAGAGCCTAAGCGGAGAAAATGCACACAATCTTACTCAGCTTCATTGCAATTACGTGATAGTACTCGTCGCCAAAACCCCTGTATTACCTGGGTTTTTCGCTCAATCAACTAAAAAACATTTCGCCTAAAGAATTTTTCAAAAAAGTATCTTATGAAGAGGTTTATGATCTGATTATACGTAATTCGTTATTGTATGCGGGACAGAATAATCGATATGGGTTCCAAATGGATAAAAATTATTTACGCCGATTCCAAGGGATATCTGGATTTTTGGATATCATATCTAGAGAACGTCAGTATTGGAGTTATAATGCTTGGTGCCTGTATACTTTGACTTTTGGTGGCAACCTTCAACTTCGTAGCACCAAAGAAGCCGCCTGTCTCGAACATCCATAGCGGACCTAACAATGGACATAACCCAGGAAAGCTGTCTAAAGAGTTACACTGTGTTTTGTGCCATAGTTGCATAAAATGGAAGTGTACACTATGCCTTAAAACTCTGTGCATTGATAAAAATTGTTTTGCTAACTATCACCCATAAGTGCCCACTGTACTATATAAAGTACACCCCAAAAATCCACTTGATATTATTTTTTAATTATTTTTGACTACTGAATATTTCTATTATAGGCCTAAGTAACCCATAAATAAAGATATTTAAAAAGAAATCCAAATACTTTTCATTTGGGCGTAAAAGGGTTAATAGATAGAGTGATTCAAGAGAAAGGTTTGTAAGTAGAAAAATTGGACCCGGTAGGTGGCGCTAATAGCGGGCAGGACGACGTCTGCCGGGTCCGCTAGTAATTTATATAATAATTTATAACACAGAGGTTTGACTTTGAGTCTATTTTTTTCCCACGCGATTTTGCCATTGCTGTATTCAGTCACCAATCACATTTTTATCAGTTTTTCTAAGTATATTTCTTCCGGACGTGTTCTAGGTCTAAGTATCGCGATTCGGGTGGGAAAGAAATAGACACAGTGAAATCTCAATATTAGAACAGGCAATTTAATTTCAGTTTCGCACGTTATCGCAACGGACACGTCATGCCGGAGCTTCAGCTTTTTCGCTACTTTTACGAGTATTTAACGGCGGAGATCTGCTACAGTCCTTACCGTGGGTAAATCTGCCACGTTTCCCAAAACGTTGATTTTCATACAAAATTATTATTAATAGCTGACCCCCGCGACTTCGTCCACGTGGTTATATAGGTTTTTATATATGATCGGATTGGATCCCATAATCCTTTTGTGTACCTAAACTAAATGTAGCCTAAGTTATTCCATATAACATCACCTATCTGCCATTGAAAGTTCCATCAAAATCGATCCAGCCATTTCGGAAATTAGCTGGAACAAATAAACAGATCGACAAACATGAATCTAAACGTACATCAGTTTAAAATAAGCCATACGTTCAAAGATCCGGGTCCCAAGTTATTCGAACCCAATAAATGTCTGTCATTTCGGAACTAAAAAACCTATGACCTTGAAATATTTACGGGACAATATGTAAAGTACTACCTTTCTAACAAAAAAAGAATGAGGGAAATCGAACAACGCGTTGATGAATTACAGCTAAATACACGTTTTAACTTTCATCCCCTCTCCCAAGGGAACCGTGCTGAATTTCGGGATAAAAAGTATCTTATGTCCTACCTCGGAGTATAAACTCAAATCGTACCAAGTTTCATTCGAATCCGTTCAGTAGTTTCGGCGTGATGCGCGGCCAAGATACAGACAGACAGACAGACAGACAGACAGACAGACAGACAGACAGACAGACAGACAGACAGACAGACAGACAAAAATGAAAAAAATTGCAGTTTTGGATTCAGTATCGATTACAGAGTGCCCTCCAATAAAAATTTTCAAAATATCTTCAATGTACAGAATTGGATCTGTTACAGTTTTATTATATTATAGATTATTCGTTTTTAAATCATTAAAAAAGTAATTCAGTAAAAGTCATTAATTAAATTTATTTTGAAAGCATCGGAACGATTCACCTATAGGCAGTTAATTATTTATTTGTTTTCGAGAAAATAACTGTATTTTTTTGATTGATTAATTAGACTAATTGGCTTTCTGTTGTAGACAGCAAGGGTATATATCATTCTTCACAATAATGATATTAGATATTTAAATGTTTGAATACCCTACAATCTCCATACAGTCATAGTTCATCGAGTCGCGAAACAGCAGTGGCCATAGGGCGGACACAGTGCGAAGAGTAGATAGATGTTGGGGTTATAAGGTGCTCGAGTGGCGACCTCGCACTGGAACACCCAGTGTTGGCAGACCCCTCAGTAGGTCGCGGTAGGTCGGTCGGAGCCCATCGGGCGTTCGCTTTTTTAACCCCAGACGCAGAAACGACGGGGTGTTATAAGTTTGACGTGTCTGTGTGTGTGTGTGTGTGTCTGTCTGTTCCCCGGTAGCGCTCAAACGGGTGAACCGATTTGAATGCGGTTTTTTTGTTTGAAAGGTGAATTAGTCGAGAGTGTTGTTAGCTACCTATGTTTGATGAAAATCGATCCAAGATGGCCGCTGCTACGAAATGGCGGATAACATATTTTATCACAACTCCCTCAATATAGGTATCAAATGAAAGGGCTTGACTAGTAGAATAGCACTATGTTAATCCAAGATGGCCGCCACCACAAAAATTGCGAATCTCGGGGGTATTTTAAATTTTTAATTTATACTTGTTATACTCAGTCTAAACTCGATTTGTTTGGAAACTATTTATGGTTCATACAACTTACGTCAAATGTCTATATTCGACCTGCTTTTATGCTTGTTTTCAAACGCTTACCAAGAATGTAGGTACTTATTGTACGGCAAGAATTTCGCAGTTGTCCGATTCGGTAGACAATCGGAAAAGCAAAAGTTCTACCTTTTAAAAGGAAACGCTTTTGGCAAAAATCAGAAGTCACAGGAAATTACTCTCAGTGTATATTGCAACTACATAGGTATTGTTATTGGATATTTCATCAATTTCAATTTCTGATCAATAAGACCAAATAAAAAATATAATATCAAATATATTATGACGCAATAAATCTGAAGAAAAGATACCTACTATTCTTTATAGAAAATGTCTGTATCTTTTGTTCGGGTTTATTTACCTTTGCATCGTAACGTGACGAGAAAGTTACCATTTCGTTGCCATTATTTGCTATGTAATTGAATTGTAGTTTTCCTTATTTACCTAGTGTATTCTTAGCTGCGGTATTTCATTAAGATAAATCTTCATATTATTATTTTCTGATAATTCAAGGGCTGGACTCTATGAGCCAACACAGGCGAAAAAAAATTTTAACCAAGCAAATAGAATAAACTTACGAAGTCTGCTACCTAAAGATAAAGGTAAAGAAAAGTACATTATGTAGGTAGACTTTTGTCCTCCGCAGTCTATGGTCACCACCCTGACCAAATACAGAATTCTCTCGCGAAAAACACCCACAACTTTACAAGATGTTTTTCGTGTTATTTAAATTAAAAATGACCACAGTGATTTGCAGCAAACTCAAAAAGATTTCTAACTATCAGATGGGGGTTGGACTTACAGGAACTCTACGATTTCTTTTCAATGTTTTACTTGTTACTATGCGATAAGATAATTTTTATTTATTTGCACTGATTTCAGATATAATCTGTCGCAAAATCGGTGGATTTATCAGTGATCTTAACCTCATTATGAACCCCGGCGACATTGCCCGCTTTAATTCGTGCAAGCCGCGACTTATTGGGCCCTATTTATATTCCGAGATTACTTGGAAGATAAGAAATGTGAGAAGGATTGTTAGAAGTCCATTGTCTCCATCTGTTCCATATATGAGCATTGAGCATAACTATTCAGGTGTACATATGTATGTATATTGTATACTAGATGATGCCCACGGCTTCGCCCGTGTGGATTTAGGTTTTTAAAAATCCCGTGGGAACTTTTGATTTTCCAGAACAAAAAGTAGCTTATCTGTAGAAACCCGTCCCCAAAACGGAAAAATCCCGTGGGATCCCCACAATTTCGGAATACAATTCCTTACAGCATCAGAGTTGAGGAGTTGGATATGTACCTACTCGAGTTCATTCAACGATAAAGTCTTTAATGGGTACCCCCAATATCAATTTAAATAACCGAAAGTTTCTAAAACCCATTCGTTTTGGGGTTTAGGTCCCCTACAGCATCAGGATTGAGGAGTTGGAATCCAAATTTTTTATAGAACAGGGTCGCAATGTTTCTCTATCGATTAAAAAAAAAATTACGCAAATCGGTTCAGAAATCTCGGAGATATCGGTGTACATAGGTAGAAAAACACAACTCCTCCTTTTTTGAAAGTCGGTTAAAAAAGTAGCCTATGTTACTCCCTGGTTAATTCTCTACTTGTATGTGAAGGTCCCGTCAAAATCGGTTCAGCCGTTCCGAAGATTAGCCCGTTCAAACAGACAGACAGACAGACAGACAGACAGACAGACAGACAAAAATTTTAAAAACGTGTGATTCGGTTATGGTAGCGTTCAAATAACCATATGAGCTTAATATGAGGTAGTTATTTCGATATTACAGACAGACACTTCAATTTTATTTATTAGTATAGATAGATATAATGTAAACTTTGGACTAGAATTAAAAAGGTTTTTATTGAAATAAACTTTTACAAGTATTTTTTTTTCAGGACGAACTCCAAAGACAAAGTAACACTACTCCGAAAATGCTTCGGAAACACAAGTTCTAAGTTGCCTTTAATATTCACTACAGTACAGACGAGCTGTGTACGATATTGTACATACTAATGGTCGGTTATTTAAGCAGCCTCGCGTCAAAGGCGGTCGAACAAACAGTGATTAAAGCGGGCGTTGTTCGGGAAAATTGACGCGAAGAAAATTGTTACCATATTGAACATAAAGGACGTTGTTAATACAAAGTTCGCCTTTACCCATGTGTACGAGTATATGTCATAAATCATAACACGTTTGCTTTCAGTTGAGTCTCGAACACATTTTTACCCGACTACGGCAAAGCCAAAAAGAAGGGTTGTGATTTTAGCAGTCTATGTATTTGATTTTTTGTTCAGCCGTAGCGCTTAAACTACTGGGCTGATTTTGATGAATGACGTGTGAAATGATTCATATAAAAGTAGACTTGGTCCCGGTGACATAGGCTACATTTTGTATGCGAAAAATCGAGAAGAGACGTTTGCGCGGGTTAGTTTCACTTACTTACACGTTTTCTCTGCAAACTAAATTATTATTAATTTATACTATTATTATTATGAGTAGTCGGGTTTTAGTTTACGAACTTTATTTCTTGTTCTTTCAACCATAATAAGAATACTGAATTTGCAAACGGAATGTCAGCGTAACAATGATCTGTCAAACTGCAGTTTTTAGGCTGAATTCACTAATGCGAAATAGGTGTTGAATTAATAGAAAAAGTGCGGCCAAATACATAACGGTTTTCTCTATAAATTAAAGCAGACGTATCTAAAAGTGAGCAAAAAGGTGGAAACATCGAGCGAAAGAGCGAAAGAACTAGGAAGTGACCCCTTTGACGTACAAATTGTAGAATTATTTTTCATTAATTGCTTTATTGTTTCCCCTTTTATTGTGATTGACCTGACAAAAGAAAATGAAGATTCATTAAGCTTAACTTAACTATTAGTTTTTATTTATTATTTTATTAATAACGTATTTATTTAATGGGATACTCGCCACGCCCGCACAAGCAGTTGTTTAGAGTTCCTCATTCAAAGGGTAAAACAGAGCCTATATTGCCTTTGCGTCTGTCTGTCAGTCTGTTCTTCCTTACTTACTACACTAATCTGTACTTAGTGTAGTAAGTCTTCTTACTGAATGATCACAAACTCAAAGAAATAGGTACAAGTACAAGTATAAATTAAAAATTAAAAAAACCCCTGACATTCGCCATTTTGTGGTGGTGGCCATTTTGGATTTGCATAGTGCTATTCTACTGGTCAAGCCCTTTCATTTTATACCCATATTGAGGGAGTTGTGAAAAATATGTAATCCGCCATTTTATGGCGGTGGCCATCTTAGACCGATTTTCATCAAACTTACGAGTAACTAAGAACACTCCCGACTAATTCACCTTTCAAACGAAAAAACCGTATTCAAATTGGTTTACCCGTTTGAGCGCTACGGAGGAACAGACAGACAGACACACACACACAGACACACACACCCACAGTAACACTCACAAAGACACACACACAGACACACACACACAGACACACACACACAGACACGTCAAACTTATAACACCCGTCGTTTTTGCGTCGGGGGTTAAAAATGATACCAACACAAATTGCCGCAGTTGCAAATCTGGCTGTTACCGATCCCTTATAAATACCTCACTACCTTGATCCGCTTATCTTGACGAATGGCACCGAGGAGCCGACGCGTCTCCTAAAATGATAAGGCGTTTGTTTGCGCTATTGTTTCTTCTGTTTAGGGGGAAATATAGACACAGATTTACTTGTATACGTGTCTGTGTTTGTTTTATTTAACTGTGCGTTCACTGACATGCTATCACACTATCACACTAATCACACTTCACACTAATCACACTTCACACTAATTTACAAAAGCGAAAGTTTGTGTGTGTGTGCGTGCGTGCGTGCGTGCGTGTGTGTGTGTAGAGATAGATTATGCCCTAACTTAACACATAGGCTTCTGTGGCATAGGCACACAGGTGAATTTTGGTTTTTCACAAATCCCGAGCCGAATTGTGGATATCCGATTCCCGTTTCCGCCTTTATAACTACGTTCAAGGAACTTTGCTATAGTAATCTACATATAGCTGTAGCTATAGATTTAGTTTTTTTTCAAAATCCCGTGGGGATTGTGGATTTTTCCAGGATAAAAAGTATGTGTTAGTCTATGTGCCTAGCCTATGTAGCGTATGTAAAAAGCTTACTATACAATTGAAGATTATATAAACGATTAAAAAGCATGGATTTTTAACTCGTTCCAGCAATGCGCGAGACGGCATTTCAATCATGTACCTACTTACATAAATCGTTATATTGTTATTTTTAAAAAGAGCAACCGCCGAGTTTCTTACTGGTTCTTCTTGGTTGGAACGGCATTCCGAACCAGTGGTAGATTCAATTGACGATTCAAAAGTACTTGTAAAAGTTTATTTGAATAAAAAACTTTTCTATTCTATTATATGTGTTAAGTCAAGGTATAATCTATCTCCATTCAAAACATCCTAATCGATGCAGTAGTTGTAGCGTTAAAGAGTAACAAACATACACACACACACAAACTTTCGCCTTTATAATATTAAGTGTGATTTCTCCTATTTTCTATCCCCTGATTTCTTGCCGGTTTTTCTCGGATAGAACGGCAGTCACATAGATCTTGAGCATAAACTTGTGCGAAATGTACGATAGTATATTATTATGATAGTGTTTGAATAGCTGTCGTTTGCATGATTGGCTGTCAAATTGACTAATTATCGTGACCTGAATACACAGTATTGCATAATCTATCAATATATTATTATTGAGTGCTGTAGAGTGCCTGTCGGTATTAGGGTCAATAAGATATACCTAAACATCGACTGACTAAGCTTATTTACGTACATACTTACTTGTAATATGAAAACATAAAATTTTATATAGTAGTTTATAGCTAATCCCCTAAGCTTAGCTAATTTAAGTTTCGAATATGAAACACAATTATCTACTTTGCATATTCTTCTGTATAGACCTAGAATCAAATTTCCAAAAATGTCATAAATACTTTTGGATCAACTAGTTTGGCCTAGGTTAAACTGGTTTATCCTATGAGGCTTAGGAAAAATTAGTTTGGACTAGGCTACACTAGTTAATCCTATCGCGTATAGGAAGAACTAGTTTAGCCTAGACCAAACTAGTTTGTCCTGAAATCGGTTTTGTCCGGTAACATATACACCGCTCAGTACCCATCTATATAATATAATAAAACTGTAACAGATCCAATTCTGTACATTGAAGATATTTTGAAAATTTTTAATGGAGGGCACTCTATAATCGATACTGAAACCAAAACTGCAATTTTTTTCATTTTTGTCTGTCTGTCTGTCTGTCTGTCTGTCTGTATCTTGGCCGCGCATCACGCCGAAACTACTGAATGGATTCGAATGAAACTTGGTACGATTTGAGTTTATACTCCGAGGTAGGTTATAGGATACTTTTTATCTCGAAATTCAGCATGGTTCCCTTGGGAGAGGGGATGAAAGTTAAAACGTGTATTTAGCTGTAATTCATTAACGCGTTGTTCGATTTCACTCATTCTTTTTTTGTTAGAAAGGTAGTACTTTATGTATTGTCCCGTAAATATTTCAAGGTCATAGGTTTTTTAGTTCAGAAATGACAGGCATTTAGTGGGTTCCAATAACTTGGGACCCGGATCTTTGTACGTACGGCTTATTTTAAACTGGCGTGCGTTTAAATTTATGTTTGTCGTTCTGTCTATTTGTTCCAACTAATCTCTGAAACAGCTGGATCGATTTTAATGGAACTTTCAATGGCAGATAGGTGATGTTATAAGGAGTAACTTAGGCTACATTTAGTTTAGGTACAAAAAAGGATTATGGGATCCAATCCGATCCTATATAAAACCTATATCCAGGCGGACGAAGTCGCGGGGGTCGGCTAGTTTAATATATAATTTAATATTGTTTGTAGGTTCACCTAGATCACGAAAGTTTCGCACCAATTTGCTCAATTTCCGACGTTGGAGGCCACCGGGATTTATGAATTATTTAAATTTAATCGTGTACCTAAACTATAGTCTAAAACACATGTCGTCCTCGCTCAGGATTTACGAGGGTCGCTACAGTTTTATTCGAGGCCGATACGATGTGAGGCGGAGATAGCGCCCTTCATAAACTGAGCAAAATTATGTACAACGATACGGAGGCAATTTATATTAGCGTACTTAAGATATTTATGATTTAGCGACGTAGCGGTTTCGATTAAATAATTCTTTTAAAAAGCTTCTTCGCCTACTAATAACCTTACTTACCTTTTTTTTATAAAAGACTGTGTCTGAGAAGTTGCACTAATATTACTATACAATATGTTGTTTTCTATACCTATGCCCGCCAACCCACATTGAACCAGCGTGACGGGTCCAAGCTCTAAATCCCACTCTCCTGTAAGAGAGCTGGGGGGTTATTCTGTAACTTAGTTAGCAACTGAAAATAGTTGCCAACGAATTTGTTCGATATACATTGCTGCTTTACTGTGTAAAATTATGAAAACACTTTATATTTCCCACAGTAAAGCAGCAATTCGTTGGCAACTATTTTCAGTTGCTAACTAAGTTACAGAATAACCCGGCAGGTCTGCGCCCTGAGTGCTTAGTCTCAATTTGAAGCGCTCCAAAACTAAAAGTATACTATAAGTATACTATTGATCGAATCACAAATTACTTCAGAGCAAAATGAACCCAAAGACTCTTATTTTAGGTCCATTTTACTCTGAAGTCATTGTGATTCGACCAATAGTATACTTATAGTATACTATAAAGTTTTGGAGCGCTCCAAACTGAGACTAAGCACTCAGCAGTGAGACGTAAAAAGGCTGTAGTGGTTGTGGTGGTGGTTGTTTTCTACGAACTAAACGGTATAGATAGACCACATTTTCTGTGAAATGGCAAAAAATGAAACTACGGCTGTCATCTTAGAATTTCATACAATTTGACTACAGGTTAGTGTTGTCCGTTCCTTAAACATAAAATACCTACCTAATTAATTATAATAAGAAAAATCTTTTCGGAAATTAATATAGAATCCGTAATTATTTCTTAGCATTAATGATGCCAAAAGCTATTAAAAGTGATGTCTGGAATAGAAATCTGAAAATAAAGATATTTTTTGCAGAATCAGGCTCCGATTATTTCATAATAAAATCGAATAAATACAAGCGAGTATCTGCTGGTACAGTATTATCAAGTGCAACCGGTTTGAGAGCTGTTAAAACCCATTTAAAAACAGACTAAATTTATCATCAGTATACTTACGTAATATGTAAAATATACACATTAAAGTAACGATAATATATTAATGCGTCTTGGCGGGAGTGCATGTGATGCGATGAGTCGTAGTGAATCCCAGATTAGGATTACTAGTCGCGGGCGACTTCTTGTACCTCATAGTACGTACTGTTATGGGATTTTCGTAAATTTGTCGAATAAACGATTGTATGGCAATACTAAGGCGATACTAGCGACCTCCCTCAGTTCACAGATAGAATGGTCGCACTATATATATAGAGTTTTATTCGCCAAAATCTATAAGCAAAAGTTTTTGCTTTTAATATACGTATTTAAACACATTTTACCTTTATAACCTTAAACCCTGTTGCACACAAATTCATAAACTAACCTAAAATTGACAGGTCTTATAGTACTACAGTAAAAATACTATATAATAATAATGTTAACCTTTTGCATAGCATTTTGAAAAGGAACACAAATTTTAGACCTTTCAATAGTTTGGAGGCATTTACGTCTAATATATGTAGGCAACTGAATACGCACCAATAGGTAACTCAGCAGACTTATGCAGCTTTGATTGTAAACTCTGTAATAAACATAAACACAAGAGGGCTTAGCGAGCAAATTACGCAAGCAAAATCCAGTTTAGAAATTTCTGCGATACGTATTCTCTTTGTACCTTCGTCAAGTTCTAATTTGTTAACTCCATTAATACCAAACTGAATTCAGACCAGTACCTGAATTCTATTAGACTACTTGGGTTGTATCTAGAATATTAATATTAGTATCTCTATAGAGGTCAGGTTTCTACGGTTCAAAAATTATACCTGGTATTTACAAAGTACTACAGACAAAACGGCTAATAACGACATCCACGTAGCCACTTAGATATATTTAGTTGTAAAAAGCGATTGTCATGGTACTCAGGTCATAATAGGTAATAGGTTGTGGTCATAATATTCGTTGATCGGCCTAGTCGGGTAGATTTGTACGTCGTATAGAAACGTTATTTACAGTAATTAATTATATGAGTATGTTATTAGTTTACCCATGCATGATTTGCGCCCAGTCCATATTTCATTAGTTTATAATTTTATAGTTTGCTCGAAAACTGCACTTACAATGGAAGTTAACATGGCTTGAAACTTAAAGTTAATTTTCCCGCACGCAGTAGTGCGATTTCTTTGCAGTTTTTTTTATTTCTGTAATATGTCCATCACACATAAAAAAGTATACCTACTGGCAAAGAGTTTCAGGTAATATGTTGTTGACTTTGTACGTACTAGCGTACAAAAATAAAAAAAAAACTATTGCAATTTTTCTTTGCAGTTTTCTGTTGCGTGGTTTAGAAGAAGTAAGCTTCTTCTTCTTTCGTGCCGTGCCCTTACGAACGTTGGCATTCATAGGGCAATTTCAACTTTAGAGACCGCTGCTCCAAATAAGGATCTGGTGCTCTTCCCAATCCCAATAATACCTAAATTCAATATAAAAAGTAAGCGCAGAAACAGAAATTAAGACGGACAGACAATAACAGTCGCTATCAGCGTCTGTTTTATGCTATTTAGAGATACCGGACACACAGTGTGTCGAACTCATGAAAGTTTACAAATTAGACATTTCAACCACCGAAAATCTTGATTAAACGACGCGTCGTATCTAGTACCAGTGGTTGGGAACCAATTCGGATTAGCAAGGTTGCTATGAATAATTTAACCAACTGTGTCCGGGCTAGCCCTCGACCGCCTCATGACGCTAACAGCGCAGAGTAATAAATCCGATTGTCCTAGGACATCTACGAGATTAGTACAGGACACGTGAAGTGCGATTAATTCCAACCATGCTTGTATTAGATGTGAACTATATAATAATATTACTTTAGACTAAATATTTTCGATGTTCGTAAAAAGAAGTGAAAATGAGTGCAAAACAAGTTGGATTTATATAGTTTCACTCAAGCCCATTTAAATCGGTTCACCCGTTTGAGTGCTACGGTGGAACAGATAGACAGACACACACTCACACAGACACGTCAAACTTATAACACCCCGTCGTTATTGCGTCGGGGGTTAACAAGATGATGCGCATCACTTCAAATCAATAAATCAAGGATCTATAATATTATCTTCTGCGAAATAGACTCGTCTCCGATGAAATCTCGGTCGCAGTGGCCGAAATTCGGTCAGTAAAAATCATATAATATAAGACTATGGATTCCATAGAATGTAAGTATAGATATTATAGCCAGAAACATTTGTTAAAATTTTGAAGTTGTCTATGATAATTTCAATCAATTAATTTGTCTGAAGAGTTACCGAGAACCTAGACAAATCAGGCGATCTGAGTTAACTGGAGTGTATACTTAAAGTTCATGAATCATGAATTCACCACGGACCAGCTGGCTGGTGTAAGTTTCTGAGCTATATTATAAACTTTCAGCTTTTATCAAATAGTTGCCTTCTCATTCCACCGTTTATAACTCAATGGGGTGTTAAATAAAGACACTTTCAATCTTTTTACCAAAAAAAAAAAAACACAAGAAAGCAAGAGAAGTTAGGTAATGATAACAATATGTAATTAATTATAAGAACTTCAAACTACAATTACGACCATTCCTAACGCACCCTGGTCGGAGAAGAACCCACAATAAATATACCCATAAAAAAAACATGTAACCCTTTTCCTTTGCTTTGCCGTAGTCAGATAAAAAAGCTTAATTTCTTTTTCGATAAACTCCGTATCTAGTACGGCTGGGAACCAATCCGGCTTAGAGAGTTGGCTATGAATAATTTAGCCGAGTGTGGCCGTACCAGTCGGAGACGGTGTTCCGATGAAAACAGCCGTGGTAATATTCAGGTTGTCTGAGGATGTCTACGAGATTACGAGATGTGGTTTATTCTTAGGGTGTGATCTATAGGAAGAGCGTCTTATTTATGTCCCGTTTTTAACCCCCGACGCAAAACGACGGGGTGTTATAAGTTTGACGTGTGTGTGTGTGTGCGTGCGTGCTTCGTCCACCCAATGCCCGCCATCTTCTAAAGATTGTCGGTCCAACGGGCTGGAGATCGTCCCACACTGTGCTTACCGCTTCTGCCTCCAGATGCAATCGATTTTACGACAGACATGATTTGCTCACTGCCACTTCTGCTTTAGTTCTACGGATTTCCTCGTTACGGATGTAATCCTTCAAAGAGACACCCAAAATCTATATCTTTGAATTTGTGGAATAGACCAGCTGTCGTCAGTGTCCAACTTTCCACGCCATACATCGCAACAAGTACACGCATTATACACCCTTGCCTTTAATATGTAAAGAAGATTATAATAAAACAATCAAGATTAAGTCTTGTTTAATTTGGTAAGAGAATCGTATTAGCTGCCGCGTCGTTAGCCGTGTAGCGTCGGCCATCAAACCAGCCAGCCCTGTGAGGGTCACAACGAATCATGAATACGATTATACACGCTCATCCGATGTCAGGATTAAATTCTATGGACCGACAAACGTTAATTTATTCCATTGTATATATTGTTATTTCATCTTACTAACGGCCGAAATTAATATAATCTATCACATCCAAAATGTGCAGATTGAAGGTCGATTTAATCCAGATTTATATAATAAAGCGTGCCAATAAATGCACGGTAGGGCCAGTTGACCACACCAGTAAATTTTAGTGCGTGGACGCTCGTAGAACCTAGTGCCAAGCGAAACGGACAGACGGACGGATGAACAGACAGCTACAGACAGACGCACGGACTTACTAAGAGACCGACAGACTGACACTGTAGGAAATACAGGCGGAGGGAAACGGAAAGACTCCGACTGCCCGACCGCGACCGTCGGTGGATCGGCCGGGGGAAGTGGGGGGGTGCGCGGGGGGCGGACGACACTTGGTGGCGATTGCTCTCCCGTGTGCCCTGGCGCGGCTCCCGGCTGCTCTGCAGACGGATCAGTGGACGGGCAGAGACCGGGCCCTGACCGTGACCCACGAGCCTTGCGAGAGTCGAGCACCACCACCACCAGGACTGGGCAAACTGATGTCAAGGATAGGGCGACCTATGGCGGTCAAAATGATCCCGAAGGGAACCCAGTCCAGACTCAGGGCGCAACGGTCCTTGGAGGTTACAACATCGCTCGACCTCCTAAAACAACTGCAACAACAGCAACAACAACAACAACGACAACTACAACAAAAAACAAAAAACCGAACGCCCATGACCTACCTAACACGCGGGCACATCCGCGCTTTAGGAAGCGTAACAGGGGCGCAAACAAACAAAACGACCCGGGTATGTCATCAGCCCAACCTTCCACAAAAAGGGACAGGCTCGATGACACACTCTCACCTAGAGGGGAACACAAACGGGCACGCATTGAACACCGGCAGAACCGGGATGCGACAGGCTCCTATGCCAAGGCAGCCCAATCGCATCTCAGCGTAGCCATAAGTACTGAACCAAGAATAGACCTAACCCAGACTGAGGCGAATGCCATACAGGGACAGATACAAAAGGCGATTTTCGCGGCCTGTATCGAACCCTTGGCACCAGGCCAGACCCGATATGCTCCGGCATTTGAGGGAAAGGCCTTCCTCAGCGAGGGTGTTTTAAAAATGTGGTGCCACGATGAACAAGCACTAAACTGGCTGAAGATCGTGGTACCAAAACTAACGCCACCGAAAGAAGGAACTGTGCTCGCCGTGATACGCCAGACCGAGATACAGATGAGGGTTAGGTCAGGGCTATATGTGCCCGACTATGATGGAGAGATAGGCCAACTACACCAGGTCCTATCTTTCCAAAACCCCTGGTATGGCGTATCGCGGTGGACACTACATAGCTACCGTAGATCGACCGGCACCCCTCCTGGCGTTTTCCTTGTTTTGGGAATACCGAAGGAGGAACTGCCAACAATACTGGCCCGCGGCAGGAAGGTAGCCTACTCCACGGGATCAATCTACATCAAGTTCTTCACGAGTGAAGGACTGAGTGATGTACCGCCAGGACAAAACTCAGCACCTGAAGACCAGGGAGAACTTGATGTAGAAGTGGACATGGACGTGGACAAACCAACCGGCCGTCGCCCCCAAACACCAGAGCCCTCCGTAAGCGCTGTACTCGACAACATTGAGGCAGTGCTGGCGGAACCTCGGGCCAACAATACACAACCCCGGGAGAAAAAGCTCCCTACACCTAATGCTCAGGAAGGAACAGCCCCCGCCGACCATACACCGGCGCAGAGGGCGACCCTAGAATAAAAATTATACAAACCAACCTCCAGCACAAACACCTAGCCACGGCCACACTACGCAGGCAGCTGGAGGTTGAAGCCGAGACCATCGCCCTGATCCAGGAGCCGTGGGTCAGGGGCAAAACCATATATGGGTTCGGAAGCTGTAATGGTAAGACATACTCATACAGCAATGATGAGCCACCGAGAACATGCATATATATCCCACGCTGTATTACAGCTTTACTATTAACACAATACTGTTCCAGAGATCTGACAGCAGTAAAAATAAAAAACGGAATACAACAAGGCATGGGTACGTCGTCAAAACCATTGGTGTTAGCATCAGTCTACATGCCCATCGAAGACCAAATACCAACAAAAGTGCTGATGGATCTCGTCACGCACTGCGAGAACAACAACATAGACATAATCCTCTCTGTCGACAGCAACGCACACCACAATCTGTGGGGAAGTACAACCAACAACAATAGAGGTGAGCAACTTGTCTCTTATTTACTAACAACTAACCTTACCATCTTAAACATCGGCACCGAACCAACGTTCGTATCAAGTAGGTACCAAACCATAATTGATCTAACTCTAGCAACATCCACGTTGGCAGACCAGGTCAAAAACTGGCATGTCAGCGAGGAACCGTCGCTTTCAGACCATAGGCGAATATGCTATGAATTAGATCTAACTAAAACTCAACATATACCGAAGAGAAATCCGAGGAAAACCAACAGAATAAAATACAAAAATTTGCTGAACAACATGATCGGCACAACAGATAATACACAAGATATCGATTATATCGATATGATAGAAAACAACGTAACAAAACTAACAGAAGAAATAAAAACATGTTATGAACAAGCTTGTCCATTAAGAAAAAACAACACTAAACTAACCCCAAAAAACAACTGGTGGGGCCCTGATCTGGAAAGAATGAGGAAAGATCTCAGACATCTTTTCAATAGAGCCAAGAACACCAGAACGGAACACGATTGGGACAAATTCAAGGAAGCCCAATATAAATACAACAAACGTGTCAGAGAAAAAAGTAAGAGCTCCTGGCAAAAATTCTGTACGAACATAGAAACGAATGACACCGCCGCCAGGATACGTAAAATCCTAGCAGCAGACAACTCCCGCACCCTCGGCTCATTGAAGAAAGCTGATGGAACCTTTACCAAAGATGATAAAGAGTTAAGCGAAACACTAATTGAAACACACTTCCCAGGTTGCAGAATTGTAAATTCACCAGACTGGGCAAATACTACAAATACCCATCCAACGGAAGATGACTGGGATCTTGCAAACAGAATAGTCACTCCAAACAGAATAAAATGGGCAATTGATACCTTCCACCCCTTCAAATCAGGAGGGACTGATGGTATCTTCCCGGCACTACTACAGTGGGGCGTAACCGCAATAACACCCTGGCTGGATGCAATATACAAAGCCTGTATAGCATACAAATATATACCACTGGCCTGGAGAGAAGTGAAGGTTGTCTTCCTACCTAAACCAGGCAGGAGTGACTACACCCTGCCGAAATCCTTCAGACCAATAAGTCTTACATCATTCCTACTGAAGACACTAGAAAGACTGGCTGACAGATTCCTTAGAGATGGAGCCTTAAAATACAAACCCTTACACCCACACCAACACGCTTACAGTACGGGTAAATCAACAGAAACCGCACTGCATTCAGTTATAGCCAAGATAGAACATGGACTTGAAAACAAACTGTCAACTCTAGGCATTTTCATCGATATTGAAGGTGCCTTTGACAAAACCACATTTGACAGCATAGACAAAGCCCTGGGCAGGTATAACGTACCAGGAACCCTACGCAGCTGGATAAAAGCACTGCTTGAACAAAGAATTATAAAATTGGACATCAACGGCACCACGAAAGGTGTGATAGCGAGAGGCTGTCCCCAAGGAGGTGTCTTATCACCAATCCTGTGGAACCTCGTGGTTGATGACCTAATAACGAAATTAAACAAAGACGGATTTTACACAATTGGTTATGCCGATGATATTACCATTCTAATTAGCGGCAAACTTGAAAAAACACTTTATGAAATTATGCAAAGAGCTTTGAGACTAATCGAGAGATGGTGCAAAGAAAATGAACTAACGGTTAATCCCAAGAAAACAGAGATGGTTCTTTTTACAAATAAAAGAAAAATCGAACTAAACAACCCACCGACCTTGTTCAACACAGGCCTTCAACTATCCAATGAGGTAAAGTATCTTGGAGTTATCCTTGACTCTAAGCTCAGCTGGAAAAGGCATATAGATGACAAAATCAGCAAATCACTCATAACACTATATCAATGCAAACGCATGCTGGGAAAAACCTGGGGATTAAAACCAAAAATAATGAAATGGCTCTACCTAGCAGTGATAAGAAGTGCACTAACATACGCCGCACTAGTGTGGTGGCCGAGAACACTTCTTATCACTACCCAGCTAGAACTACAGAAATTTCAACGACAAGCATGCCTCGCCATTACTGGCTGCATGAGCACAACGCCAACAACAGCACTAGAAGTTATACTGGGGATCACACCTCTACAATTACACATTAGGGAAGAAGCAACACTTGCGGCCCTCAGACTCAAGACACTGGGTTTATGGAAGGGCTATGACACAGCACATACCAAAATTCTAACTCAGGGGATCAATAAAGAGCCCCGTTTAGAGTGGATATGCGACAGAACTATCAAACAATTTACACTAGAAAGAAATTACAAAATAAATGCGGAGGAATACAAAAACCCGAAACCAGCCCAAGACACGATTGAAGTGTACACCGACGGGTCCAAAACTAGAACTGGCACAGGAGCTGGAGCCTACTGCCAAGAACTCAACATTCAGATAAGCCACGCACTCGGTAAGGACAACTCCGTTTTCCAAGCAGAGTGTGCTGGAATCACAACAGCAGTCATAGCAATGACCAACAGACAGGTAACAAATCTTAAAATTAACATTAACTCGGACAGCCAAGCCGTTCTCAAAGCCTTGGCTAGTACCACGTCAACATCCCTACTCATACAAGACTGCCATAAAGCCCTGGAAGAACTCTCCGTCTCCAACGATATCACCTTACGGTGGATCAAAGGACACGCGGGAGACCCGGGCAACGAAGCAGCTGACGAACTAGCACGTAAGGCCACGACACTGGAAGTTGCAGGACCGGAACTTAAGGTACCTATTCCTTTCAGTGAGTACAAGACCTGGTTGCATGCACTAACACGCAAGGAACATTCAACACTCTGGAACAATACCACAGACTGCCGTCAGACAAAGGAAGCCTTTCCTACTCTGAACCAACAACTAACTAACAAACTACTGCACCTAAACAGAGGTAAACTCAGGAAGGTGGTGGGACTCATAACAGGGCACAGCCCACTAAACAAACACCTTTTTATTATAGGTGTCACAGACAGTCCTCTATGCAGAGCATGCATGGAGACAGATGAAACACCAGCGCACGTGCTCCTAGAGTGCACGGGCGTGACCGAACCACGCAGGATTCATCTAGGATCCCCAGCCTCACTCCAAGAAGTCCTCGGCAACCTGGGCGGCCTGCTAGGCTTCTGGAGTGACCTCGGATGGCTGGAGTGAAGACTTCAACGCAAGAGGCACATCACGCACAACAGACCTGTATGGTTTATGTGCGGACACCTGCCCAGAATGAAGATGAAGATGAAGAAGATGTGCCAATAAATGCGTCCACGTATTGAGATTTCAATCTGTTTTTCAATTGGTAAACATTGGTTTGTTGCACACAATCTCTGAACAACATGTTGACAGGTGTAATAAATCTTTTACCACAGAGAGAATTGTAAAAAAGGTAGGAACAGGATACAACATTTCATTTTAGTTTAGTGACTGTGAAAAACAGAACTAGCCCCACTGTTCACTTTACAGAGTATCTCGCCGTAAAAATACAAGAGGAATAAGTAATTCCTGGCGGCATTCTCATGTTCAGCATGTTGTCTCTTCAGCATGTTCTCTATATTGAAAGTGCATGCGTTGCGAAGCTGAAATAGCAATGGACGGGCCACATAGTTCGAAGAACCAATAGACGTTGGTGTCACGGATGCTGGAATGGCGACTTCACACCGGAAAGCGCAGTGTTGGCAGATGATAAAATATGCATCTAATATTGCCATTTGCCACTGTGTCATTTACGGATACAGTGTACGTTTATGTATACAGTTCTTTTAAGTCAGTAGGTATTCATAACAAGTATAAATTAAAAATTTTAAAAACCCCTGACATTCGCCATTTTGTGATGGCGACCATCTTGGATTTACATAGTGCTATTCTACTAGTCAAGCCCTTTCATTTGATACACAATTAATTACCCATATTGAGGGAGTTGTGAAAAAAAATGTAGTAATTCGCCATTTTGGCGGCGGCCATCTGGGGCCGATTTTCATCAAACATAGCTAACAACACTCCCGACTAACTAGCCTTTCAAACAAAAAAAACCGCATTCAAATCGGTTCACCTGTTTGAGCGCTACGGGGGAACAGACAGACACACACAGACACGTCAAACTTATAACATACCGTCGTTTTTTCGTCGGGGGTTGATTACTTTAAATATAGAATTAAACGTACTCGTACATATATATCTACGTTGTAACGATTACGTCGGAATAATTTAGTAAGCGAAATCGCGTTAGCCACCGCGTCATTTCTCGCGACGGGGGCGGTCATTAAACCGACGAGTCCTGCCTGCAAGGGCACAGCAGATCATGAATACAATTACACGCTTAACCGATGTCGAGATTAAATTCGACGGCCCAATGAAAATCGTATTCCAACAATATTAATGTACGCTCAATTCCGAACAGTCCACAAGAATGAGCAACTTTTTACGTTATATCTACTTTGTTTTCTTTCTTGTCCACAAATGACTTTAACTGCTGAATGACCAACCAACCAGAACCTGGTTGGGACGGAGTAACATCTGAAACGATAGATATCACTGACATATATAAATGCAAGTACCTGGGAGAGTCTTTGGTTAGGATACAAAATGAGCTGAATCTTGTGCCGATTAAAAGCGTGGCACTGAAGGTAATTGGGAAGTAATTTTGACATTGCCTGATACAATTTATCGCGATGATAGCCTAGTAGTGAATACTTTGGCCTCTCTTTCGGTGGGACCGAGTATGATCCCCGACTTTACTTTTCGGATCTATGTGCGGTTTAAGCAATTAAATATCACTTGCCTTAACGGTGAAGGAAAACATCGTGAGGAAACCTGCATGCCCGAGAGTTCTCCATAATGTTCTCAAAGGCATGTGAAGTCTACCAATCCGCTTGGCCGGCGCGGTGGGCCGTATGCCCAAGTCCTCATTGTGAAAGAAGACCCTTGCTGCGTAATGTCGGTAATGGGTCGAAAATGATAACATGGGTTGATAATGGTTGATGATAATGACGAATTCACATTTGTTCCTAGCATCTTTCACTCTCACTTTTCCTAGCAATTAGTGCCAAAATAAATAAATAAATAATAAATAAATAAAGCCTTTATTGCTGACCAGTTATAAAGTAGGTAATTACAAATTATTTAAAATCTCGCACTTCAGTTTCCTCCGCGATCAGCGCGTCCTTTGACGCATAGGCCTCCTCCAGGTGTTTCCAGGTATCTCGATCTTGAGCTTTCCGCGACCATAGTGTCCCAGCCGTCTGCCTGATGTCATCAACCCAGCGCTTCCTTTGTCTGCCCCTTTTACGTTTCGAGCCGTCTCTTATTACCCATTCCGTCATCGCTTTGGTCCACTTCTTCGACTTTTCTCGAATCATGTGTCCAGTCCATCTCCATTTAAGTCTTTTGGTTAGGACGACTACATCGTCGAGTTTTGTAATTCGTTAGTGCCAAAATGGTGATTATCAAATTGTTTCAGACAATAACCAGTTCAGAGCACTTGTATTATAGTCCAGTAACTTTAGGATTTGCTAGTATGGGGTACCTTGCGTTAAATCGGGTAGTTCTGATTTTTTGCAGACTTGTTTATGATGTTGGCCTAATGATTAACCCAAGTTTGTGACCTCGAGCGACGAACGCAACTTTGTCAAAAATCGAAAAAACCGCGAAACTTTGGGATTTTTTTCAGATTTTGGCGATTATAACCCAAATGGACTAGTTATTGACACTACCTTTTCAGGGCGTTTTTAAAATAGAATAAAATTGCTACAATTTAAGACCAGAACCAGCTCTGTAGGTACATTACTTACTGAGATGCTCGCGACTTCACTTGCGTGAATTCTTAATCACATACAAACTTCCATCTCCCATTGTACCAACTTAGGGGTAGTTTTTCCAAAATTCCTTCAACACGTAATTCTTAATTTTTAACCGAAAATCTAAATCCCAATTTTCATAGATATAAGTTGATAAATGACGAAAACGTGATGGGGTCTCATTTAAACTTTCACCCCCTACTTAACCCACTTGCGGATAGAAATTTCAATAATCCTGAAATTCATATTTTTTATTTTTTATGGAAAGCCCAAATACCAATTTTCATGGATGTAACTTGAAAAATGAGAGACTTTCATACAAACTTTCATCCCCTATTTAACCCTCTTAGTGGTAGAATTTCCAATAATCCTGTCCTAGTGTACGCCTATATCGTAAAAGGAAGCTACTGTTAAAATTTCAAGTTTCTAGCTTCAAGAAGCTTGTCCTGACTGACTGATCATCAACGCACAACCTAAACAACTGAAAGCTACGAACTTGAAATTTTCACAGTAGCTTCCTTTTATGATTTAAGCGCACATTAAGAAAGGATATTTGGAAATTCTACCCCTAAAGGGGTTAAATAGGGGACGAAAGTTTGTATGAAAGTCTGTCATTTATCAAGTTACATCCATGAAAATTGGTATTTGGGCTTTCGATAAAAAATAAAAAATATGAATTTCAGGATTTTTGAAAATTCTATCTGCAAGTGGGTTAAGTAGGGGATGAAAGTTTAAATGAGACCCCGTCATGTTTTCGTCATTTATCGAGTTATATCCATGAAAATTGGTATTTAGGTTTTCGGTTAAAAATTAAAATTACATGTCGAAGGAATTTTGGAAAAACTACCCCTAAGTTGGTACAATGGGAGATGGAAGTTTGTATGAGATTAAGAATTCACGCAAGTGAAGTCGCGAACATCTCAGTAAGTAATGTACCTACAGAGCTGGTTCTGGTCTTAAATTTTAGCAATTTTATTCTACTTTAAAAACGCTCTGAAAAGGTAGTGTCAAGAACTAGTCCTTTTGGGTTATAATCGCCAAAATCTGACAAAAATTCAAAATTTTCGCGGTTTTTTCGATTTTTGACAAAGTTGCGTTCGTCGCTCGAGGTCACAAACTTGGATTAATCATTGGGCCAACATCATAAACAAGTCTGCAAAAAATCAGAACTACCCGATTTAACGCAAGGTCAGATTACTAAAGTTACTGGACTATTAATAGAGTAGTAGGTTTTTGTTATATAAAAAAGTTTAATGTCACCAAATTAGCTGGTCACAAAACTAACGATACCTATTAATTTTATTTTTAATTAATACCGTAAAGTGATATGTGATAGGTGTATAATTAATATATAGGGAATTACATCAAATTAAGGGTACGCTATCAAATTTGTTGTCCCCCATGACCCCATATCCATTATCAATATGACAAGTAATACGATATTGGATTAGGAATGTATGGTGGCCTTAAGTGTGTTGATTTATCGCTCTTACTTCTATACATTTAGGGACTATAATGCATCAATATACGACAGTTGTAGACTAAACGTACAAACATTATTTTGATTATCTTTTATATATATATGAATAAAAAATAGATATATAGCTAGGTAGCGGTAGCCGGTCGGCAATTAGTTACAGTTGTAACTTTGTAGGCAGCTTGGAGTCCTTTTTTATAGACGAGTTCAAAGAAGACTGTACAAAGTTGCACGACCTAGGGGAGACTGGGTACGATTGAAACATTTTAGCGTTAATCGTCCATTTCGTCGGAAATACTTAAGCGAGCGTTGAAGGAAATATATCAAATAAAAGAGCACATATCTTTCTACGAATGGGCAATGCTATTTGAGATCACTGTATTGTATTTTATGTGTAAAATCAAATCTAAAAAAAAAATGGAAACTGTTTCAACCGTCCCCATGCCAGGGTCGGTTGAAACAGTGCCTGGGGTCAATTGAAACACATGCAAATAATACAAAATATAATAAATGAATATGTTTTATTCATCGTCTAATAACATTTTAAGACTTTCTAGTTATATATCCTTTAGTCTCGCATAGTTTTGTTAGACATACTTTTTAGGTAGGCAAAAATATATGTCAGCACATCTAATTAAATATTTAGATTGTTCACGCTCTTGTTCCTGGTTAAACACTCGATTTTGAGCCTTATATCCCATTTCTTGATTTTCATTGTCACCAGTCACATCTCGTTTACGTACATTGTATACCTCAACAGGGAACAGTGGTTCAGTCCATTCTTTTTTGCCGCTGTTCTTAACCAAGATCCGGCTTTTACATCTTCTTATGCTTATTTGTACGTCAATAAGTCAACTTGACATCTCGTAGTCTCCCTTTGGCGTACCCTTGGCATCTTAAAAACAAGAAAATTAAATAAATAAAATGTTTCAACCGTACCCACAAAAAATGTTTCAACTGTCCCCAACCCCCCTTCTAGGTATAAAATGGTTCACAGTAAGAATAATAATAAATTTGAATAAACACTAATCATACAACCATATTCTACATACTTCTATAAAAGCGATACAAAACTCTCAGTACTCTAACTTTAATAAAATCATTATAATTGCAAAAATGCAAGTTCAAAAAATACTTACTTTTACGTCAAAAAACACAATAGGGCCTCCTATCTACAAATACAGCGCGCGAAGGGCGACGCAACACCAAAATTCGTGTTTCGACTTGTCGTCCGCTTCGTTCTTCCCTTGTAACCATCAACCTCATCACACACGGTGTCGAGATATTCGCTTTGTTTCAACCGTCCACCGTTTCAACCGTACCCAGTCTACCCTATATAAAGCGCATGGGCCAGAGTCGCAATAGTGCAAGAATTTTTCAGTGCTGTAAATACGAGGGACGTCAGTAAGGGCGCGCCGTAAAATGAGTCATTAAATGTCATGTCAGCGTTAACCTCTACTGACTTCATCAGATTTTTTTTTTTAATTTTATTGGTGAAAAATAAACTTAGTGAGTTTTAACTAGTACACATGCAGCATAACAGGATTATAGTAAATTGTGTACCTACGTTGCCAGCTAAAAATTGCAAAGATCCTGATTATGAGCAAGAAAAGATTTATGAAGAGAATAGATTTATAAACTCCGGTGTATCGAGAGAGAGGTCGTTGTATCGGTGTAACAAAAAAATTATGAAGATTTTGAAAATCGTAATTATTTTACACAAAACAAATTAACAAAAGTAATCGTTGTTGGTTAACAAAAAAATTTTATTTTTGTCGCAAGAAAAAAACTTTCTGAGAACATTGTTTCCAATCATTTTTCTGATGCAAAGTGAATTTAGCTTAAAGACGGAAAAGCATAGACATTTTAAGTATTAGAAGTTTCTTGGGCAGGTTTCTGTATCTGTGTACTGTGTTTCTAACGTACCTACTTTTGATAGAAAAAAGTTCAGGCTGATTACTCAGACCATTAATAACTATCCCCTTTCTAAAACTCGTGTAGTATTAATAATTTGAGAGGTTTAAGAAGCGATGTAGAACGTAATTTGATGCGGTTTAATTTTAGAAAATTCCAAGTGGAGCAAAGAGGAAAGGAAGCGAATTCCTAAAATGGAACAATCTGGAAACTTTTCGATTAAAAAGTTCTAAAATATACGCAGATGACGTTGCGGGTGGCCGTCAGCTCCCGAGTCCCGACTCGGTATTCCGAATATGTAACCTTACACGTTCGCTAAAGACTCGCTAGCTACACAGAAAGTTGCATGTGCTTAGTACGTACTTGTAGCGCGTCGGTCGGCCATTGTGCCGACTCCTTTGTTCTTCGGAAATCAAACATGGCGGCGCATTGTTAGCGTCCCCTAGCGGTTCTTTAAAAGAAACTTTAGCATTTCGGCTATGCGCGTCTTTGTGTTTTCCGTATACTCTACATCTACAAGCATAAAATTACTGTGAAATTAACATAGGGAAATATGCCTTTTACTGAGTAAATTGGTCTGAAACATGGTAGTGGTGTTTTGGTCAATTTTCTGTATAAGCAAAGCGCGTGTTCACATTGAACACGCTGGTGTGGGCACTGTGACATTTTTACGTGAGTTGTATGTGAGTCATCGTTGTCGTCGTCTCAACCAATAGACGTTCATTACTTGACGTAGATCTCTTACAAGGGTCGTCACACAACACTGCACGCCACACGTTTTGAGCCTGTAGTTTGTTCACGTAGTGGGAAGTCTTCCAACGCTGCGTTTTCCGATGTAAGATCTCCACTTGAGCATCTTCACTCCAACAACTCCAACGTCTATCGATTCTACGCGAGTCTACGTCGAGTCTATTGGCACTTCAGGTTAGTGACTTGGTACAGTCAGAATATACTTTTAATATATCGTACGTGATATGCTCGCTTCCGCGTCTGATACCGCGCTCGCGAGATACCATGAACATAAATTATTATGTAATATTCGTGACTTATTGATGCCTCGGTAGACTTTGAGATCGTTGCTAGGTTATCGCTAAAGTAACAACGTCGAAAGTAATGTACACCAACATTAATTGAGCGGCTGTTTCTTATTTTTTGGTTACAGAGTCGATGAGTCACTTACGTCAGGATTTCTACTTGCTATACGTTTACAGGGTAAAAAATGATTAAGTATTTGAAGATGAGTCAACCGCTCAAGAATAAATAGATACATTATGTTCTAGACGTCAAAAATTACTTCTTTTTCTTATCTATACAAACAAATAAAATTGGAATGTCGTGCCGTGATTTCAATATATAGCCCTTTAGCCAAAAGTCTAGCTCTTTCTAAACGTAGTCACCAAAACAAAGCTGGCACGAACCATTCGATCTAATTAGAAACCTGCAACGCCCTGCACTATTATCGTTATTCTGAAGATGCACAGGGGAGCGGAATCTCGACGGGCAAGGCGCCTCTCATTTACGACGTTATACTAATTCAGTCTCCATTGGTACGCAATTTTTCGCCCGTTATCCCCCCTCCCCCCTCTGTTTATTCCCCCTCTACCCCCAGGCCGGGAACGTGATTCGAAAACAAATACGGTACACTCGTTGAATACTGTATTTGTTCGCGCTAACTCGAGCGCCGTTCGCAGAATGAGCCGGACAATGTTGTTCTAAGAAAATCTCGTTACAATATAATAAATGCTCTGCCAATGCCCTAATGGATCTTACTTATTTTCGTTTGGGTGTTCTGTAAACATATTTATCTCGGGGAATGAATTGTTTATGACCGAAAGTCCGTGCGGTCTCGATATGCCACGGTAACTGGCCACGTATAAATATTTCAGTCTTTGTTTTTCACATATCGCCTTGAAATTAAGCAGAATTCGATAAGGAATCTGACCTAATCGATTTGTGGATTTCAATTGGTACGAGTTTACACCACCATTTTGTATTATGTTGCGTAGGCAGCGATGCTTTTCTTTCGCAACTAGGTAGGTACGTATTCAGGTTTTGAAATAGTCATCAGTTTTAATAATTTTTCACGTAGATTTTCATTACAATTTTCGTTATCATGTTACATTTAACAAGAAGACTCCGGTTCTTGAGAACGCCAGCTCGAAGATTCAAGTGTTTTTTTTTGTTTACTAAGAATTCGTGTTTTATCAGCAAAATAAGTTCCGAAAGGTTGTTGTTCTTAAACCGAATAAGTGTCAATTACCCTGGAGTGCTAAGGATAACCTCAATCTCATTATTTTGTTTTGTAAACTTTACTTCGTTTAGCGTAATTTCGTGGAAATCCTTGGACGTCGTTGAAAAACTAAGTTAGAAGGATAACGGCACCTATCCTCTAATCCAGAGCAGTATTCAGCTGTACAATCAGATTGTTGATATAATAATATGACGTGATAAATTTTATCACGTCATTCATCGCGTAATAATCTGACTGTATCTGCCCCACTGAGGATGGGGACAGGTGGATCTGCCTCACCTCCCGACGGTTACTGCTGGTTTTCGTCGCTGGCACCGTTGATGTACTCCAAGCAGGCGTAGCGTGAAGGACCCGGATGAATTCGTAACTATATAGTCTGACTCACTCTGGCATCTATGTTGAATTATGTAGTTATGGAATACCTCATCATCATCATCATGATCAACCCATTACCGGCTCACTACAGAGCACGGGTCTCCTCTCAGAGTGAGAAGGGTTTTGGCCATAGTCTACCACGCTGGCCAAGCGGATTGGCAGACTTCACACACCTTTGAGAACGTTATGGAGAACTCTCAGGTGTGCAGGTTTCCTCACGATGTTTTCCTTCAACGTTAAAGCAAGTGATATTTAAATACTTAAAACGCACATAACTCCGAAAAGTTAGAGGTGCGTGCCCGGGATCGAACCCACGACCTCCGATTAGAAGTCGGTCGTCCTAACCACTAGGCTATCACAGCTATGGAATACCTATCACTCACTATATAGTTAAACCACAACACTAACCCTAATACTAAGTAGGTATTTGGAAATGTTGATTCCGTCTCAGAAGACACATTAGTTTTCACTAAGGTCTGCTTACATTTTACACATTTTGTACCCAAGCCTAAATCAATTGACAAAAAAAGGTTTAACTACAATTTGGATCCTCTCCATTCCTTACAGCAGTAAATAGCTTTCCCACTGACTAAGCTACCATAACCTTACTGAATTTACCGTCTACGACCCACTATAATCCAATTACTGGACAAGTTATTCGACACCATTTCCACTATTTTCCTCCAATACGAGAGCCCATTTCATATCTAGCTTAAGTAATTATTATTAGTAACGTTGTTCGGTTAGAAACAAACAGGGGATCGGTGAGAGATATGCGTATCGTACGTACCTTGTAGTGTTAATGTTACAACGCAATTAGAACGTTATTGTTTTCTAGTCAAGATTGGTAATTGCCTGTTTAATGGTGTGTGCCTATTAAATGTTTCGGAAATCGGAACTTTAATGCTCCAAAATAGAGCTTTATGTTGTTTGGCGTACCATCATATATTATACTCTATTTTACTAAATTAGCCCAATGGGTGAGTTTCAGGCTTAATATTATTTGAATTAAAATCCACTCGTAAGGTATACTTATTATTTACTATTGATCTGTTCAGGCTTCAAATTGTTACAAAGTGCCTATACCCTATCCACCGAAACCAGTTAATATAGTGCTCTCCCTGTTCCGTAATCCCATATAAAATATGACAGGGACAAAAACGTCAGTGGGCGTTAACCATTTTGAGTGCGCGTACATACTGCGCTACTATTCTATTATGTCTACTAAGTGAAAAAATTAAGTTAGTAGATCAAGGTCTTAAAAGCCGAAAATTTAAATAATTTTAGGGTTTTATTAATTTAAAATAATGAATGTAATGAAAAAAACCAAGATTAATAAAATATTAACATCATTTATTTTTACTATAATTTACGTATACGAGTTCCTATTACCTACGTACGCTGTCGTATCCTACACTTATTATTAAGCTGTCAGTAATTATTTCCACTTTTTTATAACTTGCATTTTTGACTCTGCTATGCACCAACGGATAATAACGCATCCGCACAGCACGGGTAGTACAATGATACTAAAATATACACGTACTCTGTACACTGCGTTAACGCTTATCACTGGTCAGTCACAAACGAGCCTCTGATAGCCGTATTAACTTGTCTCGGTGGATAGGGTACCTATAGGAGGTATCTACTTGAATAGATCAATTTTGAATTTGAATTTCATTGAGCTCTGAATTGATTGTGAATTAGTTCAAGTTGTTCAAGAAGTTTTTAAATAGTTTTATTTATTGAAGACAATTAAATAAATGAAATATTTAGACAGCGTAATTGCTTCGCTGCCCATTCTGAAAAAAATATATCAGCAAACAACATAATATCAATATTTCCCCCTTGCTGCCCAAGACGTATAGGTTAGGGTCAGTAAAATAACGTATAGAGCCGTGAAATCAGAGAGTTGTCCTTTTGTAAAGCAGCAATGTTCTGCAAAAATGTATTCCGTGATTTTGTACAAAATCGGAAGTTTCGCTTTAAATATCACAATAAATTAATCGGCGCTGCTTGCTTTTACGCTGTATCAATAATATCACCGTCTTTATATAAAAAATAAAATAAAATACAATAATGTATAGACCTACATTAATTATTGACATTCAAAAAGTGCACAGATTAGTTACCAATTTTAGAATAAATTACTTTCATTTTGGTTTTTACGACAAAGACCTAACTTTTCAATAGTCAAATATACACTTTAACTGGCAAATGAATTTGTCATTTTGAGAGATTTCCAATGCAAAACTTTGAGAAGTTTTTATACACATAATTTTTATCTATTTAAGGTAAAAAGTGTATTTAACTTACGTATGTACTGTGTATTCAACTAAGTTCCAAGCTTACATCTTTGTTATCAATTTTTATGCCTGTTGTAATCATAAGCATTGCTACTCCATGGTCGTGCAACTCAATGTCTAAGGGTAAAATAACATACGCAGCCATGAAACCCAATAAGCGTAGCCGAGGATTTATTGGTTGTAATTCGAAGTGCAAAGGCCATTTGTCAGCGTACATGATGCTTGGATAATTGGAAATGAATTGTCTGTTCCGTATCGTCAATCACCATTCGTGTCCGTGTGAACTGAACCTAAGATTGTTGTTGGCTTAGGGATTAGAAATTGTACCTACTTTGGAAATTATTGTTTTCCTTCCTGTAGGGATTTAGTACGAGTTTGCTCATCTTGACACTGTTGATAGTTTTTTTTCTAAATATAGATAAAATACAGATTTATTTACGACAAGCGGACACCCGCGACTTCGTTCGCGTGGATATATATTGGTTTTTAAAAATCCCGTAGGAATCATTTTGTTTTTCCTAAGCTCCTTTGAGCTCATATCATGCTAAAAACTGTTAAAAGTTCACTGGCGGATGTTTAAGTAGATCAAAATGTAAACATCCGCCAGTGAAAGTCCCATCAAAATCGATCCAGCCTTTTAGAGATAAATCTTTAAAGTATCTACTTTCTAACAAAAAAAGAATGAATTAAATCGGACCACGCGTTATTGAATTACAGCTAAATACATGTTTTGACTTTCATCCCCTCTCCCTAGGGAACCGTGCTGAATTTCGGGATAAAAAGTATCCTATATGTTACTCCGTAGTATGATCTTAAATCGTACCAAGTTTCGTTTCAATCCATTCAGTAGTTTTTGCGTGATGCGCGCACAAACATACAGACAAACAGACAAACAGATAAACAGATAAACAGACAAACAGACAAACAGATAAACAGACAAACAGACAAACAGACAAAAATTTCAAAAATAGCTTTTTTACGTTCTATTACTTATCCCTAACATCCCCCAGTTATTATTTTGCAAAAATCTTCAATGTACAGATACGGAAATTCTACGATTTTATTATATGTATAGATAGATATAGATTAACTTTCGTTCAAGTTTCGGACTAGATTTCCCGTTTTATCTAATTTAGAAAACTGTCTATTGTGATTCGTAGGTTTACTTCTGATCTTATCCATTAGACTATTTGACAAGTACTTATGTACCTAATACAGTATATTCAAAGTTTTGACTCAAGATTAAAGCGAACAAGTAGCCTTTTAACAGTGGAAACTTGTGGAAGCACTTGACACGGGCGAATGTACCTATTAGATACTGTACCTACATAGATACTGTACCTACATAGATACTGTACCTACATAGGTACTTGAGGACAGTGTCCTTTAAATCTTGCAAGGCCACATAAATCTCGCCAGAACTTCTATTCTCTTACTCAGCGGCTATTAAAAAATGAAAGCCACTGAGCTTATTTGACACGTATTTTTTATCCATTGAAGGTTTATCAAGTATTATTTTTATTTCACATGGTAAAGCAGCAATGTAAATTTATTGAACTAATTCGGTGGCTTTCATTTAGTTAGAGTTTTCATTTAGTTGGTCATTAAGTTAGAGAATAACCGCCTAGATCTGCTTCTAGTCAGTCCACTGATGGCAGGAATATTGAGACTTGGCGCGGACCCGTCTATGAAGTCTATAAAGAACATTTTTTTTAAATAAATAAATACTCACACATGCGAGTACACACACGGTCCTTTTTTTCTAAAGTAGGTATCTTAATGCCTTAACAGCTGACTGATATACATATTTACATATATTATAAATGTATTAAATACATAATAGTATACGTAATTATCGTTCGTTTCAACCAATGGACGTCCACTGCTGGACATAGGTCTCTTGCAAGGATCGCCACAGCACACGATCTTGTGCCGCCTGATTCCAGCGGCTGCCAGCGACTCGCTTGAGATCGTCTGTCCAACGAGTGGGGGGTCTACCTGCGCTTCGTTTACTGGTGCGAGGTCGCCATTCAAGCACCTTGGGACCCCAACGTCCATCGGTTCTTCGAGCAATGTGCCCCGCCCATTGCCACTTCAGCTTTGCGACTCGATGAGCTATGTCGGTAACTCTGGTTCTCCTGCGGATCTCCTCATTTCTAATTTGATCCCGCAGGGATACTCCGAGCTTAGCTCTCTCCATCGCCCGCTGAGTGACGCTGAGCCTTCTTATGAGGCCCATTGTCAGCGACCATGTCTCAGATCCATAAGTCATCACTGGCAACACGCACTGTTCGAAGACTTTCGTCTTCAGACACTGAGGGATATTGGACGAAAAGACATCTCGAAGTTTCCCGAACGCTGCCCAGCCGAGTTGGATTCGGCGGTTGATCTCTTTCTCAAAATTGGACCTACCTAGCTGGACCGTGTGTCCTAGGTATATGTACTCGTCTACAATTTCGAGTGCAGAGTTCTCAACGATTACCGGGTGGAGCGGAACATGAGCGTTAGACATGATCTTCGTCTTACTCATGTTCATTTTTAGGCCCACCTGTTGAGAAACTCTGCTGAGATCGTTGAGCATTGTATTGAGGTCTCCCAGAGTCTCTGCCATCACGACTATATCATCGGCAAACCGTAGGTGAGTGATGTACTCGCCGTTTATGTTGATGCCAAGTCCGTTCCAGTCCAGAAGCTTAAAGACGTATTCCAATGCAGCGGTAAATAGCTTCGGGGAGATAACATCTCCCTGACGCACTCCTCGCTGTAATTGGATTGGCCTATAATTTTTTTCTTAAAAAACGTAATTACTTATATACGTAATTACTTATCTATAATATAATAAAACTGTAACAGATCCAATTCTGTACATTGAAGATATTTTGAAAATTTTTATTGGAGGGCACTCTATAATCGATACTGAAGCCAAATCTGCAATTTGTTTCATTTTTGTCTGTCTGTCTGTCTGTCTGTCTGTCTGTCTGTCTGTCTGTATCTTGGCCGCGCATCACGCCGAAACTACTGAATGGATTCGAATGAAACTTGGTACGATTTGAGGTTATACTCCGAGGTAGGACATAGGATACTTTTTATCCCGAAATTCACCACGGTTCCCTAGGGAGAGGGGATTAAAGTTAAAACATGTATTTAGCTGTAATTCATTAACGCGTTATTCGATTTCACTAATTCTTTTTTTGTTAGAAAGGTAGTACTTTATATATTGTCCCGTAAATATTTCAAGGTCATAAGTTTGTTAGTTCAGAAATGACAGACATTTATTGGGTTCAAATAACATGGGACCCGGATCTTTGCACGTACTGGTTATTTTAAACTGGCGTGTGTTTAAATTTATGTTTGTCGGTCTGTTTATTTGTTCCAGCTAATCTCCGAAACGGCTGGATCGATTTCGACGGAACTTTCAATGGCAGATAGGTGATGTTATAAGGAGTAACTTAGGCTACATTTAGTTTAGGTACTTACATAAAAATTATGGGATCCGATCCGATCCTATATAAAAACCTATATCTACGCGAACGAAGTTGCGGGGTTCAGCTAGTATATAAATACACCCAGACTCGTGGGGGGAATCGAACCCGCAACCCCGGAGCAGAAGGCAAGTACATTGCCAACCGTGCCAATGGGCCAGTCGGAACAAACATATTCCCTACCTATCCCCTATGATTCCGCCATACGCCATTTCCATGCAAACCGCGCATACAGCTAATATTAGGTACAATAATTAACACTGAAGTAAAGTTTGAGCAAGTCCCCAGTGTGTTTACCGTGAACATGAGTTCATCCGACAGGAGAGGTGGCCGCCGTCAAAGGAGCATCTGTAACAAACATGTTTGCGGACAAATTAGTACCGACTCACAATGTGGTAACGAAGCGAGAGTCAAGATACAATTACTTACCTGTTAAGATGCAAATCACTTCTATGGCTCAGATGCACACCAGGCGGATAATAGTTATCGTTAAAATTAAATTTGTCGATTAAAAAGCCGTTTTCTACCGTTTTTTTCATATCATTTGACCCTTAACTTTAATCACGAATACTGACGTGAATGGAACTCAAAGTGGGTTCCATTCACGTCAGTATTATTGACTTGAGAGCTAGTTTAACTTCTTGACTTTAATCGCCTAACGGTCCTAAAAATGTTGCATTTAAGGGCAGCTATTTCATGAATTTGTAATCTTTGGGCTAACCTAACAATAATTGTAAGCTGTCAGTTGTACCTACCTACTATTTTTTCACCGAATTGAGTTTTTTTTTTAATTTATTTAGAATAAATACTACTTGAATTATGATCCGCCTAGGGCCAACTCATCCGGGTGAGATTCGGGCTCAGATTAAGTATATCTCTCGGAGGATCCGGGTGTAGCCAACTGACAGCGTCTTTTAATGACAACAATAATTGAAACAACTTTATTTATTTTTACACTAGAGAATGCCCGCGGCTTCGCACGCGTGAATTTCGGTTTTGCGCAAATCCCGAGGGAATCGTGGATTTCCGGTTCCCGTTCCCGCTCCCTTTTCCAACCTTTATACCTACTATCAAGGAAGTTCGCTATAGTAATCTACCTATAGCTGTAGCTATAGATTTCGGGTTTTTCAAAATCCCGTGGGAACTGTGGATTTTTCCGGGATAAAAAGCCTATGTTTTAAGTCAGGGCATAATCTACCTTCATTAAAAATTTCAGCCAAATCGGTTCAGTAGTTGCGGCGTGATTGAGTAACAAACATCCATCCACACTTTCACATATTTTATAATATTATAGTAAGATAAGATAGGCATTTACTTTATTTTTGCACAACACAAATTGTTTTAATATTGATTTCCAAAAAGGTTGTAAACTTCTAAGAAAAATTGGAATATCTACGGTCCGTCTTGATCCAGCTTATAAAATACGTCAAAACTAAATAACATTTAAAATTCAAATGCAATTTAAAATTCTCATTCATTAACAGTATTTTTAATCCGGCTGACTGATTGGCTTATAGATTTAACTATTGGAAAATGGTTTTTCATATTTTCCGTTTTTAAATAAGTTTTATAAAGGACGGGCTGACCATTAGCTTGGTCGAAGGATTGAGAAATTCCACGTTCATTATATTATTATTTTAGCTAAATTCTTCTGTTTTCATAATAAGCTTAAATGCTAAGAATATTACGTAGTATTAATTAAAATCACCTTGCTCATATAAAATCTATATTTTATATGAGCAAGGTGATTTAATTGGATTGTATTTATAAAACCTTTATAATTAATGATAAGTTAACATAAGTTACATAATAATAATAATATTGATAAGTTATTATTTTTAACGGTTTGTTTTATTTAATTTCCAGGTAATTCTTCATGCTCACCATAATTTACTCTAGTAAGCTTGTAAGTACCATGTAAGTAATTTAAAATGGTTTTAGCAGACAGAGTTACGCTGGTTTAGTTTCTCCAACAATTATATTTAGTGGAGCGCATAGTTCTTCAATCTCTGAACTCTGCCTTTGCTTTAAACCATCTTCGCGTCTACCTGGTCACCACCACAACCACTCAGAGCTTATTAGGTATGCTCTTTTTGTGGTAATGTTCTTGATTTACAATTAGGTAACTATTTGTCTTAAGTATCTATAGCTAGTATTTATAGGATATTTATAATCTACCGTAGAGTACCATCGTCGGTTAAGATAATATAACATAGTATTGCCTAGTGACCGCAAGTCTAGTCACTCCGACTAAATTAGTTCTGCTCTCCACAAGTATAAATTAAAAATTAAAAAAAAACCCCCGAAATTCGCTATTTTGTGGCGGCGGCCATCTTGGATTTGCAATAATGCTATTCTACTAGTCAAGCCCTTTCATTTGATACCCATATTAAGGGAGTTGTAAAAATATGTAATCCGCCATTTTGTAGCGGCGACCATCTTGGACCGATTTTCATCAAACATAGCTAACAACACTCTCGACTACTTCACCTTTCAAACAAAAAAAAAACGCATTCAAATAGGTCCACCCGTTTGAGCGCCACAGGGGAACAGACAGACACACACACACACACACATACACACACACACAGACACGTCAAACTTATAACACCCCGTCGTTTTTGCGTCGGGGGTTAAAAATTAGGTACGTTCGAAACTACGTGCTGATATGTTCGCAGTCACGTGATGATGTAGCAAAATGTTACTTTGGTACCTAATTCTCCGCTGGAACTGGAAGGTCGGCTTGTCGTAACAACTACGTGGTCGAAACATTGTATATCCCTTAGAAAACCAAACTAAAAGGCATCTTTATTTGAAACGAGCTGATGCCCGCGACTTCGTCCGCGTGGATTCATATATGTATATCTGATACAAATTTTCAAACTCCTGTTTAAACCCCTTAGGAGTTGAATTTTCTAAACTCCTTTCTTAGCGGATGTCTACGTTATAATAGCTATCTGCATGCCTTTCATCCTAATCCGTCCAGTGATTTGAGCTGCGCGTTGATAGATCATTCAGACAGTCAGTCACCTTTTCCTTTTATATATTTAGACTAGTCGACCCGGCAGACGTTAGCCTTTCCAAATAATATAGTTTTGAGTTCTTACTAAAATCCCATAGAAGAAAATACTTTCAGTCCTTTCCGATTTTCCAATTTTCTGGGTAACGCCCCGCATTTTTTTTTTCTAAAAACCTTATTCAGACTATTGTGAACATTAAAAAAAAATAAGTTTGAAGCATAGGTAGGTAGCATAACTTGACGTTCATAAAATATATTTAATAGAAACAGATTACACCAACCCCGACCTCTTTGGCTCATGGTGCAAACGTCTCGAAAGAAAAGTGGGTCAATTAAGAAAGTGATCTTTTGTTAATTGGCTCCGGCCTAGATTTCCGAGGAAGGGCAGCTACGCGACGGTCAGTTTGCCCTATTATTGCGTTTTGTCTTAACTAGGTCATGCACGCTTATATTTTATAGGTACACTTGTACAGATCGCGTCTATACAGCGTGATATAGAATACAGTGTGTCTTGGAATAGACCTGCTTAGTTTTACCCGACCGCGCGACGCAAAGGTATTCGATCCGATTATTCCGCGTGAATACTTATGTATTTTAAGAAACCTCTTAAAATACCTTTGTATTTTAGCGGTAAAGACTCGTCTCAGCACTTCTAGTGTATTCGTTTACCTGATGTCTGTGAAATCAAAATCAGTTCAGCCATTCCTAAAATTATCCCGGATAAATAGACTGACAGACAAAATAAAAGTTGGGTTATGAGCGTTGCATGCTCTTGAAGAATTTGTTATCTGGCCCTTAAATAACCCCATATAGTTTTAGGGTATACAACAGTGAACAGGTGGAAGCTGGTGCCACCATGTTTGTCTAGGAGCTCTTTATGTTTGAGTAACTTACTGAGAATTATCGCTACGTAATTCACGTAGTAATTATAGTACGTAGTTCAGGCTTCAGCTCAGCAGTGGAACCGCAAGAGCAGGCAAAAGACAAAGCTTAGTAGCGCATATTGCGACTTTACGCCTCGTTTATTTCTTAGTTTCGCTCTAATAATGATAAATTATGTTTCCCAACATAACAAAGCGCTGCGGGATATCCGCACGAGAGTATATCTTTAATTACAGAGCTTTTGCAACGTATAAAGAGCAAATAACTCATTGTTAGTATAACGCTTAGATTAAAATTCTCATTTAGATTATAATTCTTGAACTAAATAGTACCTTAATTTTTAATTACCTCATATTACGGCTCTACATCTTTTCAGAGCCGACATTGAGGAATTGTTTCAGCATCAATATTTGTGAGGTAGAGTCCAAAGTACAATGAAAAATCTTCTTTTTATCCACAATACCATTTCATAACAGATTCAAACTCTTCGCGAATGAAATTGGCATTAACCCTGCGGCATCAGAAACATATTATCGCTGTGCAGTAGAATTTGTTAAGCACTCGTATTATATCTGCTTGAAATGTGCTTGAACAGTTTGCGTTGCTCTCTGCACAAAGCAAACACGTGACACGTAGTGTGACCATGTTTATTCGTCAAGCTTTTGACGTGATAACGTCTTATAAATCTTTAAGAGGAAATGTGGTCGAAGAGACTTTTGAAAATAAGGTATTTGAAATAACTATCGTCGTCGCGTTCGACCGTCCCGCGCCTCAAATTCGTGCAATAAGGACAACTGCAAATCCGACTCAATAGCCGTAAGCAAAAAGTCATAATTCGAGGTTTGGCTCTCTAGTGTTTCGTCCTCCAATATTAGACCAATTTAAAAAGTATTTCGTAAACTGAATATAAAGGATACTGTGTTGCTTTTTTCATTATTAATTGTCAAATTTGTACATCAGGCCTCTGTTGAAAGCGATCTAAAAAAGGCAATTTTGAGCATTTTGTAACGGTTCTAGTGCTTATAAAAATAATGTATCTTTAAAAAAGAAAACATAGGGACATAGAAGAGGTTGATATTTATTTCATTGTAAAAAATCATTGCTTTAGGATCATAAACCAGGGAGAAAACACGCGAGAACGTTTGTATGGAGAAAAGAGCAACCGCATTTCCTCTTAACATTTAAATATCGTGAGTGATATTCATTTTAAGGAATTGAAACACCGGCTTTATCTCACGTGTATTTTATAAATCGATATATATATATGTCTTATAAATCGATGAACGACAGTTGCACGCACGAAAGAGCATGACTCATTGTCACGTTCCGAGCGTGCAAGCGAGAGGGCGGAACAAGCGATACTTTCTATCTACATATAAACAAATTATGATAATTACCTCATGCAGATGTAACAAATACCTGACAAGATACATCGAACTTCAGGTGGTAACCCTGTTTTTCATACTAATAAATCATACTATTTTTAAATGAGAACTGTCAGCGTGTCAGGTTGGTGGAATACCAAATTAAAAATCAGGCTACTAATATATATATTCCATCTCACATTTAACGTATGCTATTGTGACCCTACTCCATATAAGACTGACACTCGCGTCACTCACGCTTTGTCTCAGACACTAATTAGAGCTTGCAATTAGAGCGACACTCGACAATGGCTCGGAGGTTTAATATTTAAGGGAGGCGTTCCACAAAATTTAGGAACGGTATTATTCCGTTGAATCGTTTGTAATTTAACGTATGTAAGTTCACTTTTCATTGTTATCATAACCATACTTACCTACGTACTTAAATCTTTTATATTCTTTCATTATCATCAACATCATTGTCATCCGATGGACGTTACTGCTGGACTCTTGCGAGGATCGCCATAGAACACGATCTTGTGCCGCTTGTGTCTAGCAGCTTCCATCTACTTTCTTGAGATCGTCCGCCCACCTAGTGAGGGATCTTTCAACGCTGTATTTATCAATTCGGGGTCGCCATTCGAGCATTTTAGGACTGCAACGTGAATCAGTGATAGTAACTTTGTTATAATTTAAACTCTTATTCGTATATTATAAAATTACTTTATTAACCAATGCACACATTAAATCATGCACATTCACAACACACACACAACACACAAGTTCCATTGTATATGTTTTCCACAGAGTGATTAAAGTTGTCACAGACCAACAACAGATAAATATCAAACGTCAAGTATAACTTGTTGCCAGTTTATGACAAACTTAAACATATTTTTTTATGTTAATCACATTAAGTGCATTACACAGAATATACATAATATTCGCGCCTTCTAACAAAAGCTCTGGTTTTTTTAGGACAGCGCTGCCGTCTCTAGACCGGGACAATAAATAGTGACAAACAATTTCAAATCATGTTACAAGTATGGCGGTCCTTCAACGTGATTCAATGATCAAATTACGTGATTAATGAAACGAAAATAATTCTCACTGCTCAACGTTCTGACGGCCAGCGTCAGAACGTTATCGCAGGACTATTTATAGTGAACATAATGCTTTTAGAATACATACCTACTTACATTCCAGCGAACCAAGATTTAAGTTAGTTCAGAACGTCGAAAAATCTTCTGCGCGAAAATATTATTGGTAGTTTTTATCACGTCAGTTCAGTTGCGGAATATTGATTGCAGCTTCTATATTTAGAGCGGCGTGTTGCATACACCGCAGCTGCACGGCTCGGAGTGTACCATAAAAAGAGCCAAATTGCTCCTGAATATAAATCAGTCGCGCGTCGCGTCAATAAATCGACATTTAAAATATCTTTCGCTATGAAAATTTAACATTGAAAATGTATTTTGTTTAGATTGGTCTATATTGCTGCTAGCCGACACAAATGTTTCTGAATAATGGCGCCATTCATTTTGTTCTTTGTTTTTGTCACCTTTTTCACTTTTTTATATTGTTTGTTCTTCTACAAGTTAGTCCCTAACTGTGTTCTCGTCTGATGGTAAGTGACGACGTAGACTAACATGGAACCGGGCTAACTTTAAAGTGGTATTAATCCTACACCTATCCCTAATCGCTAACGTTAATGCTAAAAACGAGTCTTAACCGGAAGGTTAAACTCTAGCCATAGTCGTAGGAGGCTTGACCAGACCATACCAGAGATAATTAAAAAATTGTACCAAAATTTCCAAACAGCCTCCCACATGCCAACCAACCTCCCACTTGCCATTTACCACAGCGCTCACCACTGCCAGGGAGGTCGTCAAAATGGCACGTATAAAGAAAAGCAAGAAAGAAAAACTTTTATATTATAAAGGTATCTTTTCTCCGATAAGGTAAAATATCTATTCTCATCTTACATTACAGAGGGGAAACTAACGAAACTTAGATGCTATGAATGCCGTAATCGCAGTGGGTAGATGTTTCGGTACTTCCTATTTTGACTGGTACCACTAAAAAGAGAAAAAGAGCTATTCAGAACAGGAACTTAATAAGAAAACAGTTTTAGTGCACTAAATATTATCTATACTATCTATACTAATATAATAAAGCGGAAGAGTTTGTTTGTTTGTTTGTTTGTTTGTTTGAACGCGCTAATCTCGGGAAGTACCTATCGGATTTGAAAAAATCTTTTTGCATTCGGTAGTCCAACTTTTGGGGCAGGTTATAGGCTATTTAATATCCCTAAAATCCTCCCCTAAGGGGGTAAAATGGGGGTAGAAAGTTTGTATGAAAGTCCTATGTTTGGCTAGTGTAGCAAATAAATGGTGAGCACAGTGGTCTTATAAGTGGGACGTTTCAGATTCAATTCCCGGAAGAATCAATTTGGGAATTTATAATTATTTGTGTGTTTATAATTATTAGCCGTGGCTAGTTAGACTTAGAACCGTACCGACAAAGCCGTGCTGACGAGCGATTTAGAAGTAGTATCAAGTACGATGCCGCGTAGAAACAGATCACAGGCTTAATACAGGATCAATAGCTTAAATCTATACATATAATAAAATCGTAGACTTTCCGTATCTGTACATTAAAGATTTTTGCAAAATAATAACTGCGGGATGTTAGGGATAAGTAATAGAACGTAAAAAAGCTATTTTTGAAATTTTTGTCTGTTTATCTGTTTGTCTGTATGTTTGTGCGCGTATCACGCAAAAACTACTGAATGGATTGAAATGAAACTTGGTATGATTTAAGTTCATACTACGGAGTAACATATAAGATACTTTTTATCTCGAAATCCAACACTGTTCCCTTGGGAGAGGGGATGAAAGTAAAAATGTGTACTTAGCTGAGTTTCATTCATTCTTTTTTTGTTGGAAAGTAGATCTAATTTCAAGATTACCGGCTAATCTCTGAAAGGCTGGATCGATTTTGATGGGACTTTCACTGGCGGATGTTTTCATTTTGTTCTACCTAAGCATCCGCCAGTGAACTTTTAACAGTTTTTAGCAAGGTATGAGCTCAAAGAAGCTTATAGGAAAAACAAAATGATTCCCACGGGATTTTTAAAATAAATATCCACGCGAACGAAGTCACGGGTATCCGCTTGTAGATAATAACTGCCGTACCTCTTCCAGGTTAGCCCGCTTCCATCTGTCTAAGATGGATGCATCGTAACTTGCCATCAGTGAGATCGCAGATGTACTTGTAGATGAATAAGAAAACATCATACTTCCAGAGTTCATTTAAACACGATGAGTCTCCTTTGTATTTTGTCCAAGATAGCAATATTGTCAAAGCAAATTGAACTTTGTAATCGAACAAAGAAGAAAAAAATATGGAACCAAATTCAGTAACATACAGTTGAGTCAATGTCGCACGCAACGAAACTATATAGAAGACTATTTAACGGAACAGTACGACAATCTAATCATATTAAACTCGGTTAACATCTATCTGTAACGGAAAGCGGGAAGTTTTTCAGGCGAGTGCCATTACCGAGGTTTTTTCCGCGGAGCCGGCGGAAATCGTTTAAGTTAACTCGTTTACTGTGAAACTTGCCTTGTGGTCGGATTACGTAGATAAAACTTAGGCCGGGCCGATATTAAAACACGTTTTTTTTTTTTTTTTGTAGATCTACACAATTTCGATGTATAAAATAATTTGAATTTTCTTAGTTTTCTAGGTTTTTTGTATATGTTATTTTACTTAGCCTTAGCCTGCACGCCTCGGTTATAGACATAGAGATAGTGGCAGAAAATTGCAAGTAATTTGTTACAAGTATGGCAACCCTGCAATATGTGATTATAATGAAACTAAAATAGTGTTCGTTGTAGTGGTCGTCGGGGCGTTATACGTTTCCCGCACTCGTGTCTTGTCGCAAACTATAGAATTAGTCTATAAATTATTATCTTCATCTCGTGAACAGATTGAACTGTATATTTTTCTTTTTTTTTTTGACATAAAGGAGTGGACTCGACATAAGCTCGACATAAGTTTCCTCCGGCTGACCGCCGAGCTTCAATTTGAAGATGGCACCAGATGACGATGATTTTTCATTTTCAATGCAGCTGTTTACATTAATAGAATAGAATAGAATAGAAATATAATAGAAACACATCTTTTACCACTTCCTCTTGTATTCTTAATTCTGTGGTAGTATTTATCTAAACCACTTTTTGTCAATCAATGCTTGTATGTAAATATCAAATTTAAATTTACAAAAATAATAATATTGTTGATAAAGATTTAATATATAATATATAAGCACGTAAATGAAATCAAATAAGCACTGTATCGGTTCCGGTATTATTTTAATTATTATTTACCGGATGTGGCGAATTGCGTTTAATTCACAATAATGTGAATTAAACACATAAGTGTTTACTGGTTTTTGTTTTGGTTTCGCATTAAAAAAAATCATCGCGTTTGATTATTCAGTACATCTACGCTGAATATAGTATAACCTAATGCATTCATGTTTAACAATATCCCGATGTAACTATTTCTTTAATTTTGAATCTTTGATTACATTTGAATAAAAATGACATGAATCAGTACTTATAGTTTATCAAAGAAACTTTAACTAAAAAAAATAGACAGTACTGAAAATATTGCTATCCCTTTCAAAAAGTTCTTTTCAAAAAGTTCTCAAAGAACGACGCTTGATTTATGGCCCTGTCAATTTTGTTTCCTCAGAGCTTTGTATTTCAAGAAATAGTCGGTCGTCTTTCTCTGGTTATTTTTTTAAATAAAATCTTTTAATTTGTCGGCGTAATTATCCGAATCCGAGAAAAAGCTTGACCTGCATTTCATGAGGGCGAAGCTGCAATAAAAATCTAGGCTCTAGTAAACATGTACCGTACCTACCATAAGCAGTATCCATCCAAGCATTAAAAACGCATAATTTCCATGTAAAAAGGAGCCCTCGAAATGCGTTCGATATTTGAAACGAAGGGCTTCACTTTTCGCGCAATTAACCGCCAAGTCGTCCCTAGCTTCCGCCCGGGTACATCCGGTGCGCGATTATGGCATTGATTAAAAATATATGAGACTTTAATTAATATACCAAGGAGATACTCTAGCTGTAACAAAAATTGATAGGCATCGTATTGAGGATTAAATTTCGTCTAAACTCTATATAATTATATTCTATACTAGTTTTATTAAAAAAATAATTAATCAATGCAATCATACCTACTATACGTAAGGTTCCATTTAGGACAAAGAAAAAATGTTTAAATATCAACATGGGTGTGAAATGTACACAAGAGTTTCTACAAAATAAACCGTCATCTATTTCTGTAAAACAGCGGACAATGGAGAACGTACGTTCTATAAAATAAAAAATACTATACTATCTTACTTTTGCATTTTCTTCCTATTATATTAAAAATATTTAATTGTACCAGCTTGCGAAATGGTGTTGGTTCGTTTTTTGGCTCACGGCGCAACTGAGATTGATGTCATTTTTGCATGGGTATAGTTAAGGAACTGTACTTACATACATACACATAGGCGTACGTTTTATCCCGAAATAACAAACACTTCCCGTGGAATTTTCAAAAAACAATAAAAGACAACAACTAAAAAAATAAATATTACACAACACACACGGTTATTTGAAGATTATATTGTTTCATATTCCTGGAGGGGTGTTTCCCCGGAAGGCGGTAATGAGCGCTTTTTCTCCGGGAAATGCGGATTGAACCTCTTGCAGAAAGAGCAATAAAACTTATATAACGCCGTAAAACACTACACGAGACTCTTCATTACTTAACTTTAATGGCGTCAGAAAAACAGGAAATTATTATTAAATGCTTTAGCTCTATCCATAGCTTCTCTAGGTAGGAGTTTACGTATTTATGGCATCAAAAATTTAAAAAAAATAATGGCGGATTACAGTTGAATACTAAAAACGAATACATAACATATCCACCACCACCACTACAGCCTTTTAACGTCCCAATGCTGGACACAGGCCTCCTCTCTCAGGAGAGAGGGATTTAGAGCTTAGACCCGCCACGCTGCTCCAATGCGTGTTGGCGGGCTTGTTCATAACATATGAGCGCTTTTAACCGAAAATGAGTATTTTTGACAATTATTGCAAGGTCGAAATGTCCGAAAACTTAAAAAATAGGTACTAAAATCGCATTCTGTCTGCCCTTCTTCACATGTGTAGAATTGTAAGCACCATTCCGAACCTGTGGTAGATTCATTTGTCGATTCGTAAACGCTTCCGAAAGTTTATCTGAATAAAATTATGATTACTTATATAAATGATAAAAAGGCGTGGATTTGACTCGTTCCAGCAATGCGCGAGACGGCAATTCAATCATGTACTTACCATAAAATTGTTATATTGATATTGTAAATTTGGAAAAGAGCAACCGCCGAGTTTCTTGCTGGTTCTTCTCGGTTGGAACGGCATTCCGAACCAGTGGTAGATTCATCTGACTATTCAAAAGCACTTGTAAAAGTTTATTTGAATAAAAAACTTTTCTATTCTATTCTATTCTATTCTATTCTATTCTATTCTATTCTATTCTATTCTATTCTATTCTATTCAGAAACGTTTCAATATTTGACCGTTATTTATTTATTTAATAACAAAGATTTTTAAACATAAGGTAAACTTAATTTCGATTCGATTACTCGCCTAGGTTTAAAAGTATTGCTATTCTTTATGTATGTTCCCTGAGGAAACCGCTAGCATTATTTTCTTACTGTAATTTGGAGCTTTGTATTGATCCACACTAAGACTGTTGTCTCAATAGACATAATAATTAATACAACTAGTCGAATGTGTGTAAGAACACGCAAAGTACACGCCTCCGTTTTGTTTTAGGTACCTACTACGGAGTACTAAAATATGTTCCGTGTCAAACCAACGACATAATATACTTATTATGTAGCAGGCACGTTCCTCAGCAACCTCCACTTCATTCAAAACAGAGCGTGGACTCCGTGTTTGTGCAAAAATTAGAAAAAAATACATTAGCGAAAATGAAACAACGAAGAACATCAAAACAACAATGTCGTTCAGAAAACACCACAATTCCCTCACGTTTTGTGTGCTGGAAGAAAAAAAAATCTACCGACAGAAGCTTTTTATGTGCCCATAAAAAATTTATGGCGGCCCCAGTAAGCGGCAAATTGAATATGAAATCAGCGCGATGAACTTTTAGGCTAAATTTAATGAACTGAATCAAAAACGTGCTTCCCGAAACATGGAGATCGCTTACCGAAAGGGTCGTTTCGAATGTAATTTTTTCGATTTCAGAAGCCGCCCCGGCGCTATCGTGACAATCAATTTGACAAAAGGATTGCCGCGGTTTTGTGATGCCCTCTTTTTTTTCGTCGCCTAATAAAATGTTACCGGAGTTTTTATAAATACAAAGTGATTTTGGAGTAGGTACTGACCCGAACCACCGGACTCGCTTTTCAGGTCAGGGCTCGACGAGTCGATTTCATCTCTCGACAGGTACTTGTATTGCTATTGATGTTTGGTATGTTTTGATTTTCTTGCTTGTTTATTTATTTTCTCTCTTCGTTATTTTCTTATTTTATTTCTTTTCTCTGACGTTCTCATAGTTGGTTTAGTCTCTCGCGAGTTCGAAGTCATAGATTCGTAGCGAAACGCATATTTTGTGATCTCTCCTAGTTTCTCCCTGCATCGAGTTCCTCACTGCTGAGGGTCATGAACTGTTTACATTAATCACATTATGGTAGGGGGTTTTCTTGGTATAGTAATGCGGTCGACTCAAAGATTCTTCCGTATACGATTCGACTAAGAGTATTATATTTCGACTTGGTTTAAGGTTTAATGATCAAATGATTAGATATGACTGTAATAACTAGGAGCGACGATGTTGCGTGCCGGGATACGGAGTAAAAGTACGTAACGTACATCCACAATGATGTACCGGAGTATGACATGCACTACGTCGCGTGAACATACTCATGACTAAGGCTAGGCGTATGCTGAAAAGCAGGCGACGCAGCACAGCACAGTACAGCACAGTGCAGGGCAGGGCAGTTGAGGCAGACATGTGCCACCTCCGTATGCTGTGACGCAGCTGACATTCGCATCCTAGCTAGTACAAGGAGTAGACGACCCATAATTATCTCTTTCACTGTCTTTTTTGAATAGTCTGGATGATTTGTATCATACAAACAAGGTTCACAACGAACTAATTCAATTAAATGTTCTGCCATTGCAACAAAATTATAAAGTATTGTTAATAAACAAATTCTGTGCCGGCACTACAACGAGACGCAGAGCAGGACAGACACATGTCTGCGTCGCATGTGCCTGCGCCGCAGCGTACGTAGTTCAATGACGTTCCATACTTTACAAAATCTGCTCTGCGCTGCCCTGCGTGGACCTGCGTCGCCTGCGTTTCAGCATACGCCTAGCCTAAAAATCCCGTATGGGATGATCCCGAAACTTGTCGTACGTAGGTTTTTTTTTTTTTTTTTTTTTTTTATTATCAGCATAAAAAACAAATATAAAAACAGACTTATGAGCACGACGAGAAACCACTAAGGTTTAAAACTGCGTGCCATTCCGACTACAATCAAATTATAAAATACTAAACTACACTATAATTGCACATGAAATACTAAATAAATATAAGATGAGTAAGTACATATACATAGTTAAATAGATTATAACTTTCACAGATGGGAATACATAAAGGACTACAATTTATTTAAAAAATATGTTCTTAGCTTACATTTTAAATTATTTTTAGTAAATTCCTTTCTATTATCTAAATTATTTATTAAACGTGGAATTATGTACGCAGAGGTGCGTTCACCATATTTATTTTTTGAATATATAGTTATTAGTTTTTCTTGATTTCCTCTACGTGTAAGATTGCTTTTTGTAGCGATTCTTTGTATACTTAAGTTAAAAAATTGTTCTTTTAGCAGTTGATATTTAACTTTATCATGTATTGGAATTACTTTACAGTGTTTAAATATTAAATTTTCATCGTTATTTATTTGTGTTTTGATATTTAGAGGTACAATGGTCTTTAGAATTCTAAGTTGTAATTTATAAATATTCTGAAGATGTGATTTGTCTGTTCGTCCATAAGTGCTTAGTCCATAGGTTATAATAGAATCGGCAAGAGTATTATACAGGATCATTTTGGATTTGTAATTTAAACGATTTCTAATTATAAACATGTTAGCCAAAAAAGCTCGAAGCTTATCACATACATGCTTTATATGATCGTGCCAGTTGAATTTATGATCTATGATTAATCCTAGATATTTATGTGATCTAACAATTTCAATAGTGGAACAAGAACAGTAGTGTTGAGGATTATGCAAACAATTATGCCCATGCGCAATGAGTTTATGTTTTAATATACTATTGGACTTTAAATTTGGTGAGTGTATATGAATTAATTTAGTCTTTTGCGAATTTAAAATTAGACCACTGTCATGGCACCATTTATTTAAATTGTTGAAATCAACCTGTAGCATTAGTAAGGCATCATTAACATCCTTAGCAGCCACCAGCATACATGTATCATCAGCATATTGGTAAGCAGTGCAATGTTTAAATACCTTATTCATGTCATTAACGTAAGCTATAAAATGCAGTGGACCAAGCATAGAACCTTGTGCGGTGCCTTCGGTTACTGTGACTGGTGTACTATAACTGTCATCAATCCTAACACGATAACTTCTGTTAGATAAATAATCTTTACACCAGCCTAAAAGTGCGCCGCGAATACCTGTATCTTCTAACCTTTTAATAAGCTTATTATGATCCAGAGTGTCAAAAGCACGGGAAAAATCGATGAATAAAGCCAAAACATGCATTTTTTGGTTCATCCAGGAATTAACTTGATCCGCAAAATCCGATAATAGCATTGTCGTATTCTTTCCAGGTCTAAAACCATATTGGCTAGGACTTAAAATATTGTGTTTTTGATAAAACGTATGAATCTGATTGCAAATATATTTTTCTGCTATTTTGTCTATTGATGATGTTAAAGTAATGGGTCTGTAGTTATTTGTGTCATCTAATTTACCTTTTTTATGCACTGGTCTAACACAGCCTACCTTGAGTTCATCGGGGTACGATTCCGTTTTGATACATGTGTTTATAAATTTAGCTAAGGGTTCTGAAATTTTGTTGGCAATTCTCTTGATATCCCTCATTCTAATGCAATCAAAACCTGGAGCTTTATCAGTATTTAATTTATTTATCAACTTAAAAACGCTATCTGATGTTGCCTTCTTGAAGTACATACTACAGCTAAATTCGTTACTATTAGTAATGTTTTGATAGTTTAAAACATTTTGACTGCAATTAGGCAATATATTCTTTACAGCAGTATCAAAGTTGGTAGCAAACTTGTCTGCAATTTGTTTTGGCAAAAGATTTAGTGATGTAAAAGCATTTAATACAACCTCATCAATTGATTTTACTATCCTACCAGCAATGTTATTCAAAATTTGCCATAATTTTCTGGAATTACTGAAATTTTTAGTTAATTTCTTTTTATAATATGAATTTCTGTAATATTCAGTCACTTTATTTACCTTATTTCGCGTCTTAATGTATTGTAATCTTAAAACTACATTGTTTTGATCATTTTTCCATTTTCGAAACAATTTATCTCGTTTATTGCTTAAATTAATTAAATTTTTATTTATCCAAGGCGCCCGCTGATAACATTCAAAGTTTTTTGAAATAAATTTAGTTGCCTTTGAATATGCATTGCTAAATGTATCTTTAATGAATGAATACATTTGCTGTGGTGACTGTAAATCATTCAAAAGAAACCAATCCGCTGTACATAATTCCTCGTTCAATATTACATGGTCATAACAAGTTATACGCTTACTTTCGGTGCAGTTGAGTTTTTTTTATTCGTAGATATTGCATAATGCTATCACAATTAAGCGATGGTCCGCCAGTACAGTATCAACCGCGGCCGTGCAGGCGTCTGTCGTGTGGGAGCGTACAAATATGTGATCAATGCACGATTGTGTAATTATATTTAATCTTTTCTCAATACGCGTATAATCAGTGATACCACACTTCAGACCCTGCTCCGCCAGCAAATTCAAGTAACGGTCTCCAATCACTGATGTTATTTTTAGGTCTATGTTCATATCCCCAGCTATTATAACATTTGTAAAGTGATGTAGGTATTTCAGCAATATTGACAAATCGTTTATGAATAGCTGTTTATTATATGAGGGCGGTCTGTAGATGGCACACACGGCGATTACTTCGTTACAAGGTGTTTTAATAGATCCAATTATTGACTCAAAAGTGAGCGATCTATAGGTAATCATCATGATCAACCCATTACCGGCTCACTACAGAGCACGGGTCTCCTCTCAGAGTGAGAAGGGTTTTGGCCATAGTCTACCACGCTGGCCAAGCGGATTGGCAGACTTCACACACCTTTGAGAACGTTATGGAGAACTCTCAGGCATGCAGGTTTCCTCACGATGTTTTCCTTCACCGTTAAAGCAAGTGATATTTAAATACTTAAAACGCACATAACTCCGAAAAGTTAGAGGTGCGTGCCTGGGATCGAACCCACGACCTCCAATTAGAAGTCGGTCGTTCTAACCACTAGGCTATCACAGCTTCTATATATTCTTATTTCTATATAATAATATAGAAATAAGAATATATATATATATATATTTATTTCTTATTTCTATAGGTAATAGGCGTAAATTTTAAATAATTCTTAACATAAACAATGATACCACCGCCTTTTTTGTTTTCACGAAGTTGTGGGTGCATTTTATAGCCAGGAATATTAAACAAATGACATATGTTCTGTGAAATAGCAACTTCGGTTAATATTATTATATCAATGGGATGTAAACTAATTTCTATAATATGTAGTAATTTAGAGTAATTTTTTATCATGGAACGTATATTAATATGAATACATAAAAGGTTAATATGACAATAGGGTAGTTTTTCTATAAATTTATTACAGTTTAAACAATCAAAGTATTCAGTTATCTCAGACGAGTGCAGATTATTATTATCCATTTAAGACAAATAATATTACTTTTGAGGCAAATTATATTAATTATAGGTAGTGTACTGATATAAAAAACAAGTAATTTATTTGGCTAGGGATACAATGTCAGACATGTTTCTAATAACATGTACCTTACTTGCCTTTGTTTTTCGCACAAAAATTTTACCATTTTTACACCAAATAAATTCATGAGTTTCACGAAGATTTTTCTTTGCATTATATAGTAACATTTTATTGTGAGGTGTGAGTGCTTCACGAACGTAAACTGGATTCTTAGCCACTTCGTGTGATGCATTAGGTACAACGTCACCAACTGTAGGAGTCATCTGTTTAGCTGAGGAAATCCATTGTTCGCGGGATTCGCTGGTCTTCAATTCCACAAGGAGAGAACTCGGGTGATCTTTCCGAATTGGCATGCAGCGGGTGGAAGCGACGGCATTTATGTCAACCTTCAACTTACAGGCAACTGATTTGACCGTATCTTGGGGGGTTTTTAAAGATATTTCTGGCAGTCCTGAGATTTCTATTGTATTTGAAAGTGCTTTTTGTTCCATTTCTTGCATTTGTATCTCGACGCAAGCCACTCTAAGTTCTAGGTTCTTGTTTTTGTTCTGAAGGTCGGTATTTTTATTTTCGAGCGCTTTAATTCTGGAGTCTTGGTTTTTCACACATTCTTCCAAACTAGTAATTTGTTCGCCTAGAAAGTTTAACGACACTTCGAACTCCCTCTTGAACTCTTCGAACTCTTTTTTAAAAACTTTTTTCATTTCTGAGGTTATCTCCTGAAGTAACTTGGAGCTGACTTCCTTGCTTAGGCGAGGTGGAGCCTCTTCTTCTTCCTCGTTTTCAGATTCGTCAATGGATACAAATGTTGACGATCGGCGGGATGCGTTGCAGAGGCAGTCAGCGCAACTCCATTCAAGTCCAGGAGTGTTGCGGAGGGTAGCCAGCTGTTTGTTGGATAATTTAGCACATTCATGGGTAGCATGGACACTTTTTTCACATCTACTACACACTATTCCAAAAACTTTCTTCGTTATGTTTTTATTACACGTTGTACATTTACCCATTATGTAGGTAGGAAATTATTACACGGATCACGTGCGTAGCGTATGACGACCGTTGACGGAACGGAGGTACTCCGGCGTGTTATTTACTGCAGTTGCATAATGCAATAATGGATATCATTCACGAGCGTTTAAACGCTAAAGTGCAGTACAAAGCTCTCCAACCTTCAGCAAAAGATGCGGTTCTTTAACAGATAAAACTTTTGGAACAAGTATGATCAGGGTCTTATGTCACCCAAACTTTTCACACGGAAGACCACTGATAAGTAGGTACCGCGAACTAGAAGTTTAATGAATCTTAATATCTGTAAAGGGAATATTTCAAGATGTGGAGCTCTCGTAGTTAATGTAGCGTTTAAAGATAAACGGCGTGATTAAGGCGGTGAGATCGCGAGATATGCTCTTATTTATGGCCTTTTAACCCTTCAAAGTAATTCGCGAAATTTCATATTTTCAACGCAACTTTTTCGCTGCCAAAAAATAAAAATTTTGCAGGAAAATTAATAAATGAGAATGAGAAAAATATTTCTAGCTTCTTTTTAACCCCCGACGCAAAAACGACGGGGTGTTATAAGTTTGACGTGTCTGTGTGTGTGTGTGTGTGTGTGTGTGTGTGTGTGTGTGTGTGTGTGTGTGTGTGTGTGTGTGTCTGTCTGTTCCCCTGTGGCGCTCAAACGGATGGACCGATTTGAATGCGGTTTTTTTTGTTTGAAAGGTGAATTAGTCGAGAGTGTTCTTAGCTATGTTTGATGAAAATCGGTCCAAGATGGCCGCCGCTACAAAATATCAAATGAAAGGGCTTGACTAGTAGAATAGCACTATTGCAAATTCAAGATGGCCGCCGCGAAATGGCGAATGTCGGGGGTTTTTAAATTTTCAATTTACACTTGTTAACTTGACAGTACAGTAAGACCAGCAATAGTGCACACTATAATAATTGTAGTTCAATGCCACAAAATAAGTTACATGGACAATATTCGTTAGCGCATGGAGGATAATCTCACCGACTAAAAACGATTTTTACAGTATGCAGTGTTATCAATGAAATATATAATGTCCTCCTGACCGAATTTCGGCCACGGCGGCCAATCTCAACCGAGGCAGAGACTAGCCATCTGCGCAGGAGATATTATAGTGCACAAGTGTGTGCGCATACACAGGTGCACTCTCTATTCCCTCACTCTCATAGTCCGATGGGACGCCAATGCGACACGACCGGAGAGAGATTAGGCGCAGGACCGACGGCTTTACGTGCTCTCCGAGGCACGGGGGTGTATCTAACACCGCCAACTTCCAACTACGGGCTGGCACTGAGAATTTCTTGACAGAAAAACCCAATACCTCATTTTTTTTTATTGGCCCGACCCGGGAATCGAACCCAGGACCTCGTGATCCACAGTCGAACGTGCTAACCGCTAGACCAACGAGGCAATGAAATATATACCTTATATATATAAAACTATCGATCCGCCCCGGCTTCGCACGGGTAGTAATTACCCGCTACTATCCCACCATACGTTGTTTTGTTACATCTCAAAGAAATTAAGGAAACGTCTTTGATGAAAGCTTCCAGGTGGCTTGACTTTTTCCGACATTATCAACAATGTTATTGTCATATTTCAACAAAACACAAAACTTTTGTTCGCAATAAACTCAAAAACTATAGTACCTACCGCATGAAAATGCGTTCAGTATACTGAATCAAACAAGTCAAATATATCTATACGAAGCCGAGGTGTGTTGATAGTATAGGATAATATATAATACGGCTGGTTGACCACTTATATAATATTATCTTAAAGTTCGCGACAAGACAGGCTAATTTTTCATACAATAAAAAATGTGGCATGACGTGACACGACGACCTAGTTAACTTTCTCCACGACATGATTTCGCAGATGGCACTCGAAAGTAAGCCTCTTCTAAATGCATGTTTAGACTTGCACGGTGTTGAGCTAAAAACTGGCAAGTAAAAGAATGCAAATTAAAAAGCCTTTCCTATTTGGAAGTTGTAGTATTGTGATGCTTAAGCCGGTGACCTGGATCCTTTACAAAATTATCCAAAGCCTCCGCGAGTGGGTATTCCTCATGTTGGATCTCTTGTTTTGAATGCAACTATGAAGTTTATGCTAATAGATGAAGCCTCATATGCTTTGGCGAAAATTCTACCTCGCGACCCATCTGAATTCAGGCGAGCATTTAGAGTAACTTTTAACTTTTTACACACTTATGCAACAGTTAACAAACTAAAAAGAAGTAAGTAAAGTTATACCTAAGTGGTGTTAGTAAAAGGGTGTCATTAAGTACCAATACAATTATGTGGACGTGTAAAAGAATGAATTTTTTACACTGTAGGTAACTACATGCTTTAAAAAATTCAAGCACTGCCGAACCAAACGAGTCAACGAGCGACGGCGCCCATAGCGCGCGCGCGTTCTCCGTACAGCGAGTACTTTTGTAAGCTGCCACTTGACCCACATCTCTACGTGTCTTCTATAACTGAAAGAGTTCCCTACCCGGCTAGCTATCAACCGGTGCAAACAAAAAACAACACTAAAACTAACGTCATAACGTTCAAACTTCTCCAGGGACGACCGGCGCAAAGGCTACTCCCCACGCAATTTAACACTTTGTTTTTCCTTCAAACACGGCAGAATATTCAATGTCGACGGAAAATGAGTTGGACACCGTCTTAGCGATTTGCTACTCACTGCTTAGCGTAATAAGATTCACATTCAAAAAACTGGATACAGTTTCGTATTGAATTTTTTATTCTGTTTCAGCCTACACTAGCAGCAATAATACATGTAATTTTAACTAAACGCGATCTCTATTCACAAACACAATTTTTCGGAAATTTAATATTTATATAATTTAATATAATATTTCGGTTAGATCTTTTTATCCTCATAAAAAGATCTAACCGAAATATTATAATTATGTTGTATACAAGTTTAAGGGCCTGTTTCACCGCCTTCTGATAAGTGTCAGATAGCTTATTAAAAAGTTTTGTCCTTGTCACTTGACATAAATAAGAAAGTGACGAAACTTACGTTTAGACTATCCGACACTTATCAGAAGGTGGTGAAATAGACCATTAGTGTAGTAAATATAACCATAATGTTAAAAAAAATAAACGTGACTGTGCTGCATAATAATATTAATTCGATTTTCAATTAATTGGGCTTTATTATTCCGGACGAATCACTTGTTTCAGATGATCGATCAGCTCGTTAAAGCTCATGGTTTTTCAAAATATTATAATTAGAGCGTTTTTCCACGGATCATATCACGACACGATTTACGGGCACGATACGCACGGCATGCTACACACGACCTGTCATAACGTGATATGATCACAACAGTGACATTCGCGGTTTGTATTGTTCACAATAAAGTCATGAGGTGCAACTATAAAAAGCCAATAAACTAAGAGACGAACAAGAAGAAGAAAGTCATGAGGTGCATCGTCAAGAAGTTCGTACCTGTTTTAAAGTCCGTTCGGTAACATAGGTAACACAGGTGTTCTTATTATACTGTTATTATTTTTTACACTTTGTAATTTTTTTTCTATTCTAAGAATAAATCAGAATCTCCAAATAGTCTGCCAATCCGCACTTGGCCAGCGGGGTAAGTAAACGAACGTGGTAAGTTAACGTACGTTGACCGTAAGTAAACCAACAGACTATCGGTGCTGCTATTTGGCGCTCGGAGTCATATAAGCGCATTTTGTCGTGTCGTGCGGTGGCACGTGGAGAAACGCCCTCTCCCTGCTACGGAGCCGGTATACAAAAGCATGGAACGGTAAAACGAAACAAAATCACGTTTAAGGGTTACTTTGGAGTAAATTTGTTGTGCGTTGATTCAGTTAAATGTTGCGAACTTTTAATTGGTTTAATAATTCGCCTTTCCTGATCTCGATGTAAGTATAAAGTGTTAACTTTTTCAATTAGCGTCAACTTGACTTCCGGAACGTGAATAAGATTGACGGTTAACTGTATATTCTGGTGTTTTAATTAATATTAATTATCTAAATAAATAATATATATATGACTATTGTTTCATTTTATTTTGAATTAGATCAATTAATTAGACAATATAGCTAGCACAAAGTTATACTTACAGATTTGATTTTCGGTCTTATTTTTAAATCAAGTATATTTTTGGTTAACTATTATGAGTGAATAATGTGCACTATCTATCCACACTATCATACTGGTGGAACTAATATCTCTTGTTCCTAATGTAAACCAGCTTTTATTCTGTCCGTCAATAATAATATCTTTAGGCTATCCCCGACGCTTCCAAGACTACTATTAACCTAAAACAATCGAAGCGCTCATTTTGAACAAGTATAAAGTTCGTAAAACCGGACTACGCAAGCGAAACCCGACATCGCGGGGCAAGCAGCTAGTGACGCCATCTGTTATGTCTATCCGAAATTAAATAATAATAAACTTTTGCCGCTCGCACGTCGCTTCTCGATTTTTTTCATACATACAATGTAGCCTATATCACCCGGATCATAACAAAGAATTATTTGACACCTCATTCATCAAAATCGGTCCAGTAGTTTAGGCACTACGGTGGTACACACAGAATCTCATACTAAAATCGGCCACATACATATGTACATACATCATTACCCTTCCTTTTGGCTTTGCCGTAGTCGGGTAAAAAAGTTCCTAGCTCAGCATGATGCCTTGTACAAACACAAGAGCTTACAGCGCTGATTCTCAGCCGGGTCCCTTTGATTTGTAGATGAAATCTTGGGAATTTTAACACTAATAATATTAATTGAATAAGTTACCGCATAGTACGGTTAGAATTATAAGCGGCGATTCAGGTCAGTGCTGTAGGGCTATTCTCTAAAATACCATCTCGATATCGAAGCTCACTCAAGTGAGATAACTCGCTTCGAAAGCAAACTCACTTCACCTTGGTTTGATATTCTGTAAACATCTGCTACGCACTTGCGAAGTGAAGTGAGTTTGAGTGAGAAGACCTGTACTATCGAGTTTTACAGAGTACAAATTAGCAAACTCATCTCGAATTCACTCTCTATAATTCGAAAATGACTTTACAGAATAGCCCTGCTGTTCTCTCAACGTGAATTACTAAACCCCAATTAGTCGGGGTCGGCGCTTCCGTGATTTATGCCTGTTTTTACGGCGAACAACTAGTGTTATCTACACACCACCAGACTTATTATAATTTAGTTATTATAAGTTCTTTATGTGGACCCTACCCGAATTTCGGTTTGTAACAATAATTACAATCTAAGTTTCGTTCAATATCTGTCCGTCTGTCCGTCTGTCCGTGTGTCACCACCGATTTTCTCAGGAACGGGTAGACCTGTTCTTTTGCTATAGTATCGAGTGAGATGTCAAATGAAAAAAGATTTCATAAAATAATATAACTTTACCTATATTAAAATACACCAATCGACAGAAATACAATTTTACTATATTACTTAGAGTAAGGCAGTAGTCGGTTTTTAGTGTTTGAACTTTATCTTGCTGTACCAGCGGATGAAGTCGCGAATATCAGCTAGTATCTAATAAAGTAAACTATCTAAAGGCCGGCGTACATCATTTACAGCGTGCCGTTTGCACGAGCGGTGTGCTTTTAGTTAGTTCCGAGCAAACGAGTGAGTAAACAATATCAGCGGCTGACAGTTTAATTTCGCGAATGAATCGCTCTGTTCGAGCAGCGCCGTCGACTCCGATCGGTCAGCGCGGGGCAATGGACCGGTGACGTTTAACCAAATTATACGCGGGGCTTAATGCCGGCGCTTTTGTTAGGCCCAATTTATACCGCCGCGGAATGGAATGGAAACGAATTTTTTGTACAAAGCATTGTGAACTTTATGTCAATTGTATAACAAACAAAATAGTAGCTATAGGGAAATTCTCGAGAATGCGCGAGAATTCCGCGGAAGACGCGCGACCTTTTTTGGCTCCTATTTAATTTGTATGTTATGTAATTGACATAAAGTTCATTTAGCTATGTACAATTTCGTTGCAAAAAGTCGCTTCCATTCCATTTCACTGCGGTGTAAACTGACGCTTAGGGATTTCCTATGAGGAATGTTGCCTTTTCAGTTATTTCAAGCAAAACTATATTTTAACTAATATTAAGAATGTGAAAGTGTCTTTGTTGGTTTCTTCTTCAATCGCGCAGCAACGGAGCAACGGACCTAGATTAAGACCTAGAGAGTGACTAGGATACTTTTGATTGGAAAAGAAAGAGTTCCCGTGGGTGTTTTGAAAAACTCCACGCGTTTAATCAAGTTTAATCAATAATTAAACTGCCTTTGCCCCGCTCCTATCCTAGAATGCATCGTTACTTACTACCCAGTGAGAGCGTAGTCTAGGATTTGTTTGTCTCGCTGCACTAGCGCGTGTAGTCTGGTTGGCTTTAAATCAAGAAATTTTCTAAAGACCCTATCACATTTATAAATGAAAACACATTAAAGTAGTAATTGTTCACTATAATGTTTGTCGGACGAAAACAGTAAACAACGCTACTTAACGAACCGTTCCTGTTGTATGAAACATGTCAAAGCTTATTGTTTTACTTACTTCACAGCGTTCTCTATTATACGACTATGTGACAAAACACACTCTTTGATCCCGTTGCATTTCTGTAAGAGCCTTTACACATTTTCAGTATGATACTGTAGGCGATTCTTTGAACGAATTATTTTTTATCAAACGCACCACCAGACCTCAATTCAATATCTTATAACTTTCACATATAAATATCACGACATATTACGAGCATTTTAGAGGCAGCGAAATTCCGTTTAAAACCCTTTTTATTTGTATTTTAACAAACGATCTTAGAATGGTTGCGATATACTTTATCATTAGGATGTCTGCTACTTAATTCTGTAAATATTAGAATGATATATTAAATAAATAAATAAATAAATATATTATACACATGGGTATAATATATTTATTTCATCTCATACATACATCTCATTGACTTTAAAACGATCTAACGCCGATATAGAATTTTTACTTATGGTACCATGGAGAGTATACAATGCAATAAATATAAGAATAGGAATGAAAAGCTGCCATTTTGTATTTCATATCAAATATATTGTGCTCATTATCAAATGTTATGTGAGCAACAGAAAATGGCGCAAATAAATGAATCTTGATCTATTATAGTAAAACACTTTTATTTTATAATTTTCTTTATTCGACATAGCTATAATTACTGTATAAAAATCTTTCGTTTATTTAGGAAAACTAATAAAAAGCGCGTCTTCGCAGCGTTTATGAATTCAGTGTGTGAATAACTCAATATCTGCAATTTTATGTCTTCAATTAGGTAATGGCTTCTGTTAGTGTCGTTGTCTTATTTGTTGCGACTGTAACATTAAACGTGCGGAATAATATAATGGCGAAGCGCCATGTGTTGTTAGCGAACGAAACTAATGTCTGGTATATTTTATTTCATATTTGTAAAGCTATGAGAAGAGAAATAAAATTGGTAAGTTCACGGTGTGTGAAGATAGCAGACACATTTGTGTCTATTTTTAATGTGATAAGTTTGTTTCTCAGGAAACATTTGTTAGAAATGTTCATATTCTTTAATCAGTAATCACTTAAATACTATTGACGAGCTGAGTGCTGAGGTTATCTTCCAATAAGTGAAAAACGTGAAACATTTAAACTATAAACTAAATTATCACTAATTACATTATCACATCACATTTCTACTAATTTAAACATTATGCGTAAGTCGCACACAAAAAACTCAATACTTGATCGAAGCAGAGCTTGGTTATCGTGGACGCGATATATTCAATAACTAAACTCGAATACTTCCCAGTCTTGCTTTTTATAGTCAGTAATTTCAAAATGGCCTCAAACCATCCCCGAACGCAATCTGTTCACCTACGTAGAACCAATCAGGTAAGGTGGTTTTTGAAACAGCCAATGAACGCGTAGAAATAAATCAAATATGGGTATGATTATTTTTTAAATGCGATTCAGTCAAAAATGTCAACTAAATTAGTACCCATAAATTCTTAATAATTTAAACTATTTAATTAATTTTTATTACTTATCAGTAAAAGTTCTTATCAATTCAATCAATAAGCTGACACATTTTTGTTTTATTCAGTCGCTTTTGCCCAAATTAAATGAATGAAGATTTATTAACACTTTCTTCAAGTAATATGCATATACTCGTATGTATACCCGTATTACTAATTCCCTGGAATTCTGACGTTTCGTAATGTTACCAGAGATAAAACAATTCCCACAAAAAAGATAAAAAATTCAAAACTTATGCAAATACAAATCAACTGAACTGCCGCATGTAGATATGACAAATGCCTGACAGACACTTCATGGTGATAATGTCATTCGACATCCATTTTTGAATATTTTTTTTCAATGTGCTTCTTTTGTTTTCAGAGTGCTTAGTCTAAGTTTGGAGCACTCCAAAACTTTGTAGTATACTATTGATCGATATCAGAGTAAAATGGACCTAAAATGGCTTGCATTAAGGTTTGAGTTCGCCAATACATTCAGCATTCGAACACAGCGAGCGCCCAAAGCAGAAATGTTGTAAAATACATATTCGAACTATGGAATTACGACTTTAAAATAAGAGTGTTTGGGTTCAGTTTCTTAAAACGAGTGAGCAAACGAGTCGCAAAACTATTTATATGTGTAAAATCTTAGACTAACCGTACTGTTGCTGTCAGTGTGCACTTTCTAGTTTCCACTCTTGGTGTTTTCTATTTTAAAGCGAAACGAGTAATATTATTACGCGGCATATGGCTTTTTATGATGACAGGGAATTAAAGTAGTTTGGGGTAAAATCGTACTTCGTAGATGTTAACCCTGTTCTCCATACAAATAACTCATCTGTAAATGAAAATGACAGCTGTCAGAATTCCGGGGAATTAGTAATACGGGTATAGATAAAATATTACTAGAAAACCGTATTAACTTTTGTTTCAAATAATCACAATGTTTGTTTTATAGGCTTTAGACGTAGGGACGTATTGTGTGGTAGGGCACTTTTTGCCTATAAACCAATCTTAGTTTGAGATCTATAGAGCATACAGTTCGCGAGTTATAAGCTCAGCTTTGCATTTGTGTGAGTGCACGTCGTCACAAGTCCCGCGCATGATTTTAAAACCAATTTTTAACTGCTATTTTGACACTCGATTTGTACTTCTTTTGGGGATCACTCACACAAATGCAAAGCTGACCTTATACTTCGCGGACTGCACTTTAATTTCGCTCTTTAACTTTCGATTTAAGTCCCGTTTTAACTGAAAAGTAAAGTCTGAGTAAAATACGTATTATAGATCTCAGCCTTATAATTTAAATATTAATTCTTGAAGATGGGTTCGAATATCAGATACTAAGTATTTGTTAGCAACTCGCACATGTAGCACGATAGGGCTACTCACCTAATCTCTAATTCAAAATGTGTTATAATTGGCTTACAACATACGCCTCTATATAAAATGTATGCCGTTCATAAATTATTCAAACTGTTAGGGTACATTTTAAATGAATTAATAACGTATTCCATCATTTTGTCAAGAGTTGGAATTAACCGGGCGGAGTGGGAGCCCGAAAGCTTGTGTCGCCGGAATATTGCCGCAAATATATACAGGCTAATATTTGTATCTCAAAGTTTCCTTAAAATAGGTACACTATACGTAGATAATTGTGTGAATACGTATAATTTGTGACGAGGCAAGAGGGCGGGTGACGTACAGGGCGCGGGAGGCCGCTCGCGTGCAACGCACGCGTTGCTGATGAGTCCCAGACTGTAAATAATAGACGCGTGCGGGCAACGCGAACCGTCCGCCACGCCTCATACGTCGCCCGCACTCTTATAACCCGCGGCACGTAAGTCGAGCGGTGCCTTCAATGCGCAGAAATCGAAAATGAGGTATCTCGGGGTGGGAGGGGGTCGCGGGGAGGTCGCTTGAGATCGGCTGTCCATCGAGTGGGGGGTCTACCTACGCTTCGTTTCCTGGTGCGAGGTAACCAAGTACTGAACAAATAACAGTCCAATAGTCAACTCCGAAGCTGTGATAGCCTAGTGGTTAGGACGACCGACTTCTAATTGGAGGTCGTGGGTTCGATCCCGGGGCACGCACCTCCAACTTTTCGGAGTTATGTGCGTTTTAAGTATTTAAATATCACTTGCTTTAACGGTGAAGGAAAACATCGTGAGGAAACCTGAATGCCTGAGAGTTCTCCATAACGTACTCAAAGGTGTGTGAAGTCTGCCAATACGCTTGGCCAGCGTGGTAGACTATGGCCAAAACCCTTCTCACTCTGAGAGGAGACCCGTGCTCTGTAGTGAGCCGGTAATGGGTTGATCATGATGATGATGATGAGTCAACTCCGTGGACGAATAAACTTCATTTGTCTAAATCAAACTGTTAATTTGATATTGGCAAACTTTGATAAACAACTGAGATCACATCATAATTCATGAGCATTGAAATGGCGATAGACCTCAATAGGGGTGGTCTACACCATATAGAAACCGTAACGCAGTTATTTTTTGGACTCTTTTTGTAGTATCGTAGGCCTGCTGGTACGACACGAAACCGTTTGTATAAGTTTTTTAGGGTTCCGTACCCAAAAGGTAAAACGGCACCCTATTACTAAGACTCCGCTGTCCGTCTGTATGTCTGTCCGTCTGTCACCAGGCTGTATCTCATGAACCGTGATAGTTAGACAGTTGAAGTTTTCACAGATGATGTATTTCTGTTGCCGCTATAACAACGAATACTAAAAAACAGAATAAAATAAATATTTAAGGGGGCTCCCATACAACAAACTTGATTTTTTTGCCGTTTTTATAGATAATGGTATACGGAACCCTTCGTGCGCGAGTCCGACTCGCACTTGGTCGGTTTGCATTTTACGTTTTCCCCAAACATAAACAACGCACTATCTTCACGGTACATAACGCGGGTCATTTTTACGTGCCTCTCCCCGCCGTATATTAGCGAGGTGTCGCTGTGGGACACAGATACTCCGCGTTTCACTATTCACTGAACATGTTACACTTATACTTTCCTAAAGTGCCTAATACACATTGGTCCAACTCAGTAGGCGGTTTCACTCGGCAAACGTGTACGGGTCATTTTCTTCCATTCCTATTCGGCTTTCCGACTGCAAAGAATATCACTCACAAGAGTGATATTCTTTCTTTCTTTCAAGCATGGCTTGCCCATTCCGCTTTAAATTACTGATGGTTTGGGATGTGACAGCGACCTTGGTTCTCCTGCAGATCTCTTCAGTAAGTATAAATAACTTTGACGTGTGTGTGTGCGTGCGTGCGTGCGTGCGTGCGTGCGTGCGTGCGTGCGTGCGTGCGTGCGTGCGTGCGTGCGTGCGTGCGTGCGTGCGTGCGTGCGTGCATGCGTGCGTGCCTGCGTGAGCGTGAGCGTGAGCGTGAGCGTGTGCGTGAGCGTGTGCGTGTGTGTGTGTGTCCGTGTCCAAGATGGCCGCCGCTACAAAATGGCGGATTACATATTTTTTCACAACTCCCTTAATATGGGTATCAAATGAAAGGGCTTGACTAGTACAATAGCAATATTGCAAATCCAAGATGGCCGCCGTCACAAAATGGCGAATGTCGGGGGTTTTTTAAATTTTTAATTTATACTTGTGAATCTTATCTTTCGTGGAAACTCTTAACGTAGCTCTCGCTGTTGCTCGCTGAATGATTATGTAGCTCAAACCGTTCAATCAGCGGTGTCCTCAGCAAGTGAGGACGGGAGATATGGTGAGAAATGTAAACTGAAATCAGGGCAAACTATTTTCGGTATATGATTGTCAACCTTTCTTTGTATTATGGTCTGGTCTGGTGGGGTGGGAGGCTTTAGCCGTGGCCACCCTACCGGCAAAGCCTTGCCGCCAAGCGATTTAGCGTTCCTCTACGATGCCATGTAGAAACTGATCAGGGGTATATGCATACCTTTTCCAAGTTATACTGCATCGTCACTTACCATCAGGTGAGATTGCAGTCAAGAGCTTACTTCTAGTTGAATAAAAAAAAATCATATGACTCAAACCAAACACACTTGCTGACCGTAATTGAATCTGCATCTGCAAGTAGATACAACTCCTTTAATTTCAGTAAGTGTTGCGGTACAGTCAGCAAATAAAACCTCCGCTCAGAAATTAATTTCGCCAGTCCACTTATCTTTGTCACCGTTATGAATATTTTATTTGCAAGCGGTGAATGTACTTATTTAATAATTTCTGCTGCTACTTATAGCCTTGCGTCTAGTGATGAAACATTTATTGAGGAACGCGAGTTCTCGGAAGTAAGTTGGTGCAATGTAGGTAATGCAATTGAAACGTATGTTATGTTCAACTAAGAATTCGTCCATATTACAAATCGCCTGAAAATGTACATGTCAATTAGGTACTATTTAAATTATATTATGAGATGGTGATTTAAAAAAACCCCCGGCCGAGTTTGTTGTGGGCTCTTCTCAGACTAAGGCGCGTTTAGAAACCTCATATAGTTGAAAAAATTTGATTTGATTTTACAATTAAAAAACATAATTATTGTGCTACAATCAAAAGAACTTTTGTGCGGATTTACTTACGTAATTTTTTTTTCACCCACTAAAAATGCTTAATAATTTTCTACTTCTACTAAGAATATTTTTTATTAATTTTAATGATTTTCACTTTTGGTACGACTTCTTCTATCACCTGTCTGTAAGATTCTTATTAATATCTAAATAAGGAACACAATTACTTTTTCAATACAGTTGTTTAACATGGCGTACTTTCAGAGGCTATAGTTATGATTCGAAAATTAAATCTTTTGCACAGGCATGTTTTGTTTTACGCGGTCGTGACTTTTGTTTTACGAGCTCGATCATTTTGTTTTGCAGTTTATTTTTAAATTTATAAGTCAATTTAAAAAGTTTAGTAGCAAGGAGTTTTCATACATAGAATAAAATCGGATAGATTTTATACGAGAAAAAATTAATAAATGCGTACGTCAAGTAGCATTGAATTCTCAAAATTCTTTTAAATGTTTGTTTATTATAATTAATTATATATTTAATTACCATTTTTAATTTAATTATTTTCACATTAACATATCTCAAAAATCGAATAGGCTGTATACGCGTAGACCGTTGCCTAGTTTCGTTTTAAAATGTTCAGTTGCTAAAACGCGCCATTTTCTGAATGTTTTCATTTTTTGTGTGATAAATTGATTATTTTTTGTAAATATGAGTTCAAGTACAAGTGATATTATGGAATTAAGTCCACCTGATATTTTATCTGGGGCAAAAATTACGCAAGATGGAATTTTGCCCCCAAGATTCCGACAAAGATAGGTACGTACGTATGTATGTTGAAATAAACATTTGATTCTTCGATTTGTTTTTTTACTATTTCCCACAACTGTATTGAAAAACGTCGTGTGATACACGGGTGTATCGGTTATTGCAAACTCGTGACATTAAAAACCCTCACCTTCGGTTCGGGCTTGTTAATGACAGCTCGTTTGCAATAACCAACATTCCACCCTTGTATCACAATGTACTATAAATTCGTAGCTTTGAAGTCATATTGAACCGTAATTTGTTTTCCACGAAAGTCTTCGGCCATGGGTTTATTCTCCAACATGAGAATTTTATTTTCTACGGCCCAGACAGATATACTGATATTTATTATTAGGTATTATAATAGAATTATATACCAACAGATAGATTTTATAATTAACTAGAGAATACCCGCGGCTTCGCCCGCGAGAATTTTGGTTTTTCACAAATCCCGAGGGAGTCGTGGATTTCCGGTTCCCATTCCCGCTCCCTTTTCTAACCTTTACACCTACTTTCAAGGAAGTTTGCTATAGTAATCTACCTATAGTTGTAGCTAGAGATTTCGGTTTTTTTCAAAATCCCGTGGGAACTGTAGATTTTTCCGGGATAAAAAGTAGCCTATGTTTTAAGTCAGGGTATAATCTATCTCCTTTCAAAATTTCAGCCAAATCGGTTTAGTAATTGCGGCGTGATTGAGTAACAAACATCCAAACATCCAAACATCTAAACATCCAAACATCCACACTTTCACATTTATGATATTAGTAGGATAGTAGGAGGATTAGTAGGATAGTAGGATTAGTAGGATTGGTATTGTGATTATGTGTGATAGCTTCTGCCCGCAGCTTCGCTCGCGTAAATTTCGGTTTTGAACAAATCCCGAGGGAATCGTTGATTCCCGGTTCCCGTTCCCGATCCCTTTTCCAACCTTTATACTTTCTATCAAGGAAGTTCGCTATAATAATCTACCTATAGTTGTAGATATAGACTTCGGGTTTTTCAAAATCCCATGGGAACTGTGCATTTTTTCCAGGATAAAAAGTAGCCTATGTGTTGCCAATGCATGCAACACAGCAAACTATTGCAATAATGTGTTATGTGAACGTGATTTACCTAAGAACAGTCAGCGCCCTCTATGGCGTTTTTGGAAGATTATATCTATTTTAGTCCCACAGGAATACTTTTCCGGGATAAAAAGTAGCCTATGTTTTAAGTCAGGGCATAAGCTATCTCCATTCAAAATTTCAGCCAAATCGGTTCAGTAGTTGCGGCGTGATTGAGTAACAAACATCCAAACATCCAAACATACAAACATACAAACATCTAAACATCCAAACATCCACACTTTCACATTTATAATATTAGTAGGATGTTTGAAACGCGTACCTATTTTGTTATTTGTACGTTGACGACGAGACGTTCATATTTCAGTTGGTGAAAAGTGAAAATATTTTTTCGTCGCGTTCACGCACGCCAGAACATTATGACTAATGACTGACTTTCATGCTTATTTAGAAAAACAAAGCTTGAGTTTTATTCGCTTCACAAATAAAAAGGTAAAAATATGATATAATATCTACTTAGATGTTGTTGTAATACTACGGGAGGTCAAGGTTCAATTGAAAAAGTCATTTTATACCGACTGGAAATTTTAACAACAATAGTTTAGACCTAACCCATCACAGCTCCGAACTTCAGCTGCCGCACCAGTGGTGGAGTTAAGAGTGAGAGTATGTGAAAGTGCTTGAAAATCAAAGCGCTCCGAGTGATTTTATCCCGGACCAAAATAGTCTTAAATCATTGTTTCAATCATTTTTGATACAGAAACAATATTCAGCTGCAGCGCCGAGGGTGGGTTATACTTCCGCTACGCGCCTGAAGTGCATTAAAATTTAAAAAAAAAAAAGTTATTTTATACCTTATGAAATTTATGCAGCAGAATTTTCACACTTAAAATAATAAAGAAAATCTTCAGCTGCACTGAAGGTGGGGGAAAGACCTTCAGTCAGCGTGATAAACATTTTGCGCGCTCAGTGCATTTAGCCTAGTAAATCTAGGAAAAACATCCTATAGTTTTAAAAATTAGCCAAATGTATTCTTTGGGCCTTCCTCTTGAATATATCCGAAAACCCCATATGGGGGGTGCGTAACCAGCCGCCATTTTTAATTTTGTCCCTTTTTTCGGTTTTTTTCTCATATCACGAAAATCTCTACAAATAGCATTATAATTACTTCTGACAAAAGTTTTAATATACAATTTGCCACAAATTTGGTCTCTTGCATTTTTACTCTAAGTTTATTACTTTAGGAGATATTGGGTGTTTAAGGGTATTTTAGGTCCCTTTTTCGTTTTTTTTGCTCATATCTCGAAAATCTCTACGAATAGCATTATAATTACTTCTGACGAAAGTTTTTGTATAAAATTTTCTACAAATTTGGTTCCATGCAGTTTTACTCTAACTTTATTACTTTAAGAGATATAGGGTGTTGAAGTTAATATTTGAGGCCCTTTTTTGGGTTTTTGCTCATATCTCGAAAATCTCTATGAATAGCATTATAATTACTTCTAAAAAAAGTTTTAACATAAAATTTTGTACAATTTTGGTCATGGTCATTTTTACGCTAAGCTTACTATTTTAGGAGTTATAGGGTGTTTAAGTTAATATTTGAGCTCCCTTTTTCAGTTTTTTGCTCATATCTCGAAAATCTCTACATATAGCATTATAATTACTTCGGACAAATGTTTGAATATGAAATTTTCTACAAATTTGGTCATGTTCATTTTTATGCATTTCAAACAAAAAAACCGCATTGCGGTTTTTTTTGTTAAAAAGGTAAATTAGTCGGAAGTGTTCTTAGCTATGTTTGATGAAAATCGGTCCAAAATAGCCGCCGCCACAAAATGGCGAATGTCCAGGGTTTAATCTATACTATTTTATCTCCCTGTTAAATTTAACACTCTGTAGCTCCTAAAGTAAAAAGCTTAGCGTAAAATAAACAAGACTAAATGTGTAGAAAATTTTATGCTTAAACTTTTGTCAGAAGTAATTATAATGCTATTTGTAGAAATTTTCGAGATAGGGACCTCAAATATTAACTTAAACACCCTATAACTCCTAAAGTAGTAAGCTTAGCGTAAAAATGATCATGACCAAATTTGTACAAAATTTTATGTTAAAACTTTTTTTTGAAGTAGTTATGATGCTATTCATAGAGATTTTCGAGATATGAGCAAAAAACCAGAAAAGGGTCTCAAATATTAACTTCAACACCCTATATCTCTTAAAGTAATAAAGTTAGAGTAAAACTGCATGGAACCAAATTTGTAGAAAATTTTATACAAAATCTTTCGTCAGAAGTAATTATAATACTATTCGTAGAGATTTTCGAGATATGAGCAAAAAAAACGAAAAAGGGACCTAAAATACCCTTAAACACCCAATATCTCCTAAAGTAATAAACTTAGAGTAAAAATGCAAGAGACCAAATTTGTGGAAAATTGTATATTAAAACTTTTGTCAGAAGTAATTATAATGCTATTTGTAGAGATTTTTGTGATATGAGACAAAAACCGAAAAAAGGGACAAAATTAAAAATGGCGGCTGGTTACGCACCCCCCATATGGGGTTTTCGGATATATTCAAGAGGAAGGCCCAAAAAATACATTTGGCTACTTTTTAAAACTATAAGATGTTTTTCCTAGATTTACTAGGCTAAGTGCACTGAGCGCGCAAAATGTTTATCACGCTGACTGAAGGTCTTTCCCCCACCTTCAGTGCAGCTGAAGATTTTCTTTATTATTTTAAAAGTGTGAAAATTCTGCTGCATAAATTTCATAAGGTATAAAATAACTTTTTTTTTCAAAATTTTAATGCACTTCAGGCGCGTAGCGGAAGTATAACCCACCCTCGGCGCTGCAGCTGAATATTGTTTCTGTATCAAAAATGATTGAAACAATGATTTAAGACTATTTTGGTCCGGGATAAAATCACTCGGAGCGCTTTGATTTTCAAGCACTTTCACATGCTCTCACTCTTAACTCCACCACTGGTGCGGCAGCTGAAGTTCGGAGCTGTGATGGGTTAGGTCTAAACTATTGTTGTTAAAATTTCCAGTCGGTATAAAATGACTTTTTCAATTGAACCTTGACCTCCCGTAGTATAAGGTTAAATTGAATTTATCTATATTCTATACATATAATAAAATCGTAGAATTGCCGTATCTGTACATTGAAGATTTTTGCTAAATAATAACTGGGGGATGTTAGGGATAAGTAATACTATGGAGTAACATATAGGATACTTTTTATCCCGAAATTGTGCACGGTTCCCTTGGGAGAGGGGATGAAAGGCAAAATGTGTACATAGCTGTAATTCGTTAACGGGTGGTCCGATTTCATTCATTCTTTTTTTGTTAGAAAGTAGATACTTTAAAGACTACTGGCTAATCTCTGAAAGGCTGGACCGATTTTGATGGGACTTTCACTGGCGGATGTTTACATTTTGATGTACCTAAACATCCGCCAGTGAACTTTTTACAGTTTTTAGCAAGGTATTAACTCAAAGGAGCTTAGGAAAAACAAAATGATTCACACGGGATTATTAAAATCAATATCCACGCGAACGAAGTCGCGGGTATCCGCTCGTAAAAAATATGAATAAAATTAACTATATGAAATTATACTTTTATATTCGTTTTTACTTTTAAGAAATCATAATATTCTTAACCAAAGAATACTGGGTATAGGGGCCTGTTACACTATCAATACCGTATCACGATTCACGGATCGCGGATTTCAAGACCATCCGGAAATTCATCAGTATTAACGCAAAAAAGCGGCCAAACCATCAATACTTGGATCGCGAACCGCGGATCGCGTGATAATACTGATAGTCTAACACGCCCCCCATAGAAATGACACTCAATGAAGCCCCTCACCAACCGTCGCCCAGCCCGCAACGTAGAAGCAAGCCTAATAGTATGATCTATAGTGTTGTCCTTGTCAGTAGTAGTTCGTTTGTATGAAGTGACAGGGGTGTGTTTTTACCTATACAGCTCAACGAATCCTAAAGTTAAGGTGGAAATGGATGAAAAAATAGTGTAAAATGGGAGTCTCCCCTACCAAGTGGATATACAAAAATGAGTTGCAATGAGCCACTGCGCTGGACGCACGCAAGCGGCACAAGACCGCGGAGTGTGGACCTTCAAGAGACCTATATCTAAGACTTCTAACTAAAGAAGCGACATACTTAATTACATCGCCAACTGATAAATCATTGTCCCCCGTCACCCACAAATTAGAAGTATTAGATATACCTCCAGTATGACGTACCTATAGTGCGGTCTTTGTAACGTTTCGGTTCATGTAAAGCTTTCTTCTTGTTAGTAGTAGTAGGTAATGAAATCTGTTCACTTTTTCGAGCATCCATTGATTAAGATGACGACAGTGTAGATACAACAAAAAGATTGAGACGGATCTAAGGTCACCTATGCGAGTTTTTAAAATGATAAATAGGGAAAGGTAAAATATAATCGACGACAATCATGCATGATGAAAAGCAATGATGAGATCTAAGTTCGAACACGCTTGCCTAGAAAATGCCTATTCTCTCTTGCCTTAAAGGTATTCATGTCGTATGAGGCAGGAAACACGGACGCCGGAAGGGCTTTCCATTCCCTATTAATTCGTATCAGAAACGTTGACCGAAAGCGTTTCGTGCGAGTAGACTGGATATTAACCACACAAGTATGCCAACGCTCAGAACTTCTCGCTGTTCTGTGGTGGAACGATGAAAAAGTTCCTGGAATTCCTGGTTCCTCTTTAAAGTAAATCCGATAAAAGTCAGGTAACAATTTTGTCACATTTTTAATTTACATATTTTTCTATGGAATATCGTCAGCTGCTGACGGTAGATTATTTTCTAGGCCGAGCACGTCCCCTCGGACCGTACTTCGGGTGGATTATGTCGCCTTTGTCGTAAATTTTACAACTTCAAAAATTAGCCGCCGTGAGCCGACTGGCGCGAAGCATTGTGGTGGCAAATTGTTTTATCACCACTACTAGTGGTCTGGTAATAACTGATTTATGGTTCTCGTGTGGCGAGGTTCTCATAATATCATATTTAAATGGTTGTTATAAAAGGTAGTTGTATGATAGACAGGATAGATATATAAGTGGTAAAGCAGAGCGAACTTGTCAAAGTATCAGTGCGCATTATTGTGACAACAGAATTTGAGCCTTAACCATGGAAGTTGAAATGCTATGCAATTTTATAAAACATCCATGGCTAATTAGATTCAAACTTATTACAAATTGTATTGGCTATGCTTCCAATAGGCTGCTTCAGTTAGAGCTGCAAGGGATAGGCTAATGTAGAGATCCGTAAGAAAATCATGTATAACTTCGTTAAATCATTGATAGATAACTTGCTTTGACATCAAAAGTAACTCAAGCAGATCATTAAGAGCTGTCAAAATTATTAAAACTAACCTTACTTTGACAGTCTGAAGGCCCTGAGAAGTTCAGTCATGTAAATATTGATAACCCAAGTTCTTTCCCCGCATGCGATGATAAGGCCCACTATAGAAAGATAATATAGAAATCGACGCATACAGAATATGAGGGAAACCTGTCGCGCCTCATATGGACACACCTGCTTTGTCGCGTACAGCCTGCCATTATATAGACAGACACTGTATATATTATACTGTATAGATAGCCTGCCACTTTAGCTTGGACAACGTAAACAACCCAAGCCAAGCGCAGCTGTAAAAATAAGAAGGAAAATCTTGATAAATATCAGGAAAATGTTGGAGCAAAGATGAAAATAATAGTGCAATTTATTTGTGATCAATTTTGTTGCCACTTGATAATGTAGTAAATTAAAGATTTAATATTACGAGGAGCCAGCAGCCAGCACAGCGAACTGAAACGCTACTGTATAGTTCGTTAAGTGGTTTGTTCCGAGTTAAAAGATTCTAGCGTGTATTGTATGTACCTTTGTTACTTTAATTTTTTAAAATATAATATGTAAATAATTTTACAAAAAGGCATTAGCTCCCATAGAGTAAGTGGAGTTGCCACTTGGTCTTAGGTGTATAAATACGCGATAAATATTTTCTACCAATTAGAACGTCTCTCCATGCCCCGCATACGCAATCCTACTACTATTATATCTGTAAATGTGAAAGTGTGGATGTTTGGATGTTTGTTACTCTATAACGCCGCAACTACTGAACTGATTTGGCTAAAATTTTGAATGGAGATAGATTATACCCTGACTTAACACATAGGCTTTTTATCCTGGAAAAATTACAGTTTCCGTGGGGATTTTGAAACAACTGAAATCTATAGCTATCTCTATAGATAGATTACTATAGCAAACTTCCTGAGAGTAGTTATAAAGATTGGAAAAGGGAGCGGGAACGGGAACCGGAAATCCACGATGCCCTCGGGATTTGTGGAAAACCGAAATTCGAAAAACGTATATAAAAATTATGTGTCACTATGACGGACCACAAAAATTTCATAAAATAAACAATGAAGAAGAATTTTTTTTCGGTTAACAGTAGCTCGTATCAATTTATTCCCAATACCTTGTTAAAATTTATTTCTTTGGACGCATCTCATGGGATTGATTAGCTTATAATAGTCTATGTCTGTATGTCTAACACAAAAGCCCAACACCCAACATTTGCGTACCAAAACCGACACTACTGTGTATATATCCAACCAACGTGTAGATCTGAAAAAATATATTAAAGATGTAATTTTACTTGTAATAATCTATATTGACTGATATAAAAATGGCCATAAAAATCAAGAGTAGATATTAAAATATCAACGATTAGTTTCCCGCCATTCTTCTTCGTATCAAAGGCCATAGCTTATTATCTAGTAAAGTGCTTTGGTCTAAAATCGTTGACGTACGTGCTTCTAGTAAATATTGAACGTCTAGACAGGAGTATATATTCGATTGCTGAAAGATTTATAGCCAATTCATTTCAGTACTATTTATTACTTCGAGTCGATCTTTATAATAAGAAATCTTAGTGGTATTTACCGCTACTCGCCTATTACTTGATGCTCTCCGAAAATGTAACTCTGCTATGTGATTTATGGCCCGCTACGCCACAGTAACTTATTACCAGCGTTTATGCTGAGGGAATACGTTAAAAGATAATATAATATGCGGTTTTGGATACATCATAATAATGTTGCAAACTGAAATGCACATTTAAAGTTACTTAAAACATCATGTCTGTGTTTGTGTTTGGATTAAAGAAAATAATTCCACTTTTTAAACGTTAAATCTGCGTCTTAGTAGAAAAAGATACGCATCTTCTTTTCTGTCAAGTCGGATAAAAATAAGGAACAAGACGAACAAGACGTTACCTATATTTTTGTGTGCAAATAATAATTTTCATTTTATAATTTATCTCACAGAGATACAACAGATAACATATTATCTTCTCTATTACATTAGAAGTATATGACAAGGAAGTTCATAAAAAATTCCCTTGTACGGAAAGGTATCTCCAATATCTAACATTAAAGGAAAAGTTAACCGATGTAGCCTTTTATCATAGTTCCATAGTTGTTAAAACATTTATTATTTTTGAATGTAAGCCCTTTATATGCAAAAGGTCCGAACGAGGCATTTTTGTTTACATATTTAAAGATATCCCGGCTTACATTCAGTGTAATAAAAAGAGAATATTGGAGTGGAGATTTGGAATGAGCCCCTTGGTAGAAATTTCAATATATTTATTCAATTTTCTGAACAATTGACCCTGTCAAACTGAAGCGGGATGGCGCTTTTGTAAGCTCGAAAAATAATATTCTTTGCTATATGGTCGGAACATTACATTTATGGCTACAGTTTTATTGACTTCAAAACTTTTATTGTCAGTGTCTGTCGTTACATTCGATTTTACTACATCAGTCTCGTGCGTAGTAAATAAGGTATTATAATACGTAATAGCCAATTTTATTAATATCTATTTGTTTGTTTCAGGTATGTGTATCAGCGCAAGAAGGCGTGGATAGCCGCAAGAATAAATAAACAATCAAATTCATACATATGTTTATAATTATTACAATAATACATAATATTTAAAAAATAATATATGTTCAACATTAATAGTACAAGTTATTAACTAACATACATATGCCATAAAAATAAAAATAATATAAAAATTAACTGTTTACTTTTATTCCCCGCCTTCTTCAATGATATCAGTTTGACCTTCTGGCTCTTGTGGTTCTTCTTTAACTTCTGGTTCTTCTTTAATTTCTTGCTTCACTTCAAATTCTTCACCGGCTTCCACAGCATCTTGAGGAGCAGGCTCAACAGTTGCTTCTACATCTTCTGGTTTTTTATCTTCTAATTCAGTCGTTGCTGGTGTCACTGTGGCTGCACTTACTTTATTTTGAAGCTCTTTAGCTGGCTCTGGTATTGCAACTGGTTGTGGTTCTGTTATAACTTCTTCTACTGTTGGTGGTGGAGGTGCATTCTTCATTCGGATTTGGGATTTGGGTTCATCTTTCTTTTCAGGCTTTGATTTTTTTGCCTTGCGTTCCAAAGGCAAATATAACTTGTAATCCTGAGGTAACTCTTCATCAGTGTAGAGTCGCTCACTAAAATAAATCCTACGAAGACGAGCATTTGCATGCACTTGCACTCGAAGTGTTTCTATAAATTGAGTGCCATATGCACGTCTAGTAAAATCTGCCAAATTGAATTGTATTTGATTCCATCCACTAGATAATCCAATCGGCATAGTAGTGCAAAAGGGTTTGATTTTCGTTGTCGACTGAAAGTTTGAAATCCTAAATCTTCTTCTCATATTTTTATCGTCTAAAATTGTTATTTCAAATGAGAAATACCTTTTCAAATTTTTCACGATCATCACGAGAAAAGGTAGTCTTATTCCCAGCACCTTATTTCTCTTCGGGCATACCATATAAGTTGTTGCCACGTTTGAGCTTACGATCTCGAGTACTATGGAATTAACCTCATTGTCTGTTAATCGTTTGATGTGCCCATTCTGTACTTCCATGTCCCATATTGCTAAGGGATTTGAGCCACAACTATAAAATATTGATAATAATCCGCTTTGATAAGTATTTTTAAACATTTTTTTATTGTTATATTCACGTACATTTGCTGTCGTAAAGTAGCAACCGTGGCAACATGAATTATTTTGACGTTGTATGACGTTGTATTTTCATATCTTAGCAAAGGTGACAAAGGAGTATTTAAGTTTTACTATTGCTAATTAAAAATAATATATATATAGTTCATAAGCTTCTGATCCATATTGAATTGATATGAATTATAACCAAGTTAGCATCACGAGACACAGGGCCTGTTTCACCACCTTCTGATAAGTGTCGGATAGCTTATTCACAACTTTTATCTTTGTCACTTAACATAAAGTAAGAAAGTGACAAAACTTACATTTAGGCTATCCGACGCTCATCAGAAGGTGGGGAAACAGGCCCTAATAGTTTTATTGCTACTATAAATATTTAGCCAATGGCCACTACAGTATAATTAAATAATAATTCAACCTCTAAAACTTAGCTTTCAAATTGCTCTATATTAAAAATCTAATAATTTATATTAGTTCAAAAATAAAACATACACATAAAAATCTTTAATTCAATAATCACATGTAAGGCAGGATTTTATTGGTTCAGTGATTGTTGACACGTAACTCGATCGTGTCGTTTAGACAGGTGTTTTATTCGAACCAGCAGGGCGATTCAGAACACTTCGATTCGGTTTCGGTTTCGACAACTACCCAGTCGATACGGTTATTCTGAATTAAAAATACATCTTATCGTACGGTAAATAATTCAGAACACTTCGATAACGTAACTATCGATCGATTCGGTAAGTTATCGTACGATAAGATGTATTTTCAATTCAGAATAACCGTATCGACAGGATAGTTGTCGAAAGCGAAACCGAATCGAAGTGTTCTGAATCGCCCCCCAGTACTTGCAGACTGCGCTGGACTGGCAGGCGCCATCACCATCCCAGCAAAGGCATGTTAGCGATGCTATTGACAGTCACTAGATCAATCAATACCTGCCATTAATAAATAAAAATAAATAACATTATCCTATTTCTTCATTGTAAACTTACAACAAGTCTTAAAATTCAATAGTTAAGAAAGAAAAATAATTAATTTATTAATTGCAATTATGTGCCTGCCATTTCAGGTGTTTACGTAACAGGCTCTTTTGTAGGACTTGATTCTGCAGCATCAGATTCTTTTGGAGCTATTTCTGTAGCGTCAGTTCCTATAGAAGCTATTTCTTCAGCAGCTATTTCTGCAGTTACTAGTTCTTTCGGAGCTATGTCTTCAGGATCAGTTTGTATTGGAGTTATTTCTGCAACAGCTGTTTCTGTTTCGGCAGCAGTTGTTTCTTCCACAGTGTCTGTTTCTATAATATACTCTTTCACTTCTTCTTGTCCTTCAATTTGGTGCTTTTCATCAGCTGGAAGTTTGTCCTCTTCACTTTCTGGTTTTTCAGTCATTGCTGTAGTTTCATTTGCAGTTTCTATGTGAGTTTTTGATACTTTCTTAGATTCTTGAGATGATTGTTTCTTCATAGAATGAATAGATATTTTAGATGATTTCATCTCGACTTTTTCATCGGGCTGCATGGGTTGTTCAATTAACTTTTGAGATGAAGTCGGTTTTATATTTTCCTTATCTAAAGGTGTTGCTTGAATCTCTTTTTTAGTTTTGGCTGCTTGAGAGGAAAGTGGAAAAAATAATTTATACTCTGCCGGTAGTTTGTCTTCTGGTAAAAGCCGCTCCGTAAAGTAAATTCGTCTAAGTCGAATGTTTGCGTTCACTTTTAGTTTCTGAACTTCAACGTACTGTTTTTTGTAAGCACGACGAGTAAATTCAGCCAAATTAAATTGGATTTGGTTCCATCCATCCGACAGTCCTATGGGCATAACGGTGCAAAGAGGCAGTATCTGAGTGCTGCTTTGGAAGTTTGATACACGAAATCGTCTTCGAGTACCGGTTTCATCGAGTATGGTGACTTCGAACGAAAAATATTTCTTCATATTCTTCACGATCATAACTAGAAATGGCATAGTGATACCTAATACTTTGTTGTCCTTCGGGCACGTGATGTACGTTGTGCTTACGTTAGTTCCACCTATTTCTAAGACCATGGACTTAATATCTTGATCCAAAAACCTTGTAACATAGCCATCTTGTATGTGAACATCCCATATAGCTAAAGGTTTCGAGCCTACACTAAAAAACACCGTAAGCATCCCACGTTGATAAGAATTTCTGTACATTTTTGAATACTAATCTTAAAAACTATATAGCAATAATTTTATTTTCGGTCACTTTGATTTCTGCTAATCTTCTATATGATCTTCTATGTGACATGTGTTTGGCATATATATATTTTATAAGTGCGCGTAAAAAGTTATTTGGTAAAAAATAAAATACAAATCAAGGAGGTTACCAATACTTATAATAATTTTGTTTTTTGTGTAGTTGTTTAGAGTTGGAATCACTATAATAACCCACTAACCTCTATGTTGGACAGGAGACGTAAAAATCAAGCAACTTGAATATTACCTATGATATCACCATTTTACCATTTTAGCGCTGTTTGCGAACAAAAGTTAGCGTGAATCTTCCCATAATCTTCGCTGCAGCGCTTGAATCGGCACAAGAGTCAGTTGTAATTTTATATGGCACAGCCACTCCAGCTTACTAGTATCGTAGAGGTCTTAGTATCTCAGTAGAATGATGTGGTTCTACTGGCTGTGGTGCTTTGAATTCCGCTGGTTTTAGAGCGATGGTCCGCACGGAAAATGAGCCCGCATGCCAGGGTCGTAAAATGTCGAGTAATAGTTTTGCAGCGCCTTTTATGTATGAACCCTTCCTGAAAAATAACTTAATTGAATTTCTAACTTAATATTTAGTTTTGGATATTCTCATTTCTCACAAATATCTTACGTAACTAAAATACAAGTTACATGGGATTATGACCCATCATGAATTTCAAGGTTCTGTAACTGTTATATTTTTAAATCCACGTGAACAAAACCGTATATAAAAGCCTGTCTGTTATGAGAGTAAATATTCCTTTATTCCGTGCAAGTTTCTATTGTCGGGGTGGTAATGGGCGTCTCGTCAGAGCGTAGCCGAATATAACGAACTGGCGCCGGCGGAAATGAACGCTTACAACAAATCCCCTCTTTTATCATTTTATACCAGACTCCCGTCTGCTGATTAACGTTATCGTTGGATCAATGATTATGGAATCAATGTTGAGATTTCTCATTATTTTTCTTATAAAATAATAACTAGCCGTTACTATGTTATCCGCGACTTATTCTGAAAATAGGTTTTTTAATCCCATTTGAATCCTTGATGAAAATGAAGGGATACAGTGTTTTATCTCCTTTTCCAGATAGTTTATGCTATATTTCTTGAATAAACATAATAAGAATAATATTAAAAGTTTTTTTAATCTTGTCTTTATTTTTGATAAATAACATAACTCTTTATAAATATATATATATATATCACACAATAGCAACGTGATTTGCCCTGTCGTGATGATTTATAATGTAACATTCTGCAGAAAATTAGCTCGCACAAAACGTGACCTATAAAAATGCGAAAGTAATCCAATGTCAGACATCACATAGCTCTGCGGTTAGACGCAGTGAATCGCGAAAAAATAAACGAGACTGTCGGGCTACACAAAAAGCGCCCAAAGAATACGCAGAAATAAAACTTTTAAAAGAAAAGCTGGCTTTCGCTGTGATTTATCTTCCCATTTGTCATCCTCGACACTAGGAAAATATGTCACGCGAGCCCACAACGAACGTTCGCACAGCCTGTAACGAAAATAACATTTCTGTCGTTTCGGAATCACGACTTTTCCTCCATACGCCCTACAGAGACGAGCCAAAAAACGCGAGTACCGCGTATGAAATAGTGCCTTCCGCACGAGGACATAAGGGTGCATCGGGTCCTGACGACGTCTAGTTAATAACACGATGCGATCGTCCCTTATATGACTTTTTAGCAGTTTTTTTATGTCTTAGGGGAACGCCTCGTTTGTTATGAAGTTATCGTGGCATTTCCTCAAAACTAATGACGCAGAAAACAAACCATACTACCATTTCTGGCTGCAATTTTGCCATGTATCTCTACAGATTGTGTATAGTATTTTAATTTCGAAATTCAAAGTCACGAGTTGCTATGATGTACACTTTTTGAATGTCAACAGTTTCACAAGTATATCATTACCACACCCTCATTGTAGCACACCAACGAACCTATTTATTTAGCTTCTATACTACAGACTAGCCCAATGATATACATAATACTGCTAGGCGCACTCGTATGTTGCGGGCAACGGCGGGCGATAATAAATTAGCAGTGGGTAAATGACGCCTCTTCGCGTAATACTAGTTAGGTCGATACGCGATGGTAGTTGCCATCATTTAAATGGTAATTACTTACGAAAACCAAAACTAAACCAATGAGCGTTCCAAAGGCGCTGCGAGATGAAAATCGTAATTTTTATTTTTATCGATGATCACCTTAATAATAAGCAAAAGGTATATTGTTGTGTATTGTAGGGGTATATTGTTTTGGGTTCGATTCCACTTGAAACGAACAAGTTTAGGAACGATGAATCGATTTTATCCCATTGTTCGTGAATCGAACCCGGATGGAGGAGAAATTAACTCGCTAAGCCGAAATCCACTCCAAACTTTCCTGAATAGGCCCGTCTAGTTACCCATAACCTACCCAGTTATAGGTAAGTATATACAAAAATAAAACAACAGAGATTTAGGCAAAATTGCACAGCTTTGAAACACATTATATAATTTTAGAAACGACTACGCGAATAATGTAAGGAACCTTTTTACGAAGAAGGCAATCCTTACTTCCTTACTTTCTTACTTCTTACTAATATTATAAATGCGAAAGTAACTCTGTCTGTCTGTCTGTCTGTCTGTCACGATTTCACGCCAAATCTACTGAACCGATTTGAATGAAATTTGGTACACAGATACTCTAGAGCCTGAGAAAGGACATAGGCTACTTTTTTATGTGAAAAAAGGGCTGTAAAGGGTTAAAAAGGGGTTGAAATGTTGTATGGAAGTATCGTCATTTTATAGCTAAAAGTGAAATTTGTGAAAAATCGAAATTCACGCGGGCGAAACCGCGGGTAGAAGCTAGTATTTTATAAAGGTTTTATTAACACAATTAATGAGTTTCTTAGTGACAAAGTTGCTTGGGGGCTATCGGCTGCATCCAACTGCTGCCTACTAGACACAGACAGTACAAAGTGCTTTAGTTTGTTACGAGTATGTTGATCTATCTACATATTATTGTAATTTTTTGTGCCCCCGGATGGATTTTAAACTAGTCGGCTTACGCCGGCGTACATCACGTGGTACCACCCAATATACTATGTAGTTATAACGGATATCACTCACAATAATTAAAAGCTATATTCTCAGGCAGTTTTTCTAATTTAGTATGACTTCGCAAGACCGCAACGCCGTGCTCGCTGTGGAATTGTTTTGAGTCAAGTATTTTTTAACATAAATTTTATTTTGTTTAAATATGTTTCAATGTTCAACTATAAATGTTAGGAAGTAGAAAAACGGCGTTTCAGATGTGCCGGCTACATGTATTTACAGAGCTCATTGCTTGGCGCAACGAAGCGTGGTCTGCATAATGTATCGAACGGTGCGCGATTCCTGCAAAGCTTTGTCTGCGTTATTTACAACCAGCCCGTGTATTCACGCGGAAATTGGATTTGGAAAATAAGACACTGTATAAATAATCTTTATCTAAAACAATATCTCAGCTGTGCCGTTTGAAGTTGAATTGCGTCCTTTACGATTTTCGTTTTGTCGTATTATGACTTTATCCTCGATTTCAAATGGATTTTATTTAATGGTCGAAAAGAAGTAAAAAAAATACGAATGAAAAGTTATATCATTAAATGTTAGGTACCCGATTGGCCTACAGCACAACCAGGATTTTGTTTTATTCTTAAAATTGTTAAAATACCAACGGCTGGATAGATTCTCATCAATGAGATGTCTATCGATTCGTCTACTCTAAACCATCGATGGTCGTAGGCTAGCTGTTTTGTTTTTGTTTACGTTTTTAGCTTCTTCCCACTGAGAAATTAAAAAGAAACAAATAAAGAGTAAAGTGAACCAACATTCATATTACTGAAGTCCATAGTTTTCGAAAACTACCTATCTACCAACGTTGTTAAACCGAAAATTATTTTAGTTTTAAATCTTTGATGGAAACGCGAAACGCTTAAATCGAGTCTTGCGGGCCGAAAATAATGAGAGTCGTCCCGGCGCCGGGCGAGGACAATGTATCGAAATTAATATCCGGGGCCTGAAAGCCAGCGGACTATTTGTCCACCCGGAATGTGGATAATTAAAAGGGCCGGCTACGTCGTCCGTCGAGCTGAAAATATTTGCTGTAAGACTCACTATATATACTAGTGACAACGAAGATTTATGTACCTACTTGTAAATAAAATTGCTGTAATTCGTACTTTATAGAAAAAGTTTCCTTTTATGTCGAAATATAGCAAACCACCGGATACGTTGAAAGATTTCAGAGCCCCCGGCGAAGATTTAATCTTTGACCTCGAGTAAGAGTAACCTTTTTTGGCATGATCGTTTTTTGATGGTAGCCATTAGAATACGGAAAATAACAACAGTTTTTCATCAGATATCTGCTCATATAATTTTTTAAGAATAACGTAACCCCAAAACACGTTTTTAAGTTTTATTTCTTTTCGTCTGTCTGTCTGTTCGGGTTGATCTTAGTCCGATTGGATATTGATCAGGTTACAAGCAGATAATAGAGGATTATATTGTATAGCATCTGGGCTAATTTTTATTCTTGAATGTCAAAGAGTTTTTCCCACGAAGATTCCCAACTATGGAAGTCTAAGAGAACTTAAATCCACACGGATGATTTCACGGTCACAGTGTAACCCGTTGCCCTAGGTGAACGACAAACACGACGCGACGCGACACGACTCCATACAAAATGACAAACATATCTACGCGACAACGTAGGCCACGCGAAGACTCAGCTACTTTTGATATTTTCGCGTCACGTCGTATTATTTCGCGTTCTCGCTTTTGTCGCTGACGTAAGACACCTCCTAATGGGTTGTGACGCGGTGTCCTGTGTGAGCGACGAATACTACGCGACGCGACGCGACGCGATTCGACTCCATAGAAAATTACAAACTTGTCCACGCGACAACGTAGGACACATGCAGGTTCAGCTACTGTCTGATATTTTCGCGTCGCGTCGTAGCATGTCGCGTTGTCGCGTTTGTCGTGCCAAAAGCGTGAACGCGATGTAATACGACGCGACGCGAAAATATCAAGTAGCCTTCACGTGGCCTGTGTTGTCGTCGCGTAGAAAATTTGTCATTTTCTATGTAGCGTCGCGTCGTGTTGCATCGCGTCGCGTCGCGTTTGTCATTCATCTAGGACAACGGGTAAATATACGGGCTGCTCTTTTTAATTCCCGACGCAAAAACGATGGGGTGTTATAAGTTTGACGTGTCTGTGTGTGTGTGTCTGTCTGTTCCCCTTGGTTTTTTTTGTTTGAAAGGTGATTTAGTCAAGAGTGTTGTTAGCTATGTTGGATGAAAATCGATTGAAGATGGCCGCCGCTACAAAATGGCGGATTACATATTTTTTCACAACTCCCTTAATATGGTTATCAAATGAAAGGGCTTGACTAGTAGAATAGCATTATGCAAATCCAAGATGGCTGCCGCCACAAAATGACGAATGTCGGGGTTTTTTCATTTTTAATTTATATTTGTCTACTAGCTGACCCCCGCGACTTCGTTCGCGTGTAATTCTTTTATTCATACCTAAACTAAATGTAGCCTAAGTTATTCCTTATCACCTATTTGCCAATAAAAATTCCGTCAAAATCGATCCAGCCATTTTGGAGATTAGCTGTAACAAATAGACAGGCCGACAAACATAAATTTAAACGCACGCCAGTTTAAAATAAGCCGTACGTAGGTACAAAGATCCGGGTCCCAAGTTATTTGAACAAAATAAATGTCTGTCATATCTGAACTGAAAAACCTATGACCTTGAAATATTTACGGGACAATACTTAAAGGTAAACCCGGGTAACTTGGCCCGAATTTCTTAAGTTTTTTGGTTCAATGTCGAATATTTAAAAAACTATTATTAGTTTTACTTTGTTTGTGAGCTACACTACTGTTAAATGTACTCTTCTTTTCATATAATTAAAATCTATAACAATCAAATGGAAATGTATATGATAAAAAGCTAAATTTAGAGAGCGGGCCAAAAATTGATCGCTTTTTACAACTTTGCCCATTTTGGGAAAACTTATATAACTCCAGTATTTTTAACCGTAAGATCATGAAACTTAGGATTACTTTAGAAAAATAGTTTATGTAACATAGGATCTTATTACTAAACATTTAAATGTTCATATTAGCTGCCAAAATTGAGTGGGCAAAGTTGCTATAATTTTTTTGTAACTTTTCATACTAATAAAATGATAAGCTAGGGTTGTCATTTTTTATTCTTAACCAGGTTTAAGGTAAAGTACGTAAGTTATTATAATTTCAAACCAAAAATATTAAAACAAATATGAAATGAAGCTTATAAAAATCTTTAATTTACTTCTATGAAATTTAATAAGTATATTTTAACTTAATACTAATAAAACATTCTAGTAAGGAATCATCAAAAAATTAAATCAAAAATATTCAGTCAGTTTGTTAAAATCACAAAAATTATTATTATTAAGGTAGGTAGGTATTAAGGACTAATGAGAAAAACCTATGACCTTGAAATAATATAATTTTCTATAATATATATAAATAGTATATAATTTTCAAAGTACCGCCTTTCTAACAAAAAAAGAATGAATGAAATCGGACTACGCGTTAATGAATTACAGCTAAATACACGTTTAGACTTTCATTCCCTCTTCCAAGGAAACCTTGCTGAATTTCGGAATAAAAAGTATCCTATGTCCTTCCCATTTCGGAGTGTAAACTCAAATCGTGCCAAGTTTCATTCGAATCCATTCAGTAGTTTCGACGTGATGCGCGGCCAAGATACAGACAGACAGACAGACAAAAATAAAAATATGTATATATTTTTGGCTTCAGTATCGAATATAGTGCCCTCAAAAAAAAATTCAAAATATCTTCAATGTACATTATTGGATCTGTTACAGTTTTATCATATTGTAGAAAAAATAAAAACTTTCTCATAACAACAGAGATAGTTCCAAAATGAACTGTGATAAACAAAACGTAAACGAAAGTAACTGTTAATGTCAATTTAAATTTACTGTACAGGTGACAACCCTAAGGGCTATATTTTGGTGGGCAAAGCTATAAAATGTGCGTCCGAAACAGCAATATAACATTGCCCACCAACATATTTCTGAAACTGAGAAAGCTTCCGCGCTGATTATTCGATCTATATCGTTTATTTGATATCAAATAACTGTAGTTTCAAAATTACTTACCTGTTGCAATTACCAAGCGAGTTACAACAAAAGTTTTTTACACTATTTTTGGCCCGCTTTTTATACCATCAACTTTGACTGGTGCTCACTGCTAACTGAAGTGAAATTGGTAACAGTTGCTTATGCAATTTTGCCAGAAATATACTCAATTTTGTACCACAGATTAAATAATAAACGTAAGTAAAATATCTTTCCAGATTATTCAACATTTGTAAAAAGTACTGCGTCGGGCAAAGTTAGGTTAGTTGGGCGAAGTTACCCGGTTTTACGGTACTACCTTTCTAACAAAAAAAGAATGAGTTAAATCGAACTACGCGTTAATGAATTACAGCTAACTACACGTTTTAACTTTCTTCCCCTCTCCCATGGGAACCATGCTGAATTTCGGGATAAAAAGTATCCTATGTCCTACCTCGGAGTATAAACTTAAATCGTACTAAGTTTCGTTTGAATCCATTCAGTAGTTTTAGCGTGATGCGCGGCCAAGATACAGACAGACAGACAGACAGACAGACAGACAGACAGACAAAAATGAAAAAAATTACAGTTTTGGCTTCAGTATCGATTATAGAATGCCCTCCAAAAGAAATTTTCAAAATATCTTCAATGTACAGAATTGGATCTGTTACAGTTTTATTATATTATAGATAGATAGATGGAGGGGTATCGCGTCGCGTCGCGTTTGTCATTCATCTAGGACAACGGGTAAATATACGGGCTGCTCTTTTTAATCAGCCGCTTCAGGCTCGTAAATACAGAATGTCGATTAGGAGGACACTGTTTGTGCCCGTCCACGCTGAATAAATTGCTATAAGCGTCGTGTCCTCCCTGTGAGGACGATGTAACGGTATTATGATGGAAAATGCGAAATAAGTCGGCCAATTTGCTCCTAGAGGATCGATAAAGCTTAAAGTACTATCGACGCGGTATAATAACAATTTATGGGCTGTAATATCCCTTTTGGGGCTAACACTGCGCAAAACGAAGATAGTATAAGAGTCCGTGTTTAGATCTACATAGTTATATCATATTCTTTTAGGAAATGCCCAATTTTCCTCTAGTTTCCTGATTGCCGAATACTGAAACGTTTACATAATTGCAAGGCTTAATTGCAAAGAATCCTAATAACTAAAGAATTACTGCATAAAGGCGCGACACTTACCCCTCCCCTCCCTTCCGTAAATCGTCGCTCGCCGTCGCCGTCAATGTAATTTGAAAGTAGCTCAGAACGAAATTTTATCACTCCGACTCCACGCAGTCTTGTCTGTCCTATCCCGAGTATCCCTATAGAGTTTTTATAAAGCGAAAAGCCAGAATATATTCTGTCGTCGTCGAATTTAGAAAAGTTGACATACACATTGATACATACATTGACACCCTTTATGTGACATATTTTTGAATAAAAATCTATAAGTTTTTCATATAAAGGTATACGAGAGTCTACATCTCCAAATACGGTTCACCGAGCTTATGTCGTTATCGTAGATATAAATTACCTAGGAATGTCGTAAACCTTGAAATTTATCTCAATCGTGGCATTATCCGTACGCGAAACTTCGAAGAGCCCATAATACACGATAAAAAACGCTACAGTGAATTTGTGGTCGTACCTTACATTTTTTTGTATAGACCTCTTATTTATACTGTGTACCTATGTACTTATGTAACTAGTTGATATAAAAAAGTGTGATCTTTTGAAAGTAACGGCGAATTGCAAGAATTTCTTTGTTGCTTTTACTGAACAAAGTTTATTAGGTACTGTTTTATTAGAACAATGAAACTAGGATTAATATACGAGTACCTAATATATTATAATAGTTTTATCTGTAATAAGTATTCTATTATTTCATAATTCTACCTATTGTACCTAATTGTACCTATGTACAAGAGTCCTAAAGGCTCAACATTAAATGGTTAGCATAATTTTGTGCATAAAGCATAAAGTTGTAAGTTTAGTGAACACAATCATGATGACATACTACCTATCTGAAATCTGTACTAATAAATAAAATTAAAGATTATTATTATTTATTTGAAGGATAAGAAAAAAAGTGTTTTTTTTGTCTGTCTGTCTCGTCTCGTCTCGTGTCGTGTCTCGTTATCTGTTTGTTCGGGCTAATTTTTGGAATGGCTGGACATTTTCACGGGATTTTCATAGGCAGGTAGAGAATTTGAGAATTTTTTGAGGAGTTAGTAAAGTTAAACATTTAAGTCCAAAAGTTTATGTTATCTTACTCTAGCGCATGTGAGTTACATAGTACAAGTACCCTAGTGTCATAATTTATACTTGGTACCGTGGTCGTTTAAAAATATTACCCTTTAGCACACACACTAAATCTAAAAATTATAGCTTCTAAGACAACCCTTAACTGCGTCTTTCGGTCCATATTACATCTATAAATCAATGGCCGGTCCATTCCAACAGATTGGGTGCAGTTACCCTTGCATTACTGCTGATTCCTTCCAATCTCGGCGCTAGACTCACCCCCTCGTTAACATGGACACTTCATTTATATGGATTTGCTCACTTGTCGGGTCAATAAACTCTTTTTAACCTGCTCAGAGTGCTGGATTTGAAAATCTTTTAAAATCACTTTGTCTGTCTTTCAGATACTTAATATGTATTTATGTGTGTAAAAAAATTGTTTTACTACATTGTAATGTTAAAAGTTAGCTTGGAAATATTTTTTACGTGTTCTTCAAAGTATGTAACACCCCTAAGTTCCAAACTCAGAACTGCTACTGAAAATCTATAATATAATAAAACTGTAACAGATCCAATTCTGTACATTGAAGATATTTTGAAAATTTTTATTGGAGGGCACTCTATAATCGACACTGAAGCCAAAACTGTAATTTTTTTTATTTTTGTCTGTCTGTCTGTCTGTCTGTCTGTCTGTCTGTCTGTCTGTCTGTCTGTCTGTCTGTCTGTCTGTCTGTCTGTCTGTATGTCTGTCTGTCTGTATCTTGGCCGCGCATCACGCCGAAACTACTGAATGGATTCGAATGAAACTTGATACGATTTGAGTTTATACTCCGAGGTAGGACATAGGATACTTTTTATCCCGAAATTCAGCACGGTTCCCTTGGGAGAGGGGATGAAAGTTAAAACGTGTATTTAGCTGTAATTCATTAACGCGTTGTTCGATTTCACTCATTCTTTTTTTGTTAGAAAGGTGGTACTTTATATATTGCTCCGTAAATATTTCAAGGTCATAGGTTTTTTAGTTCAGAAATGACAGACATTTATTGGGTTCAAATAACTTGGCACCCGGATCTTTGAACGTACGGCTTATTTTAAACTGGTGTGCGTTAAAATTTATGTTTATCGATCTGTCTATTTGTTCCAGCTAATTTTCGAAACGGCTGGATCGATTTTGACGGAACTTTCAATGTTATAAGGAGTAACAGGCTACATTTAGTTTAGGTACATAAAAGAATTATGGGATCCGATCCGATCCTATATAAAACCTATAAACACGCGAACGAAGTCGCGGGGGTCAGCTAGTATTAGTAATAATAATAATAAAGTCACACTGTAGTAAAACCGACAACAAAATCTATCGTCTAATGGAGACCTAGTGGACGATTGTAGGTCACAAATAAAAACCAATCCTAACCGAGGAGCCTCATGCCAAAATGCTGAACACAACGTACAGGGAATTCACCAGTTACGTAATTAAATCCAAGGAACGTGACCTGAACGAGTTTTCCGAAGTAATTGGCCAATTTTTCCACACCGTCCGCTCCGTAAATATGAAGCAATTATAGCGTCTCATTTTACGCCCCTTACTCTTAGAGATGACGATGGTTTAAGTGAATTTTCATAGGGCGGGAATGGGAACACCTCCTTGGTTTCACTACAGCTAGCATTTTAAAGTAATCGTCGTCTCAACTGAAGATTGCTGAACTTAGATCTATAGAAGGGACTTTTCACACTCCTCAATCTGTGCCGCTTATGTCCAACGGCACATTTGATCTAGTCTGTCCACATAGTGGAGGGTTCACCAACACTGCGCTTATTGCTGCTATTATGCTACTGCTGTTATTTTCAATTAGGTTATGACCACGACCTCGTCCGCGTCGATTTAGGTTTAAAAAAATTGTGTTCATACAAATTTACTTTTAACTTTGATTTAGAGATGAAGTTAGAAAAAATCCACCTTAGTACAACTCTAGGGTATTCAGCGCATGTTTTAATTGAATTTCTAATATCTAGGTTCCACCGGTTTAGGCTATGCACTCTGCGGCTATGCGTCTATAGTAATTCAAGATATTTTTAAACTTACTTTTATTTATCGGGCAAAAGCTTTATCTCTCCTAGAGTATAAGTTATACCAGAATTAAATCTGAAATATGAAAAAACAATGCTTTCATTTATCAAAAAGCTTATTGTCGACTGCGGCTCCACCATTAAGCCATGGAAACTATAAAAATAAAGTGAACTGATGCCTATTAAATTCACCACAAATAGTACACGCAAATACCCGTAGCTCCAGACGACGTCGCATGATCATACAAAGCACACACTAATAGTAGAGACAGCTATTAGCATTGCCTCGCGTTTACGTTTTGCCGCACGTTTTCATTTTTCATTCTCCTCACAATTCCAACAATGGGCCGGCGCGGCTCATATCACTTATCTCTTTTAGCAGACGCAGAGGTACGTCTATTATGAAACGCTGCAACAAATTTTAATCCCATTACTATCAGGCAGCTAATTACATTATCATTAGTTTCGGCACAACGAACCGCTACAGTGCTATAATATCAGCGGGTGTTAGGTATACCAGCCTGGTTCTTGGTACCAGCGAGGCGACACACTTTTTGGATATAGTCCAGTCAACTAACGAGACAGCATGAAGTGGTCCGACATAATATTTTATGCAAATATACTATTTTAGTTTGACTAATAGCTATTATTTAACGATATAAATAGAGTAATTGACATAGAAATTAAAAATATTTCAATGTAAATAATAATGTATTATTCAGTGTTCTTACCAATTTTTGCCTTACAAAATATTTTCTTACAATTAAGTATAGTAGATAATTACAATCCTAGTGGTTTGCATATAGTGAACGTTTTTAATTCTTTTACAAAAAAAAATGTTATCAATATTTTATTGAATGTGTTACACGGATTATACCATGAGCATTTTACATCGGGATTAATTCATTCATTTATTTATTTAATTTTTACTGCTAATTAAAATGCAATATTTAGGCTGTTACCGAAATACATTTTAACAAATAGGTATAAGGTATATATATTTTTTAATTTTGTCTATTTTTTCAAAAGAGAGGAAATTTTCTAAAACGATATAATAAATACCTACCTATTGAAAAAAGATTCTCGAAGTATTTTAGTTTAAGTCCAACCCTAATTTTCCTGAGCTAAAAGTCTGGTCTTAACAAATTAATGCTTTTTAAAATAAGTTTCAGACAGCAAATAAATATCACTAGTTTAGGCACAATGCTGTAAGGTACATGATACTTTTTACACGCTTTATATTAGCTTCACCTGTATGTATGTTTGTAACCGACTTCTTTGAACGCGATTTTGACCCACTTTAAACGGTCAGATTTCATTCAAACTTTGTAGATTTATCGAGGACCGATGACAATACACTAATTTCATAAGATTATTTCATTATTCAATTTGGAAAATAAGATTTTGTGTTCATTTATCAAAAGTCGTCGGTAAGGAAAAACAATAAACTTTCAAAATCGCACGGTAACTAACTGTAACTAGGGTAAACAGAATAGATGTCACACACAACTTAATCTAAGCACAAAACGCACGAATGCGAAGATAAAACAATATTAAAATAAAATAATAATATTATTAATTATTACTTATTTACTTTAATCATATTGTACAATCTATACTAATAAATAAAATTGAAGTGTCTGTCTGTAATATCGAAATAACTACCTCATATTAAGCTCATATGGTTATTTGAACGCTACCATAACCGAATCACACGTTTTAAAAATTTTTGTCTGTCTGTCTGTCTGTCTGTCTGTCTGTCTGTCTGTTTGAACGGGCTAATCTTCGGAACGGCTGAACCGATTTTGACGGGACCTTCACATACAAGTAGAGAATTAACCAGGGAGTAACATAGGCTACTTTTTTAACCGACTTTCAAAAAAGGAGGAGTTGTGTTTTTCTACCTATGTACACCGATATCTCCGAGATTTCTGAACCGATTTGCGTAATTTTTTTTTTAAACGATAGAGAAACATTGCGACCCTGTTCTATAAAAAATTTGGATTCCAACTCCTCAATCCTGATGCTGTAGGGGACCTAATCCCCAAAACTAATGGGTTTTAGAAACTTTCGGTTATTTAAATTGATATTGGGGGTACCAATTAAAGACTTTATCGTTGAATGAACTCGAGTAGGTACATATCCAACTACTCAACCCTGATGCTGTAAGGAATTGTATTCCGAAATCGTGGGGATCCCACGGGATTTTTCCGTTTTAGGGACGGGTTTCTACAGATACTTTTTGTTCTGGAAAATCAAAAGTTCCCACGGGATTTTTAAAAACCTAAATCCACACGGGCGAAGCCGTGGGCATCATCTAGTTTACAATAAAAAACAAATAAAATAATTTATTAATAATTAATATCTGTTGTATTTTAAGTGACATGATTTTTTTAGTGTTTTATAAATAAACCAAACTAAAAAGTAGAAAATAAATAATAGTTTAAAAAACTAAAATAACACGCTTTCTTATATAAAACCAAACTAAAAAATAGAAAATAAATTTTAATAAATATAAATTAATAATAGTGTGCATATGAAAAAAAAATATTTTATTTAAAAAAAGCGTGGGGTGTTTTTAAGATATTATCGAAATGATAATCCTCTATACACCCATGCACCCTACGCTTTTTTTTAATAAAATACATTTTTTTCATATGCACACTATTATTAATTTATATTTATTAAAATTTATTTTCTATTTTTTAGTTTGGTTTTATATAAGAAAGCGTGTTATTTTAGTTTTTTAAACTATTATTTATTATATAGTCTGGTTCATACTTTGTTCATGTCAGACGTGATATTGTGACAATGGGGGAAGGGTGTACTCTGTTGATGTCTTAGCGCATAGAAGAGCGAAGAGGCGTTAGGTACATTAATGTCAGGCAGCTAATCACATTATAATTAGGTTCGTCATAGCGAATTGATTACAGATGAGAACAGAATGCATAGTCCACTTGAAAGTGAGTATGAGCTTTTGTGATATTGGCGCTTTTTGTTTCTAAGTTTGAATAGTCTGATATGAATATATTGGCACGAATATTCACGTCTGGTATGAATCAGATGTAATTATGCGTGCCAATACACTACGTGATTACTTTTTTGAACATTACAGTCTGGTCTACACTAAACAAAGTTATTTGCGACAAAATTATACAGGGTTCAATCAAATTCATTAGCAAATCTAATTTTATGTCTCAAGAGCACAACATACGTATACAGACTTTGGTAGCAGACATTACAATGCTCATTGCCTCTATGTTACCGCATGTTTTTCTTTTTTCATTCGCCATACTATTGTAACAATGCCCAGAACACATCACTACTCTGTGTAACAGACGCGCCTGCGTCTTTTATGAAAAGCTGCAATATTTAATCCCATCAGGATCAGACGGCTAATTACATTATCATTAGTTTCGGCGCAGCGAACCGTTACACTGATATAAACAGTGCCAGACGGGTTCGCGGGTTTATTAGATATAATATTATTTGAGTGCGCGGTCGGGGATTCAGAAAGGAAACTTTGTTTCGTATTGCGCTTTTGATATTTCGATGGGTTCTGACCACAGAGAGCTGTACTTTGTTTGCCGTTTCAATTATTTTAATGCGTATTTTTATTTCATTCATAATACGTACTTTCGTTTACGTGTGTGGTAATAAATTCATCTTACTAATAAAGCCTGCGAAATAATAACTAAGAATAAAAAATTTATTTCACACTACAAGAAGAAACATTTAAAATTCCATAAAAGCCTTAGCCAATCAGAAGGAGGCGATTGCGCTATTTTATTCAATTTGTTCACCCTCCAAAGGGTACCTACATGGGATGAAGATAAATACATGTCCAGTGGGTTCCGATCCGCCCATTTTGGATTTTACGAAATCCTTACAAATTATCGGAGCGTTCCAGCGTCCGTTCTTCCGTTTGATTGACTTTTTACTCGCACCATTTATTTTAGAATAAAATTTGTTTGGCGGGATTTTTTTAAACAATTTTGGACGAAGAAGTTGTCTAGATTTTATTAGGGGTTTTGTTTTGTATTGAATTTTAAACCACTACATTCTTTTAGAGATGTGTAGGTATTTTGTAACGAATCACTTTACTTTAAACATTGTAGTATGATCAGTAAAATTTTTATTAGGGTTCCGTAGTAAACAAGGAACCCTTATAGTTTCGCCATGTCCGTCCGTCTGTCCGTCTGTCCGTCTGTCCGTCTGTCCGTCCTCGGTTAATCTCAGAGACTAGTAGTGCTAGAAATCCGTAATTTGGCATGAGTATAAATATTAATCACGCCGACAAAGTGGTGAAATAAAATTTTGATAAATATTTTTTTTTAGGGTAGCTCCCCTACATGTAAAGTGGGGATGAATATTTTTTTTCTCGTCTACCCCATAGTGTGGGGTATCGTTGAATAGGTCTTTTAAAAATACTGTGGGTGTGGGAACATCATTTTTCGATTTCTAGATCCGTTTGTAAAATATGATGTTTTAAAGTGCAAATTTTTATTAGAGTCAAGTGTCTCCTCCCTCTATCACCCAAATGGCAGTATATAGGAACTTGAAAAAATTCACAGCAGTAGGGTATATAATCAATTTTAAAGGAAAACTATCACGGCTAAGTAGGGTTCACAGGTTAAGGAGTTATATCTGTTTTTCGAGGATTGTGACTACGGAACCCTACACTGCGCGTGGCCCGTCACGCACTTGGCCGGTTTTTTTATTTCTACTTTTCTATACAACGACTTACTTAAGAATTATAGAGTACTAAATAAGCAAATTCTCGATCCGATTAGAGAATGTAAAATGCGAAATCTGTATCTGACTCGTGTAAACCCGAAGCGAACTGCAATTTACGCACCAAATCGAGTGTGAACGAAACCACCATTTCGAAACCGCACCGCTTTACAGACATTTTTTATCCCCGTGCAAACATCGAAGCCAACTTCCAACATATTGTTCGTCTTTCTTAAACCATTGCAAATAAAGGGAGACGGGAAATCGGCGCCAACATTGGCGAATTGGAATTGTCTTTGGTCGTATTATAGAGTATAGTTCTTTATAGGAGGGGGAGCGACAGCTATGAGATTGAAAAACGCGGGATGGCTTTAAACTGCACTTCTTTATGGGCTGCGTTCGTAGTGTTTTTTCTGTAAATGTTGATGAAATGGTTGACGCTTTGAGACTGCTGATTGCGTATTTTCATGTTTTCCCTAGTTATAATGAGGAATGCTGTGATGTCTTTATGATGCCTTCCCTTATGAGTGAAATCTTTTTGCGTTATGTATCTTTACCTACCTCTCAAATGGATAAACATCATAATATGATGTTTATCCATTTGATTTCCATTTCCGTTTTATTATAACATAGGTAACGTTATATATTATTGTAATAATGTTGTGACAACAGAATCGTAGGAACAGAAACATTCGCCGTCTTGTCTGGCAGAGCTTTTCATTGAATGTTTTCATTGCCTCATTGCCTGATCGGGAATGATCAGTTCTGTGTTAGCTTTTCATGCTATCATGTAAACAGGGTCCTTATAAAGAATACTATCATGTTTGGACAGCATTCAAAATTGCAATCACATTAAGTAGTTTTATTTTCTGTCCTCAAACTAATAATAGTCCTTAGCTGCCACTTAAACTGAATCTTGAAATCAATCAAATCGGATTTATCACCGACATGTAATCATTGTAAATGTAAATAGAAAACCAAATGGCATAGACAAGGGGGGAGCTTCCGAAAATCTGCGCATGTGAACGGGGGTTAAGCAAGGCCGAAGACACGATAACGCCGAAGGGTCGAAATCTAATTTGCAAATGCATTTCCTGCCTTTCAGGACGCACCAAGGCGGATCCGACTTTACATTTTTAAACGAACTCAAATTCTAACGTTTGGTTTGTCTTTGACTTGCAATTTACAAAGGGAAGTTGGAAGGAAATTTTTTCCTATCGTATCATATACAAGGGATATTATTAAGTTTTTTATGTAACACCTTGACGATACTAATACGTAGTATAAATAAATAAATAAAAAAACCACTATGAACTAATAAAATAATATCTTTCAAGTCACAGCGAGACGCTACGTAACTTGAAAGAACATAAGCCTCTACATGTATGTACATTCCATTACGTATTATTGTGTGATAATATTTAGGTTGAGTATCTTTAAAGACAGAAACTATGTCATAAATGAAAGGAATATTCCTTCAAAAGGGAAGATATAAATAATTCCTTCCATATGATTTCGTACAAATTTTCATGTGCCCTAATTTGTCTGACCCTTTAGGGCTTTAATTGGACAAAGTATTCTCACCAATCCTGCGATAAGGTTCGAGATAAGATTCTATGATAAAACCTAGTTAATCCTCAATTTAAACAAAAACGTATATCCACCACTTTATTTAAGTAATTATTCTTTAAGTTCGTTTAAAAGTAATTAAGTTTTAAAACTTAGTTAAGTTTCATTTAAAATTAAGCCAACTAAAATCCTCTCTAGGTAAAGTGACGAAATACGTAACAAACGTATCTTTCTTAATTTTAGTTTATTTCTTGAAATTATGAGTGTCAGTTTAAAAGTTAAGAATCACGAATTAGCAGATTTAAGTTCATTAGAATATTTATATAATTATGTTTCAAGCTCTCAGCTTTTTATAAGGAAAATAAGAGATAGTGGGTCTAAGATGAGTAATATAATATCCAAAAGAGACTCGTCTATTTTGCATATTTAAACGAATTCTCGTATATTTTTGACGTGATAACATCTTATAATTCGATGAACGGCTACACGCACGGAAAAGTATGACTCATCATGACTTAGACCCACTATGGGTCTAAGATGAGTAATATTACATCCAAAAGAGACTCATCTATTTTTCATATTTAAACGAATTCTCGTATATTTTTGACGTGATAACATCTTATAATTCGATGAACGGCTACACGCACGGAAAAGGATGACTCATCCGTCACATTCCGCTTGCACGTTCCGCTCCGCTTGCTCGCTTACTCGCGAGCGCGGAACTAAATGTTCAGCTTGTGACGCATCTATCTCTTTGTTTTCTTATGACGTTATCACGTAAAATTATCGTCCGTAAACCAACATTACAGACAACTAATTTTTTATTTTCAAAAATATTCAGCCCAAATAAAATGAGAGCCTTGTTTTTGAGTCATTTATAAAAATACTAATCGAAAACTCTGTGTGGAAAAAAAAACAGTTCATCAAAGTGTCGGGACGCGTAGGCAATCCCCGTCAAGCCCGCACATCATAACACAAAGCGTGTACCTTTCGCCGGTCCGTTTAATAACGCGGATTGCTAGAATTTCGACCATTTTCGGAATTTCACCGATGTTCACGCTCCATTGCCGGCGGAAATTACATTGCGTAGGAGAACGGCCTTTTTGTTCGGCTGCTGTATCGATTGCTGTTTGTTATATATTTGGGTTTGGGCATTTCACTTCCCGATAATACTTTGATAAAACCCAAGATATTAATAAGAAATATTTCATGAACACACCCACGCTAACCTAACGCTGTTAGGGTACCGTTCCATTATTACCTTCAAGCGGTTAATGTTTAATTAAATGTTAATGTCGAAATTTTGATAAATAAATTAATGTCATTATTCTTACTTATCTGAGTGCGGTAAGCATAGTAAACAGATAGTTTTGTAGTGTGATAAACAATGAACCCAAAATATACTTTTATAATAAGTAAAGGAGATACAAAGAACATTTCATGACATTTGGTTCAACGATTTGTTCCACTCATTGCGGCAAGATTTCGCCCGAGCAGAGAACAAAGTCCGACGAAACGACGTCTCTGATGTAAAAGTTAGTCGAAGTTCTCCCGAGGACATGTCGAAACTTGGCGACTTTTCGATGTGTGCACCGCACCGACCATTGTATCTCAACTTATGAAGGCTTATCGACTTTAAATGAAATATGTAATCATCTGTTTACATATTATTTAGGATTACTTTTGTAAGAATTATGATTGGAAATATCTATATTGAAAAATGAGAACCTCGCTATTTCAAGAATTTTATTATGTGGGATTATTATAAAATTCGCAGTACCTAAGTATAGGGCGCATGATAAGATTTTTTGAAAATCTACACTTGAGGATAGTGAAATATACCTAATGTTGTATGTTTTTTTTAAACCCCAGTTTTGTGGATAAATAACCACGCATATTTTGAAGTATATCCGCATTCTGCGCAATAGTAAGCACGTAGGTATATTTTCAAAGAAAGTATGGTAGGTACAGGAAGTTCTATACGGATAAAGTTGCAGGTAAACGCTAATTTCTTTACAAAACTTTAAAATTCAGTGTTCATTGCACGTAGCAATTCGTTCGCCAACTTGCCACAATGTTCGGATTATCTTAATTAACGATAGCACACTCGAATTAATCGCTATTTTAACTTTAGTTTCCACTTCTTGTTGAAGCGTCTTTCAAACTATTGTACGTAACAACCGGGATCTGAATAATAGTTTTCTGATTGAATTATTCATGATATGACGGCAACTGTTTAAAACTTGTTTCATTAAAGTATTTTAAAATTCTCAGATGATCAATATAAAATGATTAATATAAAAATAGTGTTTCGATTCGCAGAACGCAAATTTCAGGGGTAACCGGGACATAGATGAGCATGGGTGAAACTCGCCGCATGTTCAAAGCAGACATAAAGATTGGCGATTATTTTTACATAATATTATTTCAGGTATCGCCACACGGCGCGGTGCTGCGTCGCAAAGTAGTGACTTTGTCGAACTGCTGTTTGCCACACTGCTTGTGCGTTCAGTGATATTTGGCAACGCACCGCGTGGCATATCACGGATTTTCTATGTCGGGCATCGCAGCGGCACCGCAAACGCAACGCATCGAGGCTGTGCTACACCGTGTAACATCGTCTTAATAGCCACTCTATACTACATTATTATAATAGTCAAATTAATACTGATATAATTAATCTAGCTACTCTCTTTTTCAAGACATTAAGAAATAAATTTAAAGGCTTGGACAGACAAAACGTGACTGTTGACGCGGCTGCCCGACGCGTTCCCAGAAGTCGTTATGCCTTTTATGAAGACAAATTGAAACTGCGGGTGCTGTTGCCATTCTGTTTGTCACACTCATTGACGTAATAATACTTGGACCTCGGGTGTGATGCAAAATTCACGAAAAAAGTGTCCCGAGAAAACCTATATAAACAAGTATACATGCGTATTTTTATAAACAAACTAATACTTTGTAATTTATGTCTTAGTTCATTATTATACAGCCTAATTTTGCTTGCAATAAGCTATCACCTTATGTAGCTTCAACTGACGGTCGCCCATTTTTCACCATATGCAGCTTCGAGCGAAAATAGATTTGTTTTTACAAATAATTGAAATTTGGATGGAATACTATGTTTCTAAGCGAAATAATACTTTTGTATCGTTAATAAATGTTTACTTACTAAAAATATGATACACCATCTTCTTTTCTCACCTTACTCGGGTAGTTTTTACAAGATTTTATAACACAGTACGGCATTATTGACGCGTGTTCTCTCTGATGATGAACACGAGACTGAAGTGCGATTGGAAACCTTTTCGCGTTTTGGATCTCTTTCGGTTCGGACACTTTTTAGCGCTGACCCGAAGTCCAAGTATTATTACGTCAATGGTCACACTACCATGACAGTACCGTGGTTCGTGGTTCATACAGTATCGTGGTTCCCACAGTGGTATTATGCAATATATTATGCGTTCAGTGTGATTTTCGTGTGTTCTGCCCTGTTGCTGTTGTCTAGCGTAGCCACCATGACGCATTGCGTCTGTCCAGGTCTTGTGATCCATCACATTGACATCGTGAAATACAACCACTCAACGCTAATATACTGAAATAAAACCGCAACAAAGAAACGTAAAATTAATTTTTGATTCATTTTCCGACGGACCGCCCGGGGCGCTTGGAAACTCGGTAAAGGGAGCCTTTCATATACATACATATGTCTATACAAATAAATACAATTGAAGTGTATGTCTGTGATTTGGAAATAACTGCCACTTATTAAGCTCATATGATAATTTGAACGAGGGCATAACGCGATCACACGTTTTTAAAATTTATGTAATCTTCGAAATAGCTGAGGATCGGGGAGTGATCTAGGTTATTTTTATGCCGGGAATACCTATTTAAGGTTTCGTAAAAATTAAAACCCGTTTACATTAGGAAGGATTTAATACATTTTGAGAGCTTAACCGCTAAAACTGATCATAACAAAATTTGGCATAGATAGATAGATAAAGTCTTTATTGCAGCAAGAAAAAGCTTTTGAAGAAGAAGCTTTTGAAGTTATAACATCTAGATCACGAATATAAGCTACTTTTTATTTCAGAAAATTAAAGAGTTCCCACGGGTTAAAATTTAAATTCATTTCATTTCTTTTAATTGCAAAACTGTTTATGTACAATGCAGAGCTTACAGCTACCAATGATTTTCACCCGAACGAAGTCGCATGTATCAGCTAGTACCTAAATATAATATTATGTCATAAGACAGGTATAGAGGTACATTATATAGTGTATTTGAATATACCGAAATCTATAGCTACAGCTATAGGTAGATTACTATAGCAAACTTCCTTGAAAATAGGTATAAAGGCTGGAAAAGGAAGCGGGAACGGGAACCAGAAATCCACGATTCCCTCGGGATTTGTGAAAAACAGAAGAAAGGCAGAAGCTAGTATTATTATATTGTTGCAACATTTCCTATGTAGGTAGGAATACTTCACGTTTACATACTTCACGTATCTATAGGTATAGATAGATAGGTACATATAGGTGATAACTATTTCTTCTAAATTACTTATTAATTATATTTATTCATTTGTTACAGGTACGTTATTTAAACAACTGCAACACCACTCCACCCTAAAATTTAGTAAGTAAAAACTACTTTATCGAATCACCAATACATAATATAATATGTTACTAGCTATCAGCGGTAACGTTAAGCGTAGACCTTAACGTCCTTGTGTACCTTTATAGGGCCTTTATATAACGATATGTCATCAAGCGTCCCCGGGCTTTATAAATAAGCTTTATTGCCGCAATAAAGTATCCTCTAACGCCGGACTAAGTGCCTCGTATTGACGTATACCGACGCATACGAAATCCCTTCTGCACTTACTTACCGAATTCGTGTCCCTCGAATATCACATTTCGTCGACACTACGATGATTTTTAACCCCCACCGCAAAAACGACGGGGTGTTATAAGTTTGACGTGCCTGTGTGTGTGTGTCTGTCTGTTCCCCTGTGGCGCTCAAACGGCTGGACCGATTTGAATGCGGTTTTTTTGTTTGAAAGGTGAATTAGTCGAGAGTGTTGTTAGCTATGTTTGAAGAAAATCGGTCCAAGGTGGCCGCCGTTACAAAATGGCGGATTATATATTTTTTCCCAACTCCCTTAATATGGGTATCAAATGAAAGGGCTTGACTATTGCAAACTATTGCAAATCCAAGATGACCGCTGCCACAAAATGGCGAATGTCGGGGTTTATTTAAATTTTTAATTTATACTTGTATTATATGTTGATGAAACATTACAACGACCTCCCTGGCGCAGTAGTGAGCGCTGCAGTCTCATAAAAGGCAAGTTCCAGATTATTTCCCGGATAGGGTCAGTTTAGAAATTTCAGGTACAGATTTCAGATTGATTTAGGTATATGTTATTTACAGAGACTATTTAACCACATTTAAGTATATGGTACGGTCTTGTAATGCGGAGGGAAGAAAACCATATTACTAGAAGAATCTTATTTATGTATAAATTAACTATATCTTAATTATTATACTAGGTACATAATTAAGATTCTTTTTAGAGAGTTGAACGCGAGAGCAACGACCGACGCCTCCCCACCAGACTAGACTTGAGTCAATTTAGTAATTATAAATTCAGTGTGCTTAGTCTAAGATCGGAGCACTCGAAAACTATTGATCGAATCACAAGTGAATTCAGAGCAAAATGAACTCAAATAATCGTATTTTAAAGTCGTAATTCCATAGTTCGAATATGTATTTTACAACATTTCTGCTTGGGGCGCTCGTTGTGTTCGAATGCTGAATGTATTGGCGAACTCAAACCTTAATATAAGCCATTTTAGGTCTATTTTACTCTTAAATCGATCAATAGTTTTCGAGTTCGTTTTCGAGTGCTCCGATCTTAGACTAAGCACTCAGATCAGGGCACGTTTGAAACCCTCGTAGCTTGAGTTTTAAGTTGTCGTAAATAATTATCACCTCACTTATATACTATATACTTGTAGAATCGATTGTTGATGTTGTTAAAATTCAGAGATATTTTTTTTGAAAAATAAATCAAATTTAATTTTTTTTTCTTCTTCCTGTGATACGTACATCCCACGCTGTGTAGGGTGGGCACAACATGTCTTCTTCTTCCACTCACTTTTGTTATACGTCAACGCATCAGGGGCTTGATCTTCTCACTCCGCAATAGAGTATAGAGTAAATAGAGTTAATAATGCTACAATAAATTATGTAGGTAATAATCCTTACTAATATTATAAATTCGTAAGTAACTGCCTCGTTGGTCTAGTGGTTAGGATATTGGAATGCAGATCACGAGGTCCCGGGTTTGATTCCCGGGTTGGGCAAAAATTGGGTATTGGGTTTCTCTGTCAAGAAATTCTCAGCGTTTCACCCCCGTGCCTCGGAGAGCACGTTAAGCAGTCGAACCCGATTATTATCACTATCATGTAACAATAGTCGTTAGTCGTAGTGTTATAATAATAGCAGGATACAAATAGTTACCTAGTGTTATGCTTTTCACAAGGGTCGTGGTATATTGGTGTCATTTTGATGCACATTGATTCAATTTGAGCAGTTGAACAAATCTTTATACTTATCCTAATCATCAATCCTAGAAATCATTATCCTATTCAAGTACCTTTGTAAATAGATATCTGTAATTAAATGTAACGTAATTAATTAAATCTGTATATTGTAGATAAATGATGGCTTAATGAAAATCCTCCTCGTACCATTTGATTAGTAAGATGGTGAGAAGTTTCATCAGTCTGTTCGTACTTAAATAGGCTACTCCATATTTGGCAATTGTATTAAATATTGTATAATTGTATAATGTATATCTATACCTTTTATACATGTATAATGCATTAGGGCGTTCTTGTCACTTGTTCGTCGTATATCGCACCCCCGCAGCTTAGCAATAAATGTAATGGCTCCGTGCAGTGCTTATCGGTCAAGATTATGTCTCAGGCCGTAATGTAGTGCGATATTATTGCTTTATTTTGTCACGTATCCGCGGCGTCCGCCATTTTGTGGAGCGGATTGAATAATTGAACGGTTCTATCCCCCAATTCGATAAGGATTATGGTTATGGATGCTTTTTTTTTATTTAATTTAGATGCTCAACCGCCTAAGCAGATTTGGTTTTATGAAATATCTTCGAGAACATGTTGCTTTTCAATTTCGATTAATGATTATTATCAGATTTATTACCTCTAGAGATCTCAACCACGACCTCAGTTTTATTTCCTACTAGAGGATGCCCGCAACTTCGTCCGCGTTGATTTAGGTTTATCGAAAATCTCCTTGTTTTTCCTAAGCTCCTTTGAGCTCATACCTTGCTAAAAACTGTTAAAAGTTCACTGGCGGATGTTTAGGTTGATCAAAATGTAAACATCCGCCAGTGAAAGTCTCAGCAAAATCGATCCAGCCTTTCAGAGATGAAATCGGACCACGCGTTAATTAATTACAGAAAAATACACATTTTGACTTTCATCCCCTCTCCCAAGCGAACCATGCTGAATTTCGGGATAAAAAGTATTTTATATGTTACTCCGTAGTATGAACTTAAATCATCCCAAGTTTCATTTCAATCCATTCAGTAGTTTTTGCGTGATGCACGCACAAACATACAGACAAATGGACACAGACAAAAATTCAAAAATAGCTTTTTTACGTTGCATTACTTATCCCTAACACCCCCCAGTTATTATTTTGTAATAGTAGTTTATGAAACGGTTGCATAATAGAGGTTATTAAAACACGAGTGTTAGTTTAAAAAACGAGCCGCAGGCGAGTTTTTTAATAGTATTACACGAGTGTTTTAATAACTAATTATGTAGAGTTTCATACACTACTTTATCTAAGCTCATCAATAGGTATCTTACGTATAAAAGAAAAGACTAAGAAATTAACAAAATTATTTATTATAATAAGTATTCATGTTTTGGATATTGCAATTTATAAATGTACTCAATTCTTCAGGGGAGAACGTTTTTGCATTTTTTCCCTTAAAGCCCTGCGATTTTCTTTTTAAAACAGCAATCAGTCTTGTGTATTTAATAATATCGATTTGGTTGTAGATACTCAATATAGGTACTTTTGAGCATTGAGTATTTAGCCCATAAGGACAAAGACTTAAATTTATTTGATAATTCTTGGAAATATGCTAGCATTACATTTTCTGAAAATGAAGTGGTTTTTTTCAAAATTTTCCAACTCATAAAATCTTGGTAACATTTATCGTAAATTTTCTTTGATTTTGCTGGCAAAAGATTATTTGTCATTCCCGATGCTATTTCCAGAATGTCTGGTGGAGTTAAATTCTCTTCAGTATCACTGCTAGACATTTTTCCGCGCAACAAAAATCACTTGCAAAATTTTGAGTTACAAAAACTGAATAGTAAATAAATAATAAATTAAAAATTTAAATAATAGGCGCCAAAATTCAATTGTCAATTTCGAATGTGCGGTGCGTGCAGTGCGTCTATGGTCAATTATGGTAGCACTACACTCTGTCCTCTGGCCGCATCTTGCTACCGCCACACTTTCGCAGTAGTAGTAATAGGGTAACTTTGATAGCGGGATAATCATTGTAAGTAACAAAATTAAACTAACTAACTATTGTAAACTAACTATTGTACCTATTTCTTTTAAAATGTTTCTTTTGTTTAATTTATGTTTTTTTGGTGTACAATAAAGTATTAAATAATAATAATAATAATAAACACCCGGCATGGCTCAAAAATACCAGAACCCAGTGCCTGTACTATAATGTAGAAAAAATTATTTTTTAACATTGTTTTGCAATAATTTCCTAACAAAGTAGTGTTATAATGAACTTTTTTAAATTTTTTTTTAAATATTATAGATGTATGTGAATAAAGTAGTCCAATATATGACACGTTTTGATTTCATATTCGGAATTTTATGATATGAGAGTAGATAAATATCTTTAATGTTACAGATATGGCAAGTCTACGATTTTATTATATGTATAGATTTGACTGGGCTATAATAACTAAGTTATTATTGGCTCAAAATACAAAATTACCTGATGAGTCATATCCCAATATGAACTATACTTAATGCCATTATAAATACATACAATATTGCCCAAACCACGCTCTTTGATGCTCAGGCTCCCTCCAAAAGAGTATGATTGCCGATTGACGGATTTGTAAGTAATTGCGGTATTGCATGATACCATCGAAATTGAATGGGGACACACAACTGTCACTTGCAGAAAACTTACAAAGTTCGTTATTGATAAGAGCGGGGCCGCACTGCGAAAATTATGCTGTGAATTGCGACTGCGAATTTTATTCGCGCGGTTTATATTCCGCATTTTAATATATTTTTCTCGCGAGTTTTAAATCCCATGTGCGTGCAGCTTCATACATTTCCATATGTCACAGAATTTTGCGAAAAAATTCGCGCGAATAAATTTCGCAGTGCGGCCTAGGCCTAAAGAGGATACATGGACCGAGAAGATGTCTTATTTTTGTATTTGAAAAAAAAAATCTTCATGTTAGTAAGGCACACTAAATCCGCAAAGTCGTTACTTCAAATCACGATAGCTCGGAACTTTACGCAGTTGAAAGTAAAAGAGGAATAAGTACATAATACAAGTCATATTTAGCTGCATAAGCATATTATGTGGCATATTTTAAAATCAGGTTATTCATTACGTATAGTGAGTGTCGCTTCTTAACGCAGTAAGACCCAGACTCCACCAAAGCGGATATGTGCGAAGCGGAGATGAGAAGAGATGTTTTTCATTTAAGGTGTATCCATTGTGTGGACATGCGTATGACGTGTTAACGGTCAAAATAACTGACATATGCACCACTAAATTGTGTTTCATAATATTATGGGTTTATTCTCATACTTCGATAGTTTAGTGTATAAGATACCATACCGCATTGCATCCTATTCAAAGCGATCGTCGAGGCAACCATTTCAGCTAAGTCAAACACCAAAATATTTCAAAATTGCGCTACCTCCATGTAGTTACAAGCAACTATATCCAACTTTAATAGTGTTGGATGATGCTGAACCTAATTTCCAAAACTTGCCAGCTCGCGCACCGATTTGCATAATATCGTGTCTGACAGTAATACACTAAACTCAATATAGTTGCACCTGTGACCGAAATATACGTATATTAAGCTTATAATTTTACGCTGCTGAATTTATACTAATAACTATAGTAGGTATATACCAACGATATACATCACAAGCTGTTACATACATAGTTCATATATACATAGTTGTTTTTGTTTATTAGATATCAAATTATCTACCAACTATATAAGTCTCAAAACATCATTGTATTTTTTCTCGTGTAGAAATATTTATGCAAATTGAGGTACCTAATTGATATCATTTAAAAATCGTGTATACTGATGGCTAAAAGAAAACAGAAAAAAACTTAATAACATAAAGATTGCTTGGGTTTTGATAACGCCAGCTTTACTTACTATTAAAATCTTTTATTTTTGACGTGATACCTGATAACGTCTTACAAATCGATGAACGCTGCCTACACGCGACGCGACGCTACACACGAAAAAACATGACTCATTGTCACGAACCGCGTGCAAGCGAGAGGGCAGAGCAAGTGATAGAGAAGGCACGATCGGCCGGCATAGCCGAGCGTGCGAGCGAGAGCGCGGAACAAGCGTTAGAGAGGCAATGTTTTTTATGAAGTTATCACGTAAAATTATTTATCGTCCGTAAACCGACTTTACAGACACCCAATTTTTTTGTTTAAGTTATGTACAAGTATATGTAATTCATTCATTCATTCAAAACGTAAATCATAAAGGGAAATTAAAAAAGATTGTCGTCACTTTTTAATAAAAATACATTCATATTTAACCTAAGCAAACCTAAGTGAACAAAAAACTCTGTCCAATCAACAAACGGGAAGCCATTCTCTAACTAACAAACTCAAAATTTTCGAGTCACAATTGCCGACCTGATTTCTGAAGCTACGGTTAAAATGAGTTGGGAAATTTTTCTACTTGTAACTGTATCGGGTAATAGCTAACCGCTATTGTTAGGAGCTAACCGCCTCGACAGCTGTCCAAAATTTAAACTAAACCAAAAGAACACTTTAAAACTAAATTAATGCCGATGTTTTATCATAGTTCGTATTGATTAGTTCGAATAACCTTAAAAAAACATATTGGAAATATGATGCGACGAAAGTCGATAGTAATTTTAAACTTGATTAATTAAAACTTTGCAACTCTAATTGTGAATACGATACATAAAATTTAAACATTTATAGGCGTCAATAGTACTATACTCAGAATATTCAAAATAGCAAGGACCAGCAATCTAGACTATACAAAAATGTATAAAAATCCACATTAAATTTAAAATTCGACGAAAAGTTCTAGAGGCAATCATAGTAATGTTCTTCTCGACCTATTTTCAGCCATCGTGGCCAATTTCAATGGTGGTAGAGAATTGCCAACATAGCAGTAAATATTATAGTGCACTAGTGTGCAAACGCGAGTGTACTCTCTATTCCTCCACTGTAATGATACTTTGGGACGCCAATGTGACATGAGAGGACAGAGATTCGGTCGTTCGCAACACCGGGCTACAACAACCCGCTAACTTTTCTTTTTTAGCCCGACCAGGAAATCGAACCCAGGAATTCATGACACGCAGCTAAACGAGCTAGCCACTAGACCAATAAGGCAGTTGAGTTTACAGATAATGTTAGTTTTTAACCCCCGACGCAAAAACGACGGGGTGTTATAAGTTAGACGTGTCTCTCTGTGTGTGTGTGTGTTTGTGTGTGTGTGTGTGTGTGTTTTCTGTGCGCGTGTGTGTGTGAATCTGTTCCCCCGTAGCGTTCAAACTGCGGGTGAATCCATTTGAATGCGTTTTTTTGTTTGAAATTTTTATTTTATACCTACTTGTTATTAACATTGGATATGTTGAAGTCAGTGCAATTCGTTTTGGATTAAAACTTAAAATCACAACTTGCTAGTAAAATCCGTAAAGTGGACCCTCTAAAATTATTTAGTTCTGTTAGGTATACCGTTCTCGAATAGCAAACTAAAAATTTTCGAGTCTCTATTGCCGACTTGATTCCAGAAGCTGTGGTTAAAACGAGCGGGGAAATTCTCCGACTTGTTACTCTATCGGTTTTCTTATTGTACAAAGTTAGCCTTCCTCAGAACTGTCTGGAGTAGCACTTAACCGAGTTTTAGAACGACGTTGGACTTTTTCATTATAATATAACTAGATTTTTATCAACTAATTTAGTATTATCAAAAGAATCGTTTTTTTTTATGGTACAGAATAAAACCTTCAAAGCGGAACTACACTCACTTCACAATAAAATAAGCTATAGGTAAAAATATTCGTTATCTTTAAAGTCCGTTTACGGATGATAATTTCACTTGATATCGTCATAAGAAAACATTGCCTCTCCATCGCTTGTTCCGCGCTCTCGCTTGCACGCTCGGCTAGGTGGTACGGGATAATGAGTCATGCTTTTTTCGTGCGTGCGGCCGGCGTTCATCGATTTATAAGACGATATCACGGCAAAATATACTGAACTTCAATTTAGCGAAATAAAGATGACTATAACTTATCCCATGAGAGCTCTTTGATTATGCAATCCCGCGGGAACTGTTTGTTATCCCTGGATAAAAAGTAGCCTATGTCACTCCACAGGTCCTCAATTATACCGATAAAAAATGTCTTGTAGATCCGAAACTCTTGCGGCGTTATTGAAGAAAACTACTAAGCCAACAAACCAACAAACAAACACGCTTTCGCATTTGTAATATTAGTAGGGATTGTCTTAAGTGCACTTAAGATTTTTTCTTCAACGACAGTCGACAGCGACAATTTTATTTAATTCTATTTTATCAAAATCCTACAATTTACTTTATCGTCCGTTTTCTTGCTGTGAAATAAATTCCTGATAACACAGCAACTAGTGTAGTGGTAAATATAAAGTTAGACTCGAGTACTTTGGCTCTTTATTTGGTTCTTTTATTGACCTAGATAGCTTTGGTTAGTTTTGTTCCCTGATACCATCTATATATTGTCCAACACTTAAGTTTTCTATTCGTTTTATCTTTTAATTACAATCTTTAGTATTGGGTCAGTCTCCTTTCTTTAGATCTCTCCAATTTTCTCCCTTTCAAAATGATTTGTTTCATGTAGGCCAACTTTTGGCTATTATGATAAGTCAATACTCTATTTGAACTCTCTGTTCTCCATTTCGTTCTCTATTTGAACTCTTAGTTATTATTATTATTAACTGAATCGGCGATCTAGCGGTTGGCGTGGTTTACTGCGGATCACGAGGTTCTGGATTCTATTCTCGAGTCGGGCCAAAATATTATGAGGTATTGGATTTCTGTCAAGAAATTCTCAGCACCAGCACGGAGTTGGATATTGTCGGTGTTAGAAGCATGCCGTGCCTCGAAGAGCACGTAAAGTTCTCGGTCCTGCATCTGTGTGCTTAGTCTAAAGCGGAGCACTCGAAAACGAACTCGAAAACTATTGATCGATTTCAGAGTAAAATAGACCTAAAATGGCTTGTATTAAGGTTTGAGTTCGCCAATACATTCAGCATTCGAACAATGCTGAATGTATTGGCGAACTCAAACCTTAATACAAGCCATTTTAGGTCTATTTTACTCTGAAATCGTTCAATAGTTTTCGAGTTCGTTTTCGAGTGCTCCGCTTTAGACTAAGCACACTGATCTCTCTCCGGTGTCGTTGCATTGGCGTCGTCGTCGTCGCATGAGAGAGTGCACCTGTGTATGCGCACACACTTGTGCATTATAATATCTCCTGCATAGTTGGCTAGTTTGAGATTGGCTTTCGCAAGTTTGACGGTTAGTAAAACATCAATGCCGTGTACGGAGTGAACCTTAAGCTTACCTAAAAGAGACGCAAGCCGCCATCACATACATCATTAGAAAAAGGTCACCGGCTGTCAATTATAACCCGCGCCACGTACATCGAACGCTGAACGAAACGAAGGGGACAGCTGCGTATGGGAACTGTCATGCACGTAATACAATAGCTTATCCCCTCCACTTTCCTTCAGCGTTTGATGTATGTGGCGATGTTTATACTATGCGAATAAATTAATCAAAATCCGGGCACTGATCATTCCCTCCACTAACTACTTTATTTTCTTTTAAAACCTGAATTGTGTTTAACGGTTATATAAACTTTAATCCACAGTAAAGAAATCAAAGTTTACCATCGGTAGTTGCTAAGAAGTATGTAACTTGGATAGAGTAAACGGTACCAAACTGTTAAGTTAACACGCCGAAGCTGTTCCAGTTCTTGATTTAGCTCTTTTATTTGGCTGTCTGTGTACTAGTTAATGTTAGAGTTAATCCGTGTTACAGTTATAGTCTGATTTTTAATTCGACGGAATTCTGGCAGTTGTCATTTAAAAATAGAATGAGTTATTTGTATGAAAAACAGGGTTACCATCTGAAGTTCGATTTTATCTCAGACTAAAGCACCTGTAGTATCCGTCAGGCATGTGTCTTATTATCTTATAGGCAATTGATTTTTATTTATGTACTAGATGATGCCCACGGCTTCGCCCGTGTGTATTTAGTTTTGTAAAAATCTCGTGGGAAATTTGATTTTCCAGAACAAAAAGTAGCCTATCTGTAGTAAGTAGTAACCCGTCCACAAAATGGAAAAATTCCGTGGGATCCTTACGTTTTCGGAATGCAATTCCTTACAGCATCAGGGTTGAGGAGTTGGACATGTACCTACTCGAGGTCATTCAACAATAAAGTCTTTAATTGGTATCCCCAATATCAATTTAAATAACCGACAGTTCCTAAATCCCATTAGTTTTGGGGATCAGATCCTCTACAGCATCAGGATTGAGGAGTTGGAACCCAAATTTTTTGTAGGACAGTGTCGCAATGTTTTTCTATCGATAAAAAAAATACGCAAATCGGTTCAGAAATCTCGGAGATATCGGTGTACATAGGTAGAAAAACACAACTCCTCTTTTTTTGAAAGTCGGTTAAAAAAGAAGCCTATGTTACTCCCTGGTTAATTTTCTACTTGTATGTGAAAGTCCCGTCAAAATCGGTTCAGCCGTTCCAAAGATTAGCCCGTTCAAACAGACAGACAGACAGACATACAGACAGACAGACAGACAAAAATTTTAAAAACGTGTGATTCGGTTATAGTATCGTTCAAATAACCATATGAGCTTAATATGAGGTAGTTATTTCGATATTACAGACAGACACTTCAATTTTATTTATTAGTATAGATATGTAATTTTTGAGTTTATTACCTTTTTGTGGGATCTGTTCCATCTCTGGTAAAAAGAAACGTCAAAATTCCACGGAACCACGGAATTAAAAATCAGAGTATATAGGTATAATATACGTAATTTATAATGTGCTACTTACTTTAGCCTGTAGTTGTTAACTGATAGGCGTCCACTGCTGAACTCCTGTAGGAATTTCCACACTACGCGGTCTTGTGTCGTTGTATAGTCTATCCAGTAAAGGGTATGACAATATCACTGCGCTATTTAATATCACTAGTGCGGAGAAACGACAAAAAGTGCATTTCCTGCGTAAAGAAAAGCGCCCAAGTTTAATTTAGCGATCATTCTCGATAACAATCAATTAATGAAAATACCAAGGCGGTATTTTACTGTTGAGCCACCGTGAAGTAAAATTACGGCTTACTAGCCGGAAACTAATGGTTTAACTCGGACAGAATAAGCGGTTCTAAGTCTAAAGTTAACAAACCCGAGCAGTTCTGGTTCGAGACTTAGGTTTTTTTTTTATTAACGGGAGACGATGAAGGAAGTTGACCGTTAGTCGGAATAATTTGCTTTTGTATTTTTTATCTTTTTTTAATTTGTAATTGTCGTATTCATTTCTAATGCAAACATTGCGCTTTGGAACGGAAAGAATAAAAATATTAGTACTTGCAACATTTAAAAAAATACACCCAACAACGTTCATTCCGAATGCGCGTTGATTAAGGAAAAATCATTACTGTTTCACAAAACAAAGTATGAGAGTAAAATATGCAACATTACCTTATTATTCAACGATTCGCCTCATTATTTCTAGGTCAGTTAATCCCCGGCTTACGTTCCGCTTTTTAATTGTACCCAAATTCTAAAATTCACGCGTATTTTAATTTCGACTCTACGCCCACAGGTTTAGAGTCGTGATGTATGAATTAGAGCACGTTGCCGACTGTACCTGTCCGACCCTCGTCGAGGTCGCCTGTTTTTTAGAATTCGCCGTCTCGTTAGCCCCGCGAAATGAATACGCGTAATTAATAAACGATGTGCGGAAAACGCTATTTAAATTGCTCTACATATTATCCAAAGGTAAACATTGTAGGTAGGGACATTTTGTATGAAATATGGGTCATTTTTGTTCACATCAAAATGATTGTAGCATTTCACATGTGATCAAAAATGACCTTTATTTAAAATAGCCGTGGGTTTAATGTACCCGTCATTGAGTTAGACTATGGAGCAGCTGATATATATGACATTCCAAAAGTACCTACCTGCACCTCATTATTACAAAAACTTCGGCTCAAAATTTTAAAATATTTTCATAGTCTGACTTTTAATTCGGTGGAATTCTGACAGTTGTCATTTAAAAATAGAATAGTGCTTTAAAAATTTACTTAAACGAATTCGCAGAAAACAGCAAGTATGCCTACGTCACATTTCCATTACGCAACCAAAGTTCCGCGCAATTTGCTTATCACTTAAACCGAATGGATCTTCCTATCATCACGGACGCGTTTCCTTAATCCTGCGCCTGTCAGCTACTCAATTTTATGATAAATTAAATCCACTGATCGCTCCCACTCTTTAGGCTGACGGACAGAAAATACGTTATCCGTGAACAAGATGAAATTAATTTCGGGATGTAAATAGGTCGCCATGTCTGGGCTCAAGGGCTTATAATTTGTATTCAATATTATTAGTCCGTATCAGTTAGATTTCATTGTTGATGAAATCTTTTATAACCATAAAAATACTAAAAAAAAAAATCTGTGTACATAATACTTACTATGTACCGTATAGGCGGTATTTTAACAACAAATACTGAAAACATCGAAGCTGTTATCAAAACAAACGTTTCTTTTTAATGTTTTTGTTGAGTTCGAATCATTTACCGAAATAACTGTTATTAACCTCCGACGCAAAAACGACGGAGTGTTATAAGTTTGACGTGTCTGTGTGTGTGTGTGTCTGTCTGTTCCCCTATGGCGCTCAAACGGATGGACCGATTTGAATGCGGTTTTTTTTGTTTGAAAGGTGAATTAGTCGAGAGTGTTGTTAGCTATGTTTCATGAAAATCGGTGCAAGATGGCCGCCGCTACAAAATGGCGGATTACATATTTTTTCACAACTCACTTAATATGGGTATCAAATGAAAGGGCTTGACTAGTAGAATAGTACTATTGCAAATCCAAGATGGCCGCCACCACAAAATGGCGAATGTCGGGGGTTTTTTAAATTTGTAATTTATACTTGTATGTATGTTTCTCTAAGGTACGGAACCCTCAGTGCGGTAGTCTGACCCGCACTTTCCGGTTCTTCCGGCCTTGACAGACAGACTGATAGAGAGACATGGTGGTCTTACATTAGTTTATTATAACTACAATTTTTTTTATTCATCTACAAGTTAGTCCTTGACTGCGATCTCACCTGATAGTAAGTGATGACGTAGGACTAAACTGGAAGTGGTATATTAAACCCACATCTGTTTAGCTACGCGGCATCGTACCGGAATGCTATGTCGCATGGCGGCACGACTTTGCAGGTAGGGTGGTAACTAGCCAAGGCTGAAGGCTTCCACCAGATCAGACCACCCCTGCCGGGAATCTAACCCGGGACCTCCAACAAGATCACAGCACTATCACCACTGCGCCGGAGAGATCGTCGAAATTATTTAGTGTAAATAATATTAATTTATTGTAATTTTTTTTAAGTTATTGTAATTCATGTAAAATAAATTACAATGGTCGCCGCTGCCCGTCGAAATGGAAATATTCCGGAGTGGAATATTCTCATAATCCGCGTTGGAGGTCAAACGGACAGCCCTGACAGCTCATAATCCCGCTCTTAATTAGAAAAAACTGGGAGTCGGAAATGAATGTTTATTCAAAAGGCTAATTTCGGAAAGTAAGGGACCAAAATCAATCGACAGTGAACAGTCGGGATGTTTCCTAAATAAGTACAAACAGTAATGTCATGTTTCCTAAATAAATAGCAGAACAAGCTATAATCTTAGAATAATTAAACCGATTTCAATATTGTACCGAAACTAGCTTAGGCCTGCGACTTAGCTCGCGTGGATTCATATAAATCTCATACAAACTTACAACCCCTATTTAACCCCCTTAGAGGTTGAATTTTCAAAAATCCTTTCTTAACGGATGCCTGTATTATATCTGTATGCCAAATTTCAGCCCGATCCGTCCAGTAGTTTGAGCTGTGCGTTGATAGATCAGTCAGTCACCTTTTCCTTTTATATATTTAGAAGAAGATAAAAAATACTTAATGAATAGGGAAAAGTGCCCATATTTTGAAAAACACTAAACTGATTTTGATGAAACTCACACTGTTCCCTAAGCCGTATTGAATGTAATCTAATGAAGAAAGAATAGTCACAATCCAATTAACAGTTTTGGAGAAATGCATGGAAAAAAACCCGATGTGTATATTTATTTAGAAGTCCTTGTCATACCTATTTTGCAGTTCTAATAATAGTACATACATACAAGTGGAATTGGTAACTTCCTGTTTTCAAAGTCGGTTAATAAGCGGGTCGACGCGCAGCTTCTAGTAACTACAAAGTTATTTACATTTTATTTTTATAAATTGTTATTACTTAATGGGTAAGCTATAGTATATACATTCATTGAATATTTCGGTCATAGGCAGACAATCTCAAGGGGCTGGCATTAATTTATTAATAGATTGTTCGTAGCCCCGACACAGCCACGGCCTAGTCCCAATGAAAATGGATCCTTTAAACAATAATGCATTTTGACAGCAACTTCATTTATTATATAAATTTATATAATTAATTAATATAAAAGTACTAAGAGCGGTCTCTTCCTAGCGCGCACTATACATTTATATTTTCCGAACAAATAATGACCAACTATTTGCTTGTTTTTCAAAACAGTAGTCCATCTTGGATCAGTTGAGTATAAAGACGAGACACACCGATATACTACCGAAGAATTCTTGCATATTTCGATCACATTGCCCGTTGACAATCTGATAACCTTGATAATTTGGTTATGGTGGGCAAGGTTGGAGGAAAAATACCCCGCAACCGAGCTATTGGTGTGACCAGGTACCTAACGGCTCTCACTAGTCTCGCAATAACAACTGCGCTAAGAGAAGCTGAAAACCGAGCAAGATGAAAAGACATAACCACTAATGTAACGCGGGACTTTCAAAGACGATCTTCAGTAATGAAGAGAACGACCAAGAAGAAGAAGAATTCCATTTAGAACTATTTCGAAATAATACAGACATAGAAAATATTATAATTAATATCTTAAAGTAAAATGTATATCTACAGACATATCTACCATATTGTTTATCGTACCGTACCGTATTATTCTTCAAATTACGAAAAAATATGCGCGGAAATCGTAAAAACTGAGTGCTGTCTCGTTTGCACTACGTCTGTGTGTCTGTCTTGTCTCGACGATATTATCACTATGGATAGATACATTAATATTAAAAAAAATCAAATAACCCATCATCGCTTTGACAGTCGATGATTTGCTATTGCTTGCTATTTAATATCTGCGAGTGCGAGTCCAGCCTTCTAATGTACCTAGGCGATAGTAAAGTTCATAAAGTTCAATCGATATTTCTAGAACAAAATGGGACGCTCTATAAATTTTAGGAAGCAAGTCACCTAGTATAACTTCAATGAATTCCTACAAACTTTGACGTCTGCCCCTAAACTTCAAGTTTTCAAAGTACTCCATTCATGGACCAATTTCTCTCCTATTCCCAACAGCCAATTTTAATTATTTACTGAAAAATGGTCTTCGCAAATCTGTCAGCGATAAAAAGTCGTTCATTTTAAAATAGGATTTCTTCTAAGTCCTCTTGTTACGAGAGTATTTATCCTTTTTACTGGGCTATTCTGACATTAAGCCATTGTCACTTCGGCTTGGAAGCGAAATAAAACACTATTGCTTTCGTTTACTGAAACAAAGTGTATCTTAATTGCCTGGCTTATTTTTTAACGTAATATAACTCTTGGTATAATTTTATTTTATTTTTATTCGATTACGGGATTAATATAGCGTTTGATAGATGTGTGTGTGGGAGTGTGTATCTGTGTATGTATCGGTCGTAAAGGCCAAATTAGACTGTGCCCCGTTCATCGTTCATTTTTACGGTGAACGATATACGATACAATATTTACTATGGCACAGTGCCTGTGAACTATGAGCGGTCGTTGTTTAGACGGTTCATTTTCGATGATTCTCTGATGAAGCCTCGAAAATGAAAGAAAAATCTCGAAAAATGAACCGTCTAATTTGGCATTAATGGTTGTAATAATGATTATGACTCATATTTGCCAAACTCTAGGAACTAATATGTCAAACTACACATTAATTTTAATAGAAATATAGATCGAACTTGCTATGCATAATAAATAAAAATAATTAGAAAATCTATGGGATTGTTTTGTCCTTGCTTATTTGCCTAAAGACAATTTTTTGTACTTGAGAAATGGCATTCCTAGTCGATTTTCGGAAACAATTTCTTAAAGCACTAGATTTTATTTTTTTAAAGTTTATATTGATATCAAAAACGAATAATATATTTAAATAAACTCTTTGAAGGTGCTGAAGTCGGGCACTGCAAAGTTATTAATAATATAAAGTGAGGCTAAACTTTCTTGAAACAAGCCAAGTAATATCCAATTCATACAGTGCTGCTACACTGCACCCAAAGAGTTACGTTTGAAACGGCTTATTTATTAGTTTAAAACTTTGATAACTATTTCAAGTTGTACGTTGCTATTTTTTATGGCGTCAATTGTTATTGTAAATCTAATTTCAAATAATTGTTATTTTAAATCTAATTTTAAATAGGTACAGTGAGAGAGGGGCAGTGGATATGACAAAATAACAAAAGTCCTCAGTTAAAAGATGTAATTTGGTAAATATCATGCAGGCTTATAGAAAACAGATCTGGATAGACAACTATTTTAAAAACGTGTCAATATCTACACTAAGGGCCTGTTTCACCTTCTGATAAGTGTTGGATAGCCTCAACGCACCCTCAACGTAAATTTTGTCTGTCTGTCTGCACTGTCTTACTTTATGTCAAGTGACAAAGACAAAAGTTGTGAATAAGCTATCCGACAGAAGGTGGTGAAACAGGCCGTAACATACGCAAAATCGGACTACACGAAATGCCACATGTTCATTTTGATGTCTCTTATTTTAGTGAAGATAATATATCCTTATATATCTTCAATCAGGCGCAACGAAGCCGCCACTCTTTGTATGAAATTGGAAATAGGACTTTCTGTTATCTCTCTTTACTCTATGGCTAGTATTTACGCAAGATTCTCCTGTCAAAGAGATATGTCAAAGTAGAACGCTCGCATAAACTTCGTATGAAAAAAATATATGTTCGCGCTCTTTGTACTGTCTTAAGGCCAAATTCGATTCATTTTTCGAGATTTTTACTTTCATTATCGAGGCTTCATCGGTGAATCATCGAAAATGAAGTACGTCTAAACACCGACCGTTCATCGTTCACAGGCACTTTGCCATAGTAAATATCGTATTGTGCATCGTTTACCGCAAAATGAACGATGAATGGGGCACCGTCTAATTTGGCCTTTACAGCCGAATACCGAAATGTATTTTCATGTTTAAGAATATCACCAGTAAGAATAAAGAAAGTATTTAAAGTGACAGATGAGCTTAAAATATTATATTTTTGACCAAAAAAGCGTACCGTTGATACCCTTGAGTAGAATTTAATCCTAGGTTATCAAATGCCAATAAATCCAACGTCAGGAGTCAACTGGAGCAGCTAATAGATTTTTAATAAATTTGGCGCGTAAATTGATTGTCCGCCATTTTGCAAGGCGACCGCGCTTCGATTGGCCAGTTTGAATTTGGAATGAGCGCGCGGGCAGGGCCCATCAATCATTGGTCCGGACCGCGCTTGACGCACACAAATTATGATTGAGATTTATGCCTGTTCGCCATAGGCTTTAATGGCGATATGGTGTACCGTATTAGTTTATGCTAATCAGTTTGTAATGGACTTCTAAAAACAATCAAACTCAATGGTAATATATTTTTCATTTCAAGTCATACTTCGTTTATTAGTTTATAATCTTCTTACATAGAGTTAATAGTTTATTTTATTGTTTTAAGTAATTAATTATAGAATATTTTAAATATTAAGTTTACTTTATTTTAGTTTCTATAATTATATATTTATTGACAACTAGCTGACCCCCGCGACTTCGTCCACGTGTTTATAGGTTTTATATAGGATCAGATCAACAAACATTTTAAACGCACACCAGTTTAAAATAAGCCGTACGTTCAAAGATCCGGATCCCAAGTTATTTGAACCCAATAAATGTCTGTCATTTCTAAACCAAAAAACCTATGACTTTGAAATATTTACGGGACAATACATAAAGTACTACCTTTCTAACAAAAAAAGAATGAGTTAAATGGAACTACGCGTTAATGAATTACAGCTAAATACACGTTTTAACTTTCTTCCCCTTCCCAAAAGAAATGTGCCGAATTTCGGGATAAAAAGTATCCTATGTCCTACCTCGGAGTATAAACTCAAATCGTACCAAGTTTCATTCGAATCCATTCAGTAGTTTCGGCGTGATGCGCGGCCAAGATACAGACAGACAGACAGACAGACAAAAATGAAAAAAATTGCAGTTTTGGCTTCAGAATCGATTATAGAGTGCCCTCCAATAAAATTTTTCAAAATATCTTCTATGTATTGGATCTGTTACAGTTTTATTATATTATAGATATAGAAGATAGATAGAAGATAATTGTAAACTTTGGTTAAACCTTTAATAAATAACTGTTATTATTATTATAATAACGAAATCAATCTGGACTTCTATGTTCTGCTAACTAAAAATAATAATAATATAGGAGTTATCATAGGCCACTCTCTTCACGCGCTTATCCATACAAACGTATTACGCCTATTATTCTAATATTTGTCGCAATAGGTCTAAAGTTAAGCCAGATATCAATTTATATCTCCATTATCTATGCCATAAAATAAAAAAATTAGTAAAATTACATTTATTTTAAAAGTTATGACCATTGAAAAATCACTATTTTTGGGCAAATTTTGAGGCAACTTCGTGCGTAAATAAACTATATAAGAAAGCAGAAAATTTAAAAACGACCAAAGTCTTGTCATAGGTTACTTCATAATAATTACAAATGTATTTAGTTTATGTAATAAATTGCCAAGTATTTGCTAAAATAGGCGTAATTCCAAACCTAGATTTGCATATTTTTACTTTGCCATTTTTCACTAAAAAATCATGATATCTCAAGTAAAATTTATTACAGGGGAAAGGTGCGGTTAGTGCGGTGAAAGGGGTTACAAGTTAGACACGAAGAAAAGCGAGTAGCGGCCGATTTCGCACGATCTATCATCTATGACATAATTAGTCAACTACGAAACGTAAACAACAAATATGTCACACGTTACGTATAATAATTAGCATTTTTGTTGTTTATTTTGCCTTCTTATTTTGCTAATTGTAATTTACTGCTCTTTTATTCTATTGTAGACTCGTCAGCTAGAGATTATCGATACGGATACAAATCTAGACTTTTTCCAAGCCGGGCCCCCAAAAATCCTCGACAAACACGAAGAAAAAGGAACAAACAGCATCTAATGATGCGTAAGTATCTACATATCTACTTGGTACAAGCTGACTAAAAATGAACATGAGTAAGACGAAAATCATGTCAAACACTCATGTCCCGCTTCACCCGATAATCGTTGAGAACTCGGTGCTCGAAATTGTAGACGAGTATATATACCTAGGACACACAGTCCAGCTAGGTAGGTCCAGTTTCGAGAAAGAGGTCAACCGCCGAATCCAACTCGGATGGGCAGCGTTCGGGAAGCTCCGCGATGTCTTCTCGTCCAAAATTCCTCAATGCCTGAAGACGAAAGTCTTCGAACAGTGCGTGTTACCAATGATGACATACGGATCCGAGACATGGTCGTTAACTATGGGCCTCATAAGAAAGCTCAGAGTCGCTCAGAGAGCGATGGAGAGAGCTATGCTCGGAATTTCTCTACGCGATCAAATCAGAAATGAGGAGATCCGTAGAAGAACCAAAGTCACCGACATAGCTCAACGGGTTGCGAAACTGAAGTGGCAATGGGCGGGGCACATAGTTCGGAGAACCGATGGACGTTGGGGTCCCAAGGTGCTGGAGTGGCGACCGGGAAGCGCAGTGTTGGTAGACCCCCCACTAGGTGGACCGACATCAAACAAAAAAATGTTATAAACAGTAATACTAAATATAAGTTTTACGCCCAGTCTGTGTTCCGAAACGAACGAACTAAGGTCGAGTCCAGACTAAGTAACACCTTTCAAACTATATTACTATATTACATGCAATATAACCACTACCGCCACTACAGCCTTTTTAACGTCCCACTGCTGGGCACAGGCCTCCTCTTTCATAGGAGAGAGGGATTTAGAGCTTAGACCCACCACGCAGCTCCAATGCGGGTTGGCGGGCTTTTGTCACATGATAGTGAAAATAACCGGGAACAACTGCCGTGCTCTCCGAGGCAAGGGGGCAGTTGGCGGTGTTTCACACCGCCCACTACCAACTTCGGGCTGGCACTGAGAATTTCTTGACAGAAAAACCCAATACCTAAAAACTATTTGCCCGACCCGGGACTCGAACCCGTAACCTCGTCACAGTCGAATACTCTAACCACTATATCAACGAGGCAATATAACAATAGACTTTTATAGCAAATTAGGTTTCAATACTAAGGGATAAAATATAATAAACATAAAGTATAATAGGAAAAAATTATTGCCATTTTACAAACTGGTTTTTTTATAGGTAATTTTTAATTGCACATCTAAAATACTAAACGTGCAATAAATATACTGACTTGCATACTAAATGATACCGTATTACTATTAATTTGTACAACTAATATACTGATTTGCACACTAAATTATTTCTTAGTTATGGTCCAAGAACGAGCGAAGTGAGCTCGGGACTTGCGGCACCCCAACTCAGATAGGTTAGGTTAGAAGGGACAACGAACAGGGGGATGGCGGGGTCTATAAGACTCCGCCATCACCTTCGTTGTTATTTTTTTGTTTTCTTTTCATACTGCCCAGAAAAAGGAACCCTGCGAAGCGAGGCTTCGTCAACTGCATTTGGTAACATCTATTTAACGATTTAATATTATATTGTATAACTGTCCACTATAATATTATCTCCTGCGTAGTGCCCTGCGTATGCGCACACACTTGTGCACTAGAATATCTCCTGCGTAGTTGACCCTGCTTCTGTTGAGATTGGCCGCTTTGGCCGAGATTCGGAGCGCTGTGGTCATAAAGTGGGTGGTCCCGGGTTCAATTTCCGGCAGGGGCAATTTGGGATTTTATAATTTCTAAATTGTCTCTGGTCTGGTCTGATGGGAGGCTTCAGTGGTTGGCTACCACCTTACCGGCAAAAGCCGTGCCGTCAAGCAATTAAACGTTCCGGTACGATGCTGTGTAGAAACCGATCAGGGGTATGTATACCTCTTTCAAGTTAGCCCGCTTCCATCTTAGACTGCATCATCACTTAACATCAAGTGAGATTGTATTGTATTGTATTTACAGAGGGGACGCCGCCAGGCGGGTGATCAGTCCTATGTAAGGACCATTTCACCCAATTTCCCGTATTTGGACACAGGTTACTGGTGTCCTGGCAGTTTGTTGTGCACCGGTTTAAGGGGGGCAGCCCCTCAAACCTTCCCACGACTTTCGTAAACCTAAGAATGTATACCCTATAGAGAGGTGTCTTCTTTTTAGGGTTCCATACTCAAAGGGTAAAAACGGAACCCTATTAATGTCACTCGGCTGTCTGTCCGTCCGCCGGTCACAGGTCTGTAGCTCATAGACTAAATGAGTTGAGTAGAAAAACCTAAAATTTTGGTATTTGGTGTAGAACGTTAACCCAAAACTAAATATTGAATTAGAAATTGAAGTAAATTATTTTTCAGAGGGGCATGGAATATTTTTCAGGGGGGCTTTCCCATACATGAGAAAGGAGCCGAAAAAAAATTTTTTTTTTAACCTAGCTTGTGGGGTATCATTATTTAGAACTTATTAAGTAGAGCACGAACATATATTTTTTTAATTTTTTGCTTAAAAAATAAGGAAATGGGGGGCATCAAAGTTGTTAGGTTTAGACCATTTTTGTGATGGGGGCTATCTCAAAAACTAAACCAGTTAGGAATATGAAACTTAGGTATATTATGAACCATAAACTGTATTTAGACAACAAATACTAAAAATAATGATTTATAAAGTAATTTGTAAGCTGTGATCAAAACAAACGAACACTTTTTGGGTTTTTCTTTCACGGTTTGTTGCGATGTCTAGCTCGGAAATGAAATATTTCTCACGCCCAAAATATTATGTTGTTCATAATTATGTACGGAACCCGAAAAGAGCGAGGCCCGACTCGCACTTGGCCAGTTTTTTGATAATATCGTTACCTTGCAGTTCCCTTCTTACCAATAAGTACATAGGGCAATCAGCTATGAAGTGGCTCCACACTCTGGACAGGATGGGTCTTCTACGAGTCTCATTATTGCAAGATATCTATTAAGCAGATAGTGTCCAGTTGTTATATGTACCTGCTACCTAGGTAGTGTAGTAGAGTAGGCTAGGTTTGGGTCCGCAGAATTACATACATTTTATGTGTCATACTAAGTATAGGTGAATGGTTTTATAATGTTCTCCAACCTAACTTCCAATCTATACAAGATTAGTTTGTATGCGTACTACTCTTGTATAATTTGGACGATCTTGATTAAAAAGTAATTTACAATCTATACGCGACCAGTTTCACACCCTTGCGGTTTGGCTTTGTATAGAATGGAAATACACGTAACCGTGCACAAACTCCAAGGAATCACTCTACAGTATAGCTGTACTGACTTCGGCCCAAGAGTTTTTGCAAAAGGTCAATGTTACGTAGGCGTAGCAGAGTGAAGTCTTTGGACAGAATAGGTATATTAGACTTCAGCAATAGGTCTGGCAATATCAGAAAACATATTAGTGACATATGTATACATTTATGGTTATAACTTCGTACGTAAGAATGATAACTCGATGTGTTTTATATTAAAACCTTCCTGAAAGTACGATAGTGAAACAATCATCAAAATCGGTTCATTAGTTGCGGAGATAATCGCGAACATACTTACATATATACATACATACATACTTACATACATACGGGTCGAATACAGAACCTCCTTTTTTTCAAGTCGGTTAAAAATTAGTGTGCGATTCAGTATTTTAGGCGCTACTTTCGAATATTAATAGTGGGCACATTTAGTGTGCAATTCAGTATTTTAGGTGCTACTTTCGGAACATTTTGTGTGCGAAAGAGAATCAATAGATACTTACACGATTAAGTACCACCCTTTTTTAATTGATAATTTTTTATCGCCTATAATCTCTAAACGCATTGTTTACTTTTTAGATGTTCTTGGAGCCTTTTGAATTGCGCTTAGGGCAGAAAATATCTAAACGAGCGAAGAACCATGATGATAACGAGTAAATAATATTTCAAAAACCAATGAAAATACTGTTATATAATTATTGTGTGCTTATGATTATGATAATCAAAATATATTGGGACAGGGTAGTCAAAGCGAACTAACATGTATTTTATAATATTATTATCTTACAAAGTGTACGAAACATTATCTCCACCGTAATGTAATAGACAAATTTGTACAGAAAAAATTATTTTGTTTTGCAAAAATTGCATTGTCGATTCGGTCTAACATGCTCGCGCGCAGATTTGCTAAAAGCAGTAATGAAGTGAGGGGCACCCTCCTCAGGGCTTACTGTCAATGTTTATATACCTGTCAGTTGTGGTACTGGTACAAGAGGGTGTCCTTCAGCACCATAAGGGTGCAGTATAATAACGCATACCGCATCATTATGAAATTTCCCAGATACTGCAGCGCATCGAGTATGTTTGCCGAGTTGGGGGTGCCTGATTTCTTTACTGTTATCAGAGCACGTATAGCTTCCTTCTGGGAAAGATTGCGTAACTCTAGTAACAGCATCCTCCAAGTGGTGAGCCAGGACTTGCGCGGTCCAATGATTGCTCATTGGATCAAGATGCATCGAGATCCAAATAGGAAATAACTCTGCACACCTTCAGTGTGCAGCGTTAATTTAATAGGTATATGTAAATTTATATATATAGTATTCTATATCACCTATTCTATTGTATTTGATTTTAATTTATTTAATTAATTTTTGATATGTTTTTTGTATTTCTATATTCATACCTACTTGGGTTTTTACCTGAATAAAGAAAATTATTATTATTATTATTAAAAAAATCCATCCATCCATCCATCCATTACATGTTTCAAAGAACATTGAGCAAAATTCATGTTACGTCATTTCGCTTTGACTCTGCGCTAATATGTCTTGATATTTGATCCCTTACGTGCATAGCATACATATTATTATAAGTACTTTTATTATAGAATAGAATAGAATAGAATAGAAAAGTTTTTTATTCAAATAAACTTTTACAAGTGCTTTTGAATCGTCGATTGAGTCTACCACAGGTTCGGAATGCAGTTCCAGCCGAGAAGAACCTGTAAGAAACTCGGCGGTTGCTCTTTTTAAAAATAACATTATAACAATTATTATTATTAATGTACATGATTGAAATGCCGTCTCGCGCATTGCTGGAACGAGTTAAATCCAAGCTTTTTTATCGTTTATATAATCTTCAGTTGTATAATAAGCTTTTTTTATGAGCATACTTTTAAGAAAGTTCTTAAACTTGTGTAAAGGCAAGTCTAAGACATATTTTTTTATAATACGACTGTGTACGAACTATCTAGTTGTGTCCTAATATCTTTTTTCTCTTTTGTGTCATTTTGCTCATCATTCAGACCGATTACTAAAAAGTTAGTTTTAATTTTAGTACTTTTGATGTTTAAATAAATGACTTTAAATAACTTTCTTATTTTATTTCCAATATTTGGTATCCTTAGCGACCATGCAAGAGACACGGTGTGGCGCCGGCACCACTGAATTTTTCATATATTATGTAAGTATAAAAGTTGGTAAGTATCTACGAAGATCATGAATACATCAATGTAATAAGGTGGATTCACGTTATTCATTATATAATGTAGATTCAGCCGTATTTTACATAGAATATAATATATTCACATTTAAAAATGTGTGAAATATTATACCTAAATACACATAGTTCTGTTATTTTACATTTCATAATATTGTCTTGTATGATTTTCTTTTATATATACACATTCTAAGTAGGTTTTCGAATATACATATAAACAAAGTTTTGACAGCGAAAAAATATTATGTTACTTAGTCTGGACCCACCCTTTTGTCAATTATTTTTATCGATTTGTAAAATAATTATTATCACATTATCCTACTAACTATATCTAATATTATAAATGTGAAAGTGTGGATGTTTGGATGTTTGTTACTCAATCACGCCGCAACTACAAAACAGATTCGGCTGAAATTGGAGAGATGGAGATAGCTTATGCCCTGACTTAAAACATAGGCTTTTTAACTTTTATCCCGGAAAAAATCACAGTTCGCACGGGATTTTGAAAAAAAAAAAAACAAATCTATAGCAACAGCTGTAGGTAGATTACTATAGCAAACTTCCTTGAAAGTAGGTATAAAGGTTGGAAAAGGAAGCGGGAACGGGAACCGGAAATCCACGATTCCCTCGGGATTTGTGAGAAACCGAAATTCACGCGGGCGAAGCTGCGGGCAGAAGCTAGTTTTAAATAATTTTGGGGGATAAGTAATCAATTACATTTGTAGTATCTCTGGATTTTCAATTATTTTCTTTATTTTTTAGGATTCCATTCCTCAAAAGGAAAAACGAACCGTAAATGAAAAGGAAATAGGCATGATTGTGCATTGTACTGTCCAATGTCCATATGTCATTCTTTCTCACTTTAGTTTTACGTGTAGCTATGGTAGCTGCATACTCTTCTTTACTGACGATGTCTCGCTCTCTAAATGCAGGACGAGACAGCAATATTTTAGGCTCCGCCCACCAACGACTTCTCGCTTGCATGGAGAGCGCTCTTAAAAGAGAAGATACATATTATGTTAATATCATAGACGGTCTATTTAAAATATCTCTTAAATGTACATGTATGAATTAAATTCTTAATTGTCTTAGAATATAATCTTAAGTTTCTATGGGGATGCCGATGCTATTGCTAAGGCGTCTATCCCTAACCCGCTTCATCACGCTTTTGTAAAGAGAAAAGTTTCAATACCTACCTATGTTATTCTTGTTTCATCATCATCATCATCATGATCAACCCATTACCGGCTCACTACAGAGCACGGGTCTCCTCTCAGAGTGAGAAGGGTTTTGGCCATAGTCTACCACGCTGGCCAAGCGGATTGGCAGACTTCACACACCTTTGAGAACGTTATGGAGAACTCTCAGGCATGCAGGTTTCCTCACGATGTTTTCCTTCACCGTTAAAGCAAGTGATATTTAAATACTTAAAACGCACATAACTCCGAAAAGTTAGAGGTGCGTGCCCCGGGATCGAACCCACGACCTCCGATTAGCAGTCGGTCGTCCTAACCACTAGGCTATCACAGCTTTTTTATATTCTTGTTTAACAAGTATAAATCAAAAATTTAAAAAACCCCCGACATTCGCCATTTTGTGGCGGCGGCCATCTTGGATTTGCATAGTGCTATTCTATTAGTCAAGCCCTTTCATTTAATACCCATATTAAGGGAGTTGTGAAAAATATGTAATCCGCCATTTTGTAGCGGCGGCCATCTTAGATCGATTTTCATCAAACATAGCTAACAACACTCTCGACTAATTCACCTTTCAATCAAAAAAACAAAACCGCATTCAAATCGGTTCACCCGTTTGAGCGCCACAGGGAAACACACACACGCACACGCACACGCACACACACACACACACACACACACACACACACACACACACACACACACACACACACACACACACACACACACACACACACACACACACACACAGACGCCTCAACCTTATAACACCCCGTCGTTTTTGCGTCGGAGGTTAAAAATGCCAAAAAATATTTTCTGCCATCAACCAAATATTAGCCCCAAATCAGAACGTAGGTAGCATGTAGTAAAGCACCTTTAGGTAGCAAAACTATCAAATAAACGCTGCCGATGTATGTATAGTCGGGTTTTCGCGAACGATACTCAATAGCTAGTGTAAATCGATACGTTCCACCTTTGTGAAGACGTGAGATAGAATTATCACTCGCTTTAACGGCTTCACTTTATGTACTCTACGTGACCTCATATCGAAGGTCGTGTAATGTTATGTGTTCGAACCGTGTATGAACATTGTTATTAACTATAATATACAATATTTTCCCTTTTTTCCCCATGAAAATATTTCTTTATTCGACGCTGGAAAATGGCTGAATTAAGGACTGTACAATAGAAATTCTATACGTGACAGCTTATTGACGTATCGCTGTCGAGACGTATAACTGCAATACTACAAAAAGCCAACTGAAAAATTACAGTTTGGATGTAGGTGTCTTGAGAGTCACTGCAATAGACCTGTATCCACGTGGCAATTTTGCAGTCGGCTTAAAATTCATATACGCAGTCCATTATATAGTATAGATAAATATAAAATCCAATTGAAAAATTGCCCATGCCACCTACTTTTCATTGATGAGAACATATTTCACACGGACTACTGCTGAGGTGCGAAATACTCACCTACGAAAAATAAACATGAATACAGTTCTTTTAAATTTCTTTAAATCATAATACACTTGCATTTGTATTTTTTTTTTACAACTTTTAAAAGCATTTTGCGTCATGAAATATGTTCACATTGGCCTTCTCACTGTGTATAGGTTCGTAATCATGGGTAGGAACTTATTTTTCAAGGATACTTTTTGGCGGTCGACAGCATAACGATCGAAAAATTCGACGGAGTTACGAAATCGGTTGTGGCATTTTGTTCTAGCGAAGGTGGGTATAAAAGACAGTATTCCTTTTTTAAATCGGTTCATACCCCTATTTCAAACCCCTAGGCCCTGTTCGCTAGCGCCGGCTTGTACTCGTACCTGTCAAACGGTAATGCTCATGAATATGGATTTCTATCGCCCAGGGCTATCGTGAGCTGCAGTGCTACGTATTTCTGTTCATACTTATAGTGCTACTATCATAAACGTCGTGTACACGGCACTGTGCGCTTCAACATAAATGCGAAATTCCAATTAGAATATTTGAAATATTAGATAGAAAAAGACGTTACTTTGCAGAAATCTATGATACACAAAGAACAACAAACTTATTTTGCAATAAAATCGTTGTCCTCGATAGACGTCCACAGCTGGACATAGGTCTCTTGTAGGGAATCCCACACGCCGCGGTCTTGTGCCGCCTGTATCCAGCGATTCCCTGCGACTCTTTCTATGTCGTCAGTCCACCTAGTGGGGAGTCTGCCAACACTGCGTTTTCCGGTGCGAAGAATAAAATAAAAATATTGCAATAAAATGCGAAACCAGAAAAATCACCATTATGGTTTGTGTGGTGGTGGTTCGCATTGCTTGCTTACTTTTCTTATTTAGTAGTGGAATGGCAGGCAGTACGCAGTGCATTCCACGTAGGTATATCACACATATTTTTTGTTTGTCAGTTAATGGGTTTATAAGTTTGCCCATATGTATCGGATTCAATATTCGATGCTTAGGTATTGGAAAATGACATCAATCCAATTTTATTTTCGTGGTTTTAATTTTAAAGAAATCTTTTTTGCTCTATCTAACATGGGTAAATAAAAAAACAGTTTTTTTTGTACTAGGTAGTACAGTCTCAAATCCCATATATATCGATATAATATGCTGCCATTAGGGCAGCATATATCGAGACTATATTGAACGAATGAATATAGATATGATGATGAATACTATAGATTTAAAAAAAATTGGCATTCATTAAAATTGTCGGCCAGACTCATAACCGTACTCTTTTACTGGCAACGTTTACTGAAAATGGAAAAACAAATAATAAATAACAATAATTTTGACCCGGCCCGGATGTGGTAAACCAGGGTAACCAGATGTGTGACTTTATTGTACAACCCCTGACCGCGATGGACAGAAGGATGCGGAACCTTGTGGCAGCGTTTATGTCAACCCGCTGTTCATTTTTCATAAATATATCGCCATTGTGTATGGTACTTGAAATTATACGCATTAATCAAATGTGTCTTTTCTTGCGGCTTTTACATCGCTTTGTCTCTGCATTGGCAGCTAAAATAGCGCTGTAAAAGCGTCGTAGCATACCTACGTTGTAATTTCGTAGAGTAGTAGGACTTGTAGCTTTACGCTACGTGACTACGACGTCTACGACTACGCAATATCTACGACTACGCTACGCTAAAGCTGCGTACTAGAGGCAGCCACGGGTCGCGGTAGCGTTACACAATTCAGTTATCCGCTCACTAATAGTGATGCAGCTTCAGTCAGCCTCAAAAATCTTACATGATACAAATTTGGCTGGTTTTTCGTGGTTTTTCGAATATTTATTAAGAGGAATGAGTTTAATGTCATCTATACTAATATAAAGAAGTTTATCCTGACTGACTGACTGACTGACTGACTGATCATCTACGCACAGCCTAAACCACTGAAGCTACAAACTTGAAATTTTTACAGTAGCTTCCTTTTATGACGTAAGCGCACACTAAGAAAGGATTATTGCGAATTCCACCCCTAAGGGGGTTAAATAGTGGATGAAAGTTTGCACGAAAGTCCGTCATTTTTAGGGTTCCGTACTCAAAGTTAATGGTACGGAACCCTTCGTGCGCGAGTCCGACTCGCACTTGGCCGGTTTTCTTTCTAACATGTAAGGTTAAGCAGGTAAATTTTCGCTTAGGCAAGAGGGACATTCAGTTTATAGCTTGATGTAGTGGCTTAAACCGGCTAACCTACATCGTAAATTGTCGGACTGACCCGAAAAGTTACGAGCCTACCTGGCCGAATTTTTAATTGAGCCCAACTTTCAAATGCCTCGTTATTGATCGAACGATGAGTCTTTTTTCAGAGCTAACTGGGCCGTTGCCAATGCTGCCAAATATTGGCGATGATATATTATTATATCACATGCAGTAAAATAGTGCTATTGACTCGAATTGAATCCCACCACCAACACCACTACAGCCGTTTAACGTTCCAATATTTAGCTAGGTTTCTTCCCTTATAGGAGACAGGGATTTAGAGCTTAATCCCGCCACGCTGGTTAATATGGGGTGGCGGGTGGTATTGAGAGCCGAATGTGACTTAATCATATTAGAAAAAATACACACCGAATTGAGAACCTCCCCCTTTTTTGACGTCTGCTAAAAACTGCTTCCGACATCAAATAAACTTGCTCAAAGTTTCCGAAAACCATAATAAACATGAAGACCTTTTACGACATCTCCGAAGGCAATATTACCAACCGTTACGATTTTACTACCCACTGCGACATCAAGTAAATGAACAGTTCATCAACCGTAAAACTCTAATCATTAATAAAACGTCTATCGGTTAGATTTCCGAGTAGAATCATAATCGTTTGACTAAGTTTGTTTTATTGTTGACTAATCGACATTATCGGGATTATACAATCAAATAAAAAACTCTTCTACAAAGGCAGTAACTGGCTACTAGCGATCGTTCGTGGTGGTATACCATGAGAATTTCGAAAAATCCGGCCTTGTTCCTTGTCTACATTATAAAAATGGAACCTTTGTGTGTTTCAGCTTCCTAAATTTATCTGTACCTACTGTAAAAATTTTCTGTACTGACAATCCTTTATGTTCTTTGCCAGTAGTCATGTCGGCTCGAGTCATGTCGGCTCGAGTCATGTCGGCTCGGATCACTGCAAAAATCATCAGCACTCCCGATTTGTATTTTTTCGATGCACTCGATGCAGCCGAACCTCACTGCCGACGTCAAACGCATTATTATAATAAAAAAATGCTTTGCATGTCTTTTTCTAGTATACGATTATGATTTTATAAATTCAACCTATAACAAGTATAAAGTTCGTAAACTAAAACACGACTACGCTTAATAATAATTTAATAATAATTGAGAGTGCAAAAGCGCGGGGCAAGCAGCTAGTGGCGCTATCTGTTATGTGATTACCGAAACTAATTAAGTAAACTAAAAGGCTGCGCAAAGGTCACTTCTCGATTTTTTCGTAAATAAAATGTAGCCTATGTCACCCGGGCCATTACAAGGAATCAATAGACACATCATTCATCAAAATCGGTCTAGTAGTTTAGGCGCTACGGTGGTACACACAGAATCTCATACTAAAATCGGCCACATACATACATATGTACATGTATGTATGTATGTATGTATGTATATACATACATACATAGGTACATAGACTGCTAAAATCATAACCCTTTCTTTTGGCTTTGCCGTAGTCGGGTAAAAACAGTACGATGATCGCAAGATAGCAAGGGAGAGGGAACATTTATAAGAAAATTACTATCGTACCTACTTTCCTCTAGTCCATAAAGCTTAAGCCCTAATTTATCATGTAAAAGCAATTTTATAAGTACGTGTTGGAGTAATGAGGCGCACAACTGACGAACGAGATAAATGAAACGGAATCCCTGCCGAGAACAGCTTTGTCGATCTTGTAAACAAGAATTTTCCAATGAAAAAATGGTGAATAAAGAGGCCTTAGTAATTTGTATATGGGAGGTGGGTAGCATACAAAAAATATAACGAGCAATTTCTGACAAAGGATGTAACACTATATTACGAGTATCTATACATATTCAGAGTAGGTAGGTTTATTTTAATGGTAGGAACATAAATACAATAAGTATATTACAAAAGATAAATTTTATAATTATATAATTGATTAAAATATTCTAGTATTATAAAGGTAAGCTTTCACTCATGAATAGGCATATAAGGATTTTTCTTAGTTCAATCAGTAATGCAAAGCACGAAAGCAAGTTTCAACAAGTAAGAAACATTGTAGGTATTAATGTAACTCTCTAGTCTCTATGGTTGTCGTCCCGATGAATTCACTTTTGTATACAGATGTGTTGGACGGAAATGCGTTGTTTATGCCAAGGACTGCCAGCTACTTGCTTGATTACATCTGCAACCAGTGAGGGTCTGTAACGCAGCAACTGTATCTGCTGGCGCGAGGTTTCTCTATCAACGCTTCACGTCTACCAGACGTCCTAGCAAAAAAAAATTCACCGTTGAAGCAATTTTCCTCCATTCTGCGTTGAAAATATTCCGTGGCAAATTCATAAGCCACAATGACGTTTAATCTATTAGCAGGTGTCCGTATTCCGCCGTGGTAATTTCCGCAAAATCGCTAAAAACCGCTGATTACATCTCCCGCTACCGACTGGAAGGAAAACCGCTGATCAACTGATAGCAATCGTGACAATCGACGTGAATCTCTCAGTGCTCAGATGCCTATTGATATATTTTTATCTTTTCATAAAGTGGACGTTTTAGCTCTCCGAAATAAGTGCTTGTTTCGGCAAAAATTTTGGGATTGTGTGGAGAAATAACTGCATTCTTTCTTCATGCTCACAGACGTGATTTTAATGTTTACGCAGTGGTGAGCGCTGCGGTCTAAGTGTAAATAAGCTCTGGGTTCGATTCCTGGCACAGTTGATTCCCGACAATGGCTTTTGGCTTGACTTGGCAAATGGCAAATTGGCTTGACTTATCACTATGTCCATTACATAGATTAAATGAAAGTTAATCGTTGCCGGAAGTACCTACTATAATCGCCAACAATCCTCTGCAGGCGAAATTCAAGAAGAATAAGACGTGTAAACAGTAAATACGATGTCATTAGGGACGCTCGGCACGAATTTGCATTGAGATTAACGACTGCTGTTACGGCGTATTTTGTACTGCAACTATATGTGGCTTTCCTTGTAAAATGTACGGAATTATAGTCCTTAAGAAGTGCGAGGTAGAGACTAAAATTCTACATGCAAAATATTATACTACTTATGCGGCCTCATGTATATGCACTTAAAATTTACGCAGATACAAATATGTATAAGGAAAATACAACAAAGCCGTTTTGGGATTCCATGCCTACATGATACCTATTTGTGGCACAGAAATGTACGCTTTGTTTATTGTAGGAATAAAGGTAATTTATGCATAACACTTAGAAGAGCTTGAATAAAACGATTTTGCCACGAACAATTTAGACAAGTTTACCTCTAGGGTTGAACTGATATTTAACGTTTGATATTTTTATATTGAAAATCTCTCAAATTGTTATGAACGTTCCACAAACTCAAACTACTTATATAATTAACACACAACCCTCCTATCGTCGGGTAGGAAGTAAGGTGTCTAGAAACTTTAAAAAAGAAAATTCATAGCTACTTAATACGTGACTATTATATTACATAGTAAAAGAACCGAAACAAAGCTGAAAACATGCAAAATTATCCAAACACAAATATTATAATACTTGCCTAAAAGTATCAACACGTATCAAGCTATACTTGCATCATATTGAGCATCTTTTAATCGCACATTTACTTTTATAATTATTTGAACGCCATTCCGTCCAAGCAGCCATTACATTTGGCACGAAACGGTCTTTAACTTGGCACTGGCAGGAAAGGCACGTTGCAAAAATAATAACACCATTAACTAACACCTAAAGTGTACTGAGTACTGGCACATACCGTGAACGAAATTCCAACTAAATGAAAAAATATTTTGACTACGTAATTTCTTTAATATACTTAGTAATAACCCTTCTTACTGGAGAAATTGAACGTGTAGTAAGTAATACTTGAAAGTCCTTTCTTACTTTATATTAAGCTTCGAAATGTTACTAAATCTGAAAATTGTAGTTATGTATTTACGTGCTAGACTAGTTTTTAATTAACAAACTTAAAAAAAGGAGGTTATCAAATCGACAGTATGTATGTAATATTATTGGAACTGCAAATTATTCAGGCTTCCAAACAAAATATGTACAAAACATAGATGTTATGTATGCATGTGTTTGTCCGCGGATTTCTCCGAAATTCTTGATTGGATTGTGACCATTCTTTTTTATTGCCTTACATTTACTTCAACTTAAGGAATAGTGTAAATTTTATCAAAATCGGTTAGGTAGTTTCCAAGATATGGACTGTTAAGTGCGTGGTGAAGTCGGTTTTATACTTTCAAACTTTTAGATTATCACTTGTTTTACTTTCTAAAGTTGACAGTAAAACTTATGCGCAACTATAAAACAATTATAGGTATTCCTTTCATTTAAACAAACAATATAATTGTGCTTTTTCAGTTTAACACGATCTCTAAACTAAATTTACAGATTTTAAAAAATGTTGAGTACACCTACTTTTAAGAACGTTATCTGCGAAAAAGGGTAGCATTACATTTAGGTCTGTCAATTTCGTTTACGAGATTGCATGCAACCGAATTAGCCTAAAAACCTCTTCCATTCCATCATGGGTAATGAACCTGCGACCTGCTCGGAAACTGCATTTCCAACGATGTGCCACTCCATGGCAAAAACGTCGTGAAAGCTATACGTATATGTTAGGTATCTCTCACACCATAGGGCGTCTGGCACTGGTCCAATTTGTCTAATGCCTAGCTACGCTCCATTTACTATTCCGACTCAAGAATGTACGTAATGCTACCGGCTGTTGTGAATGGTACCGCAGACGTCGTTCGCTTAAATACTATGTGCTTTGTATTTAAATTATTATTAACTGCTTACCTACATTTTATTAGGTACGTAACATGCCATCCGCACACATAATGTATCGTTCTCGTATGAAAACTGTTGTTTCAGTAAATAGAGGTATTTTTATCAGTAAATTCCTTTGGTTTTGATCGCTAACTTTTCTTCATATTGATCATGATAGAAGAGGCATGACCGTTTTTAACCCCCGACGCAAAAACGACGGGGTGTTATAAGTTTGACGTGTCTGTGTGTGTGTGTGTGTGTGTGTGTGTGTGTGTGTGTCTGTCTGTCCCCCTGTGGCGCTCAAACGGGTGGACCGATTTGAATGCGGTTTTTTTTGTTCGAAAGGTGATTTAGTCGAGAGTGTTGTTAGCTATGTTTGATGAAAATCGGTCCAAGATGGCCGCCGCTACAAAATGGCGGATTACATATTTTTTCACAACTCCCTTAATATGGGTATCAAATGAAAGGGCTTGACTAGCAGAATAGCACTATTGCAAATCCAAGATGGCCGCCGCCATAAAATGGCGTATGTCGGGGGTTTTTTAAATTTTCAATTTACACTTGTGAATACTCACATTATTATGCCTCAATTCTAGGGCATTTCCTGTAGATTACTTTACTCTACTCTAAGCTTGGCCAGTGTCTGAAGATGAGAGCCTTTGAATATAATGTGCTACCATTGAAAATTTATGGTTCGGAAACACGGTCTAACTAACTATAGGCCTCATAAAAAGTCTGAGGGTCCCTTAGCGGGTGATTGATAGAGCTATATTCGGAGTATCCCTGCAGGATCATATTTGAAATGATTAAACCCGTAGGAAAACCAGAGTTATCCACATAGCTGACCGAGTCGAAACTGAAGTGGCAATGGATAGAACACGAAGAAAAAAACAGTAGACGTTGGGGTCCTCACGTGCTCGAATGGCGTCGCTGGCAACTGCTGGATATAAACGGCACAGGATCGTGTTCAGATCGATCTTGATGCAGACGAAGCTTCAGCTATTCAGGCCTGATCCAATTCAGAGAGGAATTTTTTATTTTTTATTTACCCGACTGGGTATATGTGTTTCACCTGTGTGTATGTATGTCCATTCCTATGTCCGCTTGTAACTAATCAACGGCTCAACGGATTTTGATAAATGATACGTCATTAGATTTGTCTCAATGACGCGAGTGTTATAGGGTACCTAAATTTAAAAAAAAATCAAAATGGCGGACTTTATGCGCTTTAATGTGCGAGCTGAAAAAAAAATTTTTCTTCAAGACCCTCGAGTGGGGTATCAAAATAAAGGGATTCAAAAGGCAAATACGAAAATGTATAAATTTATATATTTGGAAACAATTTGGAGTGATAAATCGTAGAAAATGACCGTTTCCTATGTCAGTTCGTAACTACTTAACGGCTCAACCTATTTTGATAAATTATACGTCATTAGATTTGTCTTGACGGCGCAAATTTTACTGGGTACATAAAATTCATAAAAAATCAAAATGGCGAATGTTATGCACTTTAATGTGCGGGCTGAAAAAAATTTTTTTCTTCAAGACCCTCGAGTGGGGTATCTAAATAAAGGGCTTTAAAAGGCGAGTACGAAAATGTATACAATCTATATGTTTTAAATCAATTTGGAGTGACAAATCATGAAAAACAAAATAAATAACAACTACACTGTAAGTGGTACGGTGGTAGTTTATTAATTTTTTAGTTCGTTTTTTAGCATAGCAGTCGGGTTTTTTTAATTTTTAAATTATAGCTTGTTTTCCATACAATATACGAGTAATATTCTATATCCCAACCGGGTATCGAATCCATGATTTGTTTCCAAGCTATTGCGCCAGGTTGGTCCTCCAGCCCCGCCTGAGCCCATTAATTCTTCAGGCCTACTGCCTACATAAACAATGCATGGTTTACACAGCCCTGTACCAATTCTGTTAATGCGTAACACTAATACAATAATATTATTCCATTATTTGCACTGAGCATTACGTCTTACACCAATGTTAGGGAATATATTTTGTACAAATAGTTATGCCTATTTGCGCCCATAATGTACATGTGTACACGTTTTAAGCGCAGGCCACATTGGGAGCGAAGCGAAACGAAACGAAGTACGTTTCGTTAATTCAAGACCGGCTGGACCGATTTTCATGATTTTTGATTTGTTGTATTTTGTTTCCATCCCGAATAACAGAATAACTATTAAAAACATTAGAAAATTGACGAAAAAATAAAATAAAAGAAAAAAACATTTACTACACCTGCTCGGAAAGCACTTTCTGATTTGTCTCATAACGAAAGTCAAAGTACGTCATTATTGTCAAACAAATATGCGGGCTGTAAAGATGTATGGGATTTCATTGTTAACGCGCTAGAGCGGGTTGAAAAGTTGTATGAAATTCCATTACTAACGTGGTTTTTTTTTTTTTTTTGATAAAATCGGATCAGTACATGAAAAAAAATCTATTTCGACAAACACGACATAAAAAGCATCTAATAAATAACTAACCGCCACGCCGCCACGGTAGGTGGCGCTGATGTCGGTATGTCACCGTGCAGGATGACGTCCTGTCTTCCTGGACGTAATTTTTTTTTTTTTTATTTGAAATTCATTCTTGTTTTGTAAAAGAAAAGATGTAAACCGTGTAGAGTCTGATGATGTGTTGGTGAACCGTGAAATAACAATCTTCCAGTAAAACCGGCATTATTTTTATATTTTCCTGGAACGGAACCTCATTAGGTACTATTCAGAAATTTAATTAAAAGTATACTTGTTCCTTTTTTTTCATTCTTAATTGCGCTATCAAATTACTAATACATAAGGTTTCTAAATACCGTTTCTTAGAAACCATATTATTATTTGATCAATGAACGTTCGTGTTCTGGTAAAACGGGCAAAAGTTTTCAAATAAAAAACTTTTCGCAGTTATTTCGTGTTTCGCTAGTTCTCTTCCGTTTGTTGAAAAAGTGGCAAATATAAATAATACGTTTAGGTCACAAATCTTTACTTGTGATAGAAAGTAATAATAAGATCAAAGTTGATGTTGAGTACTTAAAAAATGTTGCCAGGTCTACTTAAGTTGACGTCTAAAATACGTTTTATTTTTCTAAAAGAAGTCTAGAATTTCTTTTTCTTTTCTTTATAAATCATGTTTATGTTTATGTTTTAAATCTATTAGTTACATTGACGTTGTAATGTGTTGACCAAAACAACAACAAAATTCAATTACATACTGTATAATAATATGAAAAAGGTGTATAAAATTATCAATTTAGGCTCGAAAGAAAGTCCCTGTTACGTTTTTATGATAAACGAAATGAAAAGAGTTTTGCTTTGCCCATATACTCGTATGTTGAAACCACGCTTTGTAAATCCTATCTCCGATAATAGAAAAATGGGATTTGCAAAACATTTGTTTCATGTTTTTGTCATCCACGTAACAGCTGATCCATCATAGATTTTATTTCATAGATCCAATATTTAAATTTTTCTATTGATAGTATTAACCTTTAAGTACCGACGTGTGGTCTGACAGACACCTCGAGAGGTCGAAATGTCTGATTACCTATGTTAGCGAAAAACTATCCTACTGTGCTTCTCTCTACCCCTCGGAAAGTCGCCCAGCAGCGTTCCTGCAGAGTGGCAGCGTCGACGCGTACGATTTCGGTAAGTTTTGATTTTTATAAGATCACGAGTGGTCTGTCAGACCACTCGTCGGTACTTATGTAACTTTTTTTGGATGCGATTTTTTTCAGATTATATTGTTTTCTCTTTTATTTTCAGTCAGTTATAACAATGGATTAGCCAGGTTCTTCAGACATGAAACGGGTAGCCATAAATAAAAATAAAAGTGTTCCTGTAGGTGAGAAAAGATATCAAACACTGCTTCAATATAAAGACCACCAAGAACATTTAGTGGAATAGCTAAATGAGAGTTCAGAGTCCGAATCTAAGGATATCTACCCAAATTTTACTGCTGGAGAGTGACCATAATTCAGCACCTGAACAGACTGTGATACTTGTATGAAACACGTGTGCCTACAATGCAGTAAGCCTATGCAAAGACTGTTTGTAAACTTTGATAGTTCCTGCAATTTGATACCCTGTGATTTTTTGAGAAAACGGTTGGTTATTAAGGTTTTTTATTTTTTTATTATTTATGTAGCTATTAATCTTTAAGAAAAAATTGTGTTTAAGAAAAAATAGTAGTATTACTGATACATATGAATTATTAAGATAAAAGTTAATTTTTTCAATCGAAGAATCTATGAATGCTATATTAATGCTTATAATCAGTAATAAATGTGAAAACTTCTACATTTTGTTTTACTTATACAATAAGTAGATATTTAACAATACATAGAAAAATTTTTTTTAGAAGAATAATAAGAAACACAAAAGTTTTCGATTGGAAAACTATGGTGGTCTGGCAGACCTCACGTCGGTACTTATGTGACTAAAATAGTACGTCGGTACTTAAAGGTTAACTTTATCATGTGATTACCTGGATCCCCGAGTGCCAGATTTTTTTGAACCTGTAAACCTGCAACTTCGGATCCTTCATACAAATGAACTGATTTAACTACCTGCTGCAACTGATAAAGCCAACGCCAAGGCAATAAATCGAGCGGGACAAGGACATTCTTAGACGTAATACTGCTTGGCGTACACAGGTGCACATTGCAGGTGACAATAAATTGGAGAAGAGAAGTGAGAGATCTATTGGTTGAGGCAGCACATTATTTCGTCCATAGTGGTCCCTGTTGGGTAAAGCAAAGTCACGCAAAGCTGCTGCGCTTAGTGGGCACCCTGCAATTTAAATTCAAAATCAGAAGCCTCGTCTTCGAAAAGAGTCTATCAAGCACTTTGGGATTGACAATTTTAAATTTTGTGCCGAAGTTATATGAATTAACTTTCATTGTGCATGAAAAATCGTTTGTCTCCGCCACCAGATCCACACTATATCCTGCACTCCGATAGATTGCCAGCATTTGTCACTTGAAGTGATACTGCCTAGCCAAAGATTGTTAGACAAGCTAATATCCTTTGTTTTTTATTGACCTATCTCAAAGTGTTGCAAAGCTACAATGAGTGTGCGCGAGGCACATAGCTCAAAAGTCCGGTGGATGTTGAGAGTCCCATTGTGCTAGAATGGCGATCTGGTACCGGAAAGTGCATTTTTGGTAGACCCTAACCGAACTAGTTGTAAAGATGAAATCAAACAAGTTGCAAGGAGCTCAAGTGCACAAGCGGCACATAAATCGAGTGACTCAAAAAAGATCTATGACAAACAGTAGTGGTTCATTTTAACATTTAAACTATCGTGAGTGATATTCATTTTACGGAAAGTCTGCTTTGTGCCGCGCCGCGTGAACATGCTCATGACAGGGCCCCGGACGGGTTCGAAACTAGTCGGGCATACTCCGACAAAAATACACGTGAGTTAAAGCCGTTGATTTAGTTCCGCAGAGAGGTTGTCCATTTGTTGAGACGACTATGATATTTAGTACAATAAGCTGTAGCTCTAATTGACGAGTTCAACCACAAAACAACACAAACAACCAACCACAAACAACCGCCGAGTTTCTTGCAGGTTCTTCTCGGCTGGAACTGCATTCCGAACCTGTGGTAGATTCAGTTGACGATTCAAAAGTACTTGTAAAAGTTTATTTGAATAAAAAACTTTTATATTCTATTCTATTGGCGTCTACAATGAAAAGTATTTACACAGTCCCATAGAGATTAAGTCCGATATGAGGGCCATAGAGCTAACGAACTTGCAAAACAAATCGAAATAAAACGAAAACATAAAAAAGTTGAAAACTACTAGATAGACCAAAAGAACACCAAAAGCAAAGATACGAGATAACATTATGATTCATATTAAATGTAGCTAAAATTTAACTCTTTATTTCCAAATGTTCCCATTTTAGAAATTATACAGCGTCGAGCTCGACGTACGTAAAATTTGATTTCTTGATAAAACATAATACGAGCAAACACAAAGGGGTCTCGATTACAACCAAAAAGGTAAAACAAAAGCGGTATCCGTATGAAGAATCGCACCGGTTAATTGCATCATGCTGATATGGAACGTTGTGAAATCAAGAAAATGTAGAAAATGCTCGAAATATATTCGTTTGTTAGTGCTTTCATAACTCTCTTGCAAAATTTAAACGATGAAGGACTTTTGAAACGAACAAAAAGTAAGATAATAATAATAAAAAAAATTAAGTAACAAATGTAATGGATGAAAATATAATGTTACTTGCAACCGTAGCAAAACATAAAACATACGGATTAATTATTAACAAAAATGTAGCTGAGCATAAAACATACAGGTTATTAATAAAAGGATAGCGTAAGTTAATTGCATCACGCTTATATGACACGCTTATGAAATCAAGAAAATGTGGAAATGCTATTTTTTGAAATTTCTGTTAGGGTCGCCTCGCATTTTACTTATTATGGATTTGTCCTACCCACATGCCATATAGCTACAAAACGTAACTTCTTAATCTTCTCAAAAGACGTAATCTGTATTTGTCTGCGTATTCGCATATAACGTCTTGATTTCTTATTTATTTATTTACTAAGAATACTTTATTACTCATACAGAGAAGTTCTTAGTGGTTCATAGTTCTTCTTAGTGGTTTTTAATACGGCTTTTACAGTCATTTAGAAAATTTTACGAGAAAGAATAAAACAATCATATTTAGATTATAGGATAAATCGACTGGTCGCTACTCTACCGGTGTAAGAAGCCGGATGTAGTCAAATAACTAGCAACTAACTAGTTGTTCTAATATTACACTAAATCGTTGTTGCAAAATGTTAAAATTAACAACCACTTTTGCATTTTACCTGTACGTCTATAAAAGCATGGAAACTCAAGGTACACTCATTGCGCGATTCCCGGAGAAATGCGGATACAAATCCCGCCCGTTCTATAATTAAAAAAGTTTTTATAAAACTTCTAAGAACAGCTTTTTTATTAGACACCTATACACTTAAAGTTGCAGACCATCATCTAGATGGTCTGCAACTTTACCTAGATCTTAAGTACGTGCGAAGAACCACTATCGAGAAGATTAATCGTTTCCAAACAGACATATTTGCCTAACTTCCGCATAATTATTTATTACACAATAGCAAAATATTTTTTTGTCCTTAAACAGTCTTTAAGTAATGACGCCAAACTTTTCAATAAGTCACAAGGGCTCTGTCCTAAGTCTATGTAACAGGTGGCCTCCGTACACTCGGTCCATGCGGTGGAGTTATTGAATTAGTGCCGGCGCCCACTGCATTGCAGTCTTTTCGCTCATAGCAAGGCGGGAATTGAACAAATTCTATATTTGCCTTCTGGGGACATGTTTTTTTTAAATTTGAATTCGTGATTTTATATCTGAGTTCATCTTTAAAAGTGAATGTCGACTTTTATGTAACGTACGAATTATGCTGTTTTTTGTTATTACTTATATATAAAACATGTTCACTATCTTATTTATTATGAAAGGTATTATTTGACTAAGGTGGCTAATTTATTTATTTATGCCTATAATACGGCTATACTCACTTCATCAATCAGATCACTTATAGATAGTATAGGTTAAAGAGATCCGGTGATATAAGACCTCCTCGAAAAACACCATATACTTAACCTGTTATCTTTAAACCGGTCGCCCCATTTGAAAGTTTAGATTTGGTACTAACTAGTATTGAACGGCCACGGATTACATAGTATAGTCTAAGATTCAATAATTAGCCCAGTGTCGATAATTTTTGAAACCAAAGAAAATCACAGTAGGATATAACCCATTGGAAAAGGAGGAGAATATTATAAAAATAAAAGGAAAAATAATTTACGGGCGATCTGAGCTCGGGAAAAAAAGGAGAAAAACTAAATATTTCAAATCAAATAAATTACAGTGTATTTGGGACATAAAAAGGTAAGTTTTCACCAAATTCCGTGAAAAAAATAATTATTGTAAAAGATAAAAATAAAAAACCAAAAACTTGGTTTTTTGAACTTTTCACATAAATTTTGAGGTTATGTGAAAAAAGTGTAAATACAAAAGTTGTAGATCTTTTTATTACCTACAACTTTGCCATTTTATTTTTTCCATAGGACTTGTAGTTTTGCCGGAAATCGATATAAACCGTTTTTTACCCTTAAAACTGCCCCCTTTTTTTCCCGAGCTCAGATCGCCCGTAAATTATTTTCCCTTTTATTTTATAATATTCTTCTCCTTTTCCAATGGGTTTCATCCTACTGTGATTTTCTTTCACTTTTTATTATTTTTAAAGGGATCTACCCTGGTCTAAATCTAAATACATAAAAGGAAAAGGTGATTGACTGACTTACTGACTGACGTCGACATCCACTGTGACGTAGATATCCGCTAAGAAAGGATTTTTGAAAATTCAACCCATAAGGGGTTTAAACAGCGGTTGAAAACTTGTATGAGATATATGTATATGAATCCACGCGGATGAAGTCGCGAGCAACAGCTCCTTATGGATAAAAATAAACATTTCAAACCGGTTACGACAGCAGCGATAATACATAATACGCCGTGCGACTGTCAGTGCGATATAGCGGGCGTCGAATGATAAAATTATTAATGAATGGAGACAAGTGACAAAAATATTATTCCTGCCACGTTGGTCAAATATTCATTTTTGCAATTAAGTTTCATTACAGTTTCATGATCGTGTATCTATCTTTTAAACTATACAGAGTGAAATTTAAAATACCAAGAGCCTTCCACAGAACTTTTTAATTATTTTTTTTAATATAAAAAAAAGAATGAAAGAACAAGAACAAGAATAAAAATATTTCAATTGGCTGTACTAAAAAGCCATAAACTCTTAGCGGTTTGATTAAAAAAAATAGAAAGTAGATAGAAACATTACATAAAATATCCACAAAGTAATAAGTTCAAACAATGAATCAAAAAGTTAAATAAATATTTTGGTGAATGTATTATGTAAAAAGTCGTTGAACAAATGTACCTGCCATATTATAGAACTTACCTGGTAAACGGTTGTTGACAAACTACAAATCATTCTGTATTACAAAATTCAACATATTTAACCTAAATTTAACTATGAGTATGTCTAAAAAACTAAATTATGACTTCTCTTCTTGTGACGCACGAATTCAGTTCTGACTTCTGACACCAGATTTTTCATACGCAATTCAAATCTTTAAACTGATAACTTATCACATTCATACAGATTAAAGAAAACATCGTCTTTGTCACAGTTAAATCCATAGATAATACACTACTACCTGCTATAGATGCGAAACGTTGAGATGTATTTAAAAGTTTTTCCTCCACCGTCTAAAGATGGCGTTAGTATTGAAACCACATTTAGATACCAAATAGACCGATAGATGGCGCTTTTCGTACATGTCGACCTTGGGGGCTCGGCTTATAAATAATTAATATTCAGGGTAAATAAATAATCCGTTTTAAAATTCAGATCGATTTTCCTTTAAATATATTTTGGAAAATAGCTCTAAATTTTAAAACGGATTATTTATTTGTTTTTTAATTGAAAATAGTAAAAATGAAACACAAAGTATTTATTTTGTTTTATATTTTGTATGAATGTTATAATACATATTAAGCATGTTCTTTTATTAAATCATTTTTTTTAACATTGTAATTTTACCTTTTAATATTTTGTTTACCCCCATACACCAACTGTGAAGTAAGTATTAGTTTAATAGTCAATGAAATAATGAATAGTTTAAGTTTAGAAAAATGCGCTTTACATTTGGACAAGATATCAAAATTACAATATATTGTTATATCCTTGAGTTGTTAAACTTAACACACTCTTCCAAGATTCAAACTTTTCCTTGTGGGGATACTCCCATTTAGGAAATCTATGCAAAGTACCTGGAAAAATGAAGAATTGGTCACAATCTTGGATGATATGGATATCATTGGATTTTTACGTACCTACATAATATAGTATAAACTTTATACAAACAAACTTACCATCAACAGTACACCCAAAATAAAATTCCGTTCCAATAGTTCCGAAGTTCCGATTTTTTAGCCATTTTGTCCAGAAACCGAAAATAGATGCCAGGTATGTCGTATATATCAGGAAACAGAAATCAATTTGCAAAGTCGGGTAAAATCGTTTGGAGAAGAAATCACAGAGTCCATTAACAGTCCAAGTTGTCGTTATAAACAAAAACCACTATTAATAAAACAAAGAAAATGAGAAAACTAAGAAATAATGCACTGCAAATAACCGTTGAAAAGTTTGTAAAACTTCAGTTTTTGACACTTGATTTAATTGAACTTTGACAAGTGGCGGATTAGATAAGCATCAGGCGAACATCCTGCCATCTAGTTTCACATTTAAACAATTTCTTGAAAGTTGTACCACCCCGGACGCTAGAGGTCACTCGTTTATTTAAAAATTTTCGACTTCGAATTTGTATGACAGTTTCATCCCCATGGTTAAATCTTTCAATCTTTTAGAAACAGCAATCATCCAAAATTTTAAATTAGCAAATCTTTGATCCACCTGTTCAATTAATTAACAAACGCTGTGTTATACAAAAATTATTATAATTGCAACTCAGTTGGGCATTGATCAATCATTGTTTGGATCAAATCAATGGAAATTGTTCAGAAACCGTCGATACGTTTTACGAAAAATGCGATTTTTTTATGATTTTCATGTGTGTATTTTTTTTTCATCAATAGTGTTTGATATTTTATGTGTATAGTGTTTTATGTTTGATACTCAATATATTTAAAATCAACTTTAATAATTCAGTCACCTTATTAAAGTGCTTTCAATAGCGCTCATAAATTTAACATTTGTCACAATGACACCCAGTTTAGCTTTGGCATCGGACAGTGCACTTAGTCACCCTTATTATCAATTCAAATGCATTTCAAATCAATAAAGCTAATTTAATTTTAAATAAGTAACATCACATTAAAAACTAATTTGTTTTTAAAGGCCATTACACGACGTATAATAGCTGGCACTATGGCAATTCAAAAGTACCCCTTCTGACCTTATTTAGGGGGTAATAACCCCATTCTTGCACCGCAAAGGCGACAGATGCGAGAATTAAAAACACTGCCCCTTCCTATTTATTTACATCACGACATTCGTCTATTAATACCGAACTGGGCTTTTAATCCGCTAATGTTCCTATTTTAGTCAAAAGTCAATGTTATATTTGTATACAAAAGTAGACCTTAATTGATTACCTAATAACGTTTAAAATTCTGTCACAATACGCTAAGTAAAAATATATTTCAACTGAGTAAGTAATGAAAAATGTTCTTTATTTTCAAGGTGATTAGGCTCAATTTACTTCATATACGAGCTCAATTTTTTAACACTAGTAATTACGAGGGAGTGCAGGCAATAACGGTCCAGTGTAGGCGTACTGGTGTTTTTTGGATTTATGCCTTTGAATCGTATGAATATTCATCTCGCATCGAGATAGTTTAGAATAAAAAGAATAAGTATTTGATTAAATTTAATACATAAACTTTGAATGATACATCGCTATATTTCTTTTGTTGAACTGCAATAAGTATTATTTATGATTGATAACATTATAGTAAATAATTTCTATGAATTCAGGTGAGAGACATTAGTTTAAAATTTATTTAAGTCATTATCGAATACTTTGATTGGATAAACTATAGTTAGTTTTGAGCTTACCACTCTTACCAGTCAAGAAGGTTATATTCAAAACTAAGCATCATTTATTTCAAGCTTTAGTAGTGTAAAGAATTTTCTTTCAGAATGAAAGATTTCAGATAAGTTCTCTACAAATACCTTTTTAAGAAAATGTAGAATGAATGAATGAATGAATGAATTCACAAATATGCGGGTACAACAAGATCATATATACGGATAATCGAGCCTAGTACATTTTACTAGGACTGGTGTGTGAATATTTTGTTCTTAAATAATAATAAAAAATATGATCTTAGTTTTCAATATAAAATTGCAAAATTGCAAGATGAAAACGTATATTCTTAATAAATTATAACATAATTATAATGTGTGGTAAGAATAGATAAAATACCGTCTCACTGACAAATAAATATAATAAATTAATTTTAATTTGGACTAAACAAAAGTAAGCTTATATGAAAGCGTATATTCGGAATTAAAAGAATAATTATCGGAATCTATCAGCGCTAGAAAGGCATGGGCTTAATGCCAGGTGAAAAAAAGTCAATTTTCAGCTGGACCATAAGTCTAATAAATTGGCCTACATTCCATAAATGGGGAGGGCTTAGTGAAAAAATTGGCAGCTATTTACTCTTATAACGAACGTACAAATGTAGTGATTATTATTTTTTTCTATTAAGTACGTTGGTGTATATTCTAGCCTTTAGGGTCTTTATATCTTGTGCGATACCATTTTTAACCCCCGACGCAAAAACGACGGGGTGTTATAAGTTTGACGTGTCTGTGTGTGTGTGTGTGTGTGTGTGTGTGTGTGTGTGTGTGTGTGTGTGTGTGTGTGTGTGTCTGTGTCTGTCTGTTCCCCTGTAGCGCTCATTGTACTATTTGTTCATATTCATTGGATCGGAGATCTGTGAATTATTCCCAGACTCAATGACGTTAAAAATCTGATTATAGTTTAACAAGTATTTTCTTTAAATTTTGTATCAAACGAATTGAAATGTTAAAACGCAACAGTGAGATACAATCTTTAAAATGCAGAATTGTTCTTGAATTTTTATAATAATGTTGTCTATTCACTGTGGTATATATTGATCGAAACATAATCTCGATTAACGAATAACGTGGCTTTAGATTCTTAAACCCTAAGCGGAATCACAATATGTTGACCACTTACAAAATATAGAGCAGGCACTTTACCGTTTGTTGTCATTAGATCGTTAAACAACTATGTTAGAAATTGCTCTTAAGAAACATCTTTTAAATATACTACTATGCAGCTTGCATAGTCATAGACCAGAAATTTATGTAAAATATGGAATGAAAGTAAAAAACTATATCTACTTACATAAAACTCAGCTATTCTTTGATCTAACGTCCGCCAAAGCTCTAATTCGCTAGGGAGCATCTTTCAATTCCACGACGTAATGTCTCCTTTGCTTGTTTCAGGTACTAATGCTGGCCCTCATTTCCAAAGGATTGAAGCTGAGAAAAGTTTTAAATTATTCATAAAACCCTCTAAAAAAGAATAAAACAACACTCAACTTTCCACGAAATCTGAAAAGGAGTTCTGAGTAAAGAATAAACGTAATTAGACGATGCGTTTAAAATTTTAACTGGAAGGTTCTATCTTTGGAAGGCACGTTCCGTTCTTTTCTTTTTTTTTTCAACTTATAAAACTCTTTTTTTTACACTGCAAAGTTTATGGCTATCTTAGTTGCCAGTTCGTTTATGTTTACTCTTTTGCTTTAATTTTTCGTCTGGCAATTTTTTGTCGCTAACGATCGCGAATTCAGAATTGCAAATGCCGTTAATTGCCCGATGGAAGTTAGCTTCCACACTTAGAGCGACTGATTGTTGAAATATTTAACGTTCTAACAGGAGGCGAATATTTTAACGTAATGGCTTTGACTTTAGATAATCATACTCTTGACGCCTACGCTGAATTTGTACACGTTTTAAAAATATTCAGGGACAGCCCACTCCTTCCCTTCAGTACTTGAATATTTTATGTACATTTTAAAATAGAGTGTACATTATACAGAGTAGTAGAGTCGGTATAGCATAGCCAACGTACAGTAGAAAACAACGTACACCCCGACGTGTCCATTTGGGAAATCTTACGTCTGTGAGTTATGCTACATGGATCCCAACTGATATAACATGCGTATCATATGAGAATATAAATGAGATTACATTTTGTTGTGAACATTTCTTTTGACCGTTGTTAGTCGCTATTTCTTTTTCTTTTCATGTGCTTAGGAACTATAACACAAGTATAAATTAAAAATTTAAAAACCCCCGACATTCGCCATTTTGTGGCGGCGGCCATCTTGGATTTGCAAAGTGGTATTCTACTAGTCAAGCCCTTTCATTTGATACCCATATTAAGGGAGTTGTGAAAAAATATGTAATCCGCCATTTTGTAGCGGCGGCCATCTTGGATTGATTTTCATCAAACATAGCTAACAACACTTTCGACTAATTCACCTTTCAAACAAAAAAACCGCATTCAAGTCGGTCCACCCGTTTGAGCACACACACACACACACAGACACGTCAAACTTATAACACCTCGTCGTTTTTGCATCGGGGGTTAAAAATAGGACACCAAGGTTTAAAATTTACTTTGCTAAAATAGATCCCTTTTATGTACAGATACTTCAATCGAGTAAAACAAACAATTTGATCTCGGTTTTCATAGGAATTGTATAACAATGGTATAATATTGGTACTCTTCATAACATCTAGAAAAAGGTCAATCTAGGCGCACGAAGTGCGCCAGGCCAAGTTCCTCCGGCCTTGTCGCATGAGTGTGTTATTTACACGATCCATTTCGAGCTGTTTCGACCCCCCTCATAACTCTGGTTCGCGGGATAGTAATCCTACGAAATTTGAAATATAAGTTAAACTCGTGGATGTGATGATAAATTGAAAGTTTAAAATTTTCAAGTTGAACCGTTTCTGAGATACAGAGGTTTGAAAATCACATAAAACAAGACCTACTCACTGACTGATCAAAATTATGACGCACTTCCCGTGTATGTGGAATGTTGAAATTTGGTAAGAAGATGAGTCTTAATGTGTATATGAAGGAAAAAATCGAAAAATGTCCAAAAGTTGCATCAGACACTGACCAATTCAAAGATATATAAAAATCTGTCTGTTCCCACATCACACAAAAAATACTGAACAAATTTTCATTTTGTTTTAATCAATGTATTTTACTTTATTCGAAGCTATATATGGTTCTTGTTTCATCGAAATCGGTGCACTATTTAGGGAGATGTGACTTTTTAAGTTTTCTAGCAAGGGGTCAATCTTACTGGTCTTGAGTTCTAATAAAAATCAGCCAAGTGCGAGTCGGGCCTCGCTCTTTCAGGGTTCCGTACATAATTATGAACAATATAATATTTTGGGTCTAAGAAATATTTAATTTCCGAGCTAGACATCGCAACAAACCGTGAAAGAAAAACCCAAAAAAATGTTCGTTTATTTTGGTCACAGCTTATAAACTATTTAATAAATCGTTGTTTTCAGTATTTGTTGTTTAAATAGAGCATATAGTACATAATATACTGAAATATCATATTCCCAACTAGTTTAGTTTTTGAGATAGCCCCCGTCACAAAAATGGTCTAAAACTGACAACTTTGATGGCCTCCCATTCCCTTATTTTTTGAGATAAAAATTAAAAAAATACATATTTGTACTCTACTTAATGAGCTCTAAACAATGATACCCCACAAGCTAGGGTAAAGAAAAAATTTTTTTTTCCGGCTCCTTTTTCATGTATGGGAGCCCCCCTGAAAAATAATTTAATTCAATTTCTAATTCAATATTTGATTTTGGGTTAACGTTATACACTAAATACCAAAATTTCAGGTTTGTAACTCATTTCGTCTGCGAGCTAGAGACCTGTGACCGGCGGACAGACGGACAGACAGCCGAGTGACATTAATAGGGCTCCGTTTTTTACCCTTCGGGTACGGAACCCTAAAAAGTAAAGTGTAGGTAAATAATAAAACGCCAAGAGGTATATTTTTTTATCGAAGTCGCGGGCGCGACTTCGTCGGCGTGGACTACACAAATTTTAAACCCCTATATTACCCCCTAAGGGGTTGAATTTTCAAAAATCCTTTCTTTGCGGATGTCGTACGCCACATTAATAGCTATCTGTGTGCCTAAGCCCGTTCCTTCCAGTAGTTTGAGATTCGTCTTTGCCAATAAAACCAGAAGCGCGATTTTCTTAATAATTTTGATAAGCAACCTTGACCCAAGTCAGGAAATGGATGGGTGGCCGACTTTGGAGGTTTGGAGGAGACTTTGGTGTCCTATTGATTCCGGCTACTAGGTATCACTAATATCTAATACTATTCATTAAACTTAATGAGAGTCAAATACTCAAAATCTTCTCTTAGTTAAGCCGTATGGTTCTAAGTTCTGAAACTGACCACTGAGTGGAAATACTCTGGAGTGGAGTTTCTGTTATCTGTGATTTTGACAGACAGACGAACAAAATAAAAATTCACCCAATTAGAACAGAGAAAGCGACTTTGTTTTATACTATGTATTGAAGATTAAACCACATCTAATCAGACCGTAAAATGTGATAGGGTTCTATTCCTAATTATACTGAAGCGTAAGAGAGAAAAAAGACTTCATTATACTTATTGCATTAACTTTGAAATACTTAGAAAAAAGGAGTGAGATCCAAACAAAAACATTTCATGTGAATAATAAGGCCAACTTCCTATCAAAAAGTTTCGGCCATTAAAAGTACTGATATCAAAAATTATGACCAAGTCCTTTGCTAGGCTCGATAAATGAAACCATACAGTTTTAGAAGGTATATCTTCTTCGATCACCCTCAAGCTGTCATACCATTCCTAATGATCCTGTTAAAATATTTTAAAATAATTTATGTCTTACTAATAACACTATAATATGAAGCTCATTTGGGACTGAGAATAGTTTTATTGTTTTCAACTTGGCAACATTTTTTAAATTAAACAAATTCAAAGGAGTGCAAAAATGTTGTCAAGTTGAAAACAATAAAACTATTCTCAGTCCCAAATGAGCTTCATATTATAGTGTTATTACTAAGACATAAATTATTTAAAAATATTTTAACAGGATCATTAGGAATGGTATGACAGCTTGAGGGTGATCGAAGAAGATATACCTTCTAAAACTGTATGGTTTCATTTATCGAGCCTAGCAAAGGACTTGGTCATAATTTTTGATATCAGTACTTTTAATGGCCGAAACTTTTTGATAGGAAGTTGGCCTTATTATTCACATGAAATGTTTTTGTTTGGTTTAAATGACTGATTCAATTTGCATCATTTGCTTCTAAGCATATTCAAATTCCCTCCCACTTGTTTGAAAACTCTTAATAATATTAAGATTGCTTAAAAGGCTTTTGGAAGTTCAAAGGAACAATAAAATAAATATACCTACATACTTGTAAATATATGTACCTACCTACTGACCGACGTGACGTTTAAATTGTTATTATTCGCTTTCAGATACTTACTGATCTTATATTTTACGATTTCCGTTTCATATTTGCAACCTTCTGTGTAAGATGCAATATTTTCATAGTAAAACGTTGAAAAACAACGCAAGTGTCTCCTATAATTTGCATTCACTTTGCATTTACTCGATTATTTAACATCCACTTTTTTTTGTTATTATTATTATTAATTAGAGAATTTGCTTTATATATTTAAATTCGAAACCCATATTTTGACTAACCTTTACTAGTTTTTGATTTAGAAACCAGCTTATACAATAAAAGAAACATCTATACTCAATGGACAAGTTTACAGACTATAGAAATAAAATAAGAACTGCCGATACATAAACTGTATCTACTAATAATGTCTCTAAACATTCACAGTGTAGTATTTCGATTTATTATCAACTAATCCAAGGATATTCGATGCAAAATATATTCATCAAAGCTAATGCAAGGGAAGTGATCGTCCGTCATGGCGGCTAGATAAATCAGGGCGGATTGAACCGGCTTAGGGCGTTGATTGGAACAACTTGAAAACAATAAGTACGACTTTTTCTAAAAAATTTAAACGATACTCGTATGTCACTTTTTGTGCTACTTGTATTTTGTATTACAGAGTAATATGTACAAAAAAATTGTTTCAGGGTAATCGATATCGAAAAAAAAAACTAACGACTCTATCTAAAATTTCAAAATAACTGTCTCCTATTGAGCTCATTCTCGTATCAAATGATTGTTATTTGAACGATGCCATATTAATCAAATAAGCCTAATAAACCTTTTTATATATAATTGTTGTCTGTCTCTCTGTTTGACGGAACTGTTTGTTTGTTGGGATTATAGTCTTCGGAACAACTAAAACAATTTTGACGGAACTTACACGGGCAGGCGGCGGATCATATATACAAATTCATCCACGCAATTCTTTAACCCGCAAGTTATTTTGGGTCCTGCGTAAAAAAATAAAAACTGTTGATAATAGAGACAAATATGAGTTTTCACCGCTGAACCAATCTTGATATATGACAAATAGCTGGCATCCTGAAAATAGACATAAGCTGCTTTTTATCCCGGAAATTTTAAGAGTATTCACGAGAGTTTCAAAAACCTAATTCCACGCGGATGAAGTCATGGGCATCAGCTAGTACATACCCTACCTACTCATCTCTGCCATAAAAAATATAGAACGTTTAAATCATCTAAACGTTCTAACGACCCTCTATTTTGCGATATACGAGGTATAATTTCTTTACTGCGATAATAGGTGCAAATAGGCGGTTATTGTATGTACCTCCTGGATTCCGGTATAGTAGGACAATTAACTTTCCCCCCAATACCTTGAGAACAAAAACAACTGAGTGCTTAGTCTAAGATCGGAGCACTCGAAAACGAACTCGAAAACTATTGATCGATTTCAGAGTAAAATAGACCTAAAATGGCTTGTATTAAGGTTTGAGTTCGCCAATACATTCAGCATTCGAACACAACGAGTGCCCCAAGCAGAAATGTTGTATAATACATATTCGAACTATGGAATTACGACTTTAAAATACGAGTATTTGAGTTCATTTTGCTCTGAATTCACTTGTGATTCGATCAATAGTTTTCGAGTTCGTTTTCGAGTGCTCCGATCTTAGACTAAGCACACTGAATCGTGATATGACGTCACCCAACGCTCGACAGATGGCCAGTGTTTCCAACTTAATCAATTGCTGTGGAGTTTAACACAGCCAATTGAGTGAAATGAAGCGGGCTACAGTTAGTGGTTTTAGTTGATGATTGAGAGCAGTAGTTTTCTATGCCCTTCTGGTTTTGGCTACTGCCTCGACTTGGTTCCATGAGTCTCGCTCTTTTTAGATGTTCAATGAACGGTTGGATCTTCTGCAGTTGGTTAATGGTTAATTGGTTGTTAATTGGTTGACCTTTTATACATCTTTTAATAGTTTACCATTAAAAAGTCGCTTGATGTGCAGCGTTCGTTAAATATGGTCGATTATCCCCTTCGTCAAAAAGCGGTGATAGCCTAGTGGTTGAAACATCGTCCTTCCTTTCGGGTGACGGAGTTCAATCCCCGGCACGCATCTCTAACTTTTCGTTATATATTCACACATTTTTATGCATAGGTAAGTATATGAAACTAGAGGTACAGGAAACATTTTACACAAAAGGTGACCTTATCACTAAGAGTGATCTCTACCAGCTTATACTTATGAATTTATTGAACTGAGAGTTAGTAGGTACAGTTAAACAAATTCAAACTCTATTTAATAAATAAACAAATAACATAGTAGAATATCGTGGCGGGCTCTTAATTCATTTCTCCTGTAAATGAAGAGGCCTGTGCCTGGCTGAAATAAATTGACAGGTTTAAAAATAGTGTTATCCTTTCCCGCAGGGAGCATTTTGTAGGAGATAGGAATTGATTTAGACCTATCATTTTAGTTTAGTTAAGAAATTATATAAAACAGAACAACTCCAATATGAAAATACATTTTTACTTACTAGAGTCATAATTATTTACTTTATTGTTTTAACCAAAATAAAAGACAGTCATAGTCTATCCTCGCTCGAATAAGATAACAAGTATAAAGTTCGTAAACTAAAACCCGAGTCCTACGCTTAATAATTTCATAATAATTTATTGTGCGAAAACGCGGGGCAAGCAGCTAGTGGCGCCATCTGTTATGTCTATTTTATGAATTACTAATTTAATAATCTAGAAAGCCGCGCGAAGATCACTTCTTGACTTTTTTCGTAAATAAAATGTAGCCTGTGTCACCCGGACCATAACAACGAATCACCTCGAAACACCTCATTCATCAAAATCGGTCCAGTAGTTTAGGCGCTACGGTGTTATCAGAATCTCATACAAAAATCGGCCACATAGATACATACATACATACATAGTACATACATACATACATAGACTGCTAAAATCATAACCCTTCCTTTTGGCTTTGTCGTAGTCGGGTAAAAAGTATATTACAATATAATGGTCATCCACTCCTATAATAATTATTACATGCTTTAATTCTATTCTCCCACGTTGTTTATCATACCCAACCTGAAAATAAAATTCTGCCGAGTCAGCAGATTGAAATAAATTGCTCACGAAAACGTGGAGACAAAGACAAAAAGCAAAATGTAACACGAAGACTCGTAATTAATGGACAAGGCGAGCTACGATGCGATATGTAGCTACAGTGGCAACACCGAACACACTCATGTTCTTCATAATGGACCTTATGGACTTGAAAATAAAGATGATAACAATATTCGTCGCACTGTAGAGTTTTTTCCGTGTAAACGTTTGTACTTATTGTTTAAAATGTTAGTTCATGTTGCAGAGAGAATTAATTATAGTTGAACGTATTTTCTTTTACGGAATCAAAAAATTACAACTTTCTTTGAATTAATCTTCTCTGAACCTTACGAATTAGAAAGCATCTCAAATATTGCAACTGTGCACGAATAAAATAGACAATCGAATCCATGAAATGTAAAAACTATAGTATAATCACTCCTTTTTCGTCTTTACTAATATTTTTCCCAAATAAATAAAAATAAGGATTTTTAAATAGTCAATATCACGTTACAAATGCTACACATACGTATTCATTAATTTTTTCATTGAAATATCAATATGCAAATTCATACTCAAATAGCAATTTTGTGGTCAATTAGCACTGCAATTAGCAATTTCATAGACGAAATATCATAATTAGGATAGGTATAAATAAATCCCAATATCTAACATTTGGTAAAAATTATTATCTACTTACTATTGAACTGAATAAATTAATGTATCATAAAAAAAATATTGTATGTTTTTTTCATTCAATTTAAAAATAAGTAGATGGTGCCGTATAAATCACTTAAACGGATAGACCTTTAAGAATCCCGTGGGAACTCTTTAATTTTTCGGGATAAAAAGTACCTAGTCTATGTCTATCCCGGGGTTGTAAGCTACCTCTGTACCAAACATCAAAATCGGTTAAACTGTTGGGCCGTGAAAAGCTAGCGGACAGACAGACAGACACACTTTCGCATTTATAATATTAGTATGGACTCGTATGGATTGTATTTTTCTGAGACAAAATTACATAAAGAAATGCTACTAAAATAAACTGAAAATAAACATATTATGTAAATTAAAAATTTTGTCCTTTGATAAAAGATATTATAGATAAAAGTTTTTGAAATATAAATATAAAAATTAATTATGAAGCGTCAAAATTAGTTTTCCGATAGTTTCCGAACTACAATTACTAGAGAATCTGCTTTGCCTGGAAATATCTATTTTACAGGAACATTAAAGAACTATTTCTTCTATCACATACTTTGTAGTTTGCTTTATTAAAAATTATAAAGATTATTAAAAAAAATCAAATAAACATATACTTTATTTAACTTGCTGTATAGGTTCTTCAAATCTTTCCGTTTCTCCTTGAAGTAATTGTTGCAGTAGTATATAGGTAAGTAGTAGTACTGTTGCGTTCAAAATGAGTTAAGCAATGTTAAACCGCCGTTCTATTTATGTGTTCCTTACGTGTGTGTCTAATTTAGCAAAACAGTAGGTAGTATAAAATGTCAGTTTAATATTGCAGCTCTCATTTTGAATGCATTAGGTAGGTACATACATATTATACTCCGCTACCGCTACAAGCTACCTGTGCCAAATTTCATTAACAACTTTTAAGCAATTTGCATAATGTAATAAGCAGGTAGACATACTTTTACATTTGTAAGTCGATGCAGTTGTCACTTTCCGTTCTGACTGCATGGCCAATTAAGTGGAATTCAGAATGGCTGGGAGCATTCAATACAAATCACTGAACTTGAACATCTCGATTTGCAACACGACGCTCTTGTCGTTTGTGTCTTGAATGAAGAAAAAGTTAATTACAATTTTGCTCTTGCACGTTACAACGTCCGTGATTTTAAAAATATGAAAAGGATAGACGAGTGAGAGTGTGAGAATGACAAGTATAAATTTAAAATTTAAAAAATCCCCGACATTCGCCATTTTGTGGCAGCGGCCATCTTGGATTTGCAAAGTGCTATTCGACTAGTCAAGCCCTTTCATTTGATACCCATATTAAGGCAGTTGTGAAAAAATATGTATTCCGCCATTTTGTAGCGGCGGCCATCTTGGTCCGATTTTCATCAAACATAGCTAACAACACTCTCGACTAATTCACCTTTCAAACAAATAAAACCGCATTCAAATCGGTCCACCCGTTTGAGCGCCACAGGGGAACAGACAGACACACACACACACAGAGAGAGAGAGAGAGAGACACGTCAAACTTACAACACCCCGTCGTTTTTGCGTCGGGGGTTAAAAATATGTATGTAACATTAATCAATTTTAAATTGGAGTGTAGAGTTCATATTACCAAAACGTTATTATTTGGTCAAACAACAAAGGTTTCGTAGTTTGTTACGATGTTATAAAAGTGTATGATTTTTCCTAATTACCTAATATGTTTCATTAGCATGAAAAAATTAAACGTTTTCTTTGTACCTATTTTCAGTCTACACGCTATTGTTGCGGAAAAAAAATGATGTCATGAACGATACGAATAATGTCAAGGATATGATATAAATATATTTTTACACAGTACAAAAAAAAAGAATTTTAAACACAGAACTTAGCTATGATGAATAAATAAATAGACCAATTAAAACTGCAAAAAAATCAATATCAAATACTTTATCAGATTATCATCTCGGTCTTACTACAACTTACTTTTGTCATTTTTCAAATTTTTATAAAAATATAAATGCGACCATATATGTACATTCGAGTTTGTTCTGTTATGTACAAATGCATAAAATAGAACTATGACCGATTATATTTATCTTATTTATTTTTGTTTATTAGCACATATGGATAGATATGAATATAATGGCTGTAATATTAATCTAAAGCCTGTGCCGCACAAAGTTCATTGCCCTACCGGTGCCCGCCGCAGCTTAATCAGCAACTCAAAATTGGATTCAATCCAGTAATCGTGTGTAGGTTTGACCACATTTTATTACCCACTTGATAATGGTGAGATACGTGTGGGAACCACACCATCACCATGCAATGCATTTGAAATCGAAACTATTAAATACTAAGTCCTCCTTGCACTAAATTGCTTAGCCTGGATTAGTTAAACTTTGTAATGCTTTGGTAAGACATACACGGTAAAATAATGCGATCATCGACCAAATTCAAACAGCATACTTATCTTTAAAGATCACATCTTCGTAAAACCAACATCATCTCGATGAAAAATTGCCAGATTTCCGTCAAAATCTCATACCACTTGGCGTCGACGTCGAAAAAACATTAATTTCGACACATAGCTCCCTCGCAATATACATCAAGACTATTTGCATAGAGGGTGATAAATCGGGGAAGAGATCTTGATATGGGACGACTAGCTACTGCCCGCGGCGTCATTATGTGTCGAGGTAGCATTCGGTAGAAGAAGATCTCAACCATACTGCTAAGGCTGTGGCATTCCATACCTTAAGATTTGTATGTAAATCTTTAAACCCGTTTGCTTTGAAACTATGTTCATTTTTCACGGAAATCTGACACAAATGTCAGCGTAAAGCGTGTCTACAAAATTTTAAGTCTGATTGGTTAATATTAGAAAAAAAAATCAAACTTCGTTTATATGCTATGCTAGAATATTCCAAGCTCAAACACATATACATACATACATACGTACGTACGATTGTATAATTCTGATGAGGTGCTGAGCCAAAGGAATGTATCATCTCGGATTCATTCGCCGGCTTATTGCCCTACATTCCGCCCTGAATCGAAATAGGGTACGAGAGAGCAAACGGTTTGTTTCTTTGCTTAGGAGAAAAAAACACGTTTGGATTGCATCGTCGCGTTTGTAATTTCAATATTTCCTCGTCGTTCTATAGTAAATTCCATGGTCAATTTTAGATTTACTTTTAATTTACTCTAGCAACGTCACAAACTGTATGGAACTTTTCGGCAAATAACACCATTGCTACCTAATTAATATAATGAGTACCTATTACCTCACGTTGCCAGATTTGATTTTTTACAGCTTTTTGTGATTCACAGTTTGGTCACAGCTTGCATATTGTTTTATTAGGTATATCAATTCCGAAGTTGCGATCGACTGAAAATTCACGCAGTCTTAGCTGGAGTCACGCTGTCCTAGAAGAGTTACGAAATCTTTTCAAACAACGTTCGTCATCATTGTGGTTGTGACTAGATAAAGCCCGAGTGTTAAGTATAGTCTACTTATATAATCTGCACGCGTTCGGAATGGGATGTGACCTTTTGGAACTAAGGCACACGTTGTCCGTCTTATTACAGTCGCAATCGCTGAAACTCGCGTTAATAAAGCTCGCGCGATGATGACATGTTATATTATTGTGGATTTTTGCTACTGCTTAGCATAATTATTTACTGGGATATTTTTGTCATTTACGTTATTGTGTGGACTACAAAAAGTTGATATGAGGGTAAAATTTAATAAATAAAAGCAGTAAATTTATATAAGTGGCATTGAAGGATTAGAATCGTGAAACATTTTTGTGTTTCGTAACATAAATGTTAAATATCTAGAACTTTTTCGCTAATCCTATTTACCTCTAGAACTGATTCACTTCGACAGGATCTCATTCTGAACGCGTATTATAACAGTGGGAAGTATTCCTAACTACAGAAATAAATGTATTTACATTATTTCAAGACCTGCCAAGATTGATGAATTCTAGTTATATTATAATCGTGCCATTGTAAATTCCAAATGAATAAACGTAATTTCTTCAGTTTCAGGTGAGTCTTGCCTCTTGGCGAAGGACTCCAAGGTACTCCCGTAAAGCTAAAGGAATGTTTGTTGTATTAATTATTTCTGACGTTATTTAATTTCAGTTCTCAATTGGCTGAAAATTGAGTCTTTGAGTGTAAGTAATTAGGTTGGATTTCATTTAACGGGCTTCCGTAAAAATAAATTCGTATGTAATTGGTGCTTTTTGTGACGCGACGCAAAATGAACGTTATACCGTACATTTTGTAAATCCTATTTGAATGACTCAAAGAAAGAAGCCTGACAGGCGACAGATAAATGAAATCCGATCCTTCGAAGCCTAAATTAACTGATTTTAATTAATCTTGAGCTTAGCTCAATACTCCGAAAACAGCGAGTCATCGAAATTGAATTCATGTTTCGTTTTCTTTATTCTGTCCTTTCAGTTGCGGTTACTTTTGTTTTGTCTCTAAACATTTCAAGTCACCAGCACTCAATCCTGAAGTATTCGTTTCTGTTTAATTTTCGCCTTAATCGTTCCATGTAATCTTTGAATAAACTCTCTATTTTTATGTTCGAAACCGCTTACACACGATTTTTATGACCCTTTTTAAATTCTGTATAAATTTTCAAAAAAACGTTTTTAAAACTTATCTATTTTCATTTCAACTACTCATTCCTATCGTGTGTAAACTGTTCAAGCTCTTAAACTAGGAGTTTTCAGAAAATTTGGAGGATATACTTTGTCAAGTACAAGACATAAAATTAGTAAGTAGTTTATCTGCTACTTTTCTAGTTTTTATTCAATTTTATTCACTTTAGACGAATATCGGGCACTGTTAAATTTCCTAAGAAAAGTAGAATTGTCAAAATCAATATTGAAACTGTAAAATTAAAAAAAAAATACAATTTCAATTTTTACATACTTTCAATTGCTAAAAGTGAATTAGTCAATCAACATTATTTCAACAATACCATATTTACACATTAAAATATATAACTAAAAATAATTAAAATACCCAATATTTAAAGTGAATTTTAAAATTGTGCATTTATATTTCAATATTAAACACTTTGAAAATCTAAATTTCACGTTAAATATTAGTTTAATAGAAGGTATAATTTTTTTTTGTAAATCCCCCTAAAGGGAGTGCATAAATAAATATTTCCAAGTGGACAAAGTTGCAGTCGACCGCTATAGGTGCTACACAAACTTTTAGCTTTTAACAAGTACCTCCTCCAATTTTCCCACGAGCTCTTACTCTATCTGTATTTTCCGCTTTGTTCGTTGTTGTAGCTCTGTGTCATTTTGCTTGAGTCACTGTTCTAATTATTTGCCCCCATTTTTTCGTACTATACAAAGAAAGCCATTTGCATTTCAGTGTTCACGTACCAGTAGATTGATTTAGATAAATGTGTTATTCTTACATTTAGCTAGTTGTCGTATGATTGAGATCATGGTGGAACAAACAATGTATGTAATGTAAAATATTTAAATGTTCATTTAGTCTGACACCTTAAAACATCTAGAAAATAGGCAATTTTCCACGACTATAATGGACAGTAATGGACACATTACAGATAGTCATTTAGCATTTTTTAGACAAAAAAAAAACATTTTATAACTACGCGGATTATTTTTAATATACACATAGTTATTAGGTAGGTACATTCATTTATTTTTAATAGTTACCTACTGTTATTTATTGGGTTTTTTAAATGTAAATATCACGTATTACTAATTATATTACACCAATAAATCTTAAATCTTACATTAGTTACCGTAAGAACTCTAGAGAAATATATTTTAATTAAGAAACCATCTAAAATATGACTTGGGCTCTAATATTTTCATCTCATTTCAATAAATATAAAATTATCATAATAAAATTCATCTCATTTCAATCATGTACATTAATAATAATAATTGTTATAATGTTATTTTTAAAAAAAGAGCAACCGCCGAGTTTCTTGCAGGTTCTTCTCGGCTGGAACTGCATTCCGAACCTGTGGTAGACTCAATTGACGATTCAAAAGTACTTGTAAAAGTTTATTTGAATAAAAAACTTTTCTATTCTATTCTATTCTATTCTATTCTATTCATCATTTTACACAAGTCCAGCAAATTGGTAATATAACTTCACAACAAGGGATCCAATGTTAAGGTTAGATATACAAAAACATTTCGCAGAAATCGGGAGAAATCAGTATCGATACGTTTTGTTCAATATAAATTTAATATTTGAGATATGCAAAACTAATCAATGTTGCTTAATTTCTACAAAAGTTTTAAATAGATAAGAAGTAAGATACGTTTAATAATGTACGAGTTTATAAGGACTTAGAATCTATTCAAAAATCCATGTTTCAGTAATAATTAGTTGACACAAGGGCGTATTATGAAACTACTAAAAATTTCATCAGTCCCCTGGCTTGCGGACCTCAAAATATTGATCGTGCCTCTTTCTCATTCATGGCAATATGACAAAGGCCGTTTCGGCACGCACACTACCAAAAAGTTACACACACATACAAGCAACACACGTCCTATTAAATCGCTGCTCTGCCGTCTGTACCCCTAGTACCAGTATGCAAACGAAAACTTTATTGGGCAACGCGAGTTGCGATATTAAATCGTTAAAGCATAATGGAGCTAAAGTAAATTGTTTAAGTCGTACATTCTCTACTATCGATTCTTATAGTGATATATAAAGTTATCGCAAGCGCATTGGCTGTAGATGTATGGAGGAACTCGACAACAATTTCCGTTTTAGAAAACAACGAAAACTCAGTCTAGGGTTACTGAAGAGGGAGTGAGGGACATTAAACAGCGCGCATGCGCACACAGCCCTAAAGCGCCCCAAGCGCTTTAATTCAAGCGAAACGTTAGACTGACAAATTGCTGGAGCGCTTTCTATGCTTATAGAGGCGGGCCAGCGTTCATTCAAAAACGGAAGTACGCACAAAAGGAAACTTTTTCCCCGTAATTGGTTACGAAATAGGGGCGACTACGTAAAATATGAAAGTTTAAACCATAGAGTTTGAAGTAAAATATGAATTATAAGTTATGAATTATGATTCAGTGCTAATAGATGAAAAGTACCTACCTAGGCCATTAATTATTTTGCGATTTTTGTCTCTCAATCATCAAAGTCCTCATGAGATATAGTTGCAACATAACAATATGTACTCAGTAGGTTAGAAAGTAGATGCCTTTGTTTGATTTAAACAGTTAAAAAATAACTCAATAAGCTACTACAGTAGCTATGCCATATTTCAATTTACTTTAATTTGTACATTTTGCATTGTGCAATATTAGTCTAATATTACCTAGTGGACAAAAATAATTGGAAATTACCCTCTGTTTCATTCCATATATCATAGTTATTTTACATACATTGAAGTCCAATGGCTATATATTAGAATGTATTGGACATTAACAAAACAATCTAGTACTATACCGAGTAATCAAAACAGAAGCTGTGTTCGTAGCACGTATTAACCGATATTTTGTCCAAACCATTGCCTTAAATAGTCGTTATCGCCTTTGATATTCATTCATTCAGATCCAAATTTAGTTTATTTAAGCTTAAAAACAACTTTGAAGTTGATTACGATTGCAAGTAGTCCATTATGTAAGTACATTGATTAATTTTATTGTTGTACAAGCGGATTTCCGCGACTTCATTCGCGTGGATATTGGTTTTTAATAAGCCCGTGGGAATCATTTTGTTTTTCCTAAGCTCCTTTGAGCATACCTAGCTAAAAACTGTTAAAAGTTAACTGACGAATGTTGAGATCTAGATCAAAATGTAAACATCCGCCAGTGAAAGTTCCATCAAAATCGATCCAGCCTTTCAGAGATTAGCCGGTAATCTTCAAAGTATCTCCTTTATAACAAAAAAGAATGAATGAAATCGGACCACGCATATTGAATTACACCTATGTAAGTACACATTTTGACTTTCATCCGCTCTCCCAAGGGAACCGTGCTGAATTTCGGAATAAAAAGTATCCTATATGTTACTCCGTAGTATGAACTTGAATCATGCCAAGTTCCATTTCAATTCATTCAGTAGTTTTTGCGTGATGCGCGCACAAACATACAGACAAACAGATAAACAGACAAACAGACAAAAATTAACTAACCCCCCAGTTATTATTTTGCAAAACTCTTTAATGTACAGATACGGCAAGTCTACGATTTTATTATATGTATAGAAGATATCTAAATATAAAAGAATATTAGCCCTGCCGAACAGGACTACTACCTTGTTGGTCTAGTGGTTAACATGTTCCACTGTGGTCAGAGGGTTCGATTCCCAGGTCGGCCGGTTAGATATTGGGTTTTACTGTCAAAAAAAGTTCTAAGTGCCAGCCCGGAGTGAGATGGAAGTGTATCTCCCCCGTGCCTCGGAGAGCACGTTAAGCCTTCGGACCTCGTTTAAGGATCACTATCATATGACAATTGTCGCTAAAGCTCGCTAACCCGCATTGGAGCAGCGTAGTGGGTCTAAGCTCTTCTAATCCCTCTCTCTTTTGAGAAAAGAGGCCTGTACCCTAGCAATGGGACGTTAAAGGGCTGTCGTGGCGGTGGAACAGGACTAATATTCTCCTTTCCCCACCGATTAAGCGTAAGCTTGTGCTTGGAGTGGGAACGACAATAGTGCAGAGGGTGGGATTTGAACTGTCGATCCGTCGATTGTCAGACCAGCCTTGACCAGGGCCGGATTATCCATAAGGCGGATTAGGCAACTGCCTAGGGGCCCCGCACCGACTAGGGGCCCACGGGGGCCCCGTGAGCGCCTAGTCGATGGGGGCCCTAGTCGAAGCGGGCCACGCAACAAGAAAAAAAAGCTTCATCTAACAATTTTTTTTTGAGAAAATTCTGAATGGAGGAAGTATACAAATGTAAAAAGGAAAGGGGCCCCGAGAATAGCATTGCCTAGGGGCCCCGATTGGGTTAATCCGGCCCTGGCCTTGACCGTTGCGCTATTGAGGATATTGCGTCACTGCAATTTGAACCCTTAATTTCCAAGCCGAAGTTGATTTCTAAAATTGTTATGATACTAACTGCCTTGCGCAATTACTCCCCAGTTAGCCGATTCGTACTTTCCGGTTTTACGTAAATTCGCTCGAACATAAAGTATACCTACCCATTTCAGACAATTTCGGTCAATAGAAAACTAATTTCAGGAAATTATTCTTTGTGAAAATGTGTAATTGATTTTGTAATTGGAATGCCTACTTGCTTATTAAAATTTAAATTTGAAATTAATTTGCTTTTAATAGGTAAGTACCCACTTAATATTAATGAACTTAAGCATGGAGTTAATTTTTGTGTAAATAGTATTAGGATAGTAGGGCAATAATAATTCATTAGCAGTAAGGAAATCGCAAAAGGAACACCATCATTCAGTAAAACTTAATTTCACCAGCTCCATTGCCAAAATCGTGTTTTACCAATGCTCAGATTGTAAATTCGCACAATACATTCCTATCACGTACTGCCAATAAACAATTATTAATTCAGCAGCATTGGCTGAATGTGAACAGTGTTCGGGGGAGATTTTTAAAGTGTTCGTTAATTTCAAGTGGTCGTCGGGTGCCGACGAAATGAGGCAATCGCTTTAACAATTTCTGCCAGAGTGGCCTCCCATCAAATGCGTACGTACGTTTTTAACAAAAATTCGGCGCTTTTAATTTGGGTGCAGCCTTACTACATACATACATACAACATAATAATAGTACCTATCCCTGTAGAAGTAACTACACCTTTAGTGACAGGCTGCATTGTTATTTAGCAGCTTCTTTGAATTTGTACCAATAATTCATGATGGCGGTTCGGCGCCACTGAATGAATCAAATGTCAGTTCATTCTAACCTGAAATTAATAACCTGTAAAACATTTCTAAAAATTTACATCAATTTTCAGCAATAATTTGACACTACGGAGTAACATATAGGATACTTTTTATCTCGAAATTCAGCACGGTTCCCTAGGGAGAGGAGATGAAAATCAAAATGTGTATTTAGCTGTAATTCAATAACGCGTGGTCCGATTTCATTCATTCTTTTTTTGTTAGAAAGTAGATACTTTAAAGATTACCGACTAAACTCTAAAAGGCTGAATCAATTTTGATGGGACTTTCACTAGCGGATGTTTAGATTTTGATCTACCTAAACATCCGCCAGTGAACTTTTAACAGTTTTTAGCATGATATGAGCACAAAGGAGCTTGGGAAAAACAAAATTATTCCTACGGGATTTTTAAAAACCAATATATATCCACGCGAACGAAGTCGCGGGTGTCCGCTTGTAAAGTAATAAAGTGACAAAACTTACGTTTAGGCTATCCAACACTTATCAGAAGGTGCTGAAACAGGCCGTAAATATAAAATTTACCAAATCTTATAGATACATATTAACAAAAGGTTCTCTCAAAGCTTTCATTCGGTAATAATAAAACAAAGTCTATTATAAAGTTATATAGTCTATCTATATCTATCCATCTATACATATAATAAAATCGTAGACTTGCCGTATCTGTACATTAAATATTTTTGCAAAATAATAACTGGGGGATGTTAGGGATTAGTAATAGAACGTAAAAAAGCTATTTTTGAAATTTTTGTCTGTTTGTCTGTTTATCTGTTTGTCTGTATGTTTGTGCGCGCATCACGCAAAAACTACTGAACGGATTGAAATGAAACTTGGCATGATTTAATTTCATACTACGCAGTAACATATAGGATACTTTTTATCCCGAAATTCAGCACGGTTCCCTTGGGAGAAGGGATAAAAGTCAAAATGTGTACTTAGCTGTAATTCATTAACGCGTGGTCCGATTTCATTCATTCTTTTTTTGTTAGAAAGGAGATAGTTCAAAGATTACCGGGTAATCTCTGAAAGGCTGGATCGATTTTGATGGGACTTTCAGTGGTGGATGTTTACATTTTTATCTACCTAAACATCCACCAGTGAACTTTTAACAGTTTTTAGCAAGGTATGAGCTCAAAAGAGTTCTCAAAAGAGAAGTTCTCGCGGGATTTTTAAAAACTGATATCCACGCGAATGAAGTCGCGGGTGTCCGCTTGTAGTAAATAAGTATAAAAATACTATTTCAGTCCACTTTTAATTTTACCAATTAAATATTTTTTACCTTTTTCACCGCTGTAAAAAATTCACTCGGTATTAGGAGCCTGTCTCATTGAACCGCGGTGTTGGCATAAGCCCTCAATTAAAAGGCCTGGCTTTAATTGAAAAAGTATTCATTTACAGTCTTTTTTTATTTACTGTTGTGATTTATATTTGGTGGTGACGATCGCTGAATAGCCAATTTCATCCATTAAGCAAAACGGATATGAAGCAATCAACAATATGGTTTTATAGGAATCACGCCTTTACGCTTTACGAAGCGAAGGTTTATATTTGCCTGCGTAAATTTTATATTACATATTTTCATATTACCGTAATCTATAACTACAAATAATTTGTATTATAAGTATTATGTACTCATCTTTTGTCACTTTAATTTGGAAATGGTAGTAGGTATCTTACTCTCATTATGAAATGAATTTTATGGTTAAAAAGGCATTTTCCTCAAAAATACTGAGATCCAGATCATAATTTTTAATTTACTAACAATAAATTTAAAATTAGCACTGAACAAAGTCAATGATCAAAAGCGCCATGTAAAGCCGCCGTGGAATTGGTTAATAATAAAATATTTTCATCATTGTTGCCGCTGTAAAAACGTCAATCGGTATTAGGGGTAATACTGCCCAAATTGAACCCTGGCTTAAGCTATCAATTAAAAGGACTGGATTCATTCAATGAGCATTCATTTAAAAGGTCCCTTTTATTTACCTCTGTTTTTTATATCATTTACTTTTACGGATATTAGATAACACAATATACATAAAGAGTAGCTTTAGAAAGTTAAACATTAAAATGATTAAGTCTGGTTTACAGATTTATTGATTGAATATTTATAGGTTATTAATAAGATTGGTATAGCTTTAACCGTATTTGTAAACATTAGATATATAAAACTAACTAACGTAGACTATATTGTAAGTACATAATTATGATAATTAAACGTATTATTCGTGACTATATAATATCAATATTGGATATTATATTATACACATAATATGTACCTACTGACTTACGTATTATTATCATATGTAGGTATAGATTTGAAACCGTATATTTGGTATGATTAATTCGTAAATATAGTAGATATATCTAGAAAACTTAGACGGGTTTCTAAGTTTCGATAATATACAATATAGTAAGATATAACTTAAAAGAAAAATGGACTTAAACTTCTATATTTTAAAGTCGTACATTTTGTATTAGAGATTTTTTATTAATGATTATTTCACGAAGTATATGACAGAGACTTTAACTGTTAATTTTTATATGGAGGAACTAAAAAGGAAATTCGACTTAAACATTTAATAATCTATCAAAATTCGCGGGTGATATCTACCAAGTGTTCAGGGATACTTAATCCACAGCAATCATGTCTAAACTATACATCAAAACTATACATATATATATAGGTATATATTATATACATATACAGCAAAACTATATATCAAAACTTTACAGCAGAGATAGGTCCAGCAAGGTGACTTTCAAATTATGGCGGCCATTTCCAGCTGAAATATGGATCAAGCTGTGCGCTATACACAACGCCTGCGTTAGTTACCGCAGTCTCGCGCGAAATGTTGGCAACCTCCGCATAGCTTACCTTAGGCGCGGTTTATAGAGAAGTGGCATGATATGGAGACACATCGATATGTAATTATTCTTCATAGATTTCTGAAGGGATGACTATATGTGGGAATTCAGATGTAGCGAAAGCGTAGCGTAAAGACAGGGAGTAAGTATAGTTAACGAGAAATTAAGTTATTGAAAAAGACATGTGTCCGAGCCACATCTCGTTAACTCGCTTCTTATAGGCGCTATTCATGAGCAATGACATGTAGCGAAATCTTTTCGTCAAGAAATGGACAACAGCTGTCTATAATACCACACACATAGTATACTTAACTAACGTTGCAATGCGTCCGAGCCACGTCTCAGCCCTCGTCATATTATGTATATAAGCTATGCCTTAGCTAGATTAGAGCTGAGCTGCTAGAAGTAATAAATAAGAGTTCACCGTCCGTATTTCTCAAGTTAGTTCCGTCGGCGACAAAATATCTGCAAGTCTAATGCCTGAAGTTGCATCAGATAGGCCATGCATTACAAATGCGGTACTTGTTAGGGCTGCCAACTATCATAAACGAAGTCGCGGGTATCCGCTTGTTTTTCAATAAAAGTTTGAACATCGCAATGAATCGGCACATGTTCTGTCTCATTGGAACAAGTTGCATTCCTGAACTAGCCGCATAACACTATCGCCCTCTAGATAATCCGAAAATTCTCCTTTAATGAATGAATAAGTAGGCATCTAAGTCAATGTTCAAACTGCCCAATCATACAAAACTATACAAAAAGTCTCATCAAAAGGGGTTCAGACATTATACAATAGGTATTTTTCACATGTTTAATAATATCTTTCACACCATGTCCGGTAAAGCACGATGACCGGAGTAGAGACTCCAAGCAAAAAATAATACCTAAGTAGGTACATGTCGGCATACCAGTCTCGAAAAATTCAATAATAGTTTGACATGTCGCAATAAGTGGATACATGTTGTACCCACTTTTTCACTATTCTGGGGTGTCGATCGTCTATAAACGACAGTATAGTCCATGCGTGGGCAACTCTCTATAGGCTTCACGTTGGACGCCAATTTTATAGTAGGGCCACACGATGGGCAACCAATTTTATAGGGCGAACAATGAAAGGCGGTAAGTTTTTCGTATAAAAAAGTCACTTATAATTGCGTTAACACATGGCGTTATCACTTACGAAAACTAATACAAAGTCAAGAGACGACAATCAACTTATATCTACGATCGGTACAATAAGTTACGACCCGCGGACTGTGATCTAATGGTACGCCCCGAAGACGTGCTTCGCGTAAAGCGGTTACATAACGACTCCCTGAGCTAAGCGCTCGCGCTGGGCGCTTGGTGGAGTTTTCGGCAGGGGGACGCACCCCCGTACCGCCACACGGGGTCGATAACGAATATACTTCACGAAGTTTTAGTAAAAAAACCCCGCTCCGATAGAACGTGACGAGCCCGTTACGACCGCTCTGCTAAAGAGCCTCACGACTTGCTATAATCTCCCCCTCCAAGTCACAAATACGTCCCGGTTGTGACTTGGCAACAAAACAGAGAAAAAAAAAACAAAATGAACACAAAAACACAAACAACACAAAAGAACACGGAGTATACGGACAAATGGTGCTAAATACGAGGAACTGGATTGACCCTAACGCTTCTTCTTACGCGGTCTTCCCCTTTTCCTACGCTCCACCACTGGACTATGACCTTCGTACGGCGTAAGGAGGCTAGCGTGATATTTGCCCTTTAAATCGCCGTTTTTATCGGCCAGTTCATAGGTAGTGGCTGTCACAGCTCTATGAATGCGATAGGGACCCTCCCTTCGAGGTGCAAATTTACTGGTAATTCCCTTCGCTGCTTGGCTTGGGCGATTACTCTCCACGAGTACAAGGTCTCCCTCCTGATAAACTTGTCCTTTACGGCGATGTTTGTCCGCCGAATCCTTACGGATGTCCTGTTGATGTTTTAAGCTCTTCAAAAGACTGAGCTTCTCTCTCCCCCCAGTTCCAAGGTCAATCCTTCTGGGTAAGATCATTTCTTTTTTAATCGGTGTTACCCGATAGGGCGGTGTAGAGGTGGGAGCCGCATCGCCGGTGTCGATTCGACGATCGGCGGAATTAGTAGGGCCTCCCCCTGGCTCAAAGATATCCTTATTGGCTTTGAGGTGTGTAGTCAACTGCTGTTTGTCGGGACGAGAAAAGAGAGCAACCTCGCACTCGCGGAAACCAATCGTTGAGCTAACTATAGCCGGATCTTCACGTTCGTACCGAAGGTCATACTCACATTGTACCCCGGTAGCACGCAAAGTAAAACGATTCTCGCGGAAATCTAGGGTCAACCCAGCATCCTGGATAAAATTCATCCCTAGCAGCGATTCAGTAGCACCAGGTAAAACCATGAAAAGTGTTACAATCTCCACGCCCTGCACTTTAACATTAACTAACGCAGTTTCTACAGTCTCTACACGCCTAGTTCCATCCGCAAACTTTAATTCCGTTTCAACGGATTGAAAAACTTGTCCGTTATTACGCAAATGTTTGGTTAAACTAACACTTGCAACCGAGTGTTTCGCACCGGTATCTAACAACGCAGTACCTACAGCACCATGCACTTCCACGTCAAATATCGGTCTCACTCGTGGATTTAAGCGACACACGTCACGAACCGCCACTGATTGGAACGCAGCACTGGAGGTAGTAGCCGTCGATGCCGTACGTCCCTCCTTGCAGACCGCACAGTTTGACCGGATCACCCCTGGCGTCCCACAGCCAAAACACGTAATGGTGGGCTTACTGGTCTTCCAAGCAGCCTCCTCGACTGTCTTGGTTTCTTCCTTTTTCTTTAACCGGGTGCAAGTATTCGTACTATGGCTATAGAACTTGCAGTACCCACACTTTTCACGTAACCGCTTGGGAAGCGTTGGTGATGACGTAGTTGTCGTTGACGAATTTGTTGATGATGAAGAAATTCCCTTCGATGTCCTCTCCTCAGCGGGCTCTTTGACCGCTGGTGCTATACGACGCCCTTCATCGTAAAGGTCTTCAATACGTCGTGCTTCGCGAAGGAGGTCCATGAAGTTGGTAAAAGAGCTGCGTGATACTTTTTCACGAATACGCCGGTGTAGTAAGCCGTACACCATATCCAGCTGCACAACTTCACTTAAAGCATCCGAAGGCAATTGGGCGAGAAGAGCGCGCGCTTTACACACGAAAACATCCGTTGACTCCTCTCGTTGCTCTTGTTTGAATAGTTCACGATACACGCGGTGGGGTGGCAGACGAGGTCCAAATGTTTGTTTCAGGAGTTCCACTGCTTCATTCCATGAGCTTACCGACTGTTTTATCCCTTTCCACCATGTGGCGGCGATGCCGGTCAAAAGCATGGATAAACCCCGTATCGCATTTTCCTCATCTACACGAACACAATCTTTGTATGTTTCTACCGCATCTAAAAACGCTAGCACGTCGCTTTGTTTCGTTCCGTCGAAGCGTGCTGTGCATTTCGTGAAATTCCCTGAAGACGCCGTCGTTGGCGCAGGTGAAGGTGGAACGCTCACACTCTGAACGTGCATCACTTGCTGAAGGATGAATTGAAGTTGCTGATCGGTCATCATAATCGGAGTGGACGTCGCGTCAACACCGGCAGAAACTGGCCTGCTAGCGGCAGCGCCTGGCGCAACGCCAGCGTGCGGGGAATCGCCAACACCAGGAATGCCAGCGGCATGCACGGACTCGTTAGAGACAGCTCTTCCGAGACCCGTTCTCGCTGCGTCATGATCCGTATGACTTCGTGTTCGCGGCATTGTGAACCACGACAAAAAACACGGAAACCTAACCACACAACCACTCAACAGTCAAGCGGAACCTTAACAAAGTTCGTAACAATAAATCACAAAATTGGTCCGCGGCCTCTTAACACCAGTTTGTAATAAAAGTTAATAAAAGTTTCGTAAGTTCGCAAAAGTTCTCAAAAGTTCTCACTAAATAACACAAATGTTCAATAACACAAAAGTCAATAACACAAAAGTTCGATCACTTTAGAATACAGCGTTCAACAAAAACTTTTAAAAGACTTACCGACCAGCAGAATACCTACTGTCGTATATACTTAGTTATGTTTGTTGTTAAACACACTCAAACATCGCGGCGCGTAAGCAGTATAAATAATTGTTCACTTTAACACTGTTAGTCACTTTAGTTCACCGTGAGTTACGGCCCCACGTTGGGCGCCATTTTATAGTCCATGCGTGGGCAACTCTCTATAGGCTTCACGTTGGACGCCAATTTTATAGGGCGAACAATGAAAGGCGGTAAGTTTTTCGTATAAAAAAGTCACTTATAATTGCGTTAACACATGGCGTTATCACTTACGAAAACTAATACAAAGTCAAGAGACGACAATCAACTTATATCTACGATCGGTACAATAAGTTACGACCCGCGGACTGTGATCTAATGGTACGCCCCGAAGACGTGCTTCGCGTAAAGCGGTTACATAACGACTCCCTGAGCTAAGCGCTCGCGCTGGGCGCTTGGTGGAGTTTTCGGCAGGGGGACGCACCCCCGTACCGCCACACGGGGTCGATAACGAATATACTTCACGAAGTTTTAGTAAAAAAACCCCGCTCCGATAGAACGTGACGAGCCCGTTACGACCGCTCTGCTAAAGAGCCTCACGACTTGCTATAACAGCTACATTGTGGCGATCGCATTCACCGATGATTGACCGACATTCTTTCGCTATTGTTTAATATTTATGTTTTTATGAATTGTCAATTCAGCCAATCACCACAATATTGAGACTGTAGCAAGGATTGATATTACAGCTAATGTACAATCGAGGCACGGGACTTGTTGCAGCCCTGAACTGAGACGCATCGCATTATCGCCGTCTGGATAATCCGAAAATTCTCCCTTTGTGAATGATTAAGTAGGCTTGTGCGGTTTAGTAATCGGGAGGAGCGTTATCTTTATTATATTTACGTTTGAGACTAGCCGTTGTCTCGGCCGTTGTCTCGTCGGCCACTTTTCACCACTTCATTTTGACTTAGAGTTACACTATAGTGTTGTGATCTTCATGTTTGCTTTGATGGGTTTGTCATGATTCATGATGTCATATAACGCGGAAAAGTCTTCGAAACCATCATTTCAAACATTAGTTTTGGAGTTGGGAGGAAACCGAGGAACCTACGTAAAATGGCAAGTGATTGCATGTTTCTGGACTGTGGACTAGTGGATTTACCCGCAATATAATTACTTATCTATTATTTGATCGTCTCAATATGTTTTTGGTAGCAACAAAAAACAAACAAAAGTGATGGGTCATATAAAATACTCAAGTCACAAAATGACTTGGTCAGCGAGATTTTATAATAATTATAGTCAACCACCCAGAATCATGATCACATCTAAAATCGTTATTGTATATTTTATTTTTCATTTTATTCTTACTCACCCTTAACAACAGCCCTTAACATAAGCAAGTGTTTAGGTATAGCACAGAGTGCATTAGTGCCCAACCGTGTTAGATAATAATTATTTATCAAATGTAGTATGCTAATTACTGTCTACTATTAATTGAGTAAGTGCGCTGCAATATTATTGATCTAGCCTAAGCCCGCGTTATATAATGCAAATCGTGCAGGCGTGTATGATCCATATTAATGAAACTGTGACAAGCGTTCTACTTACCCAGGTACCTAGTTACTGTTCAAGTTATAATTAGTAGCTACTTACGTATAACGAACGGTGCAACCCACATATCGCTGATTCTTTTATGGCACATACAGACCAAGCGACTGCAAGCGAAAGCTAATGAACGTTAGCAAACGAGCAGCTTTGGCCGTACAGGTGATAGCGAACGAACCATCGTTCACGTCCGGCCGTGCTGCGCTGCTCGTCCAGACGTCATATAGTAGCGAAGGCTTGCGAAAGCAAACGAAAGCCGTGGACGTGTCCTGCATGCTCGCTTGCCTTCGTTTGCCATCGTTTGCTTTCGGCCGTTCAGTCTATGTGAAGGCAAAAGCGAAGGGGAACGAACGTTTGGTGTCCATCGGTATACTCCCATAATTTGCCTTCGTTTGCTTTCGCTGATCGGTCTGTACACGGCCTTATAAACATTGATTTCGTGTGAAATGGTGGTAATAAATGCTAAATTATTTAATAACTTCGGTATAAATAGCGCGGTTAATGTTGTATATTATACAACTGATTCATTTTAAAATATGATGTGACGGGATGTGGCGTGCGGAAATAATAAATTGAATTCTGGTGGAGTCGCGACAAAGCATCATGATTTATAATTATGTACAGTTTTTGCTCGATGAACGATTTTTTTTACAATTTCGTGCATTCAATTAGTCTCGATGAAACAGTATTGCATCTCTTTATTGTTTGTTACTAGGTTTTGGTTTTTAAAAAGGTTTTTAAAATCCCGCGGGAACCCTTTTTTTTAGCTGGATAAAAAGCATTAATAATAATATAAGTAGAGACATTTATAAGTATTCGTCGCCGTATCAACCGATAGACGTCCACTGCTGGACATAGGCTGCTTGAAGGATTGTAACAGAACACATTTTGTGCCGCTTGCTGCTAGCGCGACTCGATTGATATCGTCTGTCTATCTAGAAGTAGAGCAGAGAGCAGAGAGAGCAGAGAAGTGCAGCTTTAGGAGACCCCTACGGTCTTCTAAAGCTGCACTTTTCAGTGTGGGGTCGCCATTCAAACACCTTGATTACCTACTTGTAACTAATGTTTTTTTTTTTAATTTGTACCTAATGTATGGTTGTAATGGTTTGCTGTCAGATAAACCATCCGTAGCTCTACACGAAACACTGAAATCAGACGTTTTTAAAGTTTAATTAGTAAGTTTATATGACGATAAACATTCAGATTTTATAAGTAGTAGGTAGGTATACCTACAGAATACCCTGTTTCGAATTTATTTACTTCCGAGAATCTTTCAGTCCATCGTAGCGTGCCGCGCTGGGCCAAACTAGCTTACAGGGCCTGTTACATTTCAACTACTTCAGTAAATGCGAGTAGTTCACGACAAACTCTAAAACATAAAAACATAGATACACATTACAATCTGAGTATGATCCGAGTACATGGTTTGCCACTCAAGCCGGCTGCATTGCCACGGGCGGCGCGGCGCTCAGGGCGTTTGCAGTTTGCACAGCGGATTAAACGCGGCGTTTAGTGGAAATGCGTGTCAATAATTTGCAGTTTTGCACATGCGTTGTATGCAGGATTGCCGGAGGGGGCTAGAGACACATTTACCGGGAATTTAGATTTCTAGAGCGGCATACTTATTCCTATTATTGTAATTTGTAGAGCCATTTAGAAAGTCAAATTGGTACAACAATATTGCTTTTGATTTGTAGTTAATCCCAAACAATTTTCATTCTTGACGAAACTCAAACCATTCAACAAGGAATGTATGACTCTTAAATGAGCAGTAATACGAAAAAAGAACATACCTACCTACATTTCGCACAATCATCCATCTGAACTAAACTCAAAATGCAGTAGAGTTCCCTTGAACAATAACCGATCTTACCATTAATTAATATTCCGAAACAAAAACTCCCAACAAACCGTAACGTGGCCGTAACTCTAAAAGTGACTGGTGCTTTTTAATCTGTCTGCGGAAAACGCTGAACCATCGGAGCAATGACGGGGGCAGATATTAAAATGAAGTCCCGTTACGTGATTAATTAAATTACAACGCGAAAATATAACGTTGGATAACCAACGTATTCCTACCATACCTATTTACAGTTTTATTTATTTTATATTCAGTTGTTTTTGACGTGATTACGTCTTAAAACTGACTGCCTTGTTGGTCTAGTAGTTAGCATATTGGACTGCAGATCACGAGGTCCCGGGATCGATTCCCGGGTTGGGCAAATAATTGTTAGGTATTGGGTTTTTCGGTCACGAAATTCTCAGTGCAAGACCGGAGTTGGTAGTTAGCGGTGTTTCACCCCCGTGCCTCGGAGAGCAAGTTAAACAGTCGGTCCCGGTTAATATCACTCTCATGTGACAATAGTCGTTAAAGCCCGCCAACCCGCATTGGAGCAGGTGGTGGGCCTAAGCTCTAAATCCCTCTCTCCTATGAGAGAGGAGGCCTGTGTCCAGCAGTGGGATGTTAAAAAGGCTGTAGTGGTGGTGGTAGTGGACGTCTTATAAATCGATGAACGCAGGCTGCACGCATAGTCCAAGATCCCAGGGCCGCCAGACGTCACGTATTTTCTGATGGATGAAATGTGGACGATTGAGTAGTGTTAGTATGTACTATGATCGTATGCCTACCTGCTAGCTTGGTCAAACGGCCAATTTCCAGGTATCAGGTAATCAAGGTACATAAAAACATTACTTACTTCACTTAAATTCTCATGGCTGATTTTTATATATGTTGTCGAGTGTATAGTTAAAAATAAATTGTAAATACTCCCAGACACTTTCCGTCGCCCATATTGCTTGACAGACGCTTTAAGGGTCTCAAAATAAATAATTAGTCAACTTCACGTAAATTCTGACGCTCCATTTTTATATATGTTCATCCGACAACTATTTTAAAAGCTTTGACAAGAAGACAGACCGATCCAAGGGGCCAATCATCCCCTAAACTAAATTTGAATATCTCTGTGAGTGGGAGCGCGAGAGCATTATCTACGCGCATGAGACTGAGTGAGACCGACTGCGCTGTTAAGGCCATGAAAATTACTTGAACAGATATTTTATAATTTTTAGAACTTTTCATTTGTAAAAAATTTGAAAAACTATAAGTGTTATTTTTAAAAAATATTTTTTAGTTTTAATTAATAAATTGAAAAAAAAAATTAAAAATGTCGGCTAACTTTAGTATTATTTATTATATGTCAATTTTTTTTTCTTATTTTTGTTGCTATAATTTATTTGTCAACAAAAGTTCTAAAAATTATAAGATATCTGTTCAAGTAATTTTCATGGCCTTAACAGCGCAGTCGGTCTCACTCAGTCTCATGCGCGTAGATAATGCTCTCGCGCTCCCACTCACAGAGATATTCAAATTTAGTTTAGGGGATGATTGGCCCCTTGGATCGGTCTGTCTTCTTGTCAAAGCTTTTAAAATAGTTGTCGGATGAACATATATAAAAATGGAGCGTCAGAATTTACGTGAAGTTGACTAATTATTTATTTTGAGACCCTTAAAGCGTCTGTCAAGCAATATGGCCGACGGAAAGTGTCTGGGAGTATTGACAATTTATTTTTAACTATACACTCGACAACATATATAAAAATCAGCCATGAGAATTTAAGTGAAGTAAGTAATGTTTTTATGTACCTTGATTACCTGATACCTGGAAATTGGCCGTTTGACCAAGCTAGCAGGTAGGCATACGATCATAGTACATACTAACACTACTCAATCGTCCACATTTCATCCATCAGAAAATACGTGACGTCTGGCGGCCCTGGGATCTTGCTCTAGCACTAAATAGCACGAATCATTGTCACGTTCCCGAATGTGCAAGTGAGAGCGCGGAATAAGCGATGGCACGATCGGCCTATATAATATATTGTGTTCTATAATTAATGTTTTCTTATGACGTTATCACGTAAAATTATCGTCCGTAAACCGACTTTACAGACAACCAATTTGTTTCATCAACCCGTAGTTCGTAGAGCCATCCTACCGATAGGCCCTCATAGATAAAATAACGCGCTCGCAAATCTGATTATGCAAAATAATTAGACTGATTTGGTCCACAGTTGGTAGATCGCTGACGTTTGTGTTGTGTTTTTAACCCCCGACGCAAAAACGACGGGGTGTTATAAGTTTGACGTGTCTCTGTGTGTTTGTGTGTGTGTGTGTGTCTGTCTATTCCTCTGTGGCGCTCAAACGGGTGGACCGATTTGAATGCGGTTTTTTTTGAAAGGTGAATTAGTCGAGACTGTTGTTAGCTATATTTGATGAAAATCGGTCCAAGATGGCCGCCGCTACAAAATGGCGGATTACATATTTTATCACAACACCCTCAATATGAGTATTAAATAAAAGAGCTTGAGTAGTACAATAGCACTATGTAAATCCAAGATCGCCGCCACCACAAAATGGCGAATGTCGGGGGATTTTTTAATTTTTAATTTATATACCTACTTGTTGGTGGATAATAATAATAATAGCCTCGTCGTACGTAATTAAATCCGGCAAAAAAACGTTCGGAGGAACATAAAAAGAGATGGAATTACATTTCATAAAAGTGGGATTTTTTCGATATTGAAAAGCATTTTGTGTATGCATTTGGCATTTAATTAGGTTATATGGAATAGGTCAATGTACTCGTATTTACATCGATGCCTACTAAAGATTCAAGTAATATTCAGGGCACGATTTAAAAATACGTTAACTGAGGTCGTGTCAGCGCCATCCTCTGCGGAAGTCTTCAGCATTTCTTCAATGCGCTTGATGCTGTCGAATGTTGCCACGTATTGCTGAATATTTTCAGTAATTACACAAAATGTAACTTAAATAAAAAAAAATAAAGCCTTCTTCAAACAGGCGACCTGTGGGGTTCTTGATTGTTCAATAACAATCAAGAGCCCTTACATCAAGTTACACCCACCCACTACTCATAAAGCAATAAGTACACGTCTTGAAAACAGTTACAAAGAAACTTAATAAGCACTTCTCGCTAAAAGGTTTTAAACTAAAAACTAAAAATTAATCTTACTTAACTTCATTGTACTTATAATTAAATAATTGAAAGCCAGTTTCATAAACTATGTTCCTTGTGAAACTTATAAGGGCATGATTACACGTCCCCGTGTTATTATAACGCCACTGCCGCGGCCGTCGACGCTGCAGGTATCAAATAATAATTTAAAGGGACGGGAGTAGAAATTACGGGGCATCCAACAACTGCTCATTTGCCGCAAACCGCTTGTTACAATTATGCCCCCCACAATCTGTCATCGATCGCAAAATAAAAAGGCTGGATTAGAACACACACAGACGCTCTGTCGCCCACGGCAACCGGCGTAATCAACGTAGCTTTGTACCCAGAGATAGGAATTACAGATACGGACCCTACAAGCACAGTCCTGGGATATGAAGCCGCATTGTAATCAGGATAGTGCTCGCGCGAGTGGGCGTAACAGACAAGGTGTAATTTATTCAATTGTACTATTTTTGTCGTGCCTCATTGAGAGCTTCGTTATTTGCATCTCAGTGAGATAACTCACGAGTTATGTAATAAAATTGGAAGAATATAATCTTTGTAAATAGGATTTTTTTATAATTAATATTACTTAATAATTATTCAGTAATATTAATTATAAAATTTTCTTAAGTTGTAATTAAAACTGAATTATGAAAAAGGCTGTTTATTCACATTATAATGGTATTAAGAATAAGAGAGCGTGGTTATTGTTGTTTGTCTTTCAATCACACCGCAACGGTGTGATTGAAAGACAAACAACACACCCACACTACAGAACGTCGTCGGTGGTCTGGTTGGAAAGGTCTGGTTGACTGGCCCGTTGGCGTGGTTGGCAGTGACCCTGCCTTCCGCTCCGGGGTCGCGGGTTCGATTCCCGCCCCGAGTCTGGGTGTATTTATAATATGTATGTATACCTTTATTATACTATATATATGTATTTATATGTAAATATGTCTGTCAGTCGGCTGTTACCTATAACAGGCATTAAGTTGCCTACTTTAGGAACAGACGACCGTGTGTGTATGTGTGAGTATTTATTTATTTATTTTATTTATTATATTAAACAGTAAAAAAGTTACAGCATTAATAGAATTCAATCACATAATGCATAAGTTCTCTAAATAGTTCTATTAGCTTTGTGTTATGAGAGTTCAAACATAATAAATAAACCGACGAACACGTTTCTACAATCTTAAGGAAAAAAATATGTGCTTAATATATCTTTTGGAAAACAAACGAATAAGTAGTCTCCATGAATCTATTATGGTAATTTTTTTATTTCACTAATTTTCTTCACACTCAGCCATTAAAACTTCGCCGTTCGAACGCGCCATAATGTCTCACATGCTCGAGCGTATTTTGTTCACACGCCTTTGACGCTCTTCGGAGCCGCGGTAAAGCCTTTGTTCTTTCCATTAGCGCCAAACTATCGGTATATCTGGACCCTTCTGTTTTCATTTTCAACGCGATTGTGCGAAATAAAATAAGTTTTACCGTTGATAGTAAATATTTATTCTAATTTTCATAAAAATGGATGTTAGCCGAGTTTCTTACTGGTTGGGACTTCTTGGTATTCCACACCAATCGTAGATTCACTTCAAGGATTTGAAAGCACTTTGTAAAAAAATATTTGAATATTTTTTGCTCTTTTATCTAATTCTTAACTTTTTTATTTAAAAAAAAAAAAAAAAAAAAAAAAAAAAAAAAAATGAAATAAAATGTACCACTTTTAATTTTAGCACACATTTAACTTTCAAACAAAAGAGTTACTTTAATGAAGTTTAAAATCACAAATGAAATAACAAATGTACCAGCGAAAATGCTTGACAGAATGGCCGTCTTCATTTATTTTTTTCGGGTGGACCGTATAAAGGTGCATCCAAACTTGAACATTTCACCGAACCGAACTACTTAACATTACCGCGAACTTAACAGTAACAGTTCGGCGTAACAATTGTTCGCGTAACAAATGCCGTCCACACTACCGTAACTGTTAAGCGGTGTTGACACGGTTACGCAGTTCGGTTCGGTGAAATATTTAAGTTTGGACGACAATACATAATAAGTTAATAATACTATATTTTTTTTTAGTCTTGATTTGAAGAGCTTGGTCGCAATAATACAAGTATATTACATCCCTATCTTCTCCTTCACGTATTGGACACAGAAAAGTCCATCGTCATGGAGAGAGACATTAGATATTTCTATTCCGGAAAACAAAGGGTGCCTACGGGATTTTTGTATAACTAATACCCTATGTACTTGAATGAAGTGGGAGGCAGAGGCTCATGTTTTATATATGTAACTCAGTCATATACATTTCTCGGAAATAATACAGGCAATGTCATTGTAAGCGGCGTGAAACTAATGCGTCTTCCCGGTTCCCGGACTCAAAGCGTTTGATAGCGTCGAACGAAGATTGATTCCGCCCGCTGTGACGTCATCCATCACTCGCCTCACAAACACGTCTCAAACTACGACAACAGTATGCTTATAGTAAGACCGCGATTAACTTGGCTCTCCCATGGTCTGCGGGACGAGGGAGGGGGGGAAATTCTCATTGATAAATTAATAATCAATGGATGTGCTCGTACTATAATGTATGACAAGCATTTTTGACGCCCCTGTGAGTGTGTGTGTGTGTATTGCTACTGTAAGGACATGACACTAAATTAGGGAAAAAGAAATTTTATAATAATTATAATAATTTTAATTATCATAGTTATTCTATTATTTGCGTAATCGCAATTTAGTCTTTCATCTGTGTCTCTTTAAGTTTGCTCAATACTTTTCTATAGTAGTAGTAGTTAGTACTATACATTTAAAGTTAAGTAGGTACGTTTCAGGATATAGAAAAAAGATTTTCCATAACCAAGAAAGAAGAAGATACGTTATTAAATATAATTTATACCCCATTTTTTAAATTTTATACATATTATACTCATAATAAAATAATTTATTTAATACATCTACTAAATACAAGTAAAGTTCGTGAACTAAAACCCGACTACGCTTAATAATTTAATAATAATTTAGTGGCCAAATGCGCGGGGCAAGGAGCTAGTGGTGCCATCTGTTATTCTTATCCGAAACTAATTTTACAAGTATAAATTAAAAATTTAAAAACCCCCGACATTCGCCATTTTGTGGCGGCAGCCATCTTGGATTTGTATAATGCTATTCTACTAGTCAAGCCCTTTCATTTGATACCCATATTAAGGGAGTTGTGAAAAAATATGTAATCCACCATTTTGTAGCGGCGGCCATCTTGGATCGATTTTCATCAAACATAGCTAACAACACTCTCGATTAATTCACCTTTCAAACAAAAAAAATCGCATTCAAATCAGTTCACCCGTTTGAGCTGAGCGCTACAGGGGAACAGACGGACAGACAGACAGACACACACACACACACACACACACACACACACACACACACACACACACACACACACACACAGACACGTCAAACTTATAACACCCCGTCGTTTTTGCGTCGGGGGTTAAAAATCTAGAAAGCCGCGCAAAGCTGACTTCTCGATTTTTTTCGTAGATAAAATGTAGCCTATGTCACCCTGATAATAACAACGAATCAATAGACACCTCATTCATCAAAATCGGTCCAGCAGTTTAGGCGCTACATTAGTACACACAGAATCTCATACAAAAATCGGTTACAAACATCCATACATAAATATATACATACGTAATCTTGGAAATAAAAGAGGATTCTCCGTGGATCAATATATTTAATTTTAATTAGCACTGTTACACCAATGGCCGACGGGACGCCGAGGCAGAGAGCAAGCAGAGAGCCAGAGAAGATAAAGTACAATTCGAGTTTCGACACCACAGATAAAACTTATGCAACAGATCTGTAGCATCAATAGTCACAGATAATAAATCAGTGTTGACAATTCTTTATAAAAACAAATCGCAACTTAATTATTTACAACACGTAAATACATAGACTGCTAAAATCATAACCCTTCCTTTTGGCTTTGCCGTAGTCGGGTAAAAAAAACCAGACGTTTAGATTAGTACGGCATGGAGATGTTAGGAGATGGAATAAAACAAAGATAAAAAAACTATTAGGATTCGTCGAGACGTGTTCTTCTATATCTTAAAATTTCAATGCATTGCTGTCAGATGATGTGTCACTGTCGCTATCAATAACTATATTATAATTCACTAATTCATCGTCGTCATTCTGCAATCTCTCAACGTGAACTTAAGTACATCAGATTTAATATTTTTGTTTCGAAACGCCAGCGAAATAATCAAAAATGTTGTGTTGAAATTATTGGTCCACATTATAGTATTTTTATAATAATTGAGAGGCCGTTTGCGTGATGGCTTCAATGGGTATGGAAATTTTTCACATGAAGCTGACAACACTTCTTGACATTGCCTGTCAGCCTCATATTTATTATTATGATATATAATTAAGAGATATTTGTTCTTTTCTCTCACATTCTTGAGCACAAAACGAACGCACTACCATAACAATTTTTCTAGCACAACTTTTTATCACATAAGAACTGGTTACTGCTATGTATTTCACAAAATTTTCGTAACGATGTAAACAATGAACTTTGAAGTTTCAAAGTGACTTTTCAATATGACAGATTTCGACTGCCCTAGTGATATAAACAAAGTAACTGACATTTTTTGTGAAATTGACTTTTTTGCATTAACAAAAGTTTAATGTCGAGTAGTTTTTTAACACAGTGTCCACAGTATAATATTTCAAATAACTTGAACAGTTTACTGAAATTTGAATTGCCCAAACAAATAACTGCACACTGAGACTGGAATTTAGGGTATTACTTTATGTACTTATAAATAATCGTTTTAATTGTTATCGGTTACTTACTATTTTAAAATGTTTCTACTGAAGGTAGGTGCAGAATTTTAGATACCTACGTACATAATTAACTAATAGGGACATTACTTTACAGGAATATAACTAAAAATAGACACAATACTGTAAATTATAACTTTACAAGATAAACATAGTTGATTATGATGCCCACGACTCCGTCCGCGTGTATTTAGGTTTTTGAAATTCTAGTCTAAGCTCTTAATTTACCAGGATAAAAAAGTAGCTTATGTCCTTTCCAAAAATGAAACTTATCTTTATACCTCGTTAAGATCGGTTGAACAGTTGGTGCGTGAAGACTTAGTAGACAGACATACTTTCGCATTTATAATATTAGTAGGTAAGTATAGATATGGTATAGATTCTTGAGTTGTAATAAGCTCTAACTTAAGTCTCTGAGTGAACTAGGTTGGATATGCTTTGTCCGTCTGACTGTCACAGCCTTATAACTTCTGATTTAATGAACAGAATTACTTCAAATTCACCGATAATATTATGTAGAATAACATTCAGAATTACGACCTAAAGCCGGTGATTACATAAAAAATAATAAAAATAGTTATTTGAGTTATTTGGGGAGGGCCCGGGTGCCCATTAAAGCAAATGGGAGGGGACAATTGTATTAGTCGCAATATCACAATCACAATATCACACACACACAAACGCACACGCACACGCACATTTGAACATTAATTTTTGGGGTAACTATTTGTATCTGAATAACATAGTAAACTCTTTGTAATAAATTGAAAAATTATTTTTGGAAGAAATTATCAAGCAATATACAAACGAAGTAAATGACTTAACATCTTTTTAAAGTTGAAAAATTATTTTTTTTGTATTTTATTTGCAATTAGAAAAACCATATTTTTAATTTTAAACAAAATTAAAAGCGAAGGAGTTAGGAATAAATACTGTTATTTATAAGTTAAAATATATTATTTTGCAATTTATTACAGAGATAAATAAGTAGGTATTTTGTAGAAAGGTTGCCTTCAAATAAGAGTTTCAATGTTTATTCTTGTCCTGTAAAATTGTTCTGAATGTAGTTACTTTGTGTATCACTAGGGCAGCCGATTTATCAATGAATTTATCAATGAACTTATGAATGAACAAATCGCTGCGCGGGGCACAGGGGGAGCCGCGCTGTCATGCAGGGAGGTTATCTTAATCACGGTATAGGTATAGTATTAGTACAACTTTGAACATCTCGGCAACATTGACACATTTCGTGTATCGAAACACTATAACGTCAGCGTAAAGCGGACTTTAAGATCGTTATTTTAGAGTGTCAAATTTAGTACTATCGATTTTCATTTTGCTTATTTTCCGGTTGGAGCGCTAGTTCCAAATGTATCGTGTACTCAGGCCTTAAAACAATGCTGTTAAGGTCCATCTTACTTTGACATCATACTATTTCGACGCTCGATGTTTATCAACGTTATCGAGATATGAAAAGTCATACTAAATATACAGAAATATTATCAATACGTATACATAGGGGAAGACTTGACTTTGCGAACTATAACTAAGCCTACGAACGCTTGTGATAGTTACACAACCAATGTTATTGCGATTTGCGAACTGCGTGATACTAATGCGGATACCTACTCATTCACTCTGTCGGTCTCTAAACTATTTGGTGAAGACGAATGAATATTGACTCGTCTCCTGAATCTGTCAATAAGTTACTTTAAGTAATGTTGTTATAATTTGTCGAGGATTTATTTGAAAATAACAAATTTGCTGACAATGAGATACAAATCTATAGATTACAAACAAGAAATCTTGACGAAATTGCATCATTATCAGTAGGTATTGACGCAACTTGAATAGATAAGTATAAGCTATTCAAGCATCCCGGGTACATATTATACGCTACTTTTTATCCCAGGAAAGTGAATATTATTCACAGTAAATATTATTCACGGTTTAAAAACCTAAATCCACGCTGACGAAGTTGCGGGCATCAGGTGACAGCTAGTTACGTATAATGTGATTTATGCTGCAGGTGTTTCCTTGTTCTAGTATAGAATAGTATACCTATTATAACCATTAGGTTATACTATGTAGAAGCACACGTACGATTACCAAAATGGCAATATTACTTAATTACCTATATAACTTTCATAGTCAGATATTAAAGTAATTATAATACGAACAATTAGGTATTTTATTGACTGACTATGAAAGTTATAGGTAATTAAGTGTAAACTGCAAATATATACTTACATTATCTTTGTATTTATGTAACTTACATACGTAAAATGCATATAAGTATAAACAGTGTCTTATTTTTATTAGTATAAGAAGAACCTTTATATTATTTTAGCTGACCAATACTCTCGGAAATTGCTTACAAACTTGATGAAACTAATGGGACTTCCTGCTTCGGCTGTCTCAACTGTTCGATAACGTCAAACGAAGATTGATTCGGCCGCTCTGACGTCATCTGTAAAGCCGCGTACGGATTGCGCGTACACTGGTACGCGTAGTCAGTTTACGCGTGTCCGGAACGCCATGTCCGTACTTGCAGCTACGCGTACACTTTGGAGAACGCGTACACTATATTTGGACGGCAAATGAGTAGACACGCGTGTTCTTCGAGTTTCAATACGTAGTACTGGGGCTCGCGGAGCGCTCTAGATCGATTGACCTCGCGTACAGGTTCGCGGCGGTCCGTACAGGAGCTGTACGCGTATCCAATGTACGCGTGGACAGTGTTGCCCAACTACGCGTAACACAGGAACGCGCAATCCGTACGCACCTTAACGTCGTCTTAAGAATCCGTTCAAAGACAGTTGAAGCATGCTATAAACACTGCAAGACTAGTATAATAGTGTAATACATAGTATTTATAAACCGGTGATAGCCTCGTGGTTAAGTCTTCGGCCTTCCTTTCGGGGGACCAGATTCAATCCCCGGCACGCACCTCACCTCAAGTTCTGTGCGCTTTATTTTAGCGGTGAAGGAAAACATCGTGAGGAAACCTGCATGAGAGTTCTCAATAATTTTCTCAAACGCGTGTGAAGTTTACAAATCCGCACTTGGTTACAGCGTGGTGGACTACGGCCTAAATCCTTCTCATTCTGAGAGGAGACCCGTGCGTTGTAGTGGGCCGGTAACGGGTTGATAATGATGAAGATGACATAATATGTGAGTGAAAGAGTTCACTTACTGCCCATGATCTACCTTGTGTAGTAGGCTAGTTTGTTTCTAGTCCAAAGCCGTGACGGTTAGCGGATTAAGAATTCCGGTACAATGTGGTGTAGAAGTCGGTTATGGTTTGGAGATTAATAATACTATGATAACACTAACCCGTTTCTGTCTAGACTGCATCGTCATATACATTCTAGATGAGATCGTATAGTCATGTCATCATTTCATTCAGATTATATCTGAAAGAAATATCAGAAAACAAAAACAGTCGGTGATTCATAAAATTGACATAAAATCGCTCTATACTGTAATGTCCAGTTTCTATATTGTACCTATCTGTAATCTAGAAAATGCCTTAGCAACGGTGTTATTATCAAAAATCCATACAATACTTAATAATTTTAACGACTTAACTCTAAGATTTTGCTTAACTAATGTAATGACGTAACTTATTGGCAGTTAGAGATGGATTGAATATAGATAGGAATTATATTGAATATGCAATCCAATCCAATATGAACGTTGCTAAGTAATATAATAAATCTACGCATAGACGCAAATAAAGTGAATATGGGAACTGTATTATAGTGAGCAGTGGAGATTTTGTAGGATTATAATTCACAAAGCAAATTAGCATTTACAACGTTCTGACGAAAAAAAAGAGCGACGGGAGAAACCATTTTATTTTTTACGATCATTGCACACTGCTATAAAATTGAACGGCCACATTTTAATACGTGCATGATACGGGAGATATGAAAAAAAAATGTCAATGGCGCGATATTGGGCACATTTTCCTCCCGGAAGTGCGCTAGGCGGACTCGAACGGTGGATTTATGGCGCCACTTCCGTTTCCGCTTACCCCCACCACCCCCACACGGAATATATGTCTGCGGAGTTGGTGCTTTTTGGATACTGTGATTTTATTACAATGGGATTTTTAGATAATGAACAGTATTTTTATGTTAGTTTATCAAATAAAGATTGATAAATTTCTCAGTTTTTTTGCTTTTTGTAGAGAAATCAGATGAGAAAATAACTTTTTCTGTGACGTAATTAGAGTATCGCACATATTCGACACATACTTCTATTACTACTTGAGGTAATTTTTTTGTAAAATGTAAAAAAAAAATTATAGAGCAAAAAAGATTTTATAAAAATTTTCTCGCTTTTTGCTTATAACTTCTTTAATTTTTAATTTAGGGCATAAAGTTATATAAACATATTTGTAGGCAAAACAATTTGCTACGAATTTTACGAATTTTTTGTTCCGAGATACTGCGAAAAAAGTGTTTTCACCCCTTTTTCCAAGATGGCCGCCGAGGGACAAGGGGACGACCCCACAAACTTGAGGTTAAGCTTCTATTGACCCCCCACACATGTCCCAAATATAAAATTGCGTCCTCTAAAAAATGCAATATTCTTTTAATTGTAACATTTCAATGGACTAAGGGTAAAAACATAAATGCTAGTAAAACCAAAGATAATAAATAAAACATCAAAAAAAATTACTCACAAAGAAAAATAGGTACAAAACAAGTTTACAATCCCTCAATATGTTCGTACCCGGAATGGTTTCTTTTAATCTTTTTAAATTACATTGAACGCGAAGAGAGATCGCTTAAAACTTCACGCGCCAGTAAATAATAAAATCTAAGAGTTCTCCTCATAAAGAAGTGTTAAACCGTTGAAAAGAATCCAGGTGAACGTCTACAAATAGAAAATCGATCGCGCGACCCAGCGGCGGCGGCGATTTAGCGATAGAACTTGCTGCACTGTGTACGTGCTCACGGAGCATACGCGACCGCGGAGGCGCGGGCGGATGCTACGAAGTCTGTATACGAACACGCGCGATTTTTATCTTAACACTTTTTATACTGCCCAAAAAAGTAGTGTAATGTTTTCAGGGTTCATATTATATACACGTTTGTCATGTATGTGAGTTTCTTTATTGCTTCATAAAAATTCTACATGCCTGAACAGATTTGAATGTATTTGTATCTTTAGAATTCTTACATCTTCCCGAGTGACACTAGCTATTGTCTTTAGTTTTTAATTCATTTTATACAGGGCAGTAAAGTTTTTTTTTAAATTATGGCTTGTTCTTTTAAGAAGCTAGCTGATACCAGCGACTCCTTCCACATGAAAAGCAAAATACTTTTTATTTTCCTTCTACGATATTGCTCGTAATATACCTAGTAATTTATTTCTTGTACCAAAAGTTGGCAATGCTAGACACTCTCCCTCACTATGGGTAAATACATACATTATAAATGATTCACGGTTAAAGCAAAAATACCATGAATACTCTTATAATAACTGATATTTTTGTTATATGATAATCATGACCTCCTTTAAAAAGATAGTAAGTACAGAAAAATAATGAAAACATTACAGAAAAATATACAACCCCCCGGCGCATATATTACTTTACGTTTATAATTTTGTCGCTATCGCGTCCGCCACCGCACCCGCGAGTCAATGTGAACATCACCCACCGACGGAACTCGTTGAACTACCTGTAGAAGCGGTGATTGCGATATCGCTTTGAATACAAACTGCTTTGCGAATTTTATATTACGAGCTTTTAAAGCTCTGCGTTTTCGTTTTTAGAATTCACTTATAGTTTTTTGCAATACCTCCTTGCTTGTTATCGGGATTTGCTATGCAACTATAAATATATTTAAATTAATTAAAATCAGCCAAGTGCGAGTCGGGCCTTGCTCTTTTAGGGTTCCGTGCATAATTATGAACAATATAATATTTTGGGTCTAAGAAATATTTAATTTCCGAGCTTTCAGGTCACAGCTTATAAACTATTTTATGAATCGTTGTTTTCAGTATTTTTGTTTAAATAGAGCATATGGTACATAATATACCGAAATACCATATTCCTAGTGTACCTATATATAACTAGTTTAGTTTTTGAGATAGCCCTGTCGACGTTTGAGAGTGATGCTGTCACCGGATCAGATATGTGTGTAAGGCTATAACTTAGTAATTTATCAAACAATCATTTGACCGTTCAAAAGAACTTGCTATCAGACATTCGAGTTCAAGTCATAATCAGTGGCACTCATCTCATCAGTTCATCACACACAGTAAATGATCATCACACGAGTACTATAATATCTTCGATGCGACTATGTTGACCCGAATGCGCTACCATTTGGCAAGCGGTCGTCATATCTGCGATAACGTTGTATCTACAATGCTCATTGGTATCTGATCGATGCTGTTTAAATATTCTGACTGGAACTGTGTTCTGAACCTACGAATAAACGTAAAGCAAATATGGGTTCAACATCAGATACTCATAACGCTACACGAGTATTGAGTAGCTCTCGTCACGTGCTTGCAAGTGATCGTATCGCTCTGTGGGCCACATTGACCCAAATGAGCCTCCATTTGGCAAGCGTGGCCCACTGATACCACCAATCTATCGATTATGCATGCTTATTCAATATCTGAGCTACGATACATAAAAAAATATGCTGCTTCGTAATAAGGATAAATTATCTGTATATTCTGAAGCCGCATGGTGTAGGTATGAGATTCTGTCACCAAGCCGTTTCTGGGTCAAGTGTGAAATTATCATGAAGTCACAGATCCTGAGGCATCGATATCTTATGGTAGTCTCTTATTTTTTCGTTTCCAAATATGATGGAAATACGCTTTAGTTTCCAAACAATAAAAATAAACGTCATAAAGTTGTTAGTTAACCCCTGTCAACTAAAAATTTCTTAAAGTTAAACCTTAACATGAATGAAAACAAAAATATTTTTATTCGATTCATGAAGTTCCTATAAAATTCAGTAGGAACACAATTAATAACCTACAGGACTGAAGATATCTATTGGATAGAACTGTATACAATCAAAAGTTCTCTACATAGATCACAAATCAATCGATAGATCAAGGGGGCTTTATATTCATCCTACGTTATATTGCTCTATATTGTATCTCACGTCCGATAGACGTTAAGCCTTACGCATAAACCCACTCAGATAGAGAGCAGTAAAATAAAATATAAAATGTTTTAAAAATACGGACCGAGCGCGGCCATCAAAAACGCCGGCCTGCCAGTTTTTCGCACTACCGACGTAGATAAAAGTAGTTCGATTTACGTACCGTGATTGGAATTTAAATTCCCAATGAATACTCGTTAAGAGGAATTTAAATTGACTCAGTGTAAAAAATATTATTGCATTGTAAGTAGGTACCTATATTCTGCAGTAGACCATTGTGCGGGGAAAGATGGGACGGAGTCGGCATTTTAATTTTAACCGCCACTTTAATTATATTGATGAGAATAAATACTTACTTTACAATTGTATATCTACCGACTAATAATGTCTGCGACATTATTTTAACTTGTTTCTTGAGTTGATTAGCATAAAGTTTTTGAAAACCATCTGATTAACATAAAAGCTTTCGTGGGATCACAAGTCGATTCGACGAGTGAACTCGGTGTTTTATCTTTAATGTACCTTCTTCAATATATATAGCTTGCATTATAACCTAAAAGTCGCGAAATACGAGCATATTCTGTATTAATTTCCATTATATTATCATTACGTGGCTTCAATTATTACCTAAAGTGTGGCGTCGAGCGAAATCTAATCCGGTACGAGAACTGAGGTGTAATGAGTTTTGTTGGCCGCAGAATAATTAGGAACTTTTGTAATATTATTTATGCACTATGCACATATTATTAGGCGTTACATATTATGTACTTACGTTATTTTACTATGAACACCATATCAGTTCGTATACTATGAAGGTAATTTGGTAACACATAAAAACTGAATTCAAAATATAGAGGACGAGTTCTCAAACAATCAAAACCAGAGCTTCAGAATTTCTTGCTTGAACTTTTTTGCCATTTATTCTATTTCTGTCAGATTACTGATTTCTGTATTACTGATCTGCCATTAATTCAAAAGAAGAGAAAAATCCTCTTAGTATTCTATTTGTAGCTTGCCACTCTAACAAATAAATTCGCAGCACTGTAAAATCATTATCATCATTATCATCGGCCGATCCGTAATATCCATTGTTTGACATAAGCCTCTTGCATCCAATCAGTGCTAGCCACTTTTCGTACGTCATCGCTCCACCTGTGGGTCTATTCTCTAACTTAGTTTACTAGTAAATGAAAGCCACCAAGTTAGTTCGATATACATTGCTGTTTTACTGTGTGAAATGAAATCACTGTTTATATTTCACCCAGTAAAGCAGCAATGTTTATTGAACTTATTCGGTGGCTATCATTTACTGTTGATGAATAAGTTACAGAATAGCTCCCCTGGTCAGCGGAGAGAGGAGGGCGGAGTTCCTCTACACCGTAGTACAATCAGTCATCGTTAATTTAACCCAATAATGAAATTTTCATCCCATCGATAAATTATTAAGGTGGTTGAAATTAAAATGTCGACTTTGTCCGATCTTCGCCTGAATAATGTCCCACTGCAATGCATAAATATTTTTTACAATGAATCAATTTGATTACCACCGCCCATGAACATTAGCAGCACCTGAGGAACCACTAATGCGTTGCCGGCTTTTGAGGAAGGGGGCTCTTCAGCTCGCTGCCGGAACACACGGATGCTTTGCGGCAGATTACAGCAGAAGTGTGGTCGCTAGCCAGGCGGATTCGGGGTAGAATCCTACCACAAAGCGGTGATACCATCCAGATTAAGTTGTGTGGTATCAGGCACAACGACCCGTAGAGGGGACTGAGAGCGTCAGGGCCTCGTTAGCATATTGGCAGGGTGCACCGCGTGCAGGTGAAGTTGACTTTGGCCACATAGGTGGAATTTGGACCACTTACACCCCATATTCTTTTTAACGAGCATTCATTGGGAATTTATATTCCAATCGCGGCACATAAATCAAGCTGTTTATAACCACTTCGGTTGCACAAAAATTGCCCGGCCAGTATTCCCGTTGCCATACTTCTTTGCCCGAATTATTGACTCATTTCATATTACGTACCTAGCTGAAACAAAGAAGAAGAGAGATACTTAATCTTAGCTGAAACATCTGCGAAACATTGAGTCCAACACTTAAGGTGCTACAATAATACAATGAATGATTTTGAAAATAATGCCATAACATGCCATGTTAAAACGAAACGGCAATATGATAAATTGCGGTAGGACACACTTTTTTCTGTGAATTGATGATAGATAATATTTCAAATTATGTTCATGAAGATAAATTCAAATATCTGAACATTAACGACTAATTAATATGCATTCCAAAACAATATGGGAGACACAATATGACGACCTCCCTGGCGTAGCGGTAAGCGCTGTGGCCTTATAAAAAGGAGGTTATCAATTCCCGGCAGGGGAAATTTGGGATTTTATAATTTCTAAATTGTCTCTGGGCTGGTCTGCTGGGAAGCTTCAGCCGTGGTTAGTTACCACACTACCGGCAAAGCCGTGTCGCCAAGAAATTTAGCGTTCCGTTACGATGTGATGGGTAGAAAACGATCAGGGTTATGGCTATAACAAGAACTGCCATCCTCTTCCAATTAGCCCGCGTCCACATTAGATTGCATGGTCACTTATCATCAAGTGAAATCGCAGTCAAGGGCTAGCTTGTAGGTGAATTAAATGTTACAAAATAGCAAATTTTACAGAGCCTATAGAACTAATAAATTCGATGAAACTCATTATAGCCCTGGGGAAATTAAAAGTAAGTAGTTCGTATATCAACAACAACTGAGAGCCAATTGTAAATATTGAAGGAGTTCGCAGCAACTTCGTACTCTAGATAAGAGCCAATAATTAGTATTTGTACAACTTAAGTTTTCTTCTGTACTAATGCCGTCTCAGTGGGGGGAATAATCTGGCGATCTTTGGGGTGGCAAAGATTGCTAACAAAATTGATACAAATTAATTCGTTATCTGACATCTGATACAAATTAATAGTGCTATTCTACTAGTCAAGCCCTTTCATTTGATACCCATATTAAGGGAGTTGTGAAAAAATATGTAATCCGCCATTTTGTAGCGGCGGCCATCTTGGACCGATTTTCTTCAAACATAGCTAACAACACTCACGTCTCTTGAATTCACCTATCAAACAAAAAAAAACCGCATTCAAATCGGTCCACCCGTTTGAGCGCCACAGGGGAACAGACAGACACACAGACACGTCAAACTTATAACACCCCGTCGTTTTGCGTCGGGGGTTAAAAATAATTCGTATTCAAACATTTGAATTCCCTGGAAATATTGTTAATAAACTCGCAAATATTGGAAGGCGCGATAGCATCTTGTTTCCGCGAGCTCAGACGGTGTTGGCGTGTTGTCTCTGCCCGCTGCCGTGTTTACAACTTATTGCTTATTTCTTGGCATCAAATATTCAAGTGGCCGATATCGATTGATCGGTGCGGGTTCGCTTTTGAGGACTTATTGTTTCTAAATTCTGAGCCAATTTCTGGCTCAGAATTCTCTGGTCTGCTATGAGAATTTGACTAGACCATCCTGCTGGTAAAGACGTGCCGTCTAGCGATTTAGCGCCACCAGCTGAATCTATTTCAGTTTAACCCCCGACGCAAAAACGACGGGGTGTTATAAGTTTGACATGCCTGTGTGTGTGTGTGTGTGTCTGTCTGTTACCCTGTAGCGCTCAAACGTGTGAACCGATTTGAATGCAGTTTTTTTTGTTTGAAAGGTGAATTAGTCGGGAGTGTTGTTAACTATGTTTGATCAAAATCGATCCAAGATGGCCGCCGCTACAAAATGGCGGATTACATATTTTTTCACAACTCCCTTAATATGGGTATCAAATGAAAGTGCTTGACTAGTAGAATAGCACTATTGCAAATCCAAGATGGCCGCCGCCAAAAGATAGCGAATGTCGGGGGTTTTTTAAATTTTCAATTTACACTTGTTAACCGATACCTAAACGTCCACTGCTGGCTATAGCTGTTTTGTAGGAACTTCCTCATATTGCGGTCCTGCGACTCGTTCGATTCTATTTGAATTTCATCAAAATAGATTTTAAGTCGTTTAGAATTACAAACACACGTACACCGGATATTTATGTAAAGATCACTCATCCTTGAGCAAAGTCAAGTAGGTACAGAAGATCTAAATTCAAAAATGTTCGAAAAATTCAATTTGTTGAAAAATGCTACCAACTCTGTCAAAATATTGTATACTAGCTGACCCCCGCAACTTCGTTCGCGTGGATATAGGTTTTTATATAGGATCGGATCGGATCCCATAATTATTTTATGTACCTAAACTAAATGTAGCCTAAGTTACTCCTTATAACATCACCTATCTGCCATTGAAAGTTCCATTAAAATCGATCCAGCCGTTTTGGAGATTAGCTGAAACAAATAAACAGACCAACAAACATAAATTTAAACGCACACCAGTTTAAAATAAGCCGTACGTTCAAAGATCCGGGTCCCAAGTTATTTGAACCCAATACTCAGGGTTGTAATGTCTGTCATATCTGAACTAAAAAACCTATGACCTTGAAATATTTACGGGACAATATATAAAGTACTGCCTTTCTAACAAAAAAAGAATGAGTGAAATCGAACAACGCATTAATGAATTACAGCTAAATACACGTTTCAACTTTCTTCCCCTCTCCCATGGGAACCGTGCTGAATTTCGGGATAAAAAGTATCCTATGTCCTACCTCGGAGTATAAACTCAAATCGTACCAAGTTTCATTCGAATCCGTTCAGTAGTTTCGTCGTGATGCGCGGCCAAGATACAGACAGACAGACAGACAGACAGACAGACAGACAGACAGACAGACAGACAGACAGACAGACAGACAAAAATGAAAAAAATTGCAGTTTTGGCTTCAGTATCGATTATATAGTGCCCTCCAATAAAATTTTTCAAAATATCTTCAATGTACAGAATTGGATCTGTTACAGTCTTATTATATTATAGACTAGCTGACCCCCGCGACTTCGTTCGCGTGTTTATAGGTTTTATATAGGATCGGATCGGATCCCATAATTCTTTTATGTACCTAAACTAAATGTAGCCTAAGTTACTCCTTATAACATTGAAAGTTCCATTAAAATCGATCCAGCCGTTTCGGAGATTAGCTGGAACAAATAGACAGATCAACAAACATAAATTTAAATGCACACCAGTTTAAAATAAGCCGTACGTTCAAAGATCCGGGTCCCAAGTTATTTGAACCCAATACTCAGGGTTGTAATGTCTGTCATTTCTGAACTAAAAAATCTATGACCTTGAAATATTTACGGGACAATATATAAAGTACTACCTTTCTAACAAAAAAAGAAAAAGTGAAATCAAACAACGCGTTAATGAATTACAGCTAAATACACGTTTTAACTTTCATCCCCTCTCCCAAGGGAACCGTGCTGAATTTCGGGATAAAAAGTATCCTATGTCCTACCTCGGAGTATAAACTCAAATCGTACCAAGTTTCATTCGAATCCGTTCAGTAGTTTCGGCGTGATGCGCGGCCAAGATACAGACAGACAGACAGACAGACAGACAGACAGACAGACAGACAGACAGACAGACAGACAGACAGACAAAAATGAAAAAAATTGCAGTTTTGGCTTCAGTATCGATTATATAGTGCCCTCCAATAAAAATTTTCAAAATATCTTCAATGTACAGAATTGGATCTGTTACAGTCTTATTATATTATAGATAGATTATCCACTTTTGTTACATAAAAAATTCGGATATTTTCCTAGTTTAGAGTAGGTATATCCAGGGCGTAACCTAAAAACAATTGGAGCGATTGAGTCGAAATTCATGTCGCATGTACCCACATTGTACTACAATAGCCTGGCATATTTGGAAAAAATCTCGAAAATCGGCCAACATTGACAGAGCTCGCATTCTGTGTGCTATGTAAATTTTGATTTTCAACATTTCGCTCCTATTACGTACCTAAGGCATATATAAGGCATAATAATAATCAGGATCTACAGCAAAGTTTGACATGTACATTTAACGCGCAGTTCGATTTAATTCATTCTTTTTTTGTTAGAAAGGTAGTAGGTACTTTAGGTATTGTCCCGTAAATGTTTCAAGGTCATAGGTTTTTTAGTTCAGAAATGACAGACATTTATTGGGTTCAAATAACTTGAGACCCGGATCTTTGAACGTACGGCTTATTTTAAACAAGTGTGCGTTTAAATTTATGTTTATCTATCTGTCTATTTGTTCCAGCTAATTTCCGAAATGGCTGAATCGATTTTGACAGAACTTTCAATGGCAGATAGGTGATGTTATAAGGAGTAACTTAGGCTACATTTAGTTTAGGTACAAAAAAGGCTTATGGGATCCAATTCGATCCTATATAAAAGCCTATATCCACGCGGACGAAGTCGCGGGGATCAGCTAGTCATAAATAAAGTGATGATTTTATGACGAGTTCACAATCATAGCCATCAAATCAATCAACAACTAAACAAGTATTGACAATAATTTGATCATAAGACGAATTCACAATCGTAATCAACAATCAGAAGCACTCATAATCATAATCATAACAATTTATTAAGTGCATTTCATAAGTTATTTTCCAATACCATGTACGGAATTAAAACATATAGTCTATAAAAATAAATAAAATAGAAATATCTGTCTGTGATTTCGAAATAACTGATTGAGTTTAAATGATTATTTGAACGAACACGTAACACAAAAACATGTTTTTAAATATTATGTTCTTTCTATCAATCTGTTTGTCCGGACTAATATTCGAGCCAGCTCAACCTATTTTGACGGGACTTTCACAGGCAGGTGGAAAATTAGCAATGATTTATAGGCACTGTTTAAAATATAAATGTACGCAGACGAAGTCGCGGGTATCAACTATTCGAATACAAAACAGCTACTCACGCAATAGAAGCCAATGTGCGGCCAGCCTAAAGTATCGATCTCTCTCCCAACGTTCTAGATTCTAGATTTATAGAATACTGATTTCTGAGATTTGAGTTCACTCTACACCAACAGTCTAGACCTCTATGGTGCTGAATTCTAAATTCTGCGTTCGTTGTAATCAATATGGTTTGGACAACACAAATTTAGTAGAACTCGATTTTGGATTAGAGTTTAGATTTTAAAAGCCACAATACTCAGGGCGTGAACTGTAAACCGAAAGGTCGACGGTTCAAATCCCTGCCGTTGCCCTATTGTCGTACGCAATCCTAGCACAAACTTTACGCTTAATCGGAGGAGAAAAGGGCATATTAGTAATGTTCAGCGTGGCATTCTTTATTACAGCAAAGTTTTTTGCTGCTACTTCTCTGTTAGAACGGCATTCCGAACCAATCGTAGATTCACTTGACGATTCGAAAGCATTTGCAAAAGTTTATTTGTACAAAAAACCTTTTGTATTCTATTAAAGAAATATTTATTGATCTGTATAATAGTCAACGTGGAGTACTCTGAACTGCAAAACTCTAAACCGCGGTATGTGAGATCGACATCGAAATGGGAGCTCTGAAATGAACTTTAACTTTCCCTGTAAAATTAAAGAAATTAGGTAGGTATTAAAACGGTAAAATTATTAAAACGGCACACGTTTGAACGCCGAGATGCCGTTAATTCGGAAAGGACCAGGTACGGGTACCTACGGGTAAGTAATGGAAACATCATTGTTCGCAGCTGCCGCAGATTTTAATTTCCTGCACGCAGAGCCGTCGCAGACGCCCGACGATTTATTTGCTTAAATAAATATTACACTCCTACGATTTAATGCCAGGAACATGTTTAGGTGTACGAGATTAATAATTCCGGAACGAAACACGCTGTATTTGTGTGTGTGGTCATATTTGTCGCGGAGCTGTGGACTATTAGACCCCGGGCAAATCAGCGGAAAAACACCAATGGAAAATCACGCGTGTGTCCTGTGTGTCCTAATCTGCGCGGAAAAAATATTTCCTTCTAAGGACTGATGTTTCAATCGCCAATTAATATTGAACTGAAGATATTTTAAAAGTCTGTCAAAATGACTATTTTTCAATAAAAGACTAGACGATGTCCGCAACTTTGACCGCACTGGTGTATTTTAATAATTGTATGTGATACAAGCCGACCCCCGCGACTTCGTTCGCATGGATATAGGTTTTTATATAGAATCGTATCGGACCCCATAATTCTTTTTTGTACCTAAACTAAATGTATCCTAAGTTACTCCTTAACATCACCTATCTGCCATTGAAAGTTCCATCAAAATCGATCCAGCCGTTTCGGAGATTAGCTGGAACAAATAGATAGGCCGACAAACATAAATTTAAACTCACGCCAGTTTAAAATAAGCCGTACGTACAAACATCCGCGTCCCAAGTTATTTGAACCCAATAAATGTCTGTAATTTCTGAACTAAAACACCTATGACCTTGAAATATTTATAGGACAATATATAAAGTATTACCTTTCTAACAAAAAAAGAATGAGTGAAATCGAACAACGCGTTAATGAATTACAGCTAAATACACGTTTTAACTTTCATCCTCTCTCCCAAGGGAACCGTGCTGAATTTCGGGATAAAAAGTATCCTATGTCCTACCTCGAAGTATAAACTCAAATCGTACCAAGTTTCATTTGAATCCATTCAGTAGTTTCGGCGTGATGCGCGGCCAAGATACAGACAGACAGACAGACAGACAGACAGACAGACAGACAGACAGACAGACAGACAGACAGACAAAAATGAAACAAATTACAGTTTTGGCTTCAGTATCGATTATAGAGTGCCCTCCAATAAAAATTTTCAAAATATCTTCAATGTACAGAATTGGATCTGTTACAGTTTTATTATATTATAGATAAATCTTATTAATAATTTTAGCTAAACAAAGAAAGTTATATAAACCTGTAGGTACACAAGTGTAAATTGAAAATTTAAAAAACCCCCGACATTCGCCATTTAGTGGCGGCGGCCATCTTGAATTTGCAATAGTGCTATTCTACTAGTCAAGCCCTTTCATTTGATACCCATATCAAGGGAGTTGTGAAAAAATATATCATCCGCCATTTTGTAGCGGCGGCCATCTTGGACCGATTTTCATCAAACATAGCTAAGAACACTCTCGACTAATTCACCTTTCAAACAAAAAAAACCGCATTCAAATCGGTCCATCCGTTTGAGCGCCACAGGGGAACAGACAGACACACACACACACACACACACACACACACACACACACACAGACACAGACACGTCAAACTTATAACACCCCGTCGTTTTTGCGTCGGGGGTTAACAAATACAAATTCAGACTACAACGTTACTTACGTTACAAAATACTTTCCTAATTTAAATTTTACAGACACAAAGTTTTGAACACCCCCCAATCCTAGAAAACGCTACCTCAGCGCTGTCTTAGAACTTGTATAAGATATTGGAAGCACTAGAGCTCCTAAATGCTCATGGATAATGCAATATAACTGTCTAATATACCCACGGTGTAAATACCGGCAACTTTATGAAACAAACTGTTTCGTTTCAAGTATATGAAAATTTCTGCTATAAACGTACTGTCGTCGTGCGTGTGTCTGTCTGTCTGTCTGCTAGCTTTTCATGGCTCAACAATTACCTGATTATGATGAAATTTGGTACAGAGGTAGCTTGCATTTCGGAAATTTACAAAGGCAACTTTTATCCCGAAAAAGCAAGTAGTTCCTACAGGATTTTTATAAACATAAATCCACGTGGATGAGGTCGCGCGGCATCATCTAGTATTTATATAATAGCCTGCCATCCCGCTTTGGAGCAGCGTGGCGGGTCTAAGCTCTAAATCCCAATTCCCTATAAAGAGGGAGCCTGTGTCCAGCTATGGGACGTTAAAATGGTGGTGATGGTGGTCAATTTTTTATTTTCTTTAAAATCGATGGCATGGTTCAAATTTGCTAACAACAGATTAATTATTGTCTAAGTTTAAAATTTTGATTGATCATCGTAGATTCTGTAATACAGACAAAGAGATTTTTTTTTAGGATTTAAAGGAAGTCTGTTATCTACTTAAAATAGCGTTTCTAAAACTGGATGTAAATCTAGTTATATCATAGCTATGAGTACCTATTCGAAAAGCTAAAATAAAAATTCCTCTTTGAAATCAAAAAAACAGGAACAAACCCGTCGATTGCTCCGCGACTAAAATGAGGAATTTTCCGATTCCTGGAAACGAATTATTGACGTTATTATGTGAAGGGGATCGAAGTTGGGCCTTGGTTCTGGGACGGGGATCTTTAATGATTTCCGCGACTTATACCAAGAAATGTTTAATTCTCCTTAGAACAATATCCTGTTTATGTCAATATTATTGTACGCATAATAATCTTAATAAAAAAAGCCGACTTTAATCTACTATATAAAAATAAGTCGGGTTTTCCTTCCTGACGCTATAACTCCAGAACGCACGAACCGATTTCCACGGTTTTGCATTCGTTGGAAAGGTCTCGGGCTCCGTGAGGTTTATAGCAAAGAAAAACACGCGAACGAAGTCGCGGGGGTCAGCTAGTTTGTTATAATATGTATGTACTATGTAAGGTTTAAATTACTATCAACTCTGATTGCGAGTGATTTACATCATCAGTGCCGCGGCCGGCGCAGTTCCGGCCTAAGATAAAGTATAAGTACCTCCTCTTGTTCCGGCACAGTGAAAAATATGTCATTCTCTATGAACTGACATTGAAACACTGTGTCGTCACTGATACGGGCAGGCGTGAACGCGTTCATAGAGAATGTATGAAAGAATATTTTTCACAGTGCAGGAACTGCGTCGGCACTGATGCTTCACTGATAATATCAGTCTTAATTCAGAAAACGTATTGTTGACAAGTATAAATTGAAAAATTTAAAAACACCCCCGACACTCACCATTTTGGATTACCCATATTAAGGGAGTTGTGAAAAAATATGTAATCCGCCATTTTGTAGCAGCGGCCATCTTGGATCGATTTTCATCAAACATAGCTAACAACACTCTCGACTAATTCACCTTTTAAACAAAAAAACCGCATTTAAATCCACCCGTTTGAGCGCCACAGGGGAACAGACACACACACACACACACGCACGCACGCACGCACGCACGCACGCACGCACGCACGCACGCACGCACGCACGCACGCACGCACGCACGCACGCACGCACGCACGCACTCACGCACGCACGCACGCACGCACGCACGCACGCACGCACGCACGCACGCACGCACGCACGCACGCACGCACGCACGCACGCACGCACGCACGCACGCACGCACGCACGCACGCACGCACGCACGCTCACACACACACACACACACACACACACACAGACAGACACGTCAAACTTATAACACCCCGTCGTTTTTGCGTCGGGGGTTAAAAACACGTTGACTTCAATAACGACACCTAACCACACAACGTGTATAACGTAACTATATAAACGTAACATTAATTTGGTCGCGGTGTAACGGCACCCGCGGGACTGCACGTATTACTGGCGGCACATTATCATGCGTCATTTCTGCAGGCATGTTATATACTCGCAAGGTATATTGATATACCTTGTTAGTCTAAGTTGTTGCTTAACCTACTTATATGTATATAATCTACCAATAATATTATTTTTGTACTAAATAATGGCATACAAATATTATACATTGCGCAATGCCAAATGTTATCCACCACCACCACTACAGCCTTTACGTCGCACTGCTGGGCACAGGCCTCCTCTCTCATAGGAGAGAGGGATTAGAGCATAGACCCGTCACGCTGCTCCAATGCGGGTTGGCGGGCTTTAACGACTATTGTCACATGATAGTGATAATAACTGGGACCGACTGCTTAACGTGCTCTCCGAGGCACGGCGGTGAAACACCGCCAACTACCAACTCCGGGCTGGCACTGAGAATTTCTTGACAGAAAAACCCAATACCTAACAAATATTTGCCCGACCCGGGAATCGAACCCGGGACCTCGTGATCTGCAGTCGAATATGCTAACCACTAGACCAACGAGGCAGTTATCTGTTCCTTCTAAATCATTCAAGGCGAAATGAGAGACAACGACAATCCTGATTGACGACTTTCCTTGCTTAACCTATCGCCAATGTTGAATAATTTTTTCTGTTGAGGACAACGATTGTTAATGTTCAGTTGGCTTTAATATAATATTTGCTTAAATATTATTTTCATTAGAAAATATATTGTTGCTAACGTTTGGCTGAAGATAATGCTGCAGTCAATGTGACGCATCTCTCTCACGGGTTTTACATCGTCTCAAAAGCCATGACTGAAATTCCCTTACCGTATACCTACTTTGAGGAAAAAAAATTTGCTTGTAAGAAATCAAAACTTGAACGTCTAATATAGGTCACAAGATTATCATTACATATATCAGTTTATGATACTGTAATGAATACCACCAGTAGGTACAATTGGTGGGCATGTGGTTTAACTATCTTCGCCTGAGGCAGTACCGACGTATAGGTAATTAGTTGTTTGTCTCATGGGGTCAATAAATTTGAAAGATAGATAAAAATCACACCAATTTTATGCATATTATATCGTTCCCCATTCTACATATACCTATTACTCGTAAGCTATCTGTGTCCACTTGTCAGGTACTTAGATGGAGAATGGATACAATTATCAAGGGTAGTTAATGTGTAAGTTTGTGTTTTAAAATATTATATTAAGTGCAAACAATTACTGGCCCACTGGCCTGCACTTAAAAGCACAATATTTCTATACGGACGTAGTTTGATATAATGTAATGTAGGTACCTACAATGTGATGTATAATGTAATGACACTCTGTAATGAATAATAGTGATTGACTGGGGTTAGAACTTTAGCATATTTTTTATTGGACAGTTAACTTTCAATAAGTATGAAAATTTATTTTCCGGAAAACGTAATGAAAACGTAAATGATTAATTTACGTACAGTTATCGTTAACTTGGTTCTGACCCGTAAATCCAAAAATGTTCTTATGTACAAGATTTTTTTTGACGAAGTACTAGAAACCACTTTGTAGAAGTTTACTTCAATATAAAAAAACTTTTCCATTCTATCTATTTATTTATAAAACGCCTATTTACGTAATTATTATGATCTTGTTTAGACGCTCCACGTTGTAATGAAAATGGAATATCTATGGAAAAATATATATTTCCCTACGAACTAATTATTTCCCTGCAAGAACTAAGCTCCAATTTGCGCTCTACAATTTTAATATTGAAACATCGACGGAAATCCTTTTCAACAGCAAAAGCACCGTGCCCGCATTGCTTCCAGTAAATATTAGCACAAGTTTCGACACTGTAACAGGGCACAACTCTATCGCTAAGAGCAAAATAAGTACACAAGATTAATTGTCCCCCAGCGACCGGAAGCGCATCCATGTTGGCCACTCGCCGCCATTTTGCACTTCCGCTTCGCACGATGTTCGATCGTTAGGACTTAACCCTATTACTATATGTATTGGGGCTATTGTGTAACAAAATCAGAAGCGTATTTTTACCCAACTACGGCAAAGCCAAAAGGAAGGGTTATGATTTTAGCAGTCTATGTATGTATGTATATACGTGGCCAATTTTTGAGATTCTGTGTGTATCACCGTAGCGCCTAAACTACTGGACAGATTTTGATGAATGAAGTGTCTATTGATTCTTTGTTATAGTCCGGGTGACATAGGCTACATTTTATTCACGAAAAAAGTCAAGAAGTGACCTTCGCGCTGCTTTCTAGATTATTAAACTAGTATAATTCCGATAGACATAACAGATGGCACCAGTAGTTGCTTGCCCCGCGTTTTCGTACACTAATTTATTATTAAATTATTGCGTAGTCAGGTTTTAGTTTACGAACTTATACTTGTTTTACTATTAACTTAAATTTACCATATTCGTCGTCGTCGTTATCAACCGATAGATGTCCACTGCTGGACTAAGCCTCTGGTAGGGATTTTCATATGCCGCAATCTTATGCCACTTGTATCCAGCGGCTCCCTACGATTTACGATTGCTTATTACAATTTACAAGTATAAATTGAAAATTTAAAAAACCCCCGACATTCGCCATTTTGTGGCGGCGGCCATCTTGAATTTGCAATAGTGCTATTCTGCTAGTCAAGCCCTTTCATTTGATACCCATATTGAGGGCGTTGTGATAAAATATGTGATCCGCCATTTTGTAGCGGCGGCCATCTTGGATCGATTTTCATCAAACATAGCTAACAACACTCTCGACTAATTCACCTTTCAAACAAAAAAAACCGCATTCAAATCGGTCCACGCGTTTGAGCGCCACAGGGGAACAGACAGACACACACACACACACACACACAGACACGTCAAACTTATAACACCCCGTCGTTTTTCGTCGGGGGTTAAAAATCGTTTGTTCTTATTCCTGTTTATTTACGAATATATCAAAGCAAGAATATTCATCATTTTCTAGACAAGCGTAGGTACTCCCTCCTGGACCTCATCATTGTTTTCGGTCAACCATGAGACCATGATTATTATTAATCACCAATAAAAAATAAAAACTTGACGGCAGAGAGATAGACAGAATTTGAAGAGAAAACCTAAAGTCTTGGACAAGCAAAATTTTGATTATCAGATTACCAGAAAATAGCCAATAAGTATGGGAAATAAAAACTATCTCACATCATTACTGGAGCACTAAGTAGTATAACATGGACATAAAAATGCCCGTGTTACTTAAACTTAAACTGAATATAATAATTGCCCCATTGTCATTAAAAACCGCATGATATGTTGAATGGAAGCAGGCGTTACTTTGCGGAATTCCATGATATACAATGAATATAAAATTATTTTGCTATAATCCGCTAACAGTGACAAATTTGTAGGCACAACACCACACAATCTTGTAGGCACAACACCACACAATCTTGTAGGCACAACACCACACAAATTCACCACAAAACAAACTCGACGATCGTTTCGCTCCGACACCGGAGCATCTTCAGGAGATGTCGACTTCACAACGGACGATTGCAAAGTGAGTTCGTGTCAAATGAGCGGTCTTATAGTATATACTATCCCCGCTTAGTCATCTACCCTCCTTTCTCTTTCTCTCTTTTAGGGGGCGTGGCCAGAGAGAAAGAGAAAGGAGGGTAGATGACTAAGCGGGGATAGTATATACTATAAGACCGCTCATTTGACACGAACTCACTTTGCAATCGTCCGTTGTGAAGTCGACATCTCCTGAAGATGCTCCGGTGTCGGAGCGAAACGATCGTCGAGTTTGTTTTGTGGTGAATTTGTGTGGTGTTGTGCCTACAAGATTGTGTGGTGTTGTGCCTACAAGATTGTGTGGTGTTGTGCCTACAAATTTGTCACTGTTAGCGGATTATAGCAAAATAATTTTATATTCATTGTACCGCATGATATGATAATTCTTAATTATCATCGTAACCCGAGGGACAGCGAACAGTAAAGAAAAGTATAAAAGCAAAATAAAGGATGGTGACAACTTGTGTAACTCCACTGCGTCTGAAGTCCTTGCAAATGACAGCTCTTGTCCTCTCCCCCCTCCACAACCCGCGCCCCCCATTCCGCCCCACAAACCACTTTGTACCATTCGATACTGTATCTTAAAACGCATTCTCCTTTGAAACAAATTTAAACCCCACTCAAAGCGATTGAGCCTTTAAGTTTAAACCTAGCGATTCAAAAGTTTGCCTTTCAGACTTATTGCGTTCTCGGGCTGGATTTTTTATTTTCCATGTTTTTACTCTATTTTTTTTTTTTTACTGAAACGCAAATTCTCTACTTAAGCGGAGATTTTGAGCCAAATCTGTATATTTCGCTGGCTTATTTCTTTGGAAATCTTTTAAGTCTGAAATTAAGCTGTCTCTAATGAGAAAAATATTATCAGGTCAAATCTGTAGATTCGTGAAAACCTTTTTAAATTGACTCTTTAGCAAAGCTCAAACTAAAAATATGATTTCTTCAAACTTTAACAAGCTCCTTTGAATCCAGTTTTCAAGTCGGACTGTTGACAATGCATTCGTAAATCTACCACTGGTTCGGCTACTTCAACAAGACACATCTTTGAATATTGAAAATCACTGTGTGACATTTTTCCGGAGGAATTACCTAGCCAATAAGTATGAAAAGTAACTATACTCTGTCCATTAGAGCGTTTTTAGAGATTTACGCGTATTTTTGGCACCTACAAATAGATAATCGTTTCTACACGACTATAGAGAACTGATTTTGATGAAACATTCACTAACTGAAATAGTTCTTCCCCTTCTATCGTCTGCCACTATTTTCAAATTGTTCAAAGAAATTATCTCCAGAAGTGCTAACATGCGACGCACGAGAAAATTATCTCTACACTTTTTCTCGTCGAATACAATAGAATTCGACGAGAAAAAGTGTAGAGATAATTTTCTCGTGCGTCGCATGTTAGCCCTGCAGGAGTCCAAGCATAATCGAATTCGCTCAATCAAAGCCACAAGAAATACGTTTTCTTGCGGCTATTGTAATGCTTTGCAAGCCCCGAATGACACTCTCTTAAGAGTCAAGAATGTAAAAATTAATAGAACCATTCAACCACTCGACGCAACTTTGCCCAGAGGCTCATTGCACTGCTGACATTGCCCGGACATTGCGAACCCTGCGAAGCTTAAACGTATATCTTTATATCACTCGGATTTTCCGTTTTAGAGCAATCGCTTTAATCTGCGTCGCATTTATCCCACTGCGTCGTAAATCACCGTATATCGGCAGTCGACGGGAGATTTTGTAAAATATCGAAAATGTTAAATTTTAAAAGCCATCTGTCAACTGACGTATGAAGCCACGGCTCAGTGGACTTTTCATCAATTAGTTCTAACAAGCCTTTGTACGAGATACAGAGTGGCGTCTCTATTGATTTCGAGTCCTAAAATTCGATAAGAAAATATATTTTCAAGTACAAAAATGGGGTTGACTTTTGCCCACACAATAATCATCATCATCAGTCATTCACTGTTCAATGTGCATCCACTGTTGGAAATACAGGCCTCTCAGGAATAGCCCCAATTCTTTCGGTCTTCGGCCTTTCGCGTCTAATCAGTGCCAGACTTTTTTCGGATATCATCGCTAATATTTAATCCTACTAATATTATAAATGTAAAAGTGTGGATGTTTGGATGTTTGAATGTTTGGATGTTTAGATGTTTGGATGTTTGTTACTCAATCACGCCGCAACTACTGAACCGATTTGGCTGAAATTTTGAGTGGAGATAGATTATGCCCTGACTTAAAACATAGGCTACTTTTTATCCCGGAAAACTATTCCTGTGGGACTAAAATAGATATAATCTTTCAAAAACGCCATAGAGGGCGCTGACTGTTCTTAGGTAAATCACGCTCACATAATATTATTGCAATAGTTTGCTGTGTTGCATGCATCGGCAACACATAGGCTACTTTTTATCCTGGAAAAAATGCACAGTTCCCATGGGATTTTGAAAAACCCGAAATCTATAGCTACAGGTAGATTACTATAGCGAACTTCCTTGAGAGTAGGTATAAAGGTTGGAAAAGGGAGCGGGAACGGGAACTGGAAACCCACGATTCCCTCGGGATTTGTTTAAAACTGAAATTCAGGCGGGCGAAGCCGCGGGCAGATGCTAGTTCAAATATAATTGTGAAGGCTTAATTAGATCAAATTTTAATTTACAAAGCAACATCGTAGGTAGGTAGATACTTAAGAATGTTGTTTTAATTAATGTTGAATAATTATAGGAATTACTCTTCGAAATTCTATGACAACGTAAATTGGCAGACAATTTTATAGTAAGTAAATAATTGTAAAATAAAGTAAAGTACTTTATTAAAATTATCATTTTACATAATATGCTTGTTTCATTATAAATCTTAATGTATGCATAATATGTTTATTTCGTTATAAATATTATTTAAGTTTGAATAAAAGTGTAGAGCAACACTAAATTCGACTCAATAGATTCTAACAAATTGATATCCAAAAGATAGATGTATAATCCTTATCGGATTCAATTTACTAGAATCTATAATACGATTGGTTACAAAGGTAGCTCGAGATGTGCAAGATTAATCGAAAACTGTGTGCACCGGACGGCGGAAACGCATCTATATCTGTCCAAAGTCCTCGGGTTCTCCTTGGTCCGGCTTGCTAAATATGTATACTGTTAGAAACTGCACTCCATTACCCACCTATACTCCTTTAACTATACCAGCCTATACTCCCTTACCTATTCAGTACCTGAATTATACAGGGTTTGGTATGGCCCACTTCCCAAACTGGTCTCAGGTGTATCTATATCAAACATATTATAAATTCCTTGCAGGCTTGAAATTATCTTTGAGATTATCTTGAGAAATAATACACGATCTCGTAAGCTACTGTAACCGACATTTTAAATCTGTATAAATAGACAAGTGTCATTGTTCGATGGTTTAACGACTTTTGACACAAGTTTGTGTAACCAAACCAAGTTACCGTGAATCAAGTATGGTTTGGTGTAGGTATTTTAAATCACTATATACATATATTCACTGAAAAACGTAAAATTTTATTAGGTGTCTTAAAATCATCACATGACCAAGATAACTTACAATGACGCTTAACGCACATTATTTTATTTCAATTTAACAGTCGTCAATGAAGCGGCAAGTGGTTTAATCGCCAGGCCAAGTAGCCAGTTAATAATAAAAACCGCAGAAGCAACATCACCGTCGTATGATAAGTCCGCTCGATAGTGCGCCGTGTCGCGCACAATACCCGTCTCACTTAGCCTCTTATAACGGCTCGAGTGTCCTCCGATGTGCATTAACCTTACACGCTAAAGGGAGTGTTTTATGCATTCATTGAGTGCGTACTCTGTAAGAAATTTATTACGCTTTACTTTATTATTATCTACGTTCCTTATAATTTAATTTCTCGTTCTCTGTGACTTTAAGATCAACCATTAAGCGATTCTCGGTTAGGGTACTTTGTCAGTACTTTGTCGCCCGACAACCCACATTAAAGTAGCGTGGCGGGCAGTGGCCTGCACTTCATAAAAGCAGAAAAGCACTGCATACCTTGAGAAAAGCAATGCTTAGGTAAAACGATAAGAAAAGGAGCAATAGAAATTTTAATACTACCTATTGGCATACCCTGGCTTTAAACCCTATGCACGCCACTGGTAGCGGGTCTAAGCTCTAAATCCCTCTCTCCTATGAGAGAGGAGGCCCGTGCTAAGCGGTGGGACGTAAAAGGCTGTAGTGGTAGTGGTGGTGGTACTTAGTCACATACGAGTACAAGCTCTTTGAATTGGCTTAGGTCTGACGTAGTCGAAACATTCGTGACTTATTACAAAGTTGCCCAGGATTTATTGCACGCAAAATAACTGCTTTCTCATGGGACTATCTTTCGGAATAGTATGAAGCAAAATTCTCTACCTGCCTGCGAAATTCTAATCAACATCGGTGCAGCCTTTTTTTAAGATTATCCTAAGGCGTGCTGAACACCATATAATAAACCAACGAGACCTCATTTATCAGGCTCACTTGACGTGAGGGAATCGATGACTGGACATGCTAATTCGGTTATAGGTATACAATTTCTAATCTGAACTGAATTTAACAGTTCTAAAACCAGTGCTATACCAGTCTGTTTAAAAATTATGTATGCCTATAACCCAATTAGTACCTACTGCCTAACACACAAACCCTCCCGCAGGCGGGTATAAATGGAGAAGTGTAAAGCTTAGTGGAAAACGACCATTAAAAGCTCTTCTCTCCACGTGTAAAATAATATTTATGCGCTAATAGTTTTTTAATATTCCGTACGTGTACTGAGCGCGGCTCTCGCTAGTGAATTTTAATATCCACCCCGGACCATTAACACTCTTGAAAACGACTTTTGATCGCTCAAAATTCCTGTAATACCACCTACTTAGTTTGGTGTTGTCAACCTTGCACCCTGTCTGCTACACTTTCTGCGAAAAGATACTTGTGTTTAAAAGTAAATTGGTGGTAATTCGGTTGTATGCAAACTGTCTTAAGTGGGACTATGCTTTTTCACAGGGAACATTGTGAAGAGAAAAGCACTATTTAAAGACCCGTCAAGATTTAGACGTTCAAGTTAGATTGTGAACCACCGAATTAGCATATTATGTGTATCAATACACAAACAAAAATTATTGTTATAATGGCGTTTGATGTCCGTTTTTTGAAAATATTTTTTTATTTTTTAAGTGAGTTATTTAAACGTACACGTACTGTATTCCCATTTTATAATAGACTTATACTCGATTCTCCGATCCGATAACCCTATTTTATAATAGAATAGCTTTTGCCGCAACTTCGTCCAACTCCACGTGGAGTTAGGTTTTGAAAATTCCCCGGGAACCCTTTGTTTTCCCCCAATGAAAAGTAGCTAATTCACTGTTTAGGTCATCAACTATAGGTACTGCGGAAAAATACGTCGATCCGTAGCTTTGTTGCGGCGTGATTAAAGAACCACCTAACAATTACAAACCAATATACCTAAAAATAAACATACTTTCGTATTTTTTATAATATATATTAGGTACTAGAGATTGAGATTTCTACCCTACTCACTATTGACTTACCTACTCGCGTGAGTCAGCGGATCGCGGTGGTAAAAGTTGGCGCAAATAAAATACTCCTAAAAATCTCTTTTTACAAATTTACCGTACTTTTAGAAGGAAATGGGGTAAGAGGCGGGATGCAGCGGTGCAAGGGAAATTAAATCAGTGCCACCTTACTTACCTGCATAATCCTGTCCTACTCACAATTTTGCCGCTTAAGGAGCTCCTGAGTGCTTTTGGTATTTTATATTTTGTATGTCAAAGGAGCCGCAGAATTTGCTACAGTTTCATATTGGCGTTTAAAATGTAGTTGTTCATTCAATTACCGAGACAAACAAGTGACATAAATATGCTTATATCTTTATATGAAAATTGCCACGAATATAATCATATTTCTGTTATATATCAAGTTCAGAATTTGTGCCGGTAATGCAAGAACTTCTGTCAAAAATAAATTATTGCTAATGTATTACGGTAGACTGACCGGTACTGTGTGATGATTGCAATCATCTTTAGCTGAAATTATGGACATAGCTCTCTTGCATCAAGCCGTAACCCCCTGCAACTCGCTTGATGTCGTCGGCCAACCTAGTGGGGGTCTGCCAACACTACGCTTTCCGCTGCTAGGAGGACGCCTAGGGTACCTACTCCGGGAACTTGGCACCCCAATGTCTATCGGTTATTCGAACTATGTTTTCGTAAAAGATTCATATCAACCCATGAGCATTATAGTGTAAAATATATATAAGCTCAAGAATTTTTAGTAATTAGATCAGAACTCGTTCGTTGCCCCTTTTGTAAAAACTTTTTAATATTCAAGGATTAATTTATCGCTGAAAGGTCGATTCTCTTTGTGAGTTTTTATCTGCTGAAAATCATACTTTTATATTTTGTAATATAATAACATCGTAAGTAAGTAAGGGCTCAAAGTAAGTCCGTATGTATACGAAAACAAAAGCTTAATCTCTTGGCCTGATATTTTGATAATTATTATAGGTACCTATTCAAAGTTATTTTATATTTTTACCTAATATACAAGCATATAAAAAATTAAAATTTTTCAATTATACATAACAGTTATAGACTAGCTGTCCTGTCCTTCCCCGGTTTCGCTCAAATCACATTATATTCATTACTAGCCGACCCCCGCGACTTCGTCCGCCTGGATATAGGTTTTATATAGGATCGGATTGGATCCCATAATCCTTTTTTGTACCTAAACTAAATGTAGCCTAAGTTACTCCTTATAACATCACCTATCTGCCATTGAAAGTTCCATTAAAATCGATCCAGCCGTTTCAGAGATTAGTTGGAACAAATAGACAGAACGACAAACATAAATTTAAACGCACGCCAGTTTAAAATAAGCCGTACGTACAAAGATCCGGGTCCCAAGTTATTGGAACCCACTAAATGCCTGTCATTTCTGAACTGAAAAACCTATGACCTTGAAATATTTACGGGACAATATATAAAGTACTACCTTTCTAACAAAAAAAGAATGAGTGAAATCGAACAACGCGTTAATGAATTACAGCTAAATACACGTTTTAACTTTCATCCCCTCTCCCAAGGGAACCATGCTGAATTTCGGGATAAAAAGTATCCTATAACCTACCTCGGAGTATAAACTCAAATCGTACCAAGTTTCATTCGAATCCATTCAGTAGTTTCGGCGTGATGCGCGGCCAAGATACAGACAGACAGACAGACAGACAGACAGACAGACAAAAATGAAACAAATTACAGCTTTGGCTTCAGTATCGATTATAGAATGCCCTCCAACAAAAATTTTCAAAATATCTTCAATGTACAGAATTGGATCTGTTACAGTTTTATTATATTACTAGCTGACCCCCGCGACTTCGTCCGCGTGGATATAGACTTTTATATAGGATCGGATTGGATCCCATAATCCTTTTTTGTACCTAAAATAATTTAGCCTAAGTTACTCCTTATAACATCACCTATCTGCCATTGAAAGTTTCATCAAAATCGGTCCAGCCGTTTCGGAGATTAGCTGGAACAAATAAACAGACCGACAAATAAAAATTTAAACGCACGCCAGTTTAAAATAACCAGTACGTACAAAGATCCGGTTACCAAGTTATTTGAACCCAATAAATGTCTGTCATTTCTGAACTAAAAAACCTATGACCTTGAAATATTTACGGGACAATAGTTAAAGTACTACCTTTCTAACAAAAAAAGAATGAGTAAAATCGAACAACGCGTTAATGAATTACAGCTAAATACACGTTTTGACTTTCTTCCCCTCTCCCAAGGGAACCGTGCTGAATTTCGGGATAAAAAGTATCCTATGTCCTACCTCGGAGTATAAACTAAAATCGTACCAAGTTTCATTCGAATCCATTCAGTAGTTTCGGCGTGATGCGCGGCCAAGATACAGACAGACAGACAGACAGACAGAAAGACAGACAGACAGACAGACAGACAAAAATGAAAAAAATTGCAGTTTTGGCTTCAGTATCGATTATAGAGTGCCCTCCAATAAAAAATTTCAAAATATCTTCAATGTACAGAATTGGATCTGTTACAGTTTTATTATATTACTAGCCGACCCCCGCGACTTCGTTCGCATGGATATAGGTTTTATATAGAATCGGATCGGACCCCATAATTCTTTTTTATACCTAAACTAAATATATCCTAAGTTACTCCTTAACATCACCTATCTGCCATTGAAAGTTCCATCAAAATCGATCCAGCCGTTTCGGAGATTAGCTGGAACAAATAGACAGGCCGACAAACATATATTTAAACGCACGCCAGTTTAAAATAAGCCGTACGTACAAACATCCGCGTCCCAAGTTATTTGAACCCAATAAATGTCTGTAATTTCTGAACTAAAACACCTATGACCTTGAAATATTTACGGGACAATACTTAAAGTACTATCTTTCTAACAAAAAAAAAATGAGTGAAATCGAACTACGCGTTAATGAATTACAGCTAAATACACGTTTTAACTTTCTTCCCCTCTCCCAAGGGAACCGTGCTAAATTTCGGGATAAAAAGTATCCTATGTCCTACCTCGGAGTATAAACTCAAATCCTACCAAGTTTCATTCGAATCTATTCAGTAGTTTCGGCGTGATGCGCGGCCAAGATACAGACAGACAGACAGACAGACAGACAGACAGACAGACAGACAGACAAAAATGAAACAAATTGCAGTTTTGGCTTCAGTATCGATTATAGAGTGCCCTCCAATAAAAATTTTCAAAATATCTTCAATGTACAGAATTGGATCTGTTACAGTTTTATTATATTATAGATATAGATAGATAGACAAGAGGACACCCGCGACTTCGTTCGCGTGGATATTGGTTTTTGAAAATGCCGTAGCAATCATTTTGTTTTCCTAAGTTCCTTTGAGCTCATACCTTGCTAAAAACTGTTAAAAGTTCACTGGCGGATGTTTAGGTAGATCAAAATGTAAACATCCGCCAGTAAAAATCCCATCAAAATCGATCCAGCCTTTCTGAGATTAGCTGGTAATCTTTAAAGTATCTCCTTTCTAACAAAAAAAGAATGAATGAAATCGGACCATGCGTTAATGAATTACAGCTAAGTACACATTTTAAATTTCATCCACTCTCCCAAGGGAACCGTGCTGAATTTCGGGATAAAAAGTATCCTATATGTTACTCCGTAGTATGAACTTAAATCATACCAAGTTTCATTTCAATCCATTCAGTAGTTTTTGCGTGATGCGCGCAGAAACATACAGACAAACAGATAAACAGACAAACAGATAAGCAGACAAACAGACAAACAGACAAAAATTTCAAAAATAGCATTTTACGTTCTATTCTTATCCCTAACATCCCCCAGTCATTATTTTGCAAAAATCTTTAATGTACAGATACGGCAAGTCTACGATTTTATTATATGTATAGATATAGATAGATAGATATAGATAGATAATAGATGAAGTTATAAGCGAATTATACTGATAAACTTGAATTGTGAACTTTGTTTACTATTTGTAGAGAAGAGAAGAGCAGAAGGCCTACTACAATCTTTAATCTAACGATCCAATTCCGATGCTATTCAATATCGGTGCCTAAAATAAATCGCATTGAATTCGTACCATGAAGTATCTTTTTGTTTCTATATTTTTATACTAGGTTTTTGTTTCGTCTATAATATCGTCTATAATAGACGTTATGACGTCATGACGTCATGACATCTATTGGTCGGATAAAAGAGTTCATGGTACGAAATAGCGATTCAGTTCAGTTTAGGTCTTTAATTGAGTCGCGATTATAGTTGATGGTAGACCCCCAGAGATGTATTTATATCTAGAAATACCTAGATAGGTCCTCTGTTAAAAGTTTTAACGCTTGAGATAGAGATCACTTTGGTTTTTTAATTTCTAACGGAATACTTGAAGCAAACTCTACCCTAAGCCACAGATTAAAAAATGTCAACAATAAAGTACTTAGATGAACTTCTGCAATAAAGTTACTACAAAGTAAGAAAGTTGTGCTTTGTGCGCTAAACCTCCTATTCGCGCTATATCAGCAGACAGGAACCAACTGCATATTAAACGTAGGAGTAATGATACAGCTTAGCAAGTATACAGTTGGGTAACAGATTGGATTACTCTTCGAACGAAATGTAGGTATTACACTTTGCCATGGTGGCGAAATTTAGTATATTTGAATGCCTTTGATTGCCACCGACCACCGCGTTATCTTGATATTGTTGGATATTCTTATATCGAGCACTTATTATTGCAAAAAACCGCTGTACCTAAGCCACCAATTAAATAATAAAGTAAATGAACTTCTATCTATAATATCTATATCTATAATCTATAATATAATAAAACTGTAACAGATCCAATTCTGTACATTGAAGATATTTTGAAAATTTTTATTGGAGGGCACTCTATAATCGATACTGAAGCCAAAACTGCAATTTGTTTCATTTTTGTCTGTCTGTCTGTCTGTCTGTCTGTCTGTCTGTCTGTCTGTCTGTCTGTATCTTGGCCGCGCATCACGCCGAAACTACTGAATGGATTCAAATGAAACTTGGTACGATTTGAGTTTATACTCCGAGGTAGGACATAGGATACTTTTTATCCCGAAATTCAGCACGGTTCCCTTGGGAGAGAGGATGAAAGTTAAAACGTGTATTTAGCTGTAATTCATTAACGCGTTGTTCGATTTCACTCATTCTTTTTTTGTTAGAAAGGTAATACTTTATATATTGTCCCGTAAATATTTCAAGGTCATAGGTGTTTTAGTTCAGAAATTACAGACATTTATTGGGTTCAAATAACTTGGGACGCGGATGTTTGTACGTACGGCTTATTTTAAACTGGTGTGCGTTTAAATTTATGTTTGTCGATCTGTCTATTTGTTCCAGCTAATTTCCGAAATGGCTGGATCGATTTTGATGGAACTTTCTGGTGATGTTATAAGGAATAACTTAGGCTACATTTAGTTTAGGTACAAAAAAGGATTATGGGATCCAATCCGATCCTATATATAAACCTATATAACCACGCGGCCGAAGTCGCGGGGGCCAGCTAGTCTATCTATAATATAATAAGACTGTAACAGATCCAATTCTGTACATTGAAGATATTTTGAAAATTTTTATTGGAGGGCACTATATAATCGATACTGAAGCCAAAACTGCAATTTTTTTCATTTTTGTCTGTCTGTCTGTCTGTCTGTCTGTCTGTCTGTCTGTCTGTCTGTCTGTCTGTCTGTCTGTCTGTCTGTCTGTCTGTCTGTATCTTGGCCGCGCATCACGCCGAAACTACTGAACGGATTCGAATGAAACTTGGTACGATTTGAGTTTATACTCCGAGGTAGGACATAGGATACTTTTTATCCCGAAATTCAGCACGGTTCCCTCGGGAGAGGGGATGAAAGTTAAAACGTATATTTAGCTGTAATTCATTAACGCGTTGTTCGATTTTACTCATTCTTTTTTTGTTAGAAAGGTAATACTTTATATAATGTCCCGTAAATATTTCAAGGTCATAGGTTTTTTATTTCAGAAATGACAGACATTTATTGGGTTCAAATAACTTGGGACCCGGATCTTTGAACGTACGGTTTATTTTAAACTGGTGTGCATTTAGAGTTATGTTTGTCGATCTGTCTATTTGTTCCAGCTAATCTTCGAAACGGCTGGATTGATTTTAATGGAACTTTCAATGTTATAAGGAGTAACTTAGGCTACATTTAGTTTAGGTACATAAAAGAATTATGGGATCCGATCCGATCCTATATAAAAACCTATATTCACGCAAACGAAGTTGCGGGGGTCAGCTAGTCTATCTATAATATAATAAAACTGTAACAGATCCAATTCTGTACATTGAAGATATTTTGAATTTTTTTATTGGAGGGCACTCTATAATCGATACTGAAGCCAAAACTGCAATTTTTTTCATTTTTGTCTGTCTGTCTGTCTGTCTGTCTGTCTGTCTGTCTGTCTGTCTGTCTGTCTGTATCTTGGCCGCGCATCACGCCGAAACTACTGAATGGATTCGAATGAAACTTGGTACGATTTGAGTTTATACTCCGAGGTAGGTTATACGATACTTTTTATCCCGAAATTCAGCACGGTTTCCTTGGGAGAGGGGATGAAAGTTAAAACGTGTATTTAGCTGTAATTCATTAACGCGTTGTTCGATTTTACTCATTCTTTTTTTGTTAGAAAGGTAGTACTTTATGTATTGTTCCATAAATATTTCAAGGTCATAGATCTTTTATTTTAGAAATGACAGACATTACAACCCACAGTATTGGGTTCAAATAACTTGGGACCCAGATCTTTGAACGTACGGCTTATTTTAAACTGGTGTGCATTTAAATTTATGTTTGTCGATCTGTCTATTTGTTACAGCTAATTTCCGAAACGGCTGGATCGATTTTGATGGAACTTTCAATGGCAGACAGGTGATGTTATATGGAGTAACTTAGGCTACATTTAGTTTAGGTACAAAAAAGGATTATGGGATCCAATCCGATCCTATATAAAAACCTATATAACCACGCGGACGAAGTCGCGGGGGTCAGCTAGTAATATAATAAAACTGTAACAGATCCAATTCTGTACATTGAAGATATTTTGAAAATTTCTTTTGGAAGGCACTCTATAATCGATACTGAAGCCAAAACTGTAATTTGTTTCATTTTTGTCTGTCTGTCTGTCTGTCTGTCTGTCTGTCTGTCTGTCTGTCTGTCTGTCTGTATCTTGGCCGCGCATCACGCCGAAACTACTGAACGGATTCGAATGAAACTTGGTACGATTTGAGTTTATACTCCGAGGTAGGACATAGGATACTTTTTATCCCGAAATTCAGCACGGTTCCCTTGGGAGAGGGGATGAAAGTTAAAACGTGTATTTAGCTGTAATTCATTAACGCGTTGTTCGATTTCACTCATTCTTTTTTTGTTAGAAAGGTAGTACTTTATATATTATCCCGTAAATATTTCAAGGTCATAGGTTTGTTAGTTCAGAAATGACAGACATTTATTGGGTTCAAATAACTTGGGACCCGGATCTTTGAACGTACGGCATATTTTAAACTGGTGTGCATTTAAATTTATGTTTGTCGATCTGTCTATTAGTTCCAGCTAATTTCCGAAACGGCTGGATCGATTTTGACGGAACTTTCAATGGCAGATAGATGATGTTATAAGGAGTAACTTAGGCTACATTTAGTTTGGGTACATAAAATAATTATGGGATCCGATCCGATCCTATATAAATCCTATAAACACGCGAACGAAGTCGCGGGGGTCAGCTAGTCTGCAATAAAGTTGCTGCAAACTGAGAAAGTTGCGCATTCTGCGCTAAGCTTCCTATTTGTGCTGTATCAGCTTAAGTATAGCACCAACTGCATATTAAACGTAGGAATAATGGCACAGGTTAGCAAGCAAACAGTTGGATAACACTTTAATCTCCGTGATATACGTTCGGTAAACTTTTCGAGCCAATGTTCTTGGACCAGCTTATACAGAATGACTTCGCATATTAAAGACAAAATTACTACTACAAATGTACTAATAAGTCCATTAAACCCTATAGATTGTGGGCCGCTACTATTGCTATATCGCTGCCACCACGTATTTAAACATTTCAGACACGCTGGAGTCTTTTAGGTACACAATCACACACAAACAAGGCGAATTTTTATTATTTTATTCAGATTCTGTTTCTCTGTACAGTAAATTTAGCATATGATGTTTGTTATATCTTGCATTTCGACTCTGTGCAGTAAGCATCCACTTTCTCAACCTTGGGTGCCCGCGTTTCTGCACTGGCCCTTGCTTTGCGTAAAAGATTCGCTGCCCCACTGTAAGATTGCTAAGCTATGACATAAACCAAGAACCAACTGCATATTAAACGTTACGTAGTGTATTGCGCTTGAGATAGATGACTGCGTTTTAATGGTTATAAATTTTACTATAGCCACTGCTGTAAGGAAGATGTTACAATATTGTAATATGGTAAGTGCGTAACGACTAATACTTTCTTTGAGCGTATTATATGTATAGAAATTATGTGACGCAGCTAGATGGCGGCGCTCTCCCCTCCGCCGTGCGCGATTTGTCACAGTCCTCACTCGGCGTAAAGAGTTAATTGATTCTTTAGCGAATGGTGTAATTAAATTTTAAATATATACATGATAGATACATAGCTGCAACACCAAACTGTATCCCCCGATTTTTTTATCATCAGTTTTCTGAAATGCTTCCCACCATGGAAGCTTTAGAGACGTGTTCACATGAAAATTTTGTCAACGAATATCGTGTGGGCCGCCTATTGTGTGAAAAGAAACGTTGATAAGACACGAGTGTCGTTGAAATGACCGCGACCATTACGGTTAACGAGGTGCACAAATTGTACCTCACGATACCCGCCTCTGCCCCCGCACCCGCCCCCGCACCCGCTTGGACCCGCGCGTGTCCCTTGTTAACACACCACTGTGTTGCTGTAATCTCATGAAAATCGGTGAAAAATCTCTCGCACCTTTTATATTACAGTAGGGTTAGTAAAAGTTTGCACATTGCGACAACGTTGATCGATTCCGAGTATCGAAACATAGTGCATTTGGGTTTTTTTAATCCCGTGGGATCTGTTCGATTTCCCGGAATGAAAATGCTTCCCAATTGCACCAAGTTCAGCGATTTGGATTGGACTTGAACAGTTTTCATTATGTTTATTTTAATTTTCATGCCACAGCAGAGCTACGGATCGAAGTGATTTTTTGCATCGCTGTAAAATCCTAAATCTATAAAACAGTGACATAGGATATTTTTTATCCCATGAAAACTTTTTGAAAAGCAATTCCATTCAGATGAAGATCAACTTTAAAATATTGTAAACAAGCTTTTGCCCGTCTTCAAAATGAAGACGGGCAAAAGCTTGTTTACAATATTTTAAAGTTATACCTAGGTACATAGTGATTGTTTAGTAAAATTGTAACAGTCACGAACATAAATGATATAAAAAATAAATGTAAAGAAACAGCGGCCGAGATCCGCTCACTGACAATAAGAACAGCATCAGCCAAGCGAAATGGGTTCAAGATGTCAACGCGGGTCGATAGATAAGTAAAAATCAACATTGAGATAAGATACAGATGCATGTAACGACTAAAGATTTTATTATTTAGATTGGACTCTTTGTTTTCTTGACTCATATAATGCCGGTTTCTCAAATTCGCACATTGCCGTGATAATCGAGGGTATAATAATGATTTCGTAAATCCTAATTTTAACCTAAACGTTTTTATAATAATAATATGCTACGATCCGTTGCATGTGGAAATGAAAAAAAAATTCAGAAAAAGTATTTGTATCAAATCCCAAAAACCTCACTAGGTCGTATGCAAGGCTAAGTTAATGTTAGTAGAAGGAAAGCGGGGCGTACATTATGAGGTACGAGTGTAGGGTTGTCACCTTAGTGTAATTCTATGCTAAAATTGCCATTTACCAATGAAGACACAGGATACTCTACGAGTATATTATATTGATGAAAACCTTGAAAAAAAATCATTTTGTAGTTTTTGAAATAAGCGGTTTCAGACAAGCAGGCGCAGCCGTCGATGGCGCAGCAAATTGATTTTTCTTTATATTACCGTAGTCGTCGTCGTCTCAACCGATATACGCCCACTGCTGGACATACATCTCTTGCAAGGATCGCCACAGAACTGTATATTGTACCTCTTGTGTCCGGCGGTTGTCAGTGACTCGCTAGATCATCCTTCCGTAGGGATCCTACCAAGGCTCCGTTTCCCAGTGCCAGGCCGCCATTCGCCTTGAGACGGTGAGACCCCACGGTCTATCAATGTAGTGATTTAATCAAATTGATATCATTTGTGTACACACTTATAAAAAGTATCATCTCCACCTTCTCATAATATAATAACGTTTAAAAACCAAAACCGAAACTATTGCCGTTTGGGAAATTTTGACAAAACTTCTCCCGGGACGTCCCGAAATGGTATTCGCGTTTTCGATAGCCCTAAACTAGTTAGATCTAGCTCGTAGCTTCCTCCCAGGTGGTTGCGGTGCGACAGGTTAATTGTAGCCGCTTTAACCTGAATAATGTGTTTTTTAACTAGTCCTCTCTCCACCAAGAAGTTACCGTCGAACGTACCACTCATGTACCACTGGTGGAGTTTTATTATAACCCCCGACGCAAAAACGACGGGGTGTTATAAGTTTGACGTGTGTGTGTGTGTGTGTGTCTGTGCGTGCTCCCCTGTGGCGGCCAAACGGGTGGACCGATTTGAATACGGTTTTTTTGGTTGAAAGGTGAATTTGTCGAGTGTTGTTAGTTATGTTTGATGAAAATCGGTCCAAGATGGCCGCCACCACAAAATGGCGGATAACATATTTTTACACAACCCCCTCAATATGGGTATCAAATTAAAGGGCTTGACCAGCAGAATGGCACTATTTAAATTCAAGATGGCTGCTACCAAAAAATCGCGTTTTTAAAATTTTTAATTTATACTTGTTATGAGATAAATTAATTTAACTTTGAAGTGTTTTAATTGATTCTGAAGATTGAAAGCAAATTTGAATACAATATTATAAAAAATACAGGATATTTTTTATAATATTTGTATTCAAATTTAAAATAAGTACTTCTTCAGTGGAAACTTTCTCGTTTCTATCTGCCTTTTATCAAATTGGCAGAATTTTGAAGACTATCCGGAATAAGCTTGGTTTTTTATTATATTTTGTTTATTTTTCATTGAACAGTACAAAATCCATAATTAGCCACGTCTTACTTATTTTCTAATTAGTTTTACACTATTATAATTTTCTTAATCTTGGGATATGAAGAATCGTATATATATCTATTATGTATGGTACAAAGTACAATGACTTGCACCATACAATTTAATAGTCGGATTGCATTGGTTCCGGGATAAAAAGTAGCTTAGACTACCCATTGTACAATTTTCTATCCGCTTGAGAAAGTCCTGTGAAAATCGTTTCAGCCATTCCGCACAACGAGACAAACAGAAAGAAAAATAATAAAGATATTTATAAATCTCAGACAGACAGTTCAATTTTATTCGTATATATAGAAGAATGAATAAATTAGGTCGCAGCGTAAAAATGAAATAAAAGAAATATTAACCTTCGTTTGAAAGTCGTCAAAACTCCCGGAGCAGCTTGAAGTGGTCGTTCGTAAAGCGGGACTTTATTAGACTAGGAATAAAGCTGAAAGAGTGGAATAAATAACTATATGAGCAATAAAATCGCGCTGAAAGGCTATCACTTGCTTTCAGCATTTTAGGGATCTTTAAAGTTAAATACGAAACCTTTAACATTATAATTATGATCAGATACAGATTTCTTAAATCATTCATCGCATAGGACGTGAATGCGCGATCTCGAGCGAGTCGCTGTTACCCACTAGATACGACGGCTCAAGATCGTGGTCTGTGGCGGTCCCTTCAATAAATCTATGTCCTAGCTGTGGTCGTCCAATAGATGAAGAGTAGAGACGACAAGATTTATGTCTAGTGATTTAAGGCTTATTTCGTAGTTTATCGACATGTCTAATGTAAATTACGGGAACATATAACCCCCGGCACGTAAGTCGACCGGTGACCTTCAAGCGCGCGCAGCGTCATACGAGTGAGCGGGACACAATACGATTGGAGAGCCAATCAGCGCTTACGAGGGATCCGCGAGAGCTAATCAGTGCTTACGAACGATCCCCACGCCCTCCCCGCGACTCCCTCACACCCCGAGATACCTCATTTTCGACTTCTGCGCGTTGAAGGTCATCGGTCGACTTATTTGCCGTGACTTGTACAACGAGACGAGTCTCGTCGTGACCGGTGCCCGTGACGGTCCATGTAACTGGATTGAAATATCGACAAACAAACATACATTTTTATCGGCGATATATGTCCTGATATGATTGTATAGTCCATGTCTTTCAGAGAACAAATCTGTTATGATAATAAATCTAGATAGCAAACTCAAATTAATATTAAAAGAAATTATTGTCCTGTTCCTCAGTAAATATAAAGAATTTATTTCGAAACGAATTATTTACTTCTCATTGAATTATTTACTTCTCATTTACTCTTGGGCATGAAAGAAGGTAATGATGTAGCACAAAATAATACTTTAGATGACGACAGTCATCGAATTTTCGAATTCCAAATACAGTAGGTATATAAAATTCTCTTCAAATTGCTGGGCTGTGCTATTATACTATTAATTTAAATATCAGACAGTGTGGCTAATTCTGTTGTACACAATCTCTAAACCTAAACTAAATTGACATGTTTAAAAATAGTGCTATCCCCTTCAGCAGGGAGGATTGTGAAAGAGACAGGAATATATTTAGACCTGTCATTTTAGTTTAGATTTAGAGATTGAGTACAACAGAATCGGCCACATTGCCAGTGTAGGAAAAACACGTAACTCTCAAAACTCGAGTTCTATTCACGCTTGTTCGTTTTTTTTACAGCGTTCATGTTTGTTAATGAACTGCTAGGAGCTTTTGAATGGTATCTCTGAACCCTAAATAAAATTACTCAAGTACGTAATATAAGTAGGTACCTGCTCGCAGCCTATATTAGTTAGTTATTAGATATTATACTAGGATATACGAGTATATTTGTATCTACCCATCACACTATCTACTACAGCCCGGCATTGGAACCGAAAAATCGTCTTATATTTTTTTTTTATTCAAGTACAAGTTAGCCCTTGACTGCAATCTCACCTGATGGTAAGTGATGATGCAGTCTATAAGATGGAAGCGGGGTAACTTGGAAGAGGTATGCATAGTTGCATATTCCTTATCGTGAGGAAAAACTGTTTTGCCATGGATCTTACATTTTAGGATAAAAATTATCCTAGATCTCTCATTCTCTTGCAAAGGCTCTGCTTATCTGATTAAAAAGAAACAGAAATGCTTAAATATTCCTCTATATTGTGAAAGTATAATGAAAATAATCGGTTCAGCCATTTTAAAGATTAGCCCGGACAAACAGACATACAGTTAGATACTTAAATTTTATTTATTCGTAAATATTATTCATTATCATCTATACTCTTACTAATAAATAAAATTGAAGTGTCTGTCTGTAATTTCGAAATAACTACCACATATTAAGCTCATATGGTTATTTGAACGATACCATAACCGAATCACACGTTTTTAAAATTTTTGTCTGTCTGTCTGTCTGTTTGAACGGGCTAATCTTCAGAACGGCTGAACCGATTTTGACGGGACTTTCACAGACAAGTAGAGGATTAACCAAGGAGTAACATAGGCTACTTTTTTAACCGACTTTCAAAAAAAGAGTTGTGTTGAAATCGGTAAGTACCTATGTTAAAAAACGCCCTGATAGGTATTTTCGCTGCGCGCGATCGCGACGGCCGACGCTCGCGCTGCACGGAACTCCCCGCGCCGCGCCGCGCGCCCCTGCGCCCTGCGCGGCGGGGGGCGGGCGGACCAGAAATCTACTTATCCCTCAGGATTTGTGAAAAACCGAAATTCACGCGGGCGAAGCCACGGGCAAATTAAAGCTAGTTTATTAATGAAAGTAAATATTTGAAAATTTATCAAACCATATTTAAGTAGATCAAATAAATCTAGAGTCGACAAACTTAACAGACACTTCGACTGAGTTTAATATTGTTCCTTTTAAAAATATAAAGTAAGTATTTTAATATTTACTAAAAGATATAGATTAAATAAATCCGTGAGAGATATTATTATAGTGGTTTACGAGTTAAGCCACAGATCCCGCGCGACCAACTTCGCAGACTCTTCGCGCTGACTTTGACTGACATTGTTAATTATTAAATATTGGAAAAGGTATTTGTTAAGATATTTCATATTTAATAAATCCTTAGCAATTTTATCAATCAAAATTGAAAAACATTCTCAGAGTATTTGCATATTTATTATAAGATCTTAGATTAAATAAATCTGTATCAGCGTTTTTTTTTCTAGCTGCAAACTCTGCGCGGACAACTACGCAAACTTGACATTTACTTAGATTATTACTTTTGAAAATAAATTAATGTCCACCCGACCGAATTCCGGCCACGGCGTCCATCAGTCTCCACACAGACTGATGCTAGCCAACTACATACGTTGAAGATATTATAATACACAAGTGTATGTGCTAACATCGATGCACTATCACTATTCCCTCACTCTCGTATTGTGGTGGGACGCCAATGCAATACGATCGAAGGAATAACAGACATAAGACCAACGGCTTTTTCCAAAAACTTTTTTCGACCCAACCCGGCACTCGAACCTGGGACCTCATTATTACTAGCCAAACTATGAACTAGGTATTGCCGTAATTAGAAGTAAAAATATGATAAAAGTATTTGAATATTACTCAAAAGATATTTGAGATTAAATAAATAAATCCGTAGTAATTATTATTTATCAACCGAGATAGTGGGTTATGAGTTTTGAGCCGCAGATCCCGCGCGGCCGACTTCGCAGACTCTCCGCGCTAACTTTTACTGACAGATTTAATTGTTGCCCTCTCGAAGTGCTTTTATTAGTATCACAGAATATATCAAATTATATTACGCTATTTTTTGTATTCTAGAGTCCACTTTAGCTTGAAAGGTAGAACTAGATTTAATTTTATTTCTGACTGTTTATTTTTTTAACTTGGTTCAATGTGATGATTGACAAATTAATGAATATCACTATGGCTTTTATATGTATACTAGCGGACCCGGCAGACGTTGTCCTGTTCGGTGACATACTGAAAATAGCGCCACCTACCGGTAGGTTACCTGTACCTACCCGGTAATTGTGTTTTCATATCAAGAATCCATTGAAATATACACACAAAATTTTATCCAAATCGGTCCAGCCGTGTAGGAGTTAGATGACAAACATACGTACAGAAGAATTACATATAGGTACAGGTGAGAGAGTTTACCGTATTGACGGGATGAACATTAATTAATGTTTGACAGTTACGAAACCCATGAACATTTTGTATGGGAAAATGTTTTTTCTTTTAATTTATTTTTTTGTCAATTTTCCAATATTTTTAAATAGTTATTCTGCTATTCGGGCCGAAATAAATACAACAAATCAATAAACATGAAAATCGGTCCAGCCGTTCTCCAGTTTTAAGTGTTCGAACAAACACGACTTTGTTTTATATATTAAAAGATTTGTTTTATATATTAAAAGAAATTATGTTTCATTCTGTATATTCTAATGCAAGCTGCATTAGAATATACAGAATGAAACATAATTTGAAAGAAAGAAAGAAGAAGAAAAGAAAGAAAACTTTTATTTGATCACAGGCATCACACTTAAGTTTAAATTACTACTAATTAACTTAAACACGGTGACGACATAAAAGTCTCCCGCTCAGCGTCATGCTGCAGCAAGTTGCAGATCAGCTGGGTTATTCTGTAACTTAGTTAGCAACTGAAAATTGTTGCCAACGAATTATTTTGATATACATTGCTGCTTTACTGTGTAAAATTATGAAAACACTTTATATTTCCCACAGTAAAGCAGCAATGTACATATACATATCAAACTAATTCGTTGGCAACTATTTTCAGTTGCTAACTAACTTACAGAATAACCCCCCTGGTTTTCAGGAGAGCCAGAAATGTTGAATTAACTAGAAGTCAAACCCACGAGTTTTTGTGCGCATCACGCGAAGGATGTAGGTACATTCGTAAATAATTAATTATATCAAATCCTGCTTTGATTACTGCTTTGATCAAACTAGAACCCTCGATTCAGCTAGACCTGAATTTCACGCTACAAAACCTGAGTGTAAAAGTAAAAATATGAAAAGTAAATGTCCAAAAAAATCCTGTACGGAGAAAAATGGCGTTAATTTCGGCCGTTTTTCTGCTAACTGTACCGGGTACTGCAGTCACAAAACCTCACTTCCCAGCTGCGCCCGAACTCGTTTTAATGATTTCACACTAATTAGATTTTTTAATGTGCCCTCTGAGGTCGATTTAGCAGCCCCAATTTATTTTACCGTTTCATATTTTGTTTGCTCCCCGCCTTAGCATTAAAAAATACAAAATCCAGCTAAGCAAGTCGTTTATTCATTATTTTAGTGCTATATTTTGATAATTTTTTTACGTTGACATTTTTTCGCGTCTGTTGTTCTTTTAAATTATGAATAAAAGAAAAATGTATTTTAATATTTCTGAACTAAGGTACCTACTCAGCTTTTTATTATTTACTGAACTGATATGGATGTAACTGTTTTCCTTAAAAAAAATTAAATCGATACTAAGGCCATTTTTTACCAAAATACTCTTGACTTGACACGGAGCTATGTATGTTCAGCAACTTTGCTTGTTTTTAGGGGGCAAGGACCTGCAACTGACCCTGAGAAATACCTATATACTATTCTCACTATTTTACCATAAAATAAAATTCAATATTATTCTCTGTTGTGTGTGATAAGTAGTAAGTAAGAAAGTAAGTAGGTAATTCGAAAATGTATGCATTAGTACTTCAGTGCTTCAATATATTATTAAACTAGATGATGCCCACGGCTTCGCCCGTGTGAATTTAGGTTTTTAAAAATCCCGTGGGAACATTTGATTTTTCAGAACAAAAAGTAGCCTATCTGTGGTAACCCGTCCCCAAAACGGAAAAACTCCGTGGGATCCCTACGATTTCGGAATGCAATTCCTAACAGTATCAGGCTTGAGGAGTTGGATATGTACCTACTCGAGTTCATTCAACGATAGTCTTTAATTGGTTCCCCCAATATCAATTTAAATAACCGACAGTTCCTAAATCCCATTAGTTTTGGGGATCAGGTCCCCTACAGCGTCAGGATTGAGGAGTTGGAATCCAATTTTTTTGTAGGACAGTGTCGCAATGTTTCTCTATCGATTAAAAAAAACTACGCAAATCGGTTCAGAAATCTCGGAGATATCAGTGTACATAGGTAGAAAAACACAACTCCTCCTTTTTTGAAAGTCGGTTAAAAAAGTAGCCTATGTTACTCCCTGGTTAATTCTCTATTTGTATGTGAAAGTCCCGTCAAAATCGGTTCAGCCGTTCCGAAGATTAGCCCGTTCAAACAGACAGACAGACATGACAGACAAAAATTTTAAAAACGTGTGATTCGGTTATGGTACCGTTCATATAACCGTTCATATGAGCTTAGTATGAGGTAGTTATTTCGAAATTACAAACAGACACTTCAATTTTATTTATTAGTATAGATATAGATTCTCTCATACCTACTTAGTAGCTAAAGTCTACTTCCTCTTCTACTTTAAAGCGACAAACGCTTTTTGTCTATAAAAACATGGCACAGCCCTATCGGTGACCCAGATGGTAGAGATATTGGGGGAAAAGTCGATTTTTCGCGATATCGCCCGAAGCCTTAAATTAGAGGAAATTGACGCCTTGACCTACTTCGCACTGGAGAGAAAACAGAACCGCAGAACACTTATATGTATAGTATATATGTACATATAATATGCTTACTAGTCATAGTGGGTTACATTATTTCTATAAGTTCATTTCAGTTCTGTACAGAATCTTCTACGGCATCGAGTCATTCTTAGGCTGGATGTAATGAAATGACTATCTGAATTCAGTTCACTGAATTCAAATCAAAACAGCGCTCAGCAGCAAAACAGCAGCAAAACAGCAGTTGGGAGCAGATTATAGTTCACATTATAATGTGCTCCCGACAGAATTCCGGTCACGGTTGCCAACAGACTGAAACTGCCCAACTGCTCAGGAGATAATATTATTGTGCACAAACACAAATGCACTGTCTATTCCTTCACTCTCGTAGTCTGCTGGAACGCCAATGCGACACGACCGGAGAGAGATGAGGCGCAGGACCGACGATTTTACATTTTGTCCGAGGCACACGGGTGTATTTCTAATAGGATATCACGTTGCTATTGCGCTGGAACCTTCTCACATTAACTTCAGCCTGACGTCAGACGAAACGAAGATATACCGTCGGCAACAAAAATTTTTTTTATAAATCAATTAAACCGAATGAACAAATAATTTTCAGCTTTTGTAGATTTTAAACGAAGAAATTATCCTAATTCTTCAGCTCCACTGATGTAAATTACATCAGTGGAGCTGAAAATTCCGGATATTCCGTAATTCGGATTCGGAATTTTTTCCAAAGTCTGTTGCGTCTGAATCACTACCTATTATTTTCCGTGTTAATAATTATAAATAACTCAACAATTAATCCGTCTTTGAGCCAGTATGAAACAACAATAATAACAAAATGTGTGGATTTATAATAATTATACTTAATGCTTTGTCCTCGAGATCAGCATAACACATGTAGTCACACATACGGTGTTGCCATCGCGCACTGAAAGTTGAAAGCCCTAAACTAAAAAATAAAAGTTTTTATATTTATTAGGTGAGGGTACACACACCTCCGGTCTATATATACGTCGGTATTGTGTTCCGTTGCTCATTCACATTTCAGTGCTCTGCCGGAGCGCACGTATTTTAAAGTAATTTCAAATAATATCATAAATTATTAAATTATAAATTTAAAAGTGTTTAGTGTCACGGAGAACGGAAGTAATCATGACAACTTAAGAAAATTGGAGAGAAAAATCTTCGATCAACATCGAGTTTCAGAGGTTAGTCAAGTGTTTTTCAATAATATGTATACAGATGAAATTACTTACCTAGCTTTGATGCGGTTAACTTTTGGGGTTAACACTTCAAAACACAAGCTATAGGTAAGCGCGTTTTTTCACGGGCTGGGCTAATACTGCGAGCAGTTTATGGGACTGTTACTTTATTAGTATATGACGTGAACCCATACGAGTGATGCGGGCAGTCTGTGGGACTGTCACTTCACCGTAAACGCGATATACCGCCCGACAAGTGTTATCACTTTAAAGTATACGCGAGGCCAGAAGAGGCCATATCGCATTAAATCTTCACGTGTAAGACTAATACTGCGAGCAATTACAAGGACTGTTACTTTATAAGTAGACGTGAAGCTATACTAGTGATGCGGGTAGTCTGTGAGATTGTCACTTCACTGTATACATGGAATACCCGACAAGGATTGTTACCTTATTAGTATACGTGAGACCATACAATAAGTTAATATGCCGGCACACCGGCATTGATATTTTTACTGTCGCTGTAATGACAACGTCAGACAACGATTTAACCGTTACTAAAGAAAAATAAATAAATAAACAATCCTTTCAAAGAAGCACTCAATCAGAACCAAATGTGTTTATTAGCTCATCACGACCACAGGTCACAACCGTGGTAACAGAGGCCCTGGTTCCAACTGATGACGTACCTCCGATTATCGAGCTGGACTCTGAGAACTTATGGAGATTTTGGGATGACCCATCAGTAGAAAACTATACGAAAGGGAAATTCAAGGCCTTGCTATTTGTTTACAACAAAGGGCGTACCAGATGAACTATGCAAGGAGTTACGGTAAAATACCTATTTCCTAGTAATTGCACGCCACACGCTAGTAGATGCGCCGCGCCCAAATCGGAAATATATATGAAAATAGGACCACTATTTTGGAAAGCGACGAAATGAGCCAATAGCAACTGGGCTAGGCTATTTCCTGTCTAGGAAGTACTATTGATAATTACACTAATAATTGCTAAAGAAGACAGGGACACACAGATAACTATCAAATCTCTGTGGGATTCTATTAACCAATTATTAAAATCAACATTCCGATTCAATAGTTCGTCGGATATTTATTCCCCACGTTTAAGACGAGGATTCAAGGACGCGAAGACTACGTCGAGAACTCCGCCTGCGAGTAAGTTTGGCAGTGGACAGCATCGCACGAGTCTTTTTGGTGCAGTCCTGGTACGGGTTCCGAGGCCTGGCCTCTTTGCCCGGGTGGAGCGCGAGATTACTCTGCGCCCACGCTGATCTGCAGCCACCACAGTCGTCGCTAGAGGGCAGGGTAAGCAACAACGCTGGGAGACTGGCATTTTTTATAAATCTTGGTCCCTAATGTAAGTACCCACTTCGGGTCCTATTATATTATGTTGGCTATAAAATACCCTTGTCATCACGTGTTATACAGAACACGATCCGTGCAACGAGATTAACTTAAGAAATTAATTTGAAACTTAAATTCTTAAGAAAATTATATAAACAACATTTCAACAACTAAGCTTGTTTCAGTGAAAATTTTCAGGGAAACAATAAACTTAAAAGATCCTTAATTTATAATTAAAACTCATAATAATAAAAAATATCTAAGATTCAAATTTAATAACAACTTGGTGGTGTAAATTTTTTCTCTTTCGTTCAGCTTGAACACTGCACATTTTGTATTCAAAAAATAACGAAATTGGTTGTCGCGCGCTCAGATCCTGTGGTTGTCGTCATCATCATGATGAACCACCTAGCCGGCCCAACACAGGACACGGGTCTCCTCTCAGAATGTGAAGTCTTTAGGCTATAGTCAACCACGTTGACCAAATGCGGATCAGGGGACTTCACATGTCTTGAGCATCATTATAATAAACTCAGGCATGCCTCACGCTGTTTCTGTCATCATTAAAGCTAGTGAAGTTTAATTGCTTATGAAACGCACATAACTCCGAAAGATTGGAGTTGCATGCCGAGAACCAAAATCGGTTTCTCCATAATACCTAAATGCTATTTGGTACCGTATATCTTGCATGTAGGTTATAAACTTTACCGATAGCTGTACATAATATGCAAGTTTTACTTTTAAAAATAGCCAAGAAAACTATGACTATTTTATGAAGATACCTAACATCATTTACCTACCGTCCGATTTCAATCGAGGGTTAGTGCTAATAAATAAGCCTATTAGCTAAAACTAGATACGATGAGTATCTACAGTTAGTAAATTTTTTGCGATAGTTCAACTACGGGGTAGCACGTAGGGGTCACGACTAATGGAGCTTAGACAACCGAGGAACGCTCTTATCATATCGACTGTTTAGAGCTTGTTTTAAATTTTTTTTTTGTCAATAAAATAATAAACAACTGACAAATGATATTATACACATCAACAACGAACTTGGGGACAAAAATTATCCCCATCTAATTTGCATAACCAAAGAAATTTAAAAAAGGTGTCAACCTGGAAATATATTCCTAATTCTATTAATTGGTTTAATATTCATTAATATTACTTCGGCATATGTGGGTCATTTACATACGCATATGTTTGGCATACATTGTAGTAGCTGACGCATACCTAATCGCGTAGAATCCATCCAGAAATCAAAAATGGGAATTGAGCGATTCTGTTTTTTTTTTCAAACAAAATATATACAATAAACACGTTCCTGTTTCCCGGTGTAGATATTTTCAATTTATGTCAACACAAGTGTTCTAACTATACATAGGTACATCCTGGTTTAGAAATCTTGACACTATAGCCATAATAGGTTATGCAGTTACCTTATCAAGATCAGAAACGTTTTATCTACCTACGGGTTTCCTCCTTTTTACTCTACGGTCCTAAAAGCGTTACAGAATATTGTATAAAGTGTCAGGTTTTGTAGTGGTCCCTTTTATGGCCCACCCAACCTTAATACCGCTTATTTAGAAAGCTTCTTGTTTTCAAAAATTTGGTCCAAATAAACAAATTATTCTATTCCCCTCCAACAACCACGTACGCCATCAATTTACCCTGTCTACAGGTCTCTTATCCGGGTCTTGTTGTTGTTGGAAAAGCGTCCCTTCAGCGGTCCTTAACATTATGGTGGCTTCATTCTCCAAATCATCGATAAAACAATACTTAAAAAACCTAAAGAAGTGACAAAAGTTTTTGTTCATTTGGAAGTGTTAATGCTTTAATGCCTCAGTCAGCAAAGTGTTGTTATTCTGACTACTTTATTCAAGGCAGGTGCCCAATATGGCACTATAAGCAGCTGATGATCATCAGCCTTAACCCAGTTTTTTTTTTCCACTATATTTAAGCGACAGTGAAGCTGAAAAATGATTTTTCCGGAAACGGTATTCCGAACCAATGGTTTGATGATTCAAAAGTACCTACCTACCTACTTGTGAAAGTTTTTTTTCTTTGAATAAAGAACTTTTCTATTTTATTTTATTCTAACTAAAGGTATCCTTAGATTTCGCTTGCCCTTACCGAAGTATAATATTATTACTTAGAAGACATCTGAAGTTTTTAAAACAGATTGTCCTTGTGGTCTCCTAAGGATAGTTTAGGGTTATATAAACATTCACGAAAATAAGTCCCTTTATTATCCCTGGTGAGAAGTAGCACAATACTTGTGAAATAATAAAAACATTAAACCATATCTCATCTCCCCACTTTTTGGCAAAAGATCAGATATTTACCTAGTCTTAACAGTATAAGCATATCTTAATTTTACCAGTTCACTTCGGGACAATGTCCATAACCTGTTTATCAACCTAACGAAATCACAAAAATTACCTACTTTCAGCTTAGACATTGGACCGCTGGTTTAACCAGCTGCTTACAGAATGTGGAATACATAATATTATACCTAACGTATGTACACAGCGCAAAGCACCCGAGATGCTGTCAAAGCGCGCAAATTAGGATTGATTTTTAATTGATTAGAAAAACCGCGCTGGAGCGGTCTTCTCAAGTAGGTACTTATTTGTTAAAATTGACAATAGTGTGTACCTACATTGTGGTAATAATGATTCCTTTACAGGTCAATTCTAAATAACAGTAATCTAGATGAACATTGTGGTAATAATGATTCCTTTACAGGTCAATTTTAAATAACAGTAATCTAGATGATTATTAATTGTTATATAAATGCATAAGAATATCTTACATAATTATTATACATTACAATCCTAGAAATCATTAATTACATTGTATCCTACAATATTATTGCAATCAATTATATAATCGAGCATCATAAGCCAGTTCACGTAGTAGTTATTTCTACTGTAAGATAAACTGGCTCAAGTAGATAATTACTATTAATAAATTTTTTTACTACATTATTATTAATAAAAAATATAATTAATAATTAATAAAAAATAATTAATTTAAAAATAAAACCATATAATTGCTTAATGTTACATTAAAGAATGTTACATTATCTGGTGAATAATCACAATAATTGCAATACATTTTGATTAAGGATTGTGATATTTCAGAAGCTCTCAAAGTCTACATGTGTTATGCTGATCTCGAGGACAAAGCATTAAGTATAATTGATGATTAAACGAACTTACCTGTAAGTGAAGTTCTATCATAATTATACGAAGGCTTTGTCCGAAGAGATCAGCAACCCACCCTCCCACATTTTTTCCCCCAAAAAATAATCCCTTCAATATCTCCTGAAATATCAAATCAGGAATGAAAGATCGAGGCTCTGAACTAAATGAGCAACGGAACACAATACCGACGTATATATAGACCGGAGGTGTGTGTACCCTCACCTAATAAATATAAAAACTTTTATTTTTTAGTTTAGGGCTTTCAACTTTCAGTGCGCGATGGCAACACCGTATGTGTGACTACATGTGTTATGCTGATCTCTTCGGACAAAGCCTTCGTATAATTATGATAGAACTTCACTTACAGGTAAGTTCGTTTAATCATCAATTATTCAAAACTGGATACGCGTACTCTGCCAAAAGTTTTGTCAACGGTACCGACGTCTGTCTAGTGCTTACGTCATGAAAATGGCGGCCAGGCGCAATACCAATTTGCGGGGCTTATACCGCTAACTTATCAACTCTAGGATAAAACTTAACTGTACCAAAGTTCAACTTTGCAGCTTTAATAGTTTCTGAATTAAATGGCTGTGACACAGAGACAGACAGATGGACGGACGGACTGGACGCCACAATAAGGATTCCTTGTTTTACTACGGAACCCTAACAACCACCTAAAGGAAGTCATAAGCGCCAGCTGGTAATTGATAAAGTAACGCCTGTTTCTCTGATCTGTTTCTCTCCAACATTATCATACATAATAATATTATTATTATTTATTATAATTATTATAATCATAACTCAGTCAAAATTTGGTCCCAAACATCAGTAAAATTAATTTGGACAAAAATTCTTCGAACTTATAATGATATTATCAACAAAGTAATACATAATACGAGTTCAGCGACGAACGACGACGCCCCCTCACAAATGTTAAGTGGTATAATTTTCCGATAAACATCCTTTAACTTGTACTCAAGACTTTATTCCTCTCGAAAAATGGAGATCTTGACTGCCGGCATCATTGTGAAAATGTCGTGAACCTATCTATACACATAAAAAGAATAAAGAGACCCTTTGAGTAATCTCAGATTTTATAGAACGTGCTTGAACACTTGTCGCCTTAAGCTTGAAACACACACAACGCGACAGAGCGTGGGCCGGAGAGCATTTGAACGGCATGACGTCACTCCGAACGCGCGCGTACGCGTTTACGGTTTGTAGTGTATTGAAATGTATGAAAACCACCGACGCGCATTGGAGCAGCGTTGCGGGCTTAATATGCCCAGTAGTGGGACGTTAAAGGGCTGTGATAGAGCTCTATGAGTTACGAAGCGAAACGGTAATGGATGGAGTACGGAGCGAAGAATGGATGTTGCTTGAATAGCGACTCTGCAATGGAAAGCGCAGCGTTCGGAAACCCTTCTGGATGGAAAGATATCTAACAAGCCATTGGACACAAGGTATGAAGAATAAGAACGTATTCTATGGCAATATTTGCAAGAAATCTACGAGTATGTACAGCGATTGATATTTATACGATCGATAGATACGATATATTTATACGAAAGTACATCCACTGCAGTACACGGCGGCGATAATATCGCGCGACTTTTGGAACACTGAACACTTTGAACTGTATGACAGTTCTTTGTATTATAACTTCTGGAGACCCTGTTTGACACATTGTCGTAGAAGCGCGCTCCCATCACGTTTACTGTTTGTTGCAGCCTTTATTCTTACTGCGCGCTTTATATCTTACAAACTGTGATTGGAGTAGGTTTTTATGAATATTATTTTACGCACGACTGAACACTTTTATATTTACATCGATTGTAACTGTGAAATGACAGGAGCTTTATCCAAAAAAGTAATAGAAATTATTCAGTACATATTCCTCCTTTTTAGGGTTCCGTACCCAAATGGTAAAAACTGAGCCCTATTAATGTCACTCTGCTGCATGTCCTATCTATCTGTCTGTTTGTCCTTCTGTCCGCGTGTCACAGGTCTTAGAGTTCGTAGACGAAATGAGTTACAAACCTGAAATTTTGGTATTTAGTGTAGAACGTTGACCCAAAACCAAATATTGAATTAGAAATTGAATTAAATTATTTTTGAGGGGGACTCCCATACATGAAAAAGAGCCGGAATTTTTTTTTTTGACCTAGCATGTGAGGTATCATTGTTTAGAACTCATTGAGTAGAGTACGAATATTTTTTTTTTTATATTTTCTCCGGAATAGTATTAGAAATCACGTCATGCATTGCCAGATATGCATCATGCTTTGCCATTGTAGTGGCAACCCCAAATTCGAAAAATATTTTTTATAAAAATTATAATACATTTTAGTATAACACTTCTGTAGATTATATTATAATTATTGAATTCATTAGATATTAATAAAACTAATTATTCGAATAATTCTAATCTGCTAGTCTATCTTCTATCTATCTATCTATTTTTTAATAATATAAAGTAGCTTGTCCTGACTGACAATCAACGCACAGCCAAAACCACTGAAGCTAGAAACTTGAAATTTTCACAGTAGCTTCCTTTTATAACGTAGGGGCACATTAAGAAAGGATTATTGCGAATTCCGTCCCTAAAGGGGTTAAATATGGGATAAAAGTTTGTATGAAAGTCCGTCATTTTTCAAGTTATATCCAAGAAAATTGGTATTTAGGTTTTCGGTTAAAAATAAAGAGTTACACGTTTAAAAAATTTTGGAAAAAATAGCCCCAAGTGGGTGAAATATGGGATGAAAGTTTGTATGAAAGTCCGTCATTTTTAAAGTTATATCCTTTGAGGAATTATTATATAGAGTCGACGCCGAGACTCGGTTTTTTGTAACAAGAGTTATGGTAAACGTACCTTAGCTCACTTAGTCTGCGCGAAGTGCCTGTCGGAGCGTGACGTGTTTGAGATCTATTTAAAATCAATTAAATATGCCTGGGTGTGTACTGCAATACTGTGCCAACCACTCAAGAAATACAAGTAAAGGCCAAGGAGTTACTTTTCACTCGTAAGTTCACTGAATTATTGGTAAAACATGTAATTTAATTATGTGAAGTTGGAATTTGTCCCTATTCACCCCGTTTTACGGTACGTCACCGCACTTGCTGCCATGTTTCGCTGAAATTCATAGACTAAGAAACTACGCAGATGAGACACTTTATTTTTAACCTCCGATACAAAAACGATGGGGTGTTATAAGTATGACGTGTTTGTGTGTGTGTGTGTGAGTGTGTGTGTCTGTCTGTTCCACCTTAGCGCTCAAATGGGTGAACCGATTTGAATGCGGGTTTTTTTGTTTGAAAGGTGAATTAGTTGGGAATGAATTAGCTATGTTTTTAACAACTATTATCACAAATTAGTGATAAGTACAGGGACCGACAGCTTTAAACGTGCTCTCCGAGGTACGGGGGTAAAGCACCGCTAACTTCCAATGCCAGGCTTGACCTGACTTAGGTATTAAACCCATGACCTAAAAATTCGCAGTCAAGCATATCAATGGTAGACCAACGAGGCAGTTTTATTATTTTTTCGAGGTTTAATAGGTAATAGAATACCCAAGTCCCGGATAAACGTTGCTTAAGTGCGAGTTTGGGGCACATAGTGCTATAAAATAAACATTGTTTATCTACACCCATGCTTTAAATCCTCTATTAAAGATTCTGAAACAGTTAGCTTATTGCCAACATTAAAACACCCAATGTCCTAATAACCATTACATCATCCAAACGGATGATGTTATTTTGTACTGAATTTCATAACAACACTCCTTTGTTTTTTTTTTCAATCCCTTCATGCGCAAAGAGTTTCAATATACAGCCACATTCATTGCTTGATGCGCGGTATCTGTATGAATTTCAAAAAAAGAACATTTTCGTTTACACGCGTTCTGACTACGTCGCGCGCCGTAAAAAAATTAAGTTATTCGAATCCCCGCCATTTTTCTTCGATATTTTTATTGTTACAAAAAATGAGCGATTCAAGTTTTAATAGCACACCGCCAGATATTTTAAACGCTGCAAAAGCAATTACAATAAATTACTACCGGAAAAATCAAGAACGCGTTATGAAAAAACGTATCAAGATTTTATGAATTGGAAACTATCAAAGGGTTCATCATCATTTTCTGAAGAAGTACTTTTAGTTTATTTTCAAGCTTTATCAGAGAAATTTAAATCTTCATCCCTATGGACCTTCTACTCAATGCTCAAAAGTACACTGAGTATTAATCACAACGTGGATATCTCAAAATATTCAAAATTAATTACCTTGTTGAAACGTAAAGGAGAAGGCTATACAGGGAAGAAATCGAAAACGTTTTCACCTGATGAAATAAATAGGTTTTTAAGCCAAGCGCCTGATCAACTATATCTAGCGATAAAGGTACGTTAGTTACTTACTTCATTATAATGTTATTTTTCTTGTGATATGATGAATAAATTACAATATTATTCTTTCAGACTGCGCTAATATTCGGAACCATGGGCGCATGCCATACAAAATGTAAATTACTACTAAAATAAATAATTCTTTCATTAATTCTTAGTTTATTTGTATATTAGTAATGGATGATATTAGGTTAATACTAGAACTGGCTGTTTTAATGTTAGCAGTAAGCTAACTGTTTCAGAATCTTATAGAGGATTCATATTATGGGTGTAGATAAAGTCTTGTATGCAACTGTTGATAATTAGGTATTAAAACACTCATGTGATACTATTATCACACTCAGCTTCGCTTCGTGTGATAAACCCACATTCGTGTTTTAATACCCCTTATTACACAACAGTTGCATAAATAACTAAAATCAAACTCTCAGATGCGATTTCTCAATAGGTAGAATATACTCAATGTGTCGCCTCTGTATTGTAGTAGTCCCATCTATGTCTCAAGGAGCGGGGCGCGCGGGAGGAGGGCTGCTGCTCGCGGTACACAGATTTTGTTAGCGTTGTCTGTTCTAGTACCTACATAATAATTCAGTGGTTATATCAATGAAAATCGGTATTTGTATTGTCGGTTAAAAATAAAGAATTACGTGTTTCAGGAATTTTGGAAATTCCACCCCCAAGTGAGATTTTTATAAGAATCCAAGCGGACGAAGTCGCTGGCATCTGCTAGTTATATCATACATAGTCTCCTACAATATACGTCTTGTGTTATTTATTAAAATAATTAGATAAAAATAATCACCGAAATTGGGAATACTTGATCATTTGGTAAACCAAATGCAAACTTTCAGTAGCTGCTGTAGAGGTGTATGAATCCCCTATGCACTTAGAATGTTAATAGAATATGCCATAAGAATTAAAAGCACTGTAGAAGTTGCTCTGTATGGCTTTAAACTCGCCCGATAAATTGTTGCCGACTGACTAATGGAAATGCAAATTTCTTTCCGGCTCCATAGAATATCGTAACAGTATACTAATGAGATAAAATCGAAACTTTTACGTACCTTTTAACATAATTGGGATCAGGTGTATGAGAGTTTATGTGTAGGACTAATGTGACTAGCTTAGTAGCTAGTCACATTAGTCCATTATATACGAGCGGATACCCGCGACTTCGTTCGCGTGGATATTGATTTTAATAATCCCGTGGGAATCATTTTGTTTTTCCTAAGCTCCTTTGAGCTTATACCTTGCCAAAAACTGTAAAAAGTTCACTGGCGGATGTTTAGGTACATCAAAATGTAAACATCCGCCAGTAAAAGTCCCATCAAAATCGGTCCAGCCTTTCAGAGATTAGCCAGTAGTCTTTAAAGTATCTACTTTCTAACAAAAAAAGAATGAATGAAATCGGACCACCCGTTAACGAATTACAGCTAAGTACACATTTTGCCTTTCATCCCCTCTCCCAAGAGAACCGTGCTGAATTTCGGGATAAAAAGTATCCTATATGTTACTCCATAGTATGAACTTAAATTATGCCGAGTTTCATTTCAATTCATTCAGTAGTTTTTACGTGATGCGCGCACAAACATACAGACAAACAGACAAACAGATAAACAGACAAACAGACAAAAATTTCAAAAATAGCTTTTTTACGTTCTATTACTTATTCCTAACATCCCCCAGTTATTATTTTGCAAAAATCTTCAATGTACAGACACGGCAATTCTACGATTTTATTATATGTATAGATAGATTTTATTATATGTATAGATATAGACCTATACTCTAGCGGCACGCTATGATGGCCGGTTTGACGTTTGTCCGCTCATGAAGTTCCGTATTAATTGATAACGACTTTGAAGGAAATAATTGTATTACTTTATTGACGATAGTGATGTGCAGAGATTCATAAATTTTATCGAATGTAGTTTTAGGTTTAGGACTCAAAATTTATTTATTAAATTGATTTCTTAAATGTATACAAGTGTAGAAAAATCAGTTTGCACCATTTAAGGGGTGAATGTACTTGTGAATATGAACAATTTTCACTATGTGGACAAACCTCTGAAATCGCAAAAAAATATCAATAAATTTTTAAAAATGGAATCTAATACGATCGTCACATAGGATCGCTGGCTAGCACAACTACTACCTCCGGCAAACTCGCGTCAATGCTCAATGCAAAACAAAGCAGTTTCGAATTGACGTTGCTTCGAAAAGTATAAACTGTCAGTGCAATGCGATTGTGATATAGTTTTGACCTGGCTTTGGATTTCAAATATTGATACTGCATTACTGTTGACCCTTGCTCGTTAATTTGGACTCTGTTCAAGCCCTTTGTTGTGGATTTCGTCGATATGACCGAACGTACGCAGAGAACTGTTCTAAATAGTCAGACACGTGAGTTCGTAATACGCCTTCGTAACTATTTCGATCGTGAAGCTCAAAATGGAGGGCCAATTTTACCTATAACGTCAGTGGTTGAACGCGTAGCTGATGCGCTTAATATTGGACAACGAACTGTTAGACGGATAACTAAAAAAAAATATGGCGAGACTGGCACAGAAGAAAATAAACTTCACACACCAAAAAAGAGAAAACGAGCAAAACCAGTCGTAGGCATCGATAGCTTTGATGCCGATGCTATCCGAAGACATGTTTACGGCTACTATTTACAGAAGGAGTATCCAACAAGAAAAAAGTTGGTGCATTCACTGAAGGAAGCTGGATTATTCTTCGGTGGGGAAAGTTCTTTAACGAAGATTTTGAAGACCATTGGATTTCGATACAAAAAATGTAACAAACGCAAAATATTGATGGAAAGATTTGATATAGCGATGGCAAGGTATACTTTTTTACGGCAAGTGAAAGAAATCAAAAATTGGCAAAATGTTGTGTTCTTGGATGAAACATGGCTTAATGCTAACCATACTGTAGGCCGTTCTTGGAACGATGACACAGCAGCATCTACTTCCAAAGTTCCTGTAGGAAAAGGATCGCGACTTATAATTTGTCACGCCGGAACCATCAACGGGTTTGTCGAAGGTTCTCTCATGGCTTTTGCGTCAAAAACCACTGGAGACTATCATGAAGACATGAATGGAGAAAAGTTTACTGAATGGTTTACCTCAATGTTGTGTAGCCTCCCTGAACCATCTATTATAATTATGGACAACGCCCCATACCACTCGATGCAAATTGACAAGCCACCTGCCCAATCCCAAAAGAAAGCTGATATCGTCGCATGGCTTCGTAAAAATGGCGTAGATGCAAACATGAATATGTTAAAAGCGGAATTAGTACGTCTTTTAAAAGAAAACAAACCAACCAAGATCCGATACGTCATTGACGAAATAGCATTAGAACATGGGCACAGAGTTATACGGTTACCGCCTTACCATTGTGAGTATAATGCGATTGAGTTGGTGTGGGCTCAAATTAAGGGATATGCTGCAAGACACAATACAGAACCCCCATTTACCACAAAAAAAATGCTAAAATTATTAGAAGAAGCTTGTGAACATGTGACTAAAGGAGACTGGGAAAAGGTTGTGAATAGAACTGTTAAATTAATAAGGGAAGATTATGAAAGAGATGTGAAAATAGATAATATTATAGAAAACGAACATATAATTATTAATGTATGTGATGATAGCAGTGACGACAGTGAAAATAGTAGTATGGACGAATCTGATTAATTATGGCCTTTTGTGGCACCTTTTTTGGTATCTTTTGTATTCATATGTTTCTTGTGTGCATATAAAGTATGTATATTCATTTTCGTTCAAATATTCAGTTCGTTCAAATAAATTAAATAAACATATACATTTTTGTTTTATTAAACCTATTTAATCAGGTACAAAAACAAAACTTAATTGTTTTTTGTTCGAGAATAAATTGACATTCCACATCACTATTGTAATGTGTCAAACCGGCCATCATAGCGTGCCGCTAGTGTAGGTACCTTTTACGTTCGCAATTTATTCGTATAAAGTTCTATGAAATGGAGATTAGGTATATGTGAGAAATGTTTTCAGTAATTTCAACATCAAAACTTACTCGTAGGTGTTGATGTAAAAGATCTTATACCTCCAAGCGAAAACGAGTGAACAACTTCTAAGCAAAGCGTTCTATTATATGGATATTTCCAACCCTCCAATCGCATATTTTTTCACTACTCCCTTAATATGGGTATCAAATGAAAGGGCTTGACTTGTATACTACAAGTACTATGCAAATCCAAGATAGCCGCTGCCACAAAATGGCGAATGTCGGGGGTTTTTTAATTTTTAATTTATACTTGTTCTTTTAGTCACTCATTATTTAGGGCGAATTGAACTATAATTATATAGCTTCCGCCCTTAACAGTTACTCTGAGCTCATATTGAACCATAACCACATGCCTGACACCTCACACACCACTTACTCACAAGGACAACGCCTAATACTACTAGGCGTACTCCTACGTTGTCGGCGACGGAGAACGAAGGTTGGCGAGAGGAGGGGCCGAGTGAGGTCTGTAAGCTCCAGTTGGATAACTCACAATTATCTTTGTGGGGATCCACGTCATAAAGAGAACCTACGTGCGTAATCTAAAGTTTCTAGGACCCAGCGGTTTAAGTTGTTTGTTTCAATTAGTTTCTCATACACCTACGAGTAACATAAAATCACTAAAATGAACCATTTTTAACCCCCGACGCAAAAACGACGGGGTGTTATAAGTTTGACGTGTCTGTGTGTGTGTGTGTGTGTGTGTGTGTGTGTGTGTGTCTGTCTGTTCCCCTGTAGCGCTCAAACGGGTGAACCGATTTGAATGCGGTTTTTTTTGCTTGAAAGGTGAATTAGTCGAGAGTGTTGTTAGCTATGTTTGATGAAAATCGATCCAAGATGGCCGCCGCTACAAAATGGCGGATTACATATTTTGTCACAACTCCCTTGATATGGGTATCAAATGAAAGGGCTTGACTAGTAGAATAGCACTATGCAAATCCAAGATGACCGCCGCAAAAATGGCGAATGTCGGGGGTTTTTTAAATTTTCAATTTATACTTGTTGTTACAGGAATCGATGACACGCACAAGTTCCTTGGAAACGAGACCCACACAGACTACTTCAGGCTGCTGCTGAGAGACGGCAATTACTTACTTGTCGGCGGCAGGTACGTCTTTACGGATATTACTTTTTATCACCATAATTTATATAAGATATCCTTCCCGCTGATTCCATAATCTTGAAAAAACAGATTGATCATATAGGTAGCTATCTACTTATGCGAATATAGAATTTATAATTATGTATTGACATCAACGTTGAGTATTTAATTTAAAACAAGGACAAAGCATCTGAAGCTAAACTAAGAAAAACCCTTTGCAGCTTCAGTAAAGATTGCGAGTAAGTTAATTATTTAAGAGATAGTATCTATATGCGTGCGGCAGTAAGTAGTTATAGTTTTAGAAATTGTAATCCTTATTTTATGCCTTATACGATGTTTTTTCTAGTCCGGATGCTCTTAATAATATTTAGAAAATAAATAATTTAAGAGTAACATGAAGTTATATGTTTCCATTAAAACTTTCTCAGCCAATTCTATTTTCCCACGCTTTATATAACGTTGGGTAAATATGTAAACATGTTTATTTGTTACGCGCAAAAAAGACGACAACTTTTATCAATTTCGCCGTACATAAATCATCATCATATCAATAAAAATGAAAGACGTTCGTAATGAATAGCTACAAATATTTATTCAAATTCGATTAGGTACAAACGGAAAATACCTAGACAACGAAATAATTTTCAAGAAGAATAATATGAAAATATTTTTTTATTACTAGTGTTTGCCCCAGACTTCGTCTGTAAAGAATTCTTCTGCCGTGGGGATAAGATTATTTTTTTATTTTTGTAATATAACCTGGGTAGTAAGTGACGATGCAATCTTAAATGGAACTGGGCATAGAGTAGGTGCCCTTAATTTGTTTTACGTGGCATCGTAAATCGCTAAATCGCTTGCCTCTGTAGCTATAGTCAGACTTTTAATTCGATGCAGTAAACTGACGTTTCATGGGTTGCTACTTTTGACGAAAAATAAGTATGGATATGGTAAAAGTGAATGATGCGAATGATTCACAATATCACAACATTAATTATTTTATTTTATCTTTATTTACTACAGTACAAGATTTATTTTTAAGAGGATAAAGTAGATAATGTTAGTTAGATACTTGTAATAACTTCCTAATTAGGTAACTTTAAAACTTTATGAAACTAATTTCATGAAATTGTAGTCTGTAAAACGTTGAATATTGTATTCCTGTTAGTGGTACATTGTTCCTACTAAATACAATTATTTTTAGATCTTATTATGTTACAGTTAAATGATTTTATGATTATAATTATAAATGAAATGAAATGAACCTATCACATCACTATTGAGATTAGGTTGACAACATTATTTTATGGAATGACATTATGAAACGTCAGTTTACTGCATCGAATTAAAAGTCGGATTATTGTAACTAACCACAGCCGAAGTATCCTAATCCTAAAAGTATCCAGGTACATGCCTTCTGTTCTACATGGGAAAGTCTGTCTTATAAATTAGTTCAGCCCTGTCGAAGACAAGCCCAGACACACAGTTATAGACCCACAGTTTTTTTTAAAATGCATGTTTGAGCTTTAATGAGCTGAAGGTGAAGTGATACAAACCCCCTTTTCGATAATATTTCAAAGTAGAATTCCCGCCTGTTTCCCATTTTGCTTCACACTAACTTTTACAGTGTGTGGTGGAGATAGAATTTACTTTGCCATGGAACATTTTAAAAAGACTTTACGTGTGCTTGCATTGAGCCTGCAAGTAACTATAAAATTATAATAATTATGAGCTTAACAAATGTCAATAATTTAGGAATCACATATTGTTTAGATCGAAAAGTGATTGTCCAAAACAGTTTATTCTAAATACCTACTGATAATAATTCCGATACTGAAAAAAAAATTCTCATTCGATTCGCTTTTTATTTCCTCTTCCCGTCATTCATTTATAAGAATTTTCAACAAACTCTCGGCGCGGATTCAATTAAAAGAGGTTTTTTTTTTTGCTTTCTTTTCGTTCCGATATTTATTGTTCGCTTTACGTTTTTTTTTATTGAAAGCTCAAGATAATATATATGGATCTGTTTCTTCATATTATTTTCTTTTACAAAGGCGGGTTCATGAAAATATTTACAATAGAAATGCGCATATATTTTCCTACTAACTGATGCCCGCGACTTCGTCCGCGTGGTAATAGGTTTTTTAAGAACGCGAACTCTTTTCCGGAATAAAAAGTATGTAGCATTAATCATTGTTTATACAATCCTCTTCCTGTACAAATTCGTACTCGTACAAACGGATAGACAGATAGACAAAGATATTGAAAACGCGAACTCAAATAAGTATACCTACTTATTTGAGTTATGCTTTTCGTTCAAAACATATAATCACATGAATTTAATATACTATGACTTATGAGGAAAGTATTTTGAAATCACAGACATATCAATTCCATTTATTTGTATAGATAAGTAGGTACCTACTTATTACATAATGTAGCACAGGGTAGTGATACTTAACAAAATGACATTATATAAAATTTGTTTTTCCAACTCCACTTGAATTCGTAGCAAAGTTGGGATACTTGAAACCACAGTGGCTGAAGTGGAAAGAACCTCTTGTATCTACCACAACCGCAGAGTTAAGTCGACTGCACAATATTTCTGTCCCTCTCCAACGCCTCCACTGCTTAATAAGTTCCTCTCGTTTGCATTTGTAAAGATTTTCGGCTCGTATTTGAATGTTAGAAAGACTTCCCTCGCACCTAATACCATCATTACCATCGCTATTTTACGAGTGCTGAAACAATAGAAAAAAATATCAATATATTATCGATGTTAATTATCTATCTATCTATCTATCTATCTTCTATCTATACATCTTCTATATCTATAATATAATAAAACTGTAACAGATCCAATTCTGTACATTGAAGATATTTTGAAATTTTTTATCGGAGGGCACTCTATAATCGATACTGAAGCCAAAACTGCAATTTTTTTCATTTTTGTCTGTCTGTCTGTCTGTCTGTCTGTCTGTCTGTCTGTCTGTCTGTCTGTCTGTCTGTCTGTATCTTGGCCGCGCATCACGCCGAAACTACTGAATGGATTCGAATGAAACTTGGTACGATTTGAGTTTATACTCCAAGGTAGGTTATAGGATACTTTTTATCCTGAAATTCAGCACGGTTCCCTTGGGAGAGGGGATGAAAGTTAAAACGTGTATTTAGCTGTAATTCATTAACGCGTTATTCGATTTCACTCATTCTTTTTTTGTTAGAAAGGTAGTACTTTAAGTATTGTCCCGTAAATATTTCAAGGTCATAGGTTTTTTAGTTTAGAAATGACAGGCATTTATTGGGTTCCAATAACTTGGGACCCGGATCTTTGTACGTACGGCTTATTTTAAACTGGTGTGCGTTTAAATTTATGTTTGTCGGTCTGTCTATTTGTTCCAGCTAATCTCCGAAATGGCTGGATCGATTTTGATGGAACTTTCTGGTGATGTTATAAGGAATAACTTAGGCTACATTTAGTTTAGGTACAAAAAAGGATTATGGGATCCAATCCGATCCTATATAAAACCTATATCCAGGCGGACGAAGTCGCGGGGGTCGGCTAGTACATATAATAAAATCGTAGACTTGCCGTATCTGTACATTAAATATTTTTGCAAAATAATAACTGGGGGATGTTAGGGATAAGTAATAGAACGTAAAAAAGCTATTTTTGTCTGTTTGTCTGTTTGTCTGTATGTTTGTGCGCGCATCACGTAAAAACTACTGAATGGATTGAAATGAAACTTGGCATGATTTAAGTTCATACTATGGAGTAACATATAGGATACTTTTTATCCCGAAATTCAGCATGGTTTCTTTGGGAGAGGGGATGAAAGTCAAAATTTGTAGGTACTTAGCTGTAATTCATTAACCCGTGGTCCGATTTCATTCATTCTTTTTTTGTTAGAAAGGAGATAGTTTAAAGATTACCGGGTAATCTTTAAAAGGCTGGATCGATTTTGATGGGACTTTCACATGAACTTTTAACAGTTTTTAGCAAGGTATGAGCTCAAAAGAGTCTAAGAAAAACAAAAAGTTCCCGCGGGAATTTTAAAAACCGATATCCACGCGAACGAAGTCGTGGGTGTCCGCTTGTGTTGAATATGTTTGTTTATTGTGATTTTAAGTTCTAAAACAGTAGCAAGTAGACTGAGCGGGCCTCGCTTGCAACTCCTTCCAATTTTAAATGCTACAAAACACTGTAGACATCCGAAAGCTGAGTTGAGGTGTTATAAAATAAGTGTTGCTGAACTTAGCCCTACCCTGAAAATTATATCCATCCATCTTTAGGCATTTGATTATTAGGTAGTTGAAGCTTATTAAGAAATAAGAAATAGCAAGCAAACAAAAGACACACTTTATCGAAATAATAATGTTAGTAGCCATTAATAAAATGAACGTGACAAAAAAAAACAGCAATTAATAGAAATCACAGAATACCTACTTGAAAGTTAAATAAGAATCTAAAACTTACAATTTTCAAGAACCTACGTGATGTTCTAGATTGGAAGTTTAAGCTGTGAATTTAGTTAAAACTTTTTTGTAACAAGCAAATTTCATTACGCAAAACAAGTTTTAGCATATTGAAAGTTTGTTCTAGCAAAACTTATCTTAGCTTTGGATTGTACCTACCTATGAGTTTAGATAAAGATGAATTACTGATTTCATATTCTGTTTTAGATGAAGATTAAAAGTGATCTTATTTAATATTTTTGTATTCTTTACAAAATTTTCCACGGTAAAAAATTTGTGTAAACAAGAGGCGTTATCTGACTCCATTATCTCTATGATAATGCTAATTCTCACTTTAAACGTACCAAATATTAACAAAACCAGTTGATTTAGATTACACACCTTGATAAATTAAAGATGAATCCAAACAAAAACATTTCATGTGAATAATAAGGCCAACTTCCTATCAAAAAGTTTCGGCCATTAAAAGTACTGATATCAAAAATTATGACCAAGTCCTTTGCTAGGCTCGATAAATAAAACCATACAGTTTTAGAAGGTATATCTTCTTCGATCACCCTCAAGCTGTCATACCATTCCTAATGATCCTGTTAAAATATTTTTAAATAATTTATGTCTTAGTAATAAGACTATAATATGAAGCTCATTTGGGACTGAGAATAGTTTTATTGTTTTCAACTTGACAACATTTTTGCACTCCTTTGAATTTGTTTAATTTAAAAAATGTTGCCAAGTTGAAAACAATAAAACTATTCTCAGTCCCAAATGAGCTTCATATTATAGTGTTATTAGTAAGACATAAATTATTTAAAAATATTTTAACAGGAACAGGTGGGAACAGACAGATTTTTATATATCTTTGAATTGGTCAGTGTCTGATGCAACTTTTGGACATTTTTCGATTTTTTCCTTCATATACACACTTAAGACTCATCTTCTTACCAAATTTCAACATTCCACATACACGGGAAGTGCGTCATAATTTTGATCAGTCAGTGAGTAGGTCTTGTTTTATGTGATTTTCAAACCTCTGTATCTCAGAAACGGTTCAACTTGAAAACTTGAAACTTTCAATTTATCATCACATCCACGAATTTAACTTATATTTCAAATTTCGTAGGATTACTATCCCGCGAACCAGAATTATGAGGGGGGTCAAAACAGCTCGAAATGGATCGTGTAAATAACACACTCATGCGACAAGGCCGGAGGAACTTGGCCTGGCGCACTTCGTGCGCCTAGATTTTCTAAAAATATTCCAGTCAGAATCAAATGAAGCGGCTTGCATTTTTTATTAGATAACATGTTAGGACTTCACTGCGATTAGGACTTTGTCTGGTAGACCTAGAATTTAAGTACGCATCGAAATAGAACCTTTTCTTTTTCGATATTCTCTTATACATGCGTACTTAAATTCTAAGTCTACCAGACAGTCCTAATCGTAGTAAAGTTGTATCGTATCGTATCGTATCGTATCGTATCTTATCGTAAATATCCTTGTATTTATAAGTGGTGGCAATCGTGAAAAAAATAGTGTTTTGCTGTGCTGGAAAATTGCAAATAGTGACATACGTCCAAGCACCCCTTTAAGAGCAGTTTTACCTTTTCTCTGAAAAATCTGAGATTTCAAGCTCCAAATTTAGCATCGTAGGAGAGACTTTCACATATTTCAATACATGTTTTAAATAAACTAATCCTTCATATTGACATTTGTCAGACCATATTTACAAAACTATTTTATTTATTTTGTAATGATCAATTTCCCACACCTCGTTTTAATAAAATAAATAACAGACTCAACTTTGAAGCTCTATATCTGTCCTTTAAAGTCATCTAATTTACTTGAAAAAAATACTTAAATATCAGACATATAGTCCTATTGACACATTACAGACCAGAATATAGATTTTTAATCAAATTAATGGGTAAAAAAAAAAGAACTTCCGCCAAATTTCCCGAATTATACGGTTACTTTAACACGATTTTTTATATTGAAAAAAGCATAAATTCAATAAAATTTTTATGTAGAAATAAACTATGTTCTTTAACGAATCTATGTATATAGTTTAATTAACAATCCATTTATTTGATCAAACATAAAAACTTATTAAACATCCCCCTAAATTACAATAAATAGCTACACAATGTCTTAGCTTATTTAGTATGCGCCCGGCGCTCGTTAGGGAAGGACCTGTACCAATTTTGCCACCATCCAGATGCACGTACGAGAGTCGTGTAAACACTAATTTATACAACGACTGCAAACTTTTGAGCATGAATATTTTTCTAAAAAATATAAAGTATTTTTTAAATAAGTGAAATTACAGCATAGCACCTAGGACAGTCACGGAAATATAATATTACTAGCTTCTGCCCGCGGCTTCGCCCGCGTGAATTTCGGTTTTGAACAAATCCCGAGGGAATCGTGGAGTTCCGGTTCCCGTTCCCGCCCTCTGTGGCGTTTTGGAGGTCTATATCTATTTTAGTCCTACAGGAATACTTTTCTGGGATAAAAAGTTACTTTATGTGTTAAGTCAGGGCATAAGCTATCTCCATTTAAAATTTCAGCCAAATCGGTTCAGTAGTTGCGGCGGAGAAGAGGAACAAACATACACACAAACTTAATAACTTAATAACGCCTTTATAATATTAGTGTGATTGTTATTTTCCTCGCTAGAAAGCTCCGATACTCGATAGCATACGCGTCCGATCGCTGCTAAATTCAAAATGCTATAGGAGAACTTTACGCATCGCCGCCCCGGCCGGCTGGAACCGCGCGCCGCGCGCAAAGTCTATGTCCCGCAATTTTTAAATCTGTAATATCTTCGAAAATATTCATTTAAATCATATGCTGTAAAGGGCCATATAGATCTATAATAAATCAACAATGTACTTAAGGTATTTAATTAGATAAGGATTTATGCTGTATTGGTTAAAATCGCTTCTAAAATTAGCCATTATTTGTCGTAAAAAAGTAAATGACAAAAAATGTTATTGTGGGATATCCATAAGAGATAGACATATACCATCGCGGAGTTTTCTATAGACCTTTTCAATGTGTACAATACTTAGTACATTATATTGATAAATCTCGTAGGGTTCAGCCTGCGTTTGCAATGTAAGCGGAAAAAATGTAATTATTTACGACATCACATTAGAAACCTCAAAAATAACAGTATTTCTCCACTATTTAATGGATGTTATCATACATATAAACCTTCCTCTTGAATCACTCTATCTATTAAAAAAAACCGCATCAAAATCCGTTGCGTAGTTTTAAAGATTTAAGCGTACAAAGGGATATAGGGACATAGGGACAGAGAAAACGACTTTGTTTTATACTATGTAGTGATAAACTAATATTCCATTTTGAAATCCAAGATGGCCGTCGTATTTTTTTTAAGAAATTATCTTCTATACATATCTATCTATACATATAATAAAATCGTAGAATTGCCATATCTGTACATTGAAGATTTTTGCAAAATAATAACTGGTGGATGTTAGGGATAAGTAATAGAACATAAAAAAGCTATTTTTGAAATTTTTGTCTGTTTATCTGTTTGTCTGTATGTTTGTTCGCGCATCACGTCAAAACTACTATATGGATTGAAATGAAACTCGGCATGATTTAAGTTCATACTACGGAGTAACATATAGGATACTTTTTATCCCAAAATTCAGCACGGTTCCCTTGGGAGAGGGGGTGAAAGTCAAAATGTGTACTTAGCTGTAATTCGTTAACGGGTGGTCCGATTTCATTCATTCTTTTTTTGTTAGAAAGGAGATACTTTATAAATTACCGGCCAATCTCTGAAAGGCTGGACCGATTTTGATAGGACTTTCACTGGCGGATGTTTACATTTTGATGTACCTAAACATCCGCCAGTGAAATTTCAACAGTTTTTAGCAAGGTATAAGCTCAAAGGAGCTTAAGAAAAACAAAGAGTTCTCAATGAGAGGGATTTTTAAAAACCAATATCCACGCGAACGAAGTCGCGGGTTTATCCACTTGTTTATAATGTGGGTGTCATTTCATTTCCGAAGTTTTTTGGGGTCTGAAAATAAAAAATGATGTTCATTTTGGAATCCAAAATGGCCGTTGTATTTTTTTAAGGAAGAAATCAAAAGAAGAAGAAAAAAAAATGATACGAAATAGCAAAATTCGCCCCCTCCTCCCAAAAAAATATACTAGATACCTACCTAATGACTACAAACACCTGTTGTTTTTTACTAATTACTATAATAAAAGTAGCACTTGCACTTCTGACTAAACCGACATTTTAGCAGTAAACAAATATTTGCATACTTTTTATTGTTCTATTGGTAAACTTTAAATAATTGTACTCTTATCAGAAAATGTATTCAAGAACTTCAACAGGTGCAATGCAAGAGCTCTGTAATGTTATTTTCAGACAGATGATTTGAAATATGTATAATAATAATTGGTAATTGTTAAATTATTAAAAAGGTGATTGTTTCTTTTATTAGTTAGTTTAGAAAAAAATGGTTGAAGGCTAAATATGCGTGATACCTATGATATAAATACGTATACGGAACCCTACATGCCATTATAGAGAAGAACATCATATTATCCTGGTCGCTTTTGTTTTGTAAGTTGAACGTAGATTCATGAAATACTTATTCGATAAAGTCCCACGCGAAGTCATTTTAAAAATATTTTATAGTAAACATTATTTAATATATCATACTACAATATCAAATAAATAATTTATAAATTAATATTTAATACAAGTACCAAAACTATAGTCATAGTCGCGCTATATCCAAGTAGTCGTCCGTGTAACTGGCCGCCCGCCTACCTGCCGTTAGATACCTAAACTTCCATAGCGTGAAACTGGGAGAGCGCTCTTAACGTACAGATTCTGAATAAGAAAATCGCACTTTTGTCTTTTGTGATGGCTCAAGGATCCGCTTGTTTTATGGCCCGCTGTAAATTCGGCAAATCGCTATTCCGCGCGCGTCCCAAGCCGTGTAATGTTATTCCGCTGTACGGGGTGTGAGTCTTTTGTGCTTTTAACTAAATTAACGTTTCGACCGCTCCCCCCTCCCCCCCTGCACTCCCCGCCCCCTCGCTCTACCCCCGTGATAATATCTGTGTGTCATTAGTTGGAAACAAAGCTTTATGAATTGTTATTAAAATTTGTTTTGTTTTTGCATTGTGAATGTAAATGTATCGTTGTTGTAATTACTTTATATTAGTGGTCACTGCTTTATATATAGGTGTTATTATAGTGATACTATTCAAAGCAAGTTTCTACCCATACAGGGAGCTCTACCTACAAACTTTGGTATCATAATACCAGTTTAACCCAGTTTGAAACCTTTTTTGCGTAGACCTGTCTTTTTATTATCTCTCCAGCGGAACAGAAAAGAAAAAGGTCCCAGCCCGGAATTTGACCCGCCTCGCCTTGGTAACATTCAAGGCATTCAGAACGAAGTCTTTTGTTAAAATTAAACTTCTCTATCGGCGTTGGGTTGTCTCAATGATGCACCGAATAATAATAATATGAAATACACATAATGAACGTGTTATAAATATAAATATATATATAAAAACCTTAATTTCTTCCGCATGTACGGAACGCATACACCCAACCGTTTACTTTTTATATTATACTAGCGGACCGCCCCGGCTTCGCCCGTGGTACATATTGTATAGCCTATAGCACTCAAGGATCACGTACATATCCAAGGGAGAAAGAATTTTTGAAATCGGTCCAGTAGTTCCTGAGATTAGCGCGTTCAAACAAACAAACTCTTCCGCTTTATTATATTAGTATAGATATGTTACAAAGAATTCATTTTCTTCAGCAACAGCGCAAAAAACTCCGAAAACAATTTAGCACACAATATTTTGCGGGAAGAACTTTTTATACTGAAGAATTTGAATTAGCAAAAGTGCTCATCGCGTTCTCACGAAACTTCCGATTAAGCCTTCATAACGTTACCAACTTTGTAACTTTTATTAATTAATTATATTTTGCACACAAAATTCGTTTCACGTATAAGTTCGTGAACCTCGTGAGTAGATAAAGGGATTATCTTGTTCGAGAATTGGAAGTTGGTTTGCCTAAAAAATTTGATCTTTTTCAACATGAACCAGTAATTAAGAGCAACTAAAACTGTATGTTAACCCAAAGTCGTTATAGGTAAAGCTTTGTGTGAAAGTTAAAGGTTGATTTAGTTCATGTGAGGCGGTTTACGTGCCTGGTAAGTAGGGTAGACTGGGTACGGTTGAAACGGTGGACGGTTGAAACAAAGCGAATATCTCGACACCGTGTGTGGTGAGGTTGATGGTTACAAGGGAAGAACGAAGCGGACGACAAGTCCAAACACGAATTTTGGTGTTGTGTCGCCCTTCGCGCGCTGTACTTGTAGATAAGAGGCCTCATTGTGTTTTTTGACGTAAAAGTAAGTATTTTATGTCCGTACATTTTTGAAATTATAATGGTGTTATTAAAGTTAGAGTACTGAGAGTTTTGTATCGTTTTTATTGAAGTTTGTAGAATATGGTTGTATGATTAGTGTTTATTTAAATTTATTATTATTCTTACTGCGAACAATTTTATACCTAGAAGGGGGGTTGGGGACAGTTGAAACATTTTTTGTGGGTACGGTTGAAACAATGTATTTATTTTATTTTCTTGTTTCAAAGATGCCAAAGGGAGACTACGAGATGTCAAGCTGACTTATCGACGTACAAGTAAGCATAAGAAGGTGTAAAAGCCGGATCTTCGTTAAGAACAGCGGCAGAAAAGAATGGACTGAACCACTGTTCCCAGTTGAGGTATACAATGTACGTAAACGAGATGTGACTGGTGGCAATGAAAATCAAGAAATGGGATATAAAGCTCACAATCGAGTGTTTAACCAGGAACAAGAGCGTGAACAATCTAAATATTTAATTAGATGTGCAGACATATATTTTTGCCTAACTAAAAAGGATGTATAACTAAACTATGCTAAACTAAAGATATATAACCAGAAAGTCGTAAAATGTTATTAGACGATGAATAAAAAAGTTCATTTATTATATTTTGTATTATTTGCATGTGTTTCAATTGACCCCAGGCACTGTTTCAACCGACCCTGGCATGGGGACGGTTGAAACAGTTTCCCATTTTTTTAAGATTTGATTTTACACATAAAATACAATACAGTGATCGCAAATAACATTGCCCATTCGTAGACAGATATGTGGTCTTTTATTTGATATATTTCTTTCAACGCTCGCTTAACTATTCCCGACGAAATGGACGATTAACGCTAAAATGTTTCAACCGTACCCAGTCTCCCCTATTGTTGAAACAAGTATAAATTAAAAATTTAAAAAACCTCCGAATTTCGCCATGTTGTGGTGGCGACCATCTTGAATTTGCATAGTGCTATTCTACTAGTCAAACTCTTTGATTTGATACCCATATTGAGGGACTTGTGAAAAATATGTAATCCGCCATTTTGTGGTGGTGGCCATCTTGGAGCGATTTTCATCAAATATAGCTAAGAACACTCCCGACAAATTCAACTTTCAAACGAAAAAAAACCGCATTCAAATCGGTTCACCCGTTTGAGCGCTACGGGGGAACAGACAGACAGACACACACACACACACACACACACACACAGAAACGTCAAACTTATAACACGCCGTCGTTTTCGCGTCGGGAGTTAAAAATTGTAATACGACATTATCGTGTCACGGCCGTGCCCTGAACACAAATTTATAAAATTGACAATTGCATGGCCGTGGTATGGCATGGCTCATACCGGAGATCAGACGTACAGACAGACCAATCAGATCATTGATAAATGACGTGATGATTAGATCACGTCATCTCTCAATAATGGGACTGGTCCACCCAATAGGTACATCTTCTAGGCCTTTATGTTACCAAACTGTTTCTTCATTGTTTTCGTTTACATAAATAGAACATTTATATTCTAACATATTTAAGCACTCCGAGTTTCAATTACTCAAATCATAATATGTAGGTTCACACGAGTGTCTCGCCGCATGCTCTATTTCAAATAACATGTAGGTAGACGTAAATTAAATACCGAGATCTAACTACGTTAAACATGTTATCACACTAATGATTATAAAGGCGAAAGTTTGTGTGTGTGTGTGTGCACGTGTGTGTGTATGTGTGTGTGTGTGTATGTGTGTGTATGTGTGTGTGTGTGTGTGTGTGTGTGGGTAAATTTTGTTACGCTGCAACTACTAAACCGATTGGATAAAATATTAAATGGAGATAGATTATGCCCTGACCACATAGGCTGCTTTTTATCCTGGAAAAAATCCACAGTTCCCACGGGATTTTGACAAAACCGAAATCTATAGCTACAGCTATACCGGAACCGGAAATCCACGGTTCCCTCGGAATTTGTAAAAAACAGAAATTCACGCAGACGAAGCCGCGGGCAGAAGCTAGTAGGTATCAGATATTTATGAAATACATAACTTCAAAAAAACAACATGAAGGACTAAAAAAAGAGACAGCGTTAATTCAAGCACGCCGCAGCGGTGGGGTGAGCAAATGAGCAGAAATCAGAGCTCCGCCCTGGGGAGCGCTCGTCTGGCCGCGCTCTTGATGGATGTGATGATTACCTTCATTTCTTTTTGCCACGGACTCGAGAGCCTTCGGAGATCTAAGATCGATTGGTGGATGCTGATGTTCGCTCGCTTTTTTTGCGAATGTAAAAATACGTCTAGTAAGTATTTGTCTAGTATGTTTAAAAGCCACGAGTTTTAAAACTACTCGTAACAACATCGAAATTATCATGCAACGTTCTAAAAGTCACTTTTGTACCTACACGTATCCACGTTTCAAACAGGTTAAGTAATTTATCAAACAAAACTGCTAGTATACCAATCATAGATAATAATTTAATTCTTAATCCAATATTGGTTTTTGGATCATATTCTACACCAAACATCGTGGTAGATTCGTTTGACTATTCAAAAGTACTTGTAAAAGTTTATTTGAATACTTAAAAAACTTTTCTATTCTATTCTATCCAAATGTCAGGCCGTTACTCATTCCGTCTACTACCTAAAGATCCATGACATATGGACAACAGACAGTAGAGTTACCTTACTAGGGCTCCGTTTTGCCTTTGGACACGGAGCCCTAAAAATTTACAAAGAATACTTAAATGTGAGACTGTAATGTACCTACATACAATAAGGTTAGACTCTGCTGCTTCAAGTTAATAAGCACTAATTCAAAAAAGTTCCCATCGATAAAGTTTAGCAGCCCTCGTAAATACTTGCAAAACTTCAAGTAAACGTGAAGTCTAAAAGTGGGAGTTTGTAACAGTAACAAGCAAGTAAGAGAACACGTAAAATGATTTCGTATGATCTGGAAACTCAAACAAACTAGATGACAATAACAACAGAAAATCTCCAGAAAACAGAGTGTATAAGGCTGAAGAACTAAGGAGGCAGGCCGCATCCACGCACGCAATAAGTTACCCGGATTATTTTCCTCTAAACTACCCACTTTATTTGTTTGGGCCACAACAAACAATACCAACTTTCCGTACCTCAGATTGCATCTACGGGTTGATTTGTTTAATCAAAAGGGAGTTAAACGTACAAATGGCGCTCCTTGCTCTTTGCTCCCAACAAACAATCGGGCTAATTTACTAATGCAGGTGTACTGTTCCGTTGGGCAACTTCTTGAATGGCTACTTCGTTTGCTTCATCGCTTTAATCTGGAATTATCCGGTTTTGATACAATTTTCTCACCTCTCATAGAATTGAAGATTATGAAGCTTTTCATTTCAGCCAACTAGAAATTACAGTCCTCATTAATTTGTTGTTAAACAGTTTCTCCACCAGAGAGATGTGCGATGTAGGGCTTCCAATACCGGGATCCCGGTATTGGCTAATACCGGGATCCCGGACTTTTTTCGCCTTTTTTTAATACCGGTATTGAAATGTCTAATACCGGGATCCCGGTATTAGTGATAATATTAACTAAATAAGGAGTAGTGACCGATTCTCTTTCTGTAGCATATGCTTTTGTAAGTGTAACACTAATTTTTATCCAGCTAAGTGTCAGATTATTGTTGAAAATTGATGTAAATGTTTAGAAATGATTTAGAGATTATTAATTTCATAATTGGAATTAGGTAAAGGTAGTAAACTAAAATTTCAAAATCAAATCAAAATAAAAATCTTGAATTATTGGTATAAATATGGGTAATTTAAAGCTACGAATTCAGTCTCCTACCGATAATTAACCGACTAGTAGATGCTTCTGCATCTAGTCGTGATATTTGATTGCGGATTACGATAGCAATTGTATCCTAATCAAATTTTCTGCTATTTTGGGCTTAGCGGAGTGTAATTACCTAATTAATTTGTTTAATATAATATATCTGAAAATGCATCTCAGTTAAAGTTAAGATTCGATATTTTTTGAGTTTGTGCAGGTGATAAACGCAGATATTTAAATAATAGTTTGATTTAATTAAAATATTAATTGCGATTAATCTCAAGTAAAATTATAGAAATACCCGCAGAATAATAAAATATAAGTAATAAATGAAAACTCATCAAAGGAGACTTAACAGGTTGCTGTCAAGACGTTTTTTTTTTAAGTTTCTTGTATGCACATTACGAGGGTCGTTCAATAAGTAGTGAGAATGAAGTGCAAACTCTTTGGAATAAAAAAGTACATACTGGCTGGCTGGATTAAGATTTACAGGATACTTAAGGTGCAAATGCTCCAACCGTATTCGTCGTCGAAAGATCTCTCTTTCTGAGGAAGTAAAGGAGTGGTCATCTATACATATTTATAATAATAAAATCGTAGACTTTCCGTATCTGTACATTAAAGATTTTTGCAAAATTATAATAAAATCGTAGACTTTCCGTATCTGTACTTTAAAGATTTTTGCAAAATAATAACTGGGGAATGTTAGGGATAAGTATTAGAACGTAAAAAAGCTATTTTTGAAATTTTTGTCTGTTTATCTGTTTATCTTTACGTTTATGCGCGCATCACGCAAATACTACTTCATGGATTGAAATGAAAATTAGCATGATCTAAATTCATACTACGGAGTAACATATAGGATACTTTTTATCCCGAAATTCAGCACGGCTCCCTTGGGAGAGGGAATGAAAGTCAAAATGTGTACTTAGCTGTAATTCATTTTATTTTTTTGTTAGAAAGGAGATATTTACTTTAAAATAATTACTCTGAAATGCTGGGTTTATTTTGATGGGACTTTTACTGGAGGATGTTTACATTTTGATGTACCTAAACATTCGCCAGTGAACTTTTAACAGTTTGTAGCAAGGTATGAGCTCAAAAGAGCTTAGGAAAAATAAAGAGTTCCTACGGAATTTTTAAAAACTTAAATCCACGTGGACGAAGTCGCGGCCATATTCTAGTTATTGAATATTTCGACCACGGAGTTACTGTTACTGACTCTTTGTATGCAAAGCAAATAAAAAAACGGCGTAACGAATTTCGCGAGAAATGGCGAGGCAAACTATCAATACCGGGATCCCGGGATCCCGGTATTGAAAAATATTTTTCCGGTATTGATACCGGTATTGATAAAGTCCGGTATTTGTAAGCCCTAGTGCGATGTGTATGTCGCAAGGGATGAATGTAATTGTAAAACACACCATCTAGAAATGAACCAATTTTCTCCAGAACTGAGATTAGTTATGGATATCGTTAATTTCGTACAAATCACACATTCCCAAATATCTCTGGTAGAAAGAAAGGTTTAAAAGTTAATGATAGTTGAATACAAAGAACTTCACTGTCAAAATTTAAGTCTAGACTGCTGGTAGCCTTACGAAATTTAATTCTGAGGACTACAATAAGAATTGCGAAATTCCCTCTTTGATTCCCACTCGAAATGGGTGCCCCAGGTTCGACTACTAATTTGCATGTAATTTTTGTTTATGCGTCCGTTTTGTATAAGCGTTTTCCGTCAAAAAGGCAATTTGAACCCATAGAAAGTCTTTTAGTATTTCGTTAGCGAAATTTCGTCGTAAATTTAGTTTCATAAACATAGTGTAACAGGTACTAAACTCATTCTATTTATAGCCCTCCTTTTAGTTTCGCCGAGTCACGCAACCACTTTTTGTCATGCGAGGTCGCCTCACATAATAGTATGATTGCATAATCACAGAGTTGCCCCGTGACCCATTAGGGCTCACTTTAAATAGAAACCTAATAACAATAATAATTATTGTAATTCGAACATCGAACACCAAGACAAGCATAGCATTGAGTGTTAATTTTAACTAGTATTCTGTCATAATATAATGGAGATGTCAAATCATAAAACTGAATCACAGATTTACACATATTAACACATATTAATAATTACACACATATTAACTTGAAAAGTTGTACTCAGATTATGACGGTACTGACTGATGGATTGAGATCTATCTATACCCGCATATCTGGGTATATACGTCGGTGTGCGGGTTTATTCAAACCCTCAAAGTGTTCCAATCACTAGAAGGGACCAATCGCTATGAGGACTGAGGACTGAGGAGTCTATCGATTCGTCTAAACTAAATTCTTTTGTCCAGAGGTTAAGTTTGTTTTTCTTTTTAGTTCGCTTTTATTTTGCTACTAGCGGACCCGGCAGACGTCGTCCTGCCCGGTGACATACCGACATCAGCTCCACCTACCGAGACCCGATAAGTTACCTGGACCTACCCGGTAATTGTTTTCAAACCATCCAGGAACCTATTGAAATATACACATAAAATTTCATCCAAATCGGTCCAGCCGTTTAGGAGGAGTTAGATGACAAACACACGTACGGAAGTATTATATAGGTACGGGTGAGAGAGTTTACCGTATCGACGGGAATGTTTAACAGTTACCAAGCCCATGAACATTTTGTATAGGAAAATGTGATGGAACTAAGAGTTTGATAGTAAAACTCTTCAATGGCTTCAGTAAACCCCTCGAGTTTTCGTTCATTTGGTTTGTTTTATCAATTCCAATGTATTTCACGGTGACAAGGGTATCATAATCTAGTGATGAACAACTATTTATAGTGTAGGAATTGTAACATTACTAATTACCCTTAAGAGTTTTTCAGTCACGCAAGTTTTACTTCACCTACTCTGCTAGGTTGCCTATAGTAATTGCATAATTACAGACTCTCCCCTATGACCCATAAATTGTAATTTTTCTGTGAAAATATAATATTCATAAAAAATAATTGCGCATATTAATTGTACATAGTTAAATAGTTTAACAGACTGTTACCTATACTTAATTAATTACCTGCTGCAATCAAAACATAATATTTTTTTAAACACGTAATTACAAAGCGTATAACTGTTGCATTATAGAGGTCATAATTTTCCCTTGGCTTAAAGCATACATCAACTCTCGTAGCTAAATTTATTCTAGAGCACGCCTGTACATGTCTTAGACTATGTTCTTCGCTTGGACGAAAATACCATAGACTTAGATAATGACGTATATATATTACTAGCATCTGCCCGCGGCTTCACCCGCGTGAATTTCGGTTTTAAAGAAATCCCGAGGGAATCGTGGATTTCCGGTTCCCGTTCCTGCTCCTTTTCCAACCTTTATACCTACTATCAAGGAAGTTTGCTATAGAAATCTACCTATAGCTCTAGATATACATTTCGGGTTTTTCAAAATCCCGCGGGAACTGTGGATATTTCCAGGATAAATAGCCTATGTTTTAAGTCAGGGCATAATAGATTATCTCCATTCAAAATTTCAGTCAAATCGGTTCAGTAGTTGCGACGTTATAGAGTAACAAACATCCAAACATCTAAACATTCAAACATCCACACTTTCACATTTATAATATTATATTAGGATGTAATTTACCGAGATCTCGTTGGTCTTAGTAACTTATTCGGCTGTGGATCATAAGATTCTGGGGTCGAGTACCATTAAGGTTATTGTGTATTTCTGTCAAGAAATTCTCAGTAGCAGCCCGGAACCAGGAACACCTACATACTACACGCCGGTCTATCTCATTCATCGGACTGTAAGAGTGAAGGTATAAACTGTGTGTGGCACACACTTGTGCCCTAAAATATCGCCTGCACAGTTGACTAGTCTCTGTTATGATTGGCATGTCACGGCCTAAATTCGTTAGAAGTAAATAATATCTAGACACTATACCTACAATATTAGCAAACCAAAATACTGAGTATGTTTTTGATGTATTTTATTAACACCAAAAAGGGATAGTTCAGATATATACGAAAGTTTGATACCTAGACATGAAATCGAGACATATTATGTAGCTACGGCTGAAAATGTTCTATATCCGTTTCAGACAGAATGTTCTACATCAGGCACTTTTACGATGACTAGGGGGCTTGATGAGAGGGTAGTTCGCGTCGCCCTATGTCTGGATTTATTATTCCACGCCTTTTTCACGATCTGTGGCTTTCGCTTTTTTTGTTTTCAAATATTTAGCTTGCGTTTTTTTCGTTGGAATTGCTTACGTAGATATTTCAACTATCCTATTCTTATCACACTTCACACTAATATTATAAAGGGGAAAGTTTGTGTCTGTGTGTGTGTATGTGTGCGTGTGTATGTTTGTTACTCTTTAACGCTGCAACTACTGAACCGATTTGGCTGAAATTTCGAATGGAGATAGATTATGCCCTGGCTTAACACATAGGCTACTTTTATTCTGGGAAAATCCTTAGTTCCCATGGGATTTTGAAAAAACCGATATCTATAGTTACAGCTATAGGTAGATTACTATAGCAAACTTCCTTGAAAGTAGATATAAAGGTTGGAAAGGGGAACGGGAACGCGAACCAGAAATCCACGATTCCCTCGGGATTTGTGAAAAACCGAAATTTACGCGTGTGAAGCCGAGGGCAGAAGCTAGTTTATAATATTTATAATCTAAAACGCAACGCACACATGGAATGAAGTGGAACTGAGGGGTCCAGATGTTAACACCTACAATGCAAAAGACGATACGCAGCTTTTTTTTTTGGTCTCAACTCAAACTCAACCTCAGCTTTATCTACTTTAAACCGTCACATATACTTAAATACACGCAGAACTCAGAACTCTAGATCATCGGCTGTGAAATCGATGACTAAGATCCAACACAGGGCAGCGTGATTTTTGCAAACAAAAACAAATTAAAACTCATAGGTACTGCGTGCCCAAAGTGAATAAAGCTGAATTTGAATTGATATCAATTATGACGCTGCGTCCCGGCTTCACTCCATTCTGCAGGTGTGCATTACACCTAAGGACGCTTCTAAACGGAAAATATATCTGAATAATTATATATTTCTATACAGAAAATATATAATGTCAGCACACGTCCTTACAATATAAATTCTTAGAGCTTTAATTAAAATCCTACCAAATACCGAGTGCCTGCATTGTTACCGCTGACGTTCCCTTGATTTATGACACTACAACGAGAAGGGTTGTTGAAATATAAATTGATGAAGGGATTTTTGTTGTACAGTCATACAAAAGTACTGGAAACATTAATCTGCTTGCGAAGGCAATTTATTAGGTTTCGCGAAGCTATAAACTTGTTATAGGCGATAAAGATCTTTCCTTCATTTTATGATAAACTAGCTGTTGTCTGCGACTTTTTTGAAGCCGTTTCAAAAGATATCTCTGCAGTCTGCTCAAAATCTTAGTATGCAAATGATGCCAATTCGTAATGCGAGTAGTTATAACCTGGAGCACTTTTAAATGCAAAGCATGATATTTAGGCACACTGAAATACAATAGTGTTTATATTTCACATATAGACGTTACTAGCTTGACCTTGATAGTACTTGGTAATCACTCTACCACCTTACAGCACCCTTTCGGGATATGATTACCGAGAAAAACGTTTGTATTGGAAGTGATTAGGATAGGTATAGTATTTTTTTTTTTTGGTTTTATGTTTTTATAACATTTTTTTTCGTTCGTTATCAATATCTCTTGATTACTATGGTAGTAACGAGTATAGTTGTACCCAGGCGCGTGCACTCCATAGAAGCACGGAAGCTCAGCTTACCCTGAGCCTGAGGTTTCGTAAATAAAAAAAAAATTAAAATTAAAAAAAAAATTAAAAAAAAAATTTAAAAAAAAAATGAATTATCAATAAGTAAGTACCAAATTATTACTTACTAATTTTTTTTTAATTTTACTAAGTTATAAATAATAGTAAAAATATCACAGGAATATCAATTAATTTCAAATTTAAAACAGTAGGTAAAAATCTTCATAAAAAGAAAATTATGTATTTTCAATAAACGTAATCTATTTTATAATCTTCTATTTCTTCAAAGTTCAAAATATCTAAATAATACGCCCTATTATTTCTTGAGGTAATTCAGAACAATAAACATCGCTTGTCGTCTACCGCGGTCCGCGCATAGGTATAAAAGCTTGGCGTTCCGAAGCTTCCATATCGAGTCACACTTAGACATTTTTCGTAACACATACGCGTCTGCAGCTAACACGAACAGTATAATTACAGAAACACACACAGCTACAATGTTCTCAGTCATTGGAGAATTTGTTTCTGAGAAGCAGAGCTTTAGCCAATCAGAGAGTAGGGAAATAAACTGTACAAATGACAAATGTCAAAACTGTCAGTTGACACTTGGCATATATTGTCACTGTCACTTGTCAGTGTCAGACGTCTACGGTGTCAGATCAATTTGTATTATTTTAGTAATTGTTTCTTGTTTTCATAAAATCTAAACATTAATTTAATTAAACAACAAACAGTTTTCATAAAAAAGAGATAGGTAATTGTGATTGTGAGAGGTTTATTGGTTTTAAATGGAAATATGAAATATCAATTAGTTATTCATGTGCGGTTTGCTGAGGTACTATATTGTGTGTTTACAAAATTTAATGAAATGAGATCGTATCAACATCAGTTCTATATTTTTTCGCAAAAACTAAATAAAGTCCATAATCTGTAACGTTCAAAATATCTCGCAATGCAAGTTGTTGTTTTACCGGTTGCCTGGTAAGTAGGTACCTAAACAATTTATTAGAAAATACGGCGTCTTATGTACCTATCTAGTTTGTTAAAATCTATCGTGTTTTCCAGATTCAGAGTTAAGGAATATTACTCATTTTTATTTCATACCTACACTCAAGGCTCGGAAACCGGTAAAAAATCCGAACCGGTTAAGGCCTAAGTACATAGTGAACTTTTCATTTCGGTTTTGTTCTACCTTTACCCAAAATTAACCGGTTTGAGGCAAATAAAGTTCTTAAATAGGTTTCGTTGAATAAACCGGTTTTAACCGGTTTTTGCCGTCTTTTTTCAATGCGCAGCCATTTGGTAGGTACGTACAAATAAAATACTAATAATAATAAAGGTACCTATTCAGCGTTCAGTCGAAAACAAATTTCGCATTACGTCAACGCGCAGGGAGACACAAAATTATTTTATGAGATGGTAGGTATGTAAGTATGGTTTGTTATTTTAATACATGTATTTTTAGATTATTTAAGTATATTTAATAATTGATTTATGTTTACGTACGTACCTACTTATACAGATTCGTACCCAATAAACCCATCACTCCAAACACGATCTCATTGATTGTCTACCCAACAGTCAACCGCTTTTTCCGGAAAGTGAGCAATGTTATAGTGATGGAAAGAAATATTTTCGTAAGATATATCTATGTAGGGTGGATGCTCCTGGTGGTGTGTATGTATGCGTGTGTGGTGTGTGTATGTGTAAGCATGCATGGATAAATGAGTGTGGATTGCAGGCTAAGTTTGTGTATGTATATGTAGCTAAATTTATATGTACATATGTGATTGAGTAAAATGTGACAGTGTGGAATATGTATAGGTATAGATTTTGTCATGATGAAAAAAAGAAATGTGGATCGTAATCAGTTTTTTTTTTCTTTTTTATTCAACTACAAGTTAGCCCTAGACTGCAATCTCACCAGATGGTAAATGATGATGTAGTCTAAGATAAAAGCGGGCTAACTTGGAAGAGATATCTATGTATACCGATGATCGGTTTCTACACGGCATTGTACCGGAACGCTAAATCGCTTGGCGGCATGGCTTTGCCAGTAGGGTGGTAACCAGCCACGGCTTGAGCCTCCCACAAGACCAGACAAGAGACAATTTAGAAATTATAAAATCCCAAATTGCCCCTGCCGGGAATCGAACCCGTGACCTCCCACTTATAAGAAAGACCACAGCGCTCACCAATGCGCCAGGGAGGTCGTTTATTGCAAGTACTTTCTATAAATATATTATCTTTACAGGTGACTCTCAAAAGACAAGTTGAAAATTCTGATGAAGATGATTCTTAATCAATAAAATTATTATCTACCAAATCAAATTATAATCCTAATCCCTAATCCTTAGGTACCAAAAATTACAAGCACATCTTTGGTAGATAGGCCAGTCAAATTTTACATTAAAATCGCAATCAAATGGCTAGTTCTGATTTTTTAATATGTTGTTAGGACCACTAACAGTAGTCTAAATCCAATTTTGCAGCTTCGAAAGACCTGTGCTAACTTTGCAGCACTTGAAAAACCGCAAAATTTTTGCACTCTTTTTGGTTTTTTCAATATAAGTCCTAAACTGCGCGTTTCTTAAAAACATATTTTCTGTAATTTTTTTTAAGTATACTAAAATTGCTACAATTTAAGACCAGAACTAGTTCTTTCAATACAATATTAACTGAGATTAGGCAACGCAAATCTCGCGAGATTGGGGCTCAAGCGAGATCCTTTTTTCCGCGAGTTTATGAATAACAATACTGCGAGATCTCGCCAATTTCGAGATCTCGCGAGATTAGCAGTTTGATGTGTTTTTTTGCAAATAAATCTATAATATAATAAAACTGTAACAGATCCAATTCTGTACATTGAAGATATTTTGAAAATTTTTATTGGAGGGCACTCTATAATCGATACTGAAGCCAAAACTGCAATTTATTTCATTTTTGTCTGTCTGTCTGTCTGTCTGTCTGTCTGTCTGTCTGTCTGTCTGTATCTTGGCCGCGCATCACGCCGAAACTACTGAATGGATTCAAATGAAACTTGGTACGATTTGAGTTTATACTCCGAGGTAGGTTATAGGATACTTTTTATCCCGAAACTCAACATGGTTCCCTTGGGAGAAGGGATGAAAGTTAAAACGTGTATTTAGCTGTAATTCATTAACGCGTTGTTCGATTTCACTCATTCTTTTTTTGTTAGAAAGGTAGTACTTTATATATTGTCCCATAAATATTTCAAGGTCATAGGTTTTTTAGTTCAGAAATGACAAGCATTTAGTGGGTTCCAATAACTTGGGACGCGGATGTTTGTACGTACGGCTTATTTTAAACTGGCGTGCGTTTAAATTTATGTTTGTCGGCCTGTCTATTTGTTCCAGCTAATCTCCGAAACGGCTGGATCGATTTTGATGGAACTTTCAATGGCAGATAGGTGATGTTAAGGAGTAACTTAGGATACATTTAGTTTAGGTACAAAAAAGAATTATGGGGTCCGATCTGATTCTATATAAAAACCTATATCCAGGCGAACGAAGTCGCGGGGGTCGGCTAGTAATTAAATAAATTAGGAAAAAAATTATAAATATTGTAAGTATTACAAGATAAACATTTATTTTCACGAATTTTTTCAATAGATTTTATGCATCAAACATTGTTTGACGTATCTGTCTATAATTTTTTTATAAACTTCTAAGTAGTAAACTCTGACATCTATCAAATAACAAATGAATGAAACAACCAGTCTTCTCTTCTAATATCAAACAAAAATCTTTTAGTAATAAAACAGTTTTTTTATACCAAACAAAACAACGAGAAGTCAAAAAAAATGAAACTTATTATCTAAGTTGTGTTGACTATTAAACTGAGATAATATTATCAATTAAATGAAACTATATCGTTCAGTAGATCCATTAGATATTACAGATTAATTAACAACATATACCAATTAGTCAGACTATTAGAAATTACAGATTAATTAACAAAATATATCGATCAAATGAAAGATTTATTCAGTTCAAATCACAAGCCATTATTACGAATTATTTTGAAAGTAGCTCTTTAAGAAGCACAAAATCAAGGGCGGATCCAGCTTTGGTGCCAGGGGGGGGTCACATAGAAAGATAAAAAGTTATAATTTAATTTTATAATCATAGATGATAGATACAAGTAAAAAGTAGGTATTTTATTAATGTACTACTGTTGCCCGCGACTTCGTCCGCGGTATTATATTTTTCAAAAGTCCCACGGGAACCCTTTGTTTTCCCGGAATAAAATAGTAGCCTGACAACTCTCCAGGTCCTGAACTAAAAAAATGCAACTGCATAAAATCACGTCAATCTGTAGTCATGTCCGATAATAATTAGTATCTACAGGATCTTTGTATTATTGTATTTAAGTTCATAAACTGATGTCGTAATATACATGTCATAATATACCCCCTTTGGGGTGGATTTACGTAAAATTTTTAGCTGAAGCCTACCTCGTAGAAAGAACCTAACTTTCAAATTTTAAGTTAATAATATAGGTATAGTCAACAAGTTCAAAAACGTGAAAAATAGAGATTAAGGTCCTAAAAATATGAGCGATAGCTCATTCGATTCGGAATCACCTCTAAAAAATGTTTTTGAAGTATTTTGGTGCAGGAAAAAAATTGCAATTGTTAATAACAAAATAAGATGAAAAAAAATCATATTTCGTTTTTTGTTAATAACTCGAAAAATATTTATATTTAAGCAATTATGAAAAAAGTTTATTAAAGAGGAGAAAATTTCCGATTTTTTATCGGAAATTTTCTCCTCTTTCTAAAAGTCTCAGCTTTTGAAACTCTATCTTCATTATTTATAATTTTAATTTGACGTTGAAAATACGTTTCCACGCGTCTGTTACGGCATGCGCGCGCGAGAGTTCAGCAATAAAAATATTTTTTTTATAACATAAAATGTGATTTTAAAAATTCGAAAAAATTCTAGTATCTTCTTAATACCGCCCCGAATCGAGCCCCGAAGAAAAAAGTTTATCACCATTTTTCAATAAGTAATTGAATTGTTAACTAACAAATTTTTTCCCAATCTCCGTTGGCATAAACAATGTGATGAAAGGTATAAATAATAATAATTGGCCTAAAAATTTTAAACTTCGTGGAGCCCTTCTGATATATATATTTCATAAGATCCTGCGATAAATTTTCATAAAAGTTTATTAATTTGTTATGATTTTTTTTTAAACTATTGAAAAATCATAATAATCATATAAATCTTATAGCTATAAAAAATCATAATTAACAAATTAATAAATTTTTATGAAAAATTATCGCAGGATCTTATGAAATATATATATATCAAAGGGCTCCACGAAGTTTCAAATTTTTAGGCCAATTATTTATACCTTTCATCACATTGTTTATGCCAACGGAGATTGGGAAAAAAATTGTTAGCTAACAATTGAATAATCTATAGCTGTGATAGCCTAGTGGTTAGGACGACCGACTTCTAATCGGAGGTCGTGGGTTCGATCCCGGGCACGCACCTCTAACTTTTCGGAGTTATGTGCGTTTTAAGTATTTAAATATCACTTGCTTTAGCGGTGAAGGAAAACATCGTGAGGAAACCTGCATGCCTGAGAGTTCTCCATAACGTTCTCAAAGGCGTGTGAAGTCTGCCAATCCGCTTGGCCAGCGTGGTAGACTATGGCCAAAACCCTTCTCACTCTGAGAGGAGACCCGTGCTCTGTAGTGAGCCGGTAATGGGTTGATCATGATGATGATGATGAATTGAATAACTTATTGAAAAATAGTGATTAAACTTTTTTTCTTCAGGGCACGATTCTTTCAAGTGTTAAGAAGATAAAAGAATTTTTTCAGTTTTTAAAATTACATTGTACGTTACAAAAAAAATAATATTTTTATTGCTGAATTCTCGCGCGCGCATGCTTTAACCGCCGCGCGGAAACCTATTTTCAACGTCAAATTAAAATTATAAATAACTAGAAAATGCCCGCGGCTTCGCCCGCGTGAATTTCGGTTTTAAACAAATCCCGAGGGAATCGTGGATTTCCGGTTCCCGTTCCCGCTCCCTTTTCCAACCTTTATACCTACTATCAATGAAGTTTACTATAGTAATCTACCTATAGCTGTTATGTAGCTATAGATTTCGGGGTTTTCAAAATCCCGTGGGAGCTGTGCATTTTTCCAGGATATAAAGTAGCCTATGTTTTAAGTCAGGGCATATTCTATCTCCATTCAAAATTTCAGCCAAATCAGTTCAGTAGTTACGGCGTGAAAGCGGAACAAACATACAAACAAACTCACTTTCCCATTTATAATATTAGTAAGGAAGTAAGGATGGAGATGGAGTTTCGGAAGTTGGGACTTTTTTATTGGAAATTTCCTCCTCTTTAACGGAATTTTTTTAAAGTGCTTAAATATAAATATTTTTCGAGTTATTAACAAAAAAATAAATATCATTTTTTTTTTCATCTTGTTTTGTTAATAACAACTGCAATTTTTAACCTGCACCAAAATCCTTCAAAAACATTTTTCTAGAGGTAATTCAAAATCGAATGAGCAATCGCTCATATTTTTAACCGACTTCCAAAAAGGAGGAGGTTCTCAATTCGGCGCGTATGTTTTTTTTTTTTTTTTTGTATGTATGTACTATGTACACCGATTACTCCGAGATTTCTGAACCGATTTGCGTAATTTTTTTTTTAATCGACAGAGGAAGTTCGCGAAATGGTCCCATAAAAATTTTTTTCTTCAACTCCTCAATCCTGATGCTGCAGGGGTACTGCCCACCTAAACTATGAATATTGGGGCAATGTTCATTATGAATTCATATTAAGTGTATCATAGACTACATCACTAAACTCCAGGTCTAAGCTCTTCAGTTCTGATGCTGCAAGGTACTGCCCACATAACTATGGAGATTAGGGAGCAGTCCACTATGAATAATTCATATTGTAGGTAGGAAGTAAATCCTACGGCTGCAGGATACTGTACTCCTAAGCCGTGGAGATTAAGGAACTGTCGATTATGAATGGATGTGAAACACTAAAAAGCTTAAAATAAAAATTCTTTTCAAAAAACCGACTTCAAACGCCACTACAAAGTATAAAAATAATTTTTGTTTGTACACAATGACCTTCTAAAGGTCATTGTTTGAACACGTATGTTGAAGTCGGGCGGGCATAAGAAAAAACGACGAAACCGACGTGCAACGCTCGCCCAACTTCAACATAATGTGTTCAAACAATGACCTTTAGAAGGTCATTGTGTACAAACAAAAATTATTTTTATACTTTGTAGTGGCGTTTGAAGTCGGTTTTTTGAAAAGAATTTTTATTAAGTCCTTTATCTCTATATTTCACGTTTTTGAACTTGTTGACTAGACTATATTATTAACTTACTACTACTGTACAAACTTCCATCCCCTATTTTACCAACCTTAATTTAAGTAGGTTTTTATTATTTAAAACTAATAACTTAAGTACATGCCGATTTCAGTATCTGTAACTTCAAAAACATACAACTTTCATGTTACCCATTTTACCCCATAGAGGAGGAAATATATATATATATATAATTTTGTAAAATATTTTCTAGGCTGATATTATATCTACGATCTAGAAAGAACCTATCTTCCAAATTTCAAGTTAATAATAACAATAATTATTTCACATAAAAACTTTCATCCCCTATTTTACCACCCTAAAGGGGAGATTTTCAAAAATAAATTATACAGGTTTTTATTATTAAAAATTTATAATCTAAATGCCTATTTTCTTATATGTAACTGTCGAAAACATAGAACTTTCATATGACCTTCCTACTCCCATTTTATCCCCTTAAGGAAGGATTTTAGGGATATTAAACAGCCTATAACCTTCCCTAAAAATTGTACTACGAAATGCGAATTTCTCAAATCCGACAAGTACGTCCAGAGATTAGCGCGTTCAAACAAACAAACAAAGAAACTCTTCCGCTTTATTATAATTATCAAGTATAGATGTAAGTAATTACTGTACATAAAAATACCTATATTTGAATAACAAACGCGTTATCACTTCATCTACTTCAATGGGTAAGTTTTTAAGGATGTGGAGAAGTACCAGTCCGGTTAGACGTTCTTCAATCATTGAAGCTCTTAGCCACGATTAGATTCTCATACAAAGTATTATATTAAATTGATTAAATATTGAAGGAACTTACACTAAATCTATATTGTGAAAATATATAAAAACATTATGTTTAACAATTTTTATTAGTGGTCCACCTAGGTCCTGGACACAGTCCAGGGGGGGGTCATGACCCCCATGACCCCCCCCCTGGATCCGCCCCTGCACAAAATGCCCAAAGAATCATCTGCTAAACGGAAACGCACCGAACGAAACCAACAGATCGCAACTCCGTCCACTCCGTGTCAGTCCGCGCTTCGAATAAGACGTTTATATGCTCGAGTGCAATCTCGTTAAACTCGCGAGATCTCGCCTTTTTTTCGTCCGAGATCAATCTCGCTAAAAATGCCGAGATCTCGCGAGATCTCAGCCTTTCTTAACGAGATTGCATTCCCTAACTGAGATACAGCTCTCCAAAAATTTACAATTATTTCCAAAAAAGTGAAATTTTAAGAATTAGTCAACTTTCGACAAGAAATATAATAAATGTTTTGATATTTATTGATTTTTATGAAAAATATTAACTTGCATTATAAGGACAATAAGAGTGCCGAGCAAAAGTCGTAAACTACGCATTTTGTTAACATTTTCTCATTTTATATACATTCTAAAGTAGACTAACATTGCTACAATTTGAAACCAGAATCAACTCTGTAGCTTTAATACTATTGCTGAGATACAGCTCTCCTAAAATTGAACTTTTTTCCAGAAACGTTAAATTTTAAGATTTGGTCAATTTTGGACCGCGATCTTAGAGATAATACTCTTTTTACGGGTAGAATTATAGGCAAAAATGTTGTAAAAAATCTAATTAGCTTTAATTAAAGGTTAGTACGATGTTTCTAGGCTATAATATAGTTTACTAACTAAAAAGAGTGCAAAAATTTCATGGTTTTTCGAGTGCTGCGAAGTTAGCACAGGTCTTTCAAAACTGCAAAATTGGATTTAAACTGCTGGTAGTGATACTAACAACACATAAAAAAATCAGAACTAGCCGTTTGATTGCGATTTTAGTGATTTTTTGAGTCAAATTTGACTGGCCTAAGATGAAGATTACAAGTTTTAAACACCGCTAATTCTGATACTGAATGTCTCAACAAACAAAAAAAAAAGAAATGAAAGTGATTATGAATAAATAATGCATGTTGTCCTTAGGCATAATGGGATTTTTTTTATATAGCTTGCTCCAATGGGAGTTTTTTTAAAATAAGGCAGCATTTTTCTGTACCCCTATCCTTCAATTATCGCTTATAACGAGCGCGACTGCGTAATTTGCTGGATTTCATGTAAAATTGCTACTTCCGAGTTCGGTTTCCGTCGTTTGGTAAGAAATAAATTACGTATTATCTATAAAAAAAATTGCCTCATTGTTTGTCAAGGTTGTAAAAAAAATCTATATCTATTTCTTCGAAAATTCTTTTAAATTTTGGAGAAGGGTATGTCTTTGTTGGCGCGAAAATGAAATAAAATTAAAACGATAAAAGAGTTCCTATTTTTAAGAAGTTGCGGGTAACATATAATTTTCTATCAGACATAATATGAGGACTGACTTTGGGAACATAAATGCCGGGGAAAGGCATAAAGGTGCCAATGCCAAGCTTAGGCAATTAGTACTAATAAAAACTAATAAATAAAATAAAATACTTCTTTATGGGTACGAAAAGCAGGTATTAATAGGACACATAAAGTCGAAAGCATCAAGTATTACAAAAAAAAATATTTTACTGAAATTGCTTCGTTTAACACGTCTACGAATTTTTAAACGTGACACAACCGTTCAATTGCCAACATATGGAACATCAACCCTATCCCAATGTGGAGTTGGCATAAAACAAAAATAATATTAAAATATTTTATACATGAAATATAGTATTGCCAATTAATAAATAGAATAAGAATTTTATTTAACAAAGCGTCAAACACAAACGCGAAAGCAAGTAGGTGCATGTCTGACGTCCGTTCTGTTTATTTAGTAGGTATAGCGCCGCGGCCGGCGCGGCGCGGCGACCGCCCCCTCCCCTATTCCTCTTGCGGTGTAAACCGGTTAATATGGGTTTTCAATAAGCTCTTTTAACGGTTACACTCCGAACGATAAAATCAACTTTAACCTTTAATAACCGTTATTAACCGGTTAATTTTTAACCGGTTCCGAGCCTTGCCTACACTAACGTTTGTCCTGTGAGTTTATAACCGACTTCAAAAAGGAGGAGGTTTCTCAATTCGACCGTATACCTATATGCTTTTTTACGAGTGTTCGCGGATAACTTCGTCGTTTATGAACCGATTTTGATGATTCTTTTTTTGTTGGAAAGAAGATATTTCAAAGGTGGTCCAATGATAAGGAAATCATGGTTTGAGGATGGCAGACCAGAGAAATCGAGGGGAACTTCCGAAAATCGTGGGGTGACTAGTGTGGTTATAAGTTTTATTAGCTTACAGCCTTACATTTACTTCAACATAGAGAACAGTGAAAGTTTCATCAAAATCGGCTTACTAGTTTTCGAGATATGGACTTTTAAGTGTGTGGTGAAGTCGGCTTAACTTTCAATCTTTTAGATTATCACTTGTTTATTTTTTATTTTTGTGTATCTACTCAAAACATGTTTATAGCATACCCTGGCTTCAAAGCCTGGGCACGCCACTGGGTGTACCATTTTTACACGGTTCGAAAATATTGTAGCAAACAAGTACGTGTATAGAATTTTTCTACAAGTCAATCTACCGTTGTTTGTTATTCGTTTCAGTTTGTCGAGTAAACACAACTAGAATGGCATACCTACTCGTTTTATATCTGCGTGCCGCGACCAATTTTAAAATACAAAAATTTTAACAAAACATTTTTCCGCATCACAATAGACGAATAGTGCTTATGCGGAAGTTAAAATATCGGAAATTAATGTTAATATTTACTTGAACAGGTTTTCACAGACTTCAACTTAATATTATGTGTATAAAATATACTTAATTAATCTACACTAATATTATAAAGCTGAAGAGTTTGTTTGTTTGAACGCGCTAATCTCAGGAACTACTGGACCGATTTCAAAAATTTGTACGTGATCCCTGAGTGCTATAGGTTATATATTATGTACCACGGGCGAAGCTGGGGCGGACCGCTAGTTATATATATTTTGTAGTGCCATTTGAGTTCGATCTATATTATTACTATAAATAATAAATGAGTGCCATTGACATGAAATCAAAATCATTGAATAAAATTTAAAAAAATGCCAAAATGATTTGTTATTATAGTGATAAATGTTGTTTAGGAACAATTGCAATAAATCTCTACAGCATGTGAAGAGCAATTCTTCGTTCGGCCCGTGGCGCAAAACTTTTCCAATATTGACGCCGACGCCATGTAAAAACGGTCGCAACGCTCGCAAGATGGCTGCTCTGTAGTGTTGCCATGCGTAATAAGTATTTAAAACAGGAACCGAATCACAAAGTTAGTATTTTATCCATAGATTTTAATCTTCAAATTGATGTCTTGAATCTTGATCCTACTTAAGCATAATGATTTTTTTATTTCGTTTCATGTACAATTATAGGTACTTATCGTACAAACTTTAACGAACGTTAATAACTGTGTTATTTGAGAACTGTGTTACAGCTATTAACGCCCCCCTTCCAGCTTTGTTTAGTTACATAAGGATTTAACTAGATGCGTAACTATATAATACGGTAGTAAGTAATAATATTATAAACTGTTATCATAATATTATTAATTGTATTACTAACAATAATAATCAGTACCTATAATTATATGGTAATTGTAAATGTACAAAATGGATAATCGTGATGAAAAAAATTGGGTGACAACAACAGAATACTGTGTTACAATCATTGTTAATTATTACTCGCGACTGATACAAAGATTCTTTAGGAATTATCAGGATATCCCGATAAATCAGTATATTTGGGCGCACTAGTCTTATTTGTGCTATTCCCGCGTGTGCATGCACATTTGACAGTCAAATGCAGGTGAGAAACTTCACCTTACTGAAGGTATTGGCTTAATAAAGTTCATGCTCATAACTAACGAATCTATTTGAAACTAGATGTTGCCCACGGCTTCGTCCGTGTGGATTTAGAACTTTTGATTTTCCAGAACTAAAAGTAGTTTTATCTGTAGTAACCCGTCCCCAAAACGGAAAAATCCCTTGGGATCCCCACGATTTCGGAATGCAATTCCTTACAGCATCAGGGTTGAGGAGTTGGATATGTACCTACTACCTACTCGAGTTCATTCAACGATAAAGTCTTTAATTGGTACCCCCAATATCAATTTAAATAACTTTAAGGGAGTTTTTAAAAAATACGTAATCCGCCATTTTGTAGCGGTGGCCATCTTGGATCGATTTTCATTAAACATAGCTAACGCATTCAAATCGGTTCACCCGTTTGAGCGCTACAGGGGAACAGACAGACAGACACACACACACACACACACACACACACACACACACACACACACACACACACACACACACACACACACACACACACACACATGCACACACACACGCCCACACACACACGCACACACACACGCACGCACACACGCACGCCCACACACACACGCACGCACGCACGCACGCACGCACGCACGCACGCACGCACGCACGCACCCACGCACGCACGCACGAACGCACGCACGCCCGCACACACACACACACACACACACACACACACACACACACACACACAAAGACACGCACGTCAAACTTATAACACCCCGTCGTTTTTGCGTCGGGGGTTAAAAATTGATATTAGTTGTAACGCTTGCCACCACGTGCCGAATGTCGCATTGATATTGTTCTAAACCGAACGTCGCGTCGTAAAGTTTTCCAATATCGAAACAATGTCGAGTGCACGCAAACAAATTGCATCGAAGGAAATGCACCGATTAGCGATGCAATTCATATTCCTTTACTTGTTACTCGTCCCAACAATATTCCGACATAACAACACAGTACATTTACTTTGCAACTGTTTCTAAGAATACTGAAATCATTAATCATTGATCATGCGTCATGCTCGTGAACGGGTGCCGCCGTCGGAAATGGGGCTACTTTTGTCTGCCCTTCTTAACGTGTAGAATTGTAAGCACCATTCCGAACCAGTGGTAGATTCATTTGTCGATTCAAAAGCACTTGTAAAAGTTTATCCGAATAAAAAATATGTCTTAGACTTGCCTTTACACAAGTTTAAGAACTTTCTTAAAAGTATGCTCATAAAAAAAGCTTATTATACAACTGAAGATTATATAAACGATAAAAAAGCTTGGATTTAACTCGTTCCAGCAATGCGCGAGACGGCATTTCAATCATGTACATTAATAATAATAATTGTTATAATGTTATTTTTAAAAAGAGCAACCGCCGAGTTTCTTACAGGTTCTTCTCGGCTGGAACTGCATTCCGAACCTGTGGTAGACTCAATCGACGATTCAAAAGCACTTGTAAAAGTTTATTTGAATAAAAAACTTTTCTATTCTATTCTATTCTATTCTATTCTATTCTATTCTATTCTATTCTATTCTATTCTATTCTATTCTATTCTATTCTATTCTATTCTATTCTATTCTATTCTATTCTATTCTATTCTATTCTATTCTATTCTATTCTATTCTATTCTATTCTATTCTATTCTATTCTATTCTATTCTATTCTATTCTATTCTATTCTATTCTATTCTATTCTATTCTATTCTATTCTATTCTATTCTATTCTATTCTATTCTATTCTATTCTATTCTATTCTATTCTATTCTATTCTATTCTATTCTATTCTATTCTATTCTATTCTATTCTATTCTATTCTATTCTATTCTATTAAGTAATTAAATATCTAGGAACGACTATATTATGCACTTCAAACAAAACACCTCTTTTACCCAGCTGCTGCGCTGTCGTATCGTAAGTAAGTAAGTACTTAAATATGGTTAGATCATAATTTAATCTTGTATGTTAATCATCCGAGTCGAGATATATAAAAGGGGTGTGGAAAGTAGAAGAATATCCTTATAGGAAAATATATGTCATTGTTTCAATAAAAGCAGCCGGTCATTACTCAGGGCTATTCTGTCAAGGTTTAGGTTACCGCAATGATCACCAACCTTCGTTAGAAGTTAAATCTATCCCTGAGAAGAAATTAAAATTCATTGACCAAGCCGATAAATCGCATAACTGAGCTAGATCGTCAAAACTTAATGTCTTAATGGAAGTTCAGGTATCAATTTTTATGACCAATAATTTTGTTATTGAGCTATCAAATCAAACTAAAGCAATAAAAAACAAGATTTCTAGAAAATACTAGGAGGAATACTAATAAATGTGTCTACAAGTATAACGTATAAAGAAGGAAGATTTATAAAAGAATATTCGAGACATTAAAATATGAAGTCTTAAATAACTTTATTATGATAAAGTTCTTTTATATCTCCACTATGTGCATTTTAAAGTATTGCAGCCAGCGTCTACGATTTTGTCTTAAAACTACTTATATATAAGCACCATACTCCTTACGTGCACGAAGAAGTTAAGTCCTTATTTTGAAACAGCATATTCTTATATTATTTACTTCAAACATAATTCTTAAGTATATGTCGCCAGGACGGACCAGAGATGGACCAGCGGACGACATCAGAAGGCTATTCTAGTATTATCATTGTTCATTATCAGGGTAGATCGAATTACATTGCTGTGGGCGTCACATGGGTACGGGCCTAAAGTTCGGCCGTTCAGAGAATGCGTTCCTGACACGTCGCGATTGAACTGACGACGTAGCTTTGTAATGGCGTTGCAGTTACGATAAAAATATTTTTGCTGGTTGTTTACCGTTTTAACAATTGATGAGCATTAAAACAACATTATTATATCAATAATCAATGAATGTTATAATTTTGTGCCAAACTGAGTGTCAAATAACTTGGTAAACAATATTTTTCTAAATCTATACTACGCTATTACAAGGTTATGTCAGCGCTTTATATTTGAATAATAGTGCTGTGCTAAAAATAACAGGCAAGTATCGTAATCTGTTCTTATACAGTTATACTTATAATATAAAATAATACGCTTTGTTTTTCTTTTTAAGAATTTGAAAATAATGGACTATAAGATAACTTTTATGAAATATAAAAATAAAACTATGACCAAACCGAACGCGCAAAAGAAAGTAGCATTTTTATATTTAGGTTGAAAATGGTAACCCCAAATGGCGTTGGGCCGCCATTTTGTGACGCTAAAACAGTCGTCTGTTGTCGTTTCGTGCGCATAGACCACGTTCTTCAAGTGTTGTCGATCTGTTTTTATTTGACAATTTTATTATATGAATATTACCTTTTTTTGGTTTCTACTTAAATAACTAAAATATAAATTTTAAATGATTCCGCCAATTTAAAACGAAAATAATCTTAAAATAATGCGCCGGTTCATTTTGGAGGAACGGTAACGAACTCAGTGTTATGTTGTGCCCATCACTAGTCGTGACTAACTGATAGGTGTCAGGAACGCATTCTCTGAACGGCCGAACTATAATTGAGAAGCCTTCTCATTAACTGACACACTAACTGACTAACTTTGCCCTACCTACCTAGTCGGTACACCACCTCCCCTTTACCGAGCCATCGCCAGCCAATCTAATCTAATCTAAGCTACACGACACACATCGCACGATACGACCTACTTTGTACAACACAACCTATATAACACAGTACACCGCACGAACGAAGCAGCGCTCTCGTCGAGAGCCCAGATCGGAATGTGTCACACGCGCCACCGCTCTCTCTCTCTTACAATAAAATGTTGGTAGTGGGAATGACGTAATGGCGCAATGCTAGGACCATTCACACTACAATATCAACGAGCCGACACGGCCATACTGACATTCGCCCGTCCCCGTGCGACTGCCAGCGTCCAAGGATGTCTACAAAGAACAACACACAGGTGAAGTACACCTCTAAATACGCTCGCCCATCCCTGACACTTCACTGCTTCTAGGTCACCTCCGTCTGTCATGCATCAATTGTCAATCATCACACCAGCTGTCAATCGCATCAACCAACCACCACCTCATGTGATGACGTACAACAGACCCAACCCAACCATCTGTCAATTGCTAGTCATCACCTCAGCTGTCAATCACAATACACATCTGGAAGGAGTGTGTCCTTTCAACCACTTCCCTTGAGTCTGGCCCGGACGACACTTCCTTACCAGGATAGACTCAGGAACTTAATATAACACCCAACCAGTCAGTACTTCAATCTGTCAATTGTCAGTCATCACTTCAGCTGTCAATCGCAATACACATCTGGAAGGAGTGTGTCCTTTCAACCAACTCCCTTGAGCCTGGCCCGGACGACACTCTTACCAGGATCGACTCAGGAACTTACTATAACACAACATCTGGAAGGAGTGTGTCCCTTCAACCAACTCCCACGAGTCTGGCCCGGACGACACTCTTACCAGGATAGACTCAGTAACTTACTATAACACAACATCTGGAAGGAGTGTGTCCCTTCAACCAACTCCGAGTCTGGCCCGGACGACACTCTTACCAGGATAGACTCCGGAACTCATCTGGGAGGCACTAGTGAATCCTTTCAATCAACACAAATAGTGTGTATGACCCGGATGTCACCACCAAAGCCCAGGATAGACAACATGAAACACACACAACTAGTCAGCGCCCTTCCCACTTGTAACACACGTTTACACGCTGCCACGAATGAAGTGATCCGGAACCTCGACCCGCATGAGTCAGTTCCTTAGACCATTCACTCATCACCTAGCTCACACCAACAACGAACGTCACACGTTCACACACTGCCGTAAATGAAGTGATCCGGAACCTCAACCCGCATGAGCCAGTTCCTTAGACCATTCACTCACCATCTAGCTCACACCAACAACGAACGTCACACGTTCACACACTGCCGTAAATGAAGTGATCTGGAACCTCAACCCGCATGAGCCAGCTCCTTAGACTATTCACTCGCCCTCCAATAACAAAGGCCAAAGTCATTGTCATAGTCAAAATAATAATCACAGTCTCTGCTCAAGATCTGCTCAAGAACGTCGACCCATATATAGGCCAGTCCATTTAATTAACTACATCACACACGCACTCGTCATTTTCCCTGCCAAGTCCCGAAAATGGCAACACTTATCTGATTAGGGTGCAATTGCTATCGCAAACCCTCAATCAAATATCACGGTTAAAGTTACTTTTACAATTACAGTTTCAAACTAAAATGAATCTACCACTGGTTCGGAATGCCGCAACCTAGCGAGAAGAACCAGTAAGAAACTCGGCGGCGTCTAACTTTTTAACATAACTGATCAAAAACTACTTCCCGTAAACGTAATCCTATTTCTTTAGTTCCAATCGTGCAAACCATTTATCATATCATCATCTTGATGAACCATTTTAAGAACTACAACCTCTTTACGGCTTTATCACAACCACGTTTCGAACTTGCTTACTTTTGAACATCGATGAAGGTACCTGGACAACAGAATTTGGTTAGCAACCAAAATCATTTGTCAAACTAATCACTCATCTCAATAGCGGGTATTTAATTATTCTGCGAGTATTTGTAGAACTTTACTTTCAATTAATCACGATTTTTTTTTTTTTGGTTTTTGTTTGTTGGTTTTTGTTACTATTTTAGCGTTGTCAGTTGTTATCGACATAAAACTGTCCGCCGACCGGCACGGCCAACCCTGACATTCGATCGTCCCCGAGCGACTATTAATTATCCTCAGCAATCGGTATACCCGAGATCGCCAGCCCTACTTCAAAAAGCCGTCAAAAACCTAGGCAGCCCGCCAGGCCCCTGAAGCTATCTCGGTTTCTAATCTAAACACTAGTTATAGTTAACACCACATAAACGCGCAATTTGATCCGATACAATCGGTAACAGTGTGGCCGATCAATTCTCGGAAACCCACACACAATCGCTCAGTACCGTCACGCTTTTATTAACTAAAAATTCCTAGAAAAAGGTGAACAATTAAGTTCACATTTCCATTTGGGTCGGTTACCCGCATATAACATCTCGCTAATTTTATCACGAACCACCTGCCGTAAATCAAAGGCGGTGCATATGACGCTAAACCGTTTTACGAGGATTCAACTAAACTAATCTTAAGTTTTCCGGTTGTGACCCTTAAACGCGGTAATCCGTTAATCGAGAAATCCGAGTTTTCGTTAAGCAATGACAATAGTCGCGGTTTATCCTCATCTGGTATATCCGTATCAATATCCGAAAACTATTTTACACATTGAAATAGAAAAAGTATCCGCAGTCATTGCACAACCTGCCTTTAAAATATCACGACTTAACGCAAAAACTCATCTAATATAACGTCAAACAAAAATTTGTAAAGTGGGTGTGTTCATCAATTAAAAATTTCACATAAAATTTGCAAGGTACTATTAACACTTGAATTCTCAATACCGGTAATTCAATTTTATTATAACGCACACCCGATAGCCTATTCGCAATACTTTCGTTAACGAGAAGAATCGCGGCACCGAAATCTTAACAAAATGAAAACGACCCGCGTCGCGCACACAACACCGGTTCTACAAGGCTTTTGTGCCACGAAGGAGACCGACAAACGCAAATGCAGTTAAAGGCTCCGGCTCATCAATTTGCCCTTCAGATCCCACTTCTGATGTCGCCAGGACGGACCAGAGATGGACCAGCGGACGACATCAGAAGGCTATTCTAGTATTATCATTGTTCATTATCAGGGTAGATCGAATTACATTGCTGTGGGCGTCACATGGGTACGGGCCTAATTGAGAAGCCTTCTCATTAACTGACACACTAACTGACTAACTTTGCCCTACCTACCTAGTCGGTACACCACCTCCCCTTTACCGAGCCATCGCCAGCCAATCTAATCTAATCTAAGCTACACGACACACATCGCACGATACGACCTACTTTGTACAACACAACCTATATAACACAGTACACCGCACGAACGAAGCAGCGCTCTCGTCGAGAGCCGATCGGAATGTGTCACACGCGCCACCGCTCTCTCTCTCTTACAATAAAATGTTGGTAGTGGGAATGACGTAATGGCGCAACGCTAGGACCATTCACACTACAATATCAACGAGCCGACATATACTATATTTTGTACATATTTGTAACGGATAGAGATAATAGTGAAAAAAATAAAGTTTAGCTGGTTATTCGTTTCCATGAACACTAACATTAGCCGTATTATATTCAAAAATCGCCATTAACTTTTGAACGAATTAAATATACATACTTAGTCAGTGGAGTTATTTGAAATGCGTGGAGTATTAGTTTACCTTGCGTTCACATTTCAATAAATATTGTACAATACTGCTATGTTGGTTCTTAACGCTATTTTTGAAACTGATAGACTTTTTCAAAATAAAAGATATAAAAACTAGAAAAAAAATAGCTAGTACAAGAATTAAGATTTCCATCTCGAAAACAATTGCATTGACTAGGTATCTACACGATGTATTACTTATATAAGTATGTATTATTAAGATCAGGGCACATCAGGGTAGCCATTTGCAGGAATTTGTACAAAACAAACGCTTCTAAAATGTGGAAAGTACCTACAATAAATTATAAACCCACGTCTTTGTTTCACTCCCGAAGAGAATTAACGAAATGAATCGCTTTAGACGCTTTTTACCTTATTGTACCCAAGGGTGGTTTCAGGCTGTGGTAGTTTTGCGCTGATTACAAATGAAAACATCAGATCGAAGGGGAATTTTTGTTGTTAAGATAAAGTCACAATGCTACTCTGCCGCGCTAATAATTTATTCTTTCAACGACAATACTACTCTCTCCCCTACTCCCTGCTTTGCTGATGTCCTGGTAATGGTTATGCTATAAAGATCGTATTTCCTATTAAGGAAATTCTAATTTGATGTGGTCTTATATATATTTGTGGTGGTGGTAGTTATATTTATTTTTGGACACTGCTCGTGGCTAATTTGGCTAATTATTTTGAGCCTATAGGTTATCTGCTCATCACACAGTAAAACTAGAGTCATTGATTAAGAAAACTTTAGAAGACTTTAGAAGATAAAGAAAAGACATTAAGAAAAACTTAAACTTAAGAATTGCATATAATATTTTTGCGTTAAAAATTATTACGTACCCGAAGTACGTGTTGTTTGCTCTTCGGTCTTATGTAAAAGGGAAAACTTACATGTAGATCTTCCTTTTCTTGTGGAAGTAATCTTCTAGTTCCTATTGCTAATTTTATATCAGTGACTTCAGATTACCCTATAGATTTGCGGTTTTCAAATGAAAACATCAGATAAAAAGAGGGCTCTCGTTGTTGAGATAAAGCCTCATTGTTACACCACTGCGCTAATTTACCCTGCCAACTGCGATACCGTTTCTCCCCAATGCTTCTTGTCTCTCTATCAAGATATCTATAGGCTTTTTAGACATCAGTGTTTTTCAGAAGTTCTTCGTAAGACGGTTGACAGATAGCCAGCAATTATTTTCATCTCATCTCGTCATACAACGTCTGACGACCTCTCCAAAGCGGTGGTGATGTGGCCTGAATAAATTCTGGTCCTGGTGGGTAACGTCTTAGGCTCGAATCCCGGCTTAGTTAATTTAGATAATTTCTAAAATGACTCAAGTCTGATTTGGTGGCCACACTTAGATTATATACTTATCACCTTACCAGAAAGAACGTATCGCCAAGTAATTTTGCGTTCCGGTACGAAAATGGAAATAAGAATCTGCCAAAAGCCCTTTCAGTTTATTAACACTTTAAACATATTACCACTTTGAATTGCACTGTCACCATCTGGTGGTGGTGGTAATATGTTGATAATATAGCAGTTATACGTTCGTCATTGAATTGAATGATATCTATAATTTGTCTATAATAGTTTACTAATGTTTTTATGCAATTAGGAATCTGAACATCAGATCTAACCATGAGTTTATTTGCAGAGTCACATTGTTTGCTAATAATTTATTCTTCCGCCGACAATACTATCTCCCCTACAGCTTCGTTAAAGCTGTCTGCACTTTATGCGCTCCTAATCCCTTAAGGCCCGTATATCCTGTTTAGAAAATTGTAACCTGTAATTAACAGGTGTCAAATTGTAACAGTGTGTACATACATGTAGGCACCATATTGTCATATGCAAACACGGCAGTAATTAACCAATAATATTATTTAACATGTAAATCTCATTTTAAAAGCAGCGTTGTTTGATGTTTCCATTCGGATTGGATCAGCGGGCGCTCCACCCTTATTTATTGATCAACCTGGCTGATTGGCAGGTGCGATATCTCACAATGTGATATTTATATTTTTTGGCATTTTTCTTTTAATATAACACACTCTGTGTGTGAATTGGAATTGGCATATTTGGGACATTATTCAATGTTCACACGATTTCGGAATTTTTTTAACAAGTAGGTAAAAATATAAATACAGAATAACCCATTATTATGTTGATGTTTTACACTAATCGCGATGACTATACTTGACATGTTATTATATAAAAAATTAAACAATTAACTAGGTACTTAAAAATTATAAAATTACTAAATCAATATGTATCAATACTAAAAATAATACTATAAAATAAAATGATAAAAAAAACTATACTTAGAGATATAAAAATTTATAAAAATAAATCTCATGGAGTTAACTTAAAACTTGGATGTAGAAAAAAAAATCTTTATTTTAATATGCTCTACAAAAATATCATATTTATCAATAAATATCGAATTTTCTTATTCTTTGAACGGAACAAAATGTAGTTAGCCCAATTTGATATTATCCTTTATATTATACCTATTGTCATGATAAAATCTATGACTGCAGAGGTAATTAGGTATGTAAAAAGGAGTTAATTATATTATCTTATTATTTTCTCAAAATCTGAATAAGTGGTAATAATATGAGAGTAATAATGGAACGACGAACGTACCCACATAATTATTACACATCTATTCTATTCTATACATATAATAAATTGTAGACTTGCCGTATCTGTACATTGACGATTTTTGCAAAATAATAACTGGGGGATGTTAGGGATAAGTAATAGAACGTAAAAAAGCTATTTTTGAAATTTTTGTCTGTTTATCTGTTTGTCTGTATGTTTGTGCGCGCATCACGCAAAAACTACTGAATGGATTGAAACGAAACTTGCGTAAAAAAGCTATTTTTGAAATTTTTGTCTGTTTATCTGTTTGTCTGTATGTTTGTGCGCGCATCACGCAAAAACTACTGAATGGATTGAAACGAAACTTGGTACGATTTATGTTCATACTACGGAGTAACATATAGGATACTTTTTATCCCGAAATTCAGCACGGTTCCCTAGGGAGAGGGGTTGAAAGTCGAAACGTGTATTTAGCTGTAATTCAATAACGCGTGGTCCGATTTCATTCATTCTTTTTTTTGTTAGAAAGTATATACTTTAAAGATTACCGACTAATCTCTAAAAGGCTGGATCGATTTTGATGGGACTTTCACTGGCGGATGTTTACATTTTGATCTACCTAAACATCCGCCTGTGAACTTTTAACAGTTTTTAGCATGATATGAGCTCAAAGGAGCTTAGGAAAAACAAAATGATTCCTACGGGACTTTTAAAAACCAATATATATCCACGCGAACGAAGTCGCGGGTGTCCGCTTGTTACTACTAAAATTATATTACCTTTTCGTCGTCGTTTGAAAATATGACTGCCTTTTATTTTTTTTAATTATTTTTGTATACTATAAGTTCTTACTTATGACCTCATAATTTTGGTAGTTAAAGTTGAAAAAATCCTCATAACATATACCTAGATATATTTTACTGTCCCCAAAAGATGACAAACTTCAGAAAAAATATATAAGCACGGAAAAAGAGCAAAATCACAAAGAATTCCCAATGGAGACGTGAAATTCATTTTAACTTGTACCATCAATCAGAGAACGTTGACTACAAATTGTTCGCAACAAAAAAACATGAACGAGTGTCCGAATAATAGATGGCGCTGATTCAAAACCCAAGATGGCCGCGGGCTTTTGGCGGGAATCACTGAAGCGCATAATTGATAGAGGACACCGCCTTTGTGTTGTATCTTGGACGAGGCTCGCTTGTCCCAAATATTACATAATTTATAAATTGTTTCAAGCCACAATACATATTCTGGCCCGTAACAATATATAAATTATTTATTAGTTGAAGTTCAGATATTTATTGGGACCTCTATACAGTAATAGAATCGTACTAGAATACCGTTATGTTGGTGCTATTATCTCCGAACACAGTATAGTATTGAAAATAACTAGCGAGCGGTGTCTTCTTGCAAGATATAAATCTATTCATTCATAATTCGGTTTAAATACCGAATACCACAGTAGTGAAATGCTGTCTACTGCAATGATTACTTAGTATGCCTAATTGCGATAGGTGATCCTTAAAGAATACACCAAAGATTCACATTGATCGACGTTGGTCTATCGAAATCCACTTACGAGATCGCCGCATAATGGGATTATTAGTTACTGTCTGTATGGGTAAATTGGCTCATCCCGGTTCGTTAACGGAACAAAAAAAACAGTTTGCGCATAAAATATGGATAGGGTCCGGGAGCCCCCGAATTTCTCCCTTTATATTCTTGCCAAATTACAGGCACTTCGATTTCTTTTATAGTACGCCCTCGGTATGTAATGCATTATTCGTATATGCCATGTGTATGAATGTAACTTTTAATGTAACAGGGCAAGTTGTGAAGAAATTGGGCATGTGAAATTTCCTCTTTCAAACGAATTTCTCAACTGCAGCAAATTTTCGAATATAAATGTTACGGGAAATTGTAGATCATGTGATGTGTACCTGTTGAGTGTTGCTAATAATTCTCAGTAGCGTTCATACTTTTGGCTATAACGAAGACAATGAGGAGTTATGTACTGTATGTACGGTGACTACCGTACATAGAGTACCGCAAAATGGGCTGAATTGACTGGTTAACAAGAAACTATAGCTGTAAAAGCCGTTGAACTTGGTTTTACAGTCAATATGAGCTAATATCACTATTCCTATCCATCCACCATTGAGACCCTTTAACGTCCCACAGTTATACAGCACATTACCTACCTCCTCGCTAATACAATGTTAAATGTAGAATTACTTTAGCCTTAGCGGCATACCAATAAGTATCATTAAAATTATTTTCATTTCTGAATATTCACATTAAAACACCAAAAAAGTAAATACTAAATTTTACAAAAAAAATGGTATTATGAAAAAATACATCTAAATAATATTATTACATCCACAACAATGTTTTAACAACTAATTCCAGTAGGTAGATACCTACTCCTAACGGAAGTACAACCAGAAAATATAATCTGCAACACGAATGTACTCGTATATGTAAATATTAACCACAAACTAGCACAAAACCACGGTTGCACAAAATAAACAAATAACAATAACAGTTAACACGATAATCTTTAGACCGCTACCAGTATACGTTATTGTACAAAACTAACCGATAGGCCACAGCTTTTGAGGTTTGCGAAACAAAACAATATAGAAGGGCAGTATTTAACGCATACCGCATGGCGTTTAATTTGTTGTTAGGATAGTTTTCTACTGAAGAACTTGTAGGAGTAAACTAACTAAATTATTTTAAATCAATATTTCTTATATTGACCTAAAAGTGATGCATATAACTAAAAGGCCGTGCAATAAAATCTATCGTCCGTTTCATTTGAGGAAACACGCATCGCTTTTCACAGCTCCGCTCTTCCCCTCTACGTTCATCTTCACTTCAGTGTGTCACACACTACCGCTTCTGAGCCAAGTTCGTGGCCCTGCGATGTAAAAGCGTTGTAAAATAGTTCCCATCAAATATACAGCATTGCGCATTTGATATATAATGAAATGCATCGTCCGGATGGTCCATCTGGGACCGCAGAGCTTCCAACAACTTTGCAAAAACTTTTCTGATTAAACCACGACCGCAAACATGCGCCGAATAATTAACTGAGAATAATTTATTTTACATTTCGTACATAAAAGTGCTTATTTATAACACAATTACGCATATATAGTATAGGTTCTGTTCGTGATATATCTACTATGTTTTATTCATTTGTATGTAAAAATATTTAAAAAAATAAAATTAATTAAATGTAAACTACCTGGTATAACGAGTAAATACTCCTAAGGGCCTGTTTCACCACCTTCTGATGAGTGTCGGATGGCCTAAACGTAAGTTTTGTCACTTTCTTACTTTACATCAAGTGACAAAGACAAAACTTGTGAATAAGCTTATTCCGACACTTATCAGAAGGTTTAGGAAATTAAACAGTGAAAAATTATAAATGTAAAGAAAATCGCAGTTTTTTCTTTTTTTTTTTTCACGAAATATCTAAACCAAAATCTGGCAAGAACTATTAAATATATAAAAAAAATCATACTTAATAATTGTAAGTAAGTAGGGTAAGTCCGGGGTAGATGGCCCTAGTAACTTTAAAACTCTATAGTGAAGGAATTATGATGAATAAAACATTGAATTAATATAAAACGTAAACTTTATTTATTACTCTTATCAAACATTAACGATAAATTACTTTAAAAAACGCAAACAATGTAATTTTAAACTTTAAAAAAAAACTAGGACTGGCCATCTCTCCCAGAGTGTCCGGGGGTGATGGCCATAGTAATCGGGGGGAGATGGCCAATACTCTTCTTGCCTTTCCCTTTGCTCTTGAGATCTTTTAACTCCTTTTTTTCTTATTACTGCAGTAAGAACACATGTCCTCAAACTCGGTGCAGTTTTCATGCACCCAAAACATGCAAATATTGTATTGTATCCAATCTTCAACTAATTGTGTCCTGTAATAATTATCACCACAATCTCAGCAGTTATCTTTCTCTCTATCTTCAGATTCACTTTCAGAGGTATCATTGAAAACGATGGGAATTTCTTCGCAACTGCTATCAGACAACCTACGAATTGCTTTTCGTTTCTTAACAGTTTTTTTTCTTAGGTCTATAAGTCATAGTATCTGTTTTTATCATTTTTGGTTTTTTTGACTTTTCTTCCTTTTTTTCTTTTTCATTTTCTTTCGATTTTCGTTTTTCAATATGATCTTCAGATGTCAAAATGATGCTTACTTATTTGGCTCGTTTCCAAACCTCGTTTAGTTTAACAGGCAGTGTAGATACTTCGTCCAGTAATCTAGTCGGTATTGGTTGGTCTACCGTCTGAAGGGATGTACCTACTTGGGCCTGAATCTGAGACTCAAAATTGACTTGTAATTCTTCTCAAATCATCGATAGTCAATGGAAAGCCTCTCGACTGCATGTCTTTTATATGCTTGCTCAGTCTTTTTTCGGTTTCTGCACCAAAGGTTGATGATAGTCCTATAGGTCCTATACAATGAACACAAAATTACTTTGCTATAATCCGCTAACAGTGACAAATTTGTAGGCACAACACCACACAAATTCACCACAAATTCAACTCGACGATCGTTTCGCTCCGACAAAAGTCCCATAGGTCCCTTTGTGTAGTTGTTTTGTTTTAACCTTCTTTCTAGTGTTTTTCTTGGAATATGGTAAATAAAAGAGGCCCTATAAACCGTCATCCCTCCTCTGTGTACTTCTGACACAGCATTTTTTAAGTCTTCTTCGCTCCAGGCACCTCGTCCAATAGCCGCCTTCCGTACGTATTGATTAGGCATCTATAGAAACATTGAATTTTAAAAATAGATTTAAATTAGGACATTTAATTTTATGGCTATCTCTCCCGTAAATAATTTGGCCATCTTTCCCGATTGTCCGGGTGAGATGGCCACAGTACTTAATAAAAGCAACTTCTCAATTTTGTAGTTAATTTTTAAGTTAGAATGACGAGAAAGTTATTTACTTTACAAAGAAATCACAAAAACGGACAAAACTTTCAAAACTTTTTTGTGACCACTTAATATGTCTTGCCCTTAGTTTAATTTAAACGTGTTATTAAAAAACAAAGTCAAATTACTCACCTTTCCATAATTTTTTCGCAAAAAACTCCATGCCGGCTTGTTGCCCGTGCCGAAACGAATCGAACTAAATTATAGTAGGTGCCACCTATTAATAATTACTTCGACTTTTTTCTATTGGCCATCTCTCCCATACGGCCATCTCCCCCGGAATTACCCTAGTAGTAGTAAGTAGTAGCTAATATTTACTTCAAAACTGATGAATTATAAAAATTTTATTAAGTATTATACAGGGTTAAATAAAAAATACCAGAAAGCTCTCGGCATGTAATTTTTATCATTAAAACTAACAACTTTTGTTCTACGACTTTTTTTTTAACTCGATATTTTGTGAAATATTTAATATTCAATAGTTTACATAGATTCTCTCCTTGTAGCTACTCTGTAACATTGGCAACGCCGCACGAACGCACGTCACGTGTCTTGGTCTCGAGTCTCGACTCTTTGCGCACAGAGTAATGTCACTTTAGAGAAATAACATATTGTTTTAATTATTTTGTATGAAAAAAATTAGTGCGGAATTTTGAAAAGTCGTAGAACAAAAGTTGTTAGTTTCAATGATAACAATTACGTGTCGAGAGCTTTCTGGTATTTTTTATTTAACCCTGTATTTTAAAATTGACTCCACAATACAACGATTCTAACTTCATAAATGAAGATTAAGTTCAGTATCAATTCAAAATCCAGACACGGCTAAGTTACCCGCAGTCTGCTAAATCTCAAAAACATTATGTAGGTACAAGTAGGTAAAACGCACCGGGCATCCAGCGTTATAATTGCCAAAGTTCAGGGTAATTTCTTTATGAAATTTCGTCCCCCAAATATCTTAATTAAGAGGTGAGACTTTCGCAATTACGTTACAACGCAGACATGCTCTTGAAATTTAATGAATTGTAACCACTTGCCACAAACTTGCCACATAATGAGCTGAAGTTTTACATAGCCTGGGTAAATACGATACTATCTATCTTCTATCTTCTATACATATAATAAAATCGTGGAATTGCCGTATCTGTACATTGAAGATTTTTGCAAAATAATAACTGGGGGATGTTAGGGATAAGTAATAGAACGTAAAAAAGCTATTTTTGAAATTTTTGTCTGTTTGTCTGTTTACCTGTTTGTCTGTATGTTTGTGCGCGCATCACGTAAAAACTACTGAATGGATTGAAATGAAACTTGGCATGATTTAAGTTCATACTATGGAGTAACATATAGGATACTTTTTATCCCGAAATTCAGCACGGTTCCCTTGGGAGAGAAGATGAAAGGCAAAATATGTACTTAGCTGTAATTCGTTAACGGGTGGTCCGATTTCATTCATTCTTTTTTTGTTAGAAAGTAGATACTTTAAAGACGATTGACTAATCTCTGAAAGGCTGGACCGATTTTGATGGGACTTTCACTGGCGGATGTTTACATTTTGATGTACCTAAACATCCGCCAGTGAACTTTTAACAGTTTTTAGCAAGGTATAAGTTCAAAGGAGCTTAGGAAAAGCAAAATGATTCCCACGGGATTATTAAAATCAATATCAACGCGAACGAAGTCGCGGGTATCCGCTCGTAAAGTACTATAACCGTACTGATCCCAATCAAAAGTGTTTAAAAACGTGATGTCGAATATACACTTGTTACTTGCCCAGGAGCGATCAGAGTTTAGAGCTCGAATAACACAGTCACAATAGATGACGGTCGCAGCGGACGCTATACTTTTCTGACGACTTTGTACATAGTGGCAACGATGATCGAAATTCGAGTATCGCCACACAATGACATCAGAGCAAAATGAACCCAAAGGCTCTTATTTTAAAGTCGTAATTCAATAGTTCGAATATTTATTTTATAACATTTCTGCTTGGGGCACTGGCTGTTTTCGAATGCTGAATGTATTGGCAAATTAGTTAGCGAATTAATATAAGCCATTTTAGTTCCATTTTACTCTGAAGTCATTGTGATTCGATCAGTAGTATTTAGTAAAGTTTTCGAGCTTTGCAAAGTTCGACTAAGCATACTGTTGTCTGATATATAGCATAATGCGTCATAAGCAATGCAAGCATAATAATAGTGTAAACTTCTCCATACTAATAAATGCTGTATCTATAAAATATTTGCCATCTATTGTATTTTTCTTTGATTGGTCACTACTGACAACGGAAGGAATATCATCGTGATCGTTGAGATCTAGAATTGTAAACTCTACTATGGCTACGATATCGACCCTTTTTTTAAGAAACCTTTCTTCACTTTTTAAGATGCTGCGTATCAACCTATTCACTAAACTTTGGTTATTTTGTTACAGAAATGTTGTGTACAACCTCAGTCTGACCGACTTGACTGAGCAACGAAGACTTGTCTGGTACTCAACAGAATCCGACATCGACATGTGCGTTGTCAAAGGAAAAGATGAGGTAAGTGAAAGACTATCAGGTATCTACTTTACCGCGTATTTTAAACTTAGTAGACTAGAGTCAATTAAACACCTTCATCGTGATCCGATGATCATGATGAATTAAGTCCATAGTTGCATAGTTGCATGCGTACTTGCCCCTTGTGCCCAAAATCAAGTTTTGCAACCATATTGTGCCCGACATAAGGTTATACGCCTCATAACGCTAACAAGAGATGCTCTATTAGTTGACCCAAAATCTATACCTAGAGATAAACGTAATCGGGCCAGATATTTTAATACAATAGAACAATAACTTTATTCAAACAATACCGATGTTACCTTGCGGCAAATAATTGAATTCGGGCCGGGTCCAATATAGTAGGTACATGCGCCCGGCACTTGCATATGAAACGAGACCGTGTTGGGAACATTTACCGAATGCCGGCAAATTAAAATACCAATCGAGCGGAAATTCGTTTCTAATCTACATTTGAATCGGATAGTTTTAGTTAGGTTTAATAAGGTTTTTTTTTTTTATTTCTTTACTCGAGTTCTTTTTAATAGGTATATTTTTCATCAAAGCTCTATTTCTAGAGTGTTACTGTTTGAAGCTAAGTAAAGTATTAGACTGATGATTAACGTATATAATATAATGTCAGCAAAAATCAATTTTAGAATCATTTCTTCAGAATTAATTACTTTTTGAATTTATAGTAATTGGCAAGTATACGTCAGATTTGATGAAAAATTCAAAGAATTTCCGTTATTGCATTCTTAAAGATGAAGTAATAATTAGTATAAAAAGTACTAATTCAGTAGTAGGTATAGAAATCTCCAAATTAAACTAAACTAACAAATCTAAAAGAAGGTAACATAGTGCTATGCTTTCCATAGGGAACATTATAAAAGGGAAACCACTAGGTACATTTATTATGAATCTATTTAGATTCGTAGTTTGAGCCATTTGGCTCAAAACTTTTGTTACGTCTCTTTTCAATTAAACCGTTTAGAATTACTTATTCGGTTTCTTATTTAGAAAATAAAGTATTCTCTCGATGTCAAGCTAAACCTAGAGGTTTTATTTTTCTTTCTGTAGCCGTCGTCTCACGTTCATCTGCAAGCAGATTGGATTGGTCGCGTCTCGTTCGGGAATTCATGCCTCAGTTGCAACCCGTTGACAATCGCACGACGTGCTGCGACTGGGGTTAGACGCTAAACTGATTTATACAGTGATTTCTTTTGTTAAATACAAACTCTAACTTAAATAAAATATTTTCTTTAGAATTAAACAGCAACACAACATATTTGAATATTATCTTTTTCAAGATGTTTAATTTGAAATATTCGCTTCATAATTTACTTATTCGTAGAGTTTTATTTTTCTTTCTGTAGCCGTCGTCTCAAGTTCATCTGCAAGCAAATTGGGGCGGTCATGTATCGTACGCAAATTCATGCCTCAATGGCAACCAGTTGACAATCGCTAGACGTGCTATGACTACGGTTAAATGCTAAACTGATTTAGTGATTTCATGTATTAACTTGTAGTTTTCTCTCTTTCTTTTTAACCAACAAAAACGAAACGTTTGTATTTACAAGATTTGTAAATATTTTATCTTTTCTTTATAGCTATCTATATCCAAACTGGGCAGGTATTCGCACATATTCACTCCTCGCTAAAGTCGTCACTCCTGTTTTGTATGAGCTTTCTTCAGAAGCCTCATAGGTCGCTCTGGTTTCTGGATACTACCTGAAGTAACGCTAGGGATCCCGGGCAGGTCTTGTTCTGACCTGTGTACTCCAAGAACACACACAGTTTGTTGGTGTTTCATCTGCCTTCCTTCCGTGTAGGCTCTACACAAAAGACTGTGCCCTGTTATGTGTCCCAGCAACTTTCTGAGTCGAGGCGAAGTCATTTCTTTATTTGGATATTGGTTCGGATTAGCAAAGACTTCTTTAGTCCGGCTGCAGTCGAAAAATTTGCCTTATGCTCAGTTCGTATTATTCTAATTGTACTCACTTTCTACACACTACTCTTTAACACATACTCCAATACTGGACTTAAGATTTCTTATTGGCTTCAATGCATTGTGTTGGAGTCGCCTAGGTACATTGTTCCGTAGAAATCTAGTACAGCATTTTATAACTAGACTTTAATGTTATTGCTTAATAAATAATTTTAAGTCATTTGCAAGCTCAATTATAATTAGCAATATCATTTTATTTTATCGTCAACTCCCTTGAAGGAGTTGTTAATTCTAGCGTAATTATGATTAAGTTAGTATTCTGCAATGTTATCACTTTTGTATTAATTAAATTGTATTGCTTATCGCTTGTGCTTTCTAAACTTAGATATCTTCAATTTTATATAATTTCAGTGTCTTAAATGGTTATGTTTATTTCTTTTACAATTACTGAAATGATAATGTTATTCTGAAATAATAATAAAATTTAATCATTCCGACTAAAAGTAGGTAAAGAAAGGCTCTTGTAGACAGTTGGGCCAATATTGTATAATATTTTTGGGCCCCTTATATTTGGTTGCTGGTGAGTATTTTAAATCGTTTCTTGTTATTATGTTACTTTAGATTTTTAAAATCGTAAAGGCTTCGCAAATTATTAGTCTACCTAGTATACGGGCAACAATTTAACGAAGCCTTTGTTTCATCAAGGATGCAGTCGAATGCTATATCGGGTAGCAGGACTGGTTCGAACAAGCGACGGGTGTTCGAAGTTTTTGCCGGGTCAGTGGGAATACCTGCACTATCCGAAATGAAAAAGCAAAACATCTAAATCAAGAACTTGGTGCGGAAATCTCGATTTACTAATTGAATTTTCAGAACATTGCTTGACCTTAATTTCGAATGACAGTAATTTATTAGATGAATAAGGAACAGCTTTCTACTCACGACATTGTGACAGGGCCGATTTAGGATGAAAAAGTTTAGGTTTAAGTTAGGATCCTAGATGTCGTGTAGGATCATTCTAGGTCGGATCCTATAGAATAGATCGCTTCCTAGATCGGCCGGCAGGAGCATCCGATAGAGTATGGCAACCGCCGCGCCCTGCCGCCCTGCATGTGTAGAGCCGTTGGACTGACCGCTACGAGTAAAAGGGCCTGTTTCACCACCTTCTGATAAGTATCGGATAGCTATCTACAACTTTTATCATTGTCACTTGACATAAAGTAAGCAACTGACAAAACTTACGTTTAGGTTATCGGACCTTTATCAGAAGGTGGTGAAACAGGCCGTAAGTGTTAAGACAGCACATCAACACTAATCTATACTAATAAATAAAATTGAAGTGTCTGTCTGTAATATCGAAATAACTACCTCATATTAAGCTCATATGGTTATTTGAACGCTACCATAACCGAATCACACGTTTTTAAAATTTTTGTCTGTCTGTCTGTCTGTCTGTCTGTCTGTCTGTCTGTCTGTCTGTCTGTCTGTCTGTCTGTCTGTTTGAACGGGCTAATCTTCGGAACGGCTGAACCGATTTTGACGGGACCTTCACATACAAGTAGAGAATTAACCAGGGAGTAACATAGGCTACTTTTTTAACCGACTTTCAAAAAAGGAGGAGTTGTGTTTTTCTACCTATGTACACCGATATCTCCGAGATTTCTGAACCGATTTGCGTAATTTTTTTTTAATCGATAGAGAAATATTGCGACCCTGTTCTATAAAAAATTTGGATTCCAACTCCTCAATCCTGATGCTGTAGGAGACCTAATCCCCAAAACTAATGGGTTTTAGAAACTTTCGGTTATTTAAATTGATATTGGGGGTACCAATTAAAGACTTTATCGTTGAATGAACTCGAGTAGGTACATATCCAACTCCTCAACCGTGATGCTGTAAGGAATTGTATTCCGAAATCGTGGGGATCCCACGGGATTTTTCCGTTTTGGGGACGGGTTTCTACAGATAAGCTACTTTTTGTTCTGGAAAATCAAAAGTTCCCACGGGATTTTTAAAAACCTAAATCCACACGGGCGAAGCCGTGGGTATCATCTAGTATTAAATAAAAACTGTCTGAAGACGGACGTTGTAAAACATAATGAATTATGATAGGTAGGTAGGTACTTTTAAACACGGAAAATCAAAAAATCAGCCAAGTGCGAGTCGGGCCTCGCTCTTTTAGGGTTCCATACATAATTATAAACAATATAATATTTTGGGTCTAAGAAATATTTAATTTCCGAGCTAGACATCGCAACAAACCGTGAAAGAAAAACCCTGCAAAAAATGTTCGTTTGTTTTGGTCACAGCTTATAAACTATTTTATAAATCGTTGTTTTCAGTATTCGTTGTTTAAATAGAGCATATTATGGTACATAATATAGCGAAATTTCATATTCCTAACTGATTTACTTTTTGAGATAGCCCCCGTCACAAAAATGGTCTAAAACTGACAACTTTGACGGCTCCCATTTCCTTATTTTATAAGCAGAAAATTTAAAAAATATATATTCGTACACTACTCAGTGAGCTCTAAACAATGATATCCCACAAGCTAGGGTAAGAAAATAAATTACTTCCGGCTCCTTTTTCATGTATGGAAGCCCCCCTGAAAAATAATTTCTAATTCAATATTTAATTTTCGGTCTACGCTTTACACCAAATACCAAAATTTCAGATTTGTAACTCATTTCGTCTGTGAGCTAGAGACCTGTGACCGGCGGACAGACGGACAGACAGACAGACAGCAGAGTGACATTAATAGGGTTCCGTTTTTACCCTTTGGGTACGGAACCTTAAAAAAATGCCTAAGCCATATTAATTGTAAAACCTTCATTCATCCGGACGAGGTCGCGACCATCAGCTAGTTATTATAATTTTTTTTTTTATAAATTTGTATTTCCTTTTCACTCAAATATTATGGTTAATTCATTACTTACGCATATCACCCGATTACGCGTGTAACCCGATATAATCCCTCTTCAGACGAAAGATACAGTAGCTACTCATATCCGTGGTGTATTCGGCTCATAAATCCTTCGCAACGTGTAGGCATTAGCAGTGTAATGGGAATTGCGGGTTGCGTTTAATGGCGTCCAACGCTTGCGTTACACACAGCTGACACTCGAGTGTGAAACCCGATACACGACCTATATTGCCGTTTGCTGGAAATACTACCCTACAAGAGGCGCAAGAATCTCCTGAGCATGTACTATTTAACCCCCGACGCAAAAACGACCGGGTGTTATAAGTTTGACGTGTCTGTGTGTGTGTCTGTCTGTTCCTCCATAGCGCTCAAACGGGTGAAGCGATTTGAATGCGGTGTTTTTGTTTGAAATGTGAATTTATCGGCAGCTATGTTTGATGAAAATCGGTCCAAGATGGCCGCCACCACAATATGGCGGATAACATATTTTTTCACAACCCCGTCAATATGGATATCAAATGAAAGGGCTTGACTAGTAAAATAGCACTATGCAAATTCAAGATGGCCGCCACCACAAAATGGCAAATGTCGGGGATTTTTTTTAATTTTTTATTTATACGTTTTCAATTCTGAAAATGCGTTTGCACACCAGCAGCAAATGTCGGTCGCATCAGATGCATCGAAGTTTTCTTCGCTTATGGCGTCAGTAGAGGTTCGCACTGATTGGGGCGATGCTCATGCATCCCGAGGGCGTTATAAATACTGCTACGTCAAATCCATTTTCAGTACTGTGAAAAAGTGAAGCCCTTGCGGCTCCTGCGGTTCTTACGGCCGTAATTTCCTTTCCCGTTGGTATTAAACTTAACATTAACTCTCAGCTGACACTCGAGTGTTAAAACCAACACTCAACATAATTCCGTTTGGTTGAAATATCTTTAAAACAAATCTTATATTTAACTTTTCCTAACAGTATACATATGCATGGTATCCCTGTCCTCAGTGTCACGTTTTTTCGCAACAAATAGATATTTATGTAAGTAGGTACTACGCAGTAACTGTATGATAGGAATTGTGGGTGCCACGGGTTCACGTAACAGCTGACACTCGCCTGTGAAATCTGATACGTCATCATTATTTTTATTGAAGGAGCTCGTATAAAGGATAAGTACTTAATCGATATTAGAGGCAACAATATTGTACAAAGTCAACCAGTAAAGGTATTTCATTGTTAGTAAGTATTCATGTCTACTTACAGCAGTAGTCCATTTCCATTGATGACCGTTGATCAATACGTGTTTGTAGAGGAATCAAGTGAGAGGGATCTAATCCGAACCGCGCTCGGCTGTCCAATAGAATCAGCCGGACATCTTGAGGCCTGTGCGGCAATGCTAATGTAATCATAGCCACATGCACGCTAGTCTACCGGTAGAGCACGATGTAGGTAAAGTTAGCGGAATTCAGACCAATGATTAATTCATATCACACCTATTGTTATGTAGAATATCAAAAAGTTTCATATAATGCGATTAACATAAGAATAAGAATGTTAAACCACCATTTTCTATTTCTGTCACTTATGTGCGCCTTATAATAAGCAAGACAGAAATATAAAATGGCGGTATAGCGACATTACTATCCTTATTGATCGAGTAATATTTCGGTATGTCACTGGGCAGGACGACGTCTGCCGGGTCCTCTAGTATTATATATTATGTAGATTGCTTTTGATACTTGACAGACAAGATTCGTTTTACTTCTTTAAAAAGAGTACATGGTAATATACACAGATCTATTGCAAGTGCATGAACTATTGATGCTCGATACATGTCTACTGCAAGATCCAATCAGACTGCGCCTTACTCGTTCTGTGTTCGAATAGAATTACCAACGAACGTCTAGAGGTGTATAGGAATGCAAATGTAATCATATCCGCATCGATTGCTTTTGATATTTGAAGGAACAAGAAGTTTCAAACATCTATGAATACTAGTATTTTATAGTATAATTCGATCAGAATAGTTGTTTGACTTACAGAGTAATTTAACAATACACAGCCCAAACTATTCGGAACTTATTGTTATTATTGAAATATCGGACTAACATTTAGAATTCTGAATACTGAAATATTTATGAGAATTTTGAGGGTATGGGAAACTTACTCGTAAAGTCAGCTTTTTCTCTCACTCTTTGTAATATTTTCTTTTAATTTTTGTATGTACGAGTATTAAAGTATGAAATATTGTCAAATAATAATACACCGCACACAGCTTTGTTCTCTGTATATTAAATTATGGAGGGCCTTATGGAGATTATCATGTCAGGCTTGACACCTCTGAGGCAATAATCCTGACAATGAAGACATACAGTATATTAATTTAGATAATAGATATTAGGATGGCTTGCGATGGAGCGAAGGAACTAAACAATGGCTGTTAGTTTGCTTAACTTGGGATGATATTGACTTTGGTATATTACTGTACTATCTTGGATTGATTCCATTGTAATCTATAGTATTGTTCAGATGATCGAATCGACAATCGAATCTTCTAGTACAATGTGGGACATCCTGGAAAAGAAAGCATTTTCTACAAATCACTTTCCCTCACACGAAGACAATCTGGATATCTATTTGTCGAAATATGAATTTGTGAGTCTTGTTTAATGACTTGCGTCGAATTGTGCTTGGGTTAGTTAAGGCTATTTCTTTATGGTAGTCTATCAGGCCTCTTTAAACCTTTGAATTCCTATAACTCTCAAATGGACATCCTTCGAGAGACAGAAAGAGAGAAGAGTCCACACCACCCTGATTTCGTTTTCGTAAGAAATTCTAATGAATGCCTATATTTTTGCAGGAAATATGCCAGAACTACATCCGCGTGCTGGTGTCCCTCGCTCCAGGGCGGCTGCTGGTTTGCGGCACCAACAGCTTCAAGCCCTTCTGCAGGGAGTACAGCGTGCAGAGGGACTCGTATCACATGGAGAAGGAGAAGTCCGGCCAGGCAGTCTGTCCGCATGATCCTGAACATAACTCTACGGCTGTCTATGCTGGTGAGTACATGACCACCATTGTTAAATTGGTACAAAAAACAGGAAACCAGTTATACAGAGATTCTAGTTGGACGCTGAATCCTCATGTGCTTACTTACTCGGACTTGAAATTGATAACAATTCATCTGTCATCTCCCGCTACTTTGAAAATATCCTGAAAATATTTTTGTGATAAGATGAACTTATTTAGAGTAGGTAATGTACTTATTCGATTTCTACTTTCATCTTTCCTTTCATTAAATGACTTTGTACTTTCGAATAGATGAAACCCCAATCGATTTGTGGTATTTTATCCTGGATAATCTGACGTTAACCATCCATTTCATTTCGAACTGTTACCAATTTACGTATATTCTAATCAAAATAAGTATTTCTTAACATAAAAGTGTCCTCAAAAGCCGCAATTAAGCGAATTCAAACGCTAGGACATATGACGCGTCAGTATACCAGTATAAAGCCGATTGCGCACGAATAAGCCTCAAATGAATGGGCTAAAAGCGCCGATCCGCCCTCGCTGCGCGATTTACGTTGACACTGAGCTATTCATGGCTACCGTTCAATCTTAAACGCATCTCTCATGCTTTGTACTTACAGTCTAAATTACTTTAGTTTAGAACGAAGTCCAATTCCGGGATCACTTGGAAGGTAAAGCCAAATTAGCTTCCAAAAAGCTTGGGGTACTCTACAGAGCAAAGCGCTACTTTGCTCCCGAACACAGGCTCTTGCTCTATAAATCCCAAGTCCGGCCGCATATGGAGTACTGTTCACACCTGTGGGCCGGGGCACCCCAATACCAACTCCTTCCACTTGACCGGATTCAAAAGCGGGCAGTTCGACTTGTGGACAATCCCAAACTAACCAGATCATTGGAGGGCTTAGAGATTCGCAGGGACGTTAGCTCCCTTTGCGTATTCTACCGACTCTACAACGGGGAATGTTCTGAGGAGTTGTTTGACCTAATTCCACCTACCAATTTCCAGCACCGCACTGCACGCCACCGTAAATGCTACCATCCTCACCACCTGGATCACTGGCATACATCAACCAAGCGTTGCGCGAGGTCATTCCTTCCGCGCACTCAAAAATTATGGAACCAACTCCCTTCGAAGCTGTTTCCATATAGCTTCGACATAGGGTTTTTCAAGGGGCGGATCAACAAACTCCTTAAAAGCCGGCAACGCATTAGTGGTTCCTCTGGTACTGCAAATGTTCATGGGCGGCGGTAATCACTTAACATCAGGTGACCCGCTTGCTCGTTTGCCCGCAATTAATATTTTGACAAAATAATCCTAAAGTTCTGCTGTAGCAATAACAGATGATTAAAATCGGGGAAGGTTGGGGACTGGGTGGTGGTTCTCATAAGAAAAGGCCTATTTCCTATTGTAAACATGCCATAGAGAAAAAAGTGAGAGATCCTATTCTCTGTTGTTGCTGAAATTACTTTAAACTTTAGATTATTAAGTTGACCATAATATTGATGCAAATATCTGCAACTGGAAAATGAGGACTTAATGGAGGTGTTGGTATTATTATTGGTGGTGATCTCCTCAAAACGGTGCGCAGTTAGAAGCGTACTCGAGTTTGTAAACTGTACTCAGCTAGTCGATTCGCAAACTCCGCTTCTAGTGTTCGAAGTGTGATCTAATCTGCGGTGGACGATCATTGAACTTTCTCAATTGAGTAATATTCTCAAATAAACGCTCGCCTCCTTTACTTATTTACCTACATACATTTTGTACATACACTTTTGTTTGTTTGCGTTCTTTTTTTTTTTACCTGGAAATCAATGATCATGTGGTGTAGCTTCATTTTTGTAGCTCAGAAAACTTTTTTAAGCATCGCATCATACGAAATTAAATGGGATCGTCCTGAGCTGATTACGTTATAACAATAAATCTACACTTTTAGTTTCTTTTTCTAACTAATATTTTGCTTAGTGTCCCTGGTTCGATTCCCGGCAGAAGCAATTTGGGAATTCATAATTTAGCTGCCGCCAAGCAATTGAGCGTTCTCGATGTACCACCATACCAACTAAACATAGTTGGTTAGCATGTTTCCATTTTAGACTGCATCATCACTTACCACCAGGTGGGCTATTCTGTAACTTAGTTACCAACTGAAAATGGTTGCCAACGAATTAGTTTGATATACATTGCTGCTTTACTGTGTGAAATTATGAAAACACTTTATATTTCCCAAGGTAAAGCAGCAAGGTATATTAAACTAATTCGTTGGCAACTATTTTCAGTTGGTAACTAAGTTACAGAATAAGTGATATAAGGTGAGGTGATCAAACAAATTTTACTTCATGTCCTTGGATGATTTATATAATGTAATGAATTATATGTAATGTGTCATTTTGCCAATACATCGACATACTAGAGAAAAGAACCAGCCCGGAAATTAGGGAAGAGAAATCTTTTTTTATATGGAATGAACCCACTTTCACAGTCTGATGGCATACAATAGCCACTCATTGTGGCGTTGAAAGGGGATCGAGTACGTTTTATAACGTGACAACTATACAAAATGATGTTGTATGGTCGTTACGTGGGACGAAGACCCAGAAATATATAGCTACTAATATACCTACTCTTACAAATAGTCGACATACCTATCCGTGGTCAAAGAATAGTATCTTTAGGTACATGAATTCCAGATTCTTCCAAAGACTTCCTTGAACCTCTTTTTCTAGTTGTTCCTCTTTTCTTTTTTGTTCATAACCACTTTTTGGTCGTTCATGTTTGGTCGTTCATGCATACATAACACTCTACAAGAATGAAAAAATCTCTTAATATTTTTCTTAATAATTTAGCGAAACTAGAAGTATATCGGTTAACGGTAAGCGGTTTATCGAAATCCGTTAATTAAAATTTTGTTATCTAAACGATGGTTTGAAAGACATATACCGCTGAAGCGTATATAAATGCTAGGGTACCTATTTAAAGTTTTCATCGAACAGCATTTACGAAAGATCTCGCAAAAGTCTATTACGTTGAATAAGGAATATTTTGAGTGGGCAGATTCAAGCGAAAGCTAATACGACATAAATCTCGTTTATACGGACAAAACTCATAAAACACATGAAGACGTGGGAACGTGTTGTAAGCATAAACACATAAATAAACTCTCTCCGTGACGAAAATCCGACGAATCCGGTGATATTTAGTTAGTGAGATTCTTTCTTCCCCAGAAACCGTATGTTTTCCTCGTTCCGCGGCCCCTCATTGTGGGACCAGAAGTACACAAGTTGGATGGAGCGAGATTATCCCAAACAAACAAACGTAATTTTCTTACGTAGGTACCTTTGTGCGGAATTTAGTTCGTTGCTAATATCGCATTAACCTTCACCTTTACAACTGTTAACAAGGAGCAAGTAACCAGCACCAAAAGACCTTGGATGTGTCGTATTGACTAGTGATAAAGCTGTTTTCATCAGAATTAACATTCTTCGGTGTTTATTCATCAATATCCATCCATACTTCATAATAATATTGTATTATTACGAAAGTGTGCCCTGTACGTCGGTATATCTATCAGTCTGTTTGTCTATCTGTCTATCTGTTTATCTTTTTACATCTAACCGCTAAACTAATCTTGAATTTTGGCACAGAGGTAGCTTAATATTACCTTTTGTCATGGATATATCCATAGGATATATCTTAGTTCTACGAAAAAATAGAAAATTAAAAAATACGGATGCTGAGGCATCACCACTCAGCTGACATTATGAATGTGAAAGTGTTTTGTATGTCTATTTGTCTGTTACCCTTTTAAGGCTCAATTGCTGAAGCGATCTTGACGAAATATACGATTTTGATACAGATAGGTAACTTATGTCCTTTTTATGCATGTGTTTTATCGGGAGAAATAAAAAAGTTCCCACGGAATTTTAAAATATCCTAAAGCCACGCGAATAATATGCGATATGGAGATATCAGTTAGTAATGTATTTAAATTATTTAAACAAAATTTCAAAAGAATCAACATATTATAATATGAAAGTAACGGTCTAATTTATTTTTATTAGCTTTAACACTTGTATTATATCATATTTTATCAATAGAATAATAAAGTATCTCATAAGAGTTTCTACTGCATCCAAAGTATCTATTGCATTTTCGCTGGTTTGATTTTAAGTTCGGGCGACAATAGGAAATATTTGCGTAATGGCCAAACGCTATCCGCGTTCGGAAATCCACCCCAAAATAAACACTTAATGCAACCTCGCCGCACACCATCAATTACCCTCGCTTTGAACAATTTTCTTTGCGTTAGCATCCCCTTTGCGAATTCGTGCTCATTAATCACGCTTACAACGAAAAAATGACAGTCGCAGAAACATAATTATGCAAAAATATAACGTGTAGGACTGTAGGTACACTGTACAATGTACATCCTATCAAAAAGTAATGAAGATTTGTGTGACATCGTATGTGGCTTTCTTTCGTCCTTACGGCGCGGTCAATCTCTTTATTTTAAGAAAATATTTTATCTCTTTTCTAACATTGTCCGATTCCGTATAATATCTAAATACCGTCAATTTACATAATATGTCTGCGATTCGTCCAGTGTTATTTTGACCACAGTTTACTACCTAGAACTTACCTACGTACTTAAGATGTTTAATTATAGTACCGAAACCAAGTTGGCTGTGCAGCATTCGGGAACCTTCGAAATGTCTTCTCGTCCAAAATCCCTTAGTCTGAAACTGAAACATTTGGAACAGTGCATGGTGCCAGAGATGATTTATGAATTCCAAAACATGGTCACCAGCGGGCGATGAAGAGAGCTATCAAATGTCTATCGGAAATGAAGAGATCGGTAGGAGAATCAGAATTACCGACATAGCTTATCGAGTCGCGAATTTGAAGTGATAATGGGTGGGGCACATAGCTGGAAGAACCATTAGGCATAGGGGTCCTAAGGTGCTCGAATGACGACTCCGCACGGGCCGCACCAGCAAAGCAGCGTTGGAAGAACGACCATTAGGTGGACGAACGATCTCATGCGAGGCGCTGGCAGTCAACCTGGCTGGCAACCGCTTGTATCCAACAAGCGGTTCAAGATCGTGTTCTGTGGCGATCCTAGCAATAGATCTACGTCCAGCAGTAGATGTCTACCTATCGGTTGAGATGATATACCAGCAAAAGAATTTTAAAGAATTACGAATTTATTTAGTAACGAGAAAAGTAAACCGATATAAGGCTAGGCTGCCTCACATCGACGAGTAGCTACTAGCTACAGACGATAGTGCTCCCATGGGGCATGGCTTAATTGGTGCGGATCAATAGTAGATAACTAACCGTGGCCGAGCCGTAATGGACGCCCGTGAGCTTCCTGTGTGCACTATTGTACACTGTATACTCTGTGACGTAGTGTATTAGTTGTATCGTATTACGGTTTACTATTGATTACTCTTAGTGGGAACGAAATTCGGCTTCTATAAATCAGAAGTTTTCGTTCAGTTAGGTGAAATGTATTATGGTATTCTATGTAGACAAACACTAGCTTTTCATGTCTATACGAATTGTCGATTCGGGTGGCGCGTTTCAAATGTCATCTGGTTCACCTGTGATCTGGCTCTTCACTATTTAGAATATAACAGAAATGAACTTCAAATAAACTTTTACAAGTGCTTTAGACAGTCAAGTGAATCTACTTACCACTGGTTCAGAGTGCCATTTCTACCGAGAAGAATCAGCTAGAGTAGCTTTTTACAAGCACTTTTTACTATCATTTTCTCTTTCGGTCAGTTTTAAATCATTAAATATTTTCGAAAGAAGAATTAGAATGAACCCCTTCTTAATAGCGGTGAATAAGGAGCTCCTAAAAGACCCGCCGTTTCGGTACGGAACCATAAAAGCGGAGTTATTGTACTAAATTCCCTGAGAAACTTGTACAGAATTCTCTACCAATTAAGAGAGCATCGTTAATTGCTATATATTAGTTGACTATTACTGCAATGGGTTTCTCTTAACGACTGAAGCACTGCAATGCGGTATATTGCACTGAACAACCGACCACACTATACGTAACGCAATGAATTCAAATACAACAGACCATTCCATATTTTCCTGTTTACAAAATAGAGTTCAATATTGTGTGCAGTATTTTGCATAGCCGGCTTAAATTCCGACTGAAACAAAGGATGCAGCGTATGGTTAGTAGGCAATTTTCCTGATATTTATGAGTCGTCATGGCATTCCAAATACGACTTTCGGATATTTTTTCATTGTTATTGGCGTTATTAAAAACAACATGCGTGAAAATGGTGTGATGAAAACAACGTAATATTTAAGTTAGGGACCTTCTACGATCCTAACCCAAAAGGGGTCTCTTTATGTTGCTCATCGTTACAAACAACTTTTACAACGGTATCAGCCCTTAAAAATCATGGAAAAAACATCGTTCTATACACTTTGCAGAGTGATAATGACATTTTTGAATGTAGAACTTCCGTCCTCTGTGGTAGAACAGCTGTTTTGTACATGATTTGTCCCATAATAGTAAAATTTGTCATAACGATGAATGGTAGGCAGTGATGGTGTAAGCGTGAAGTCTGACCCAGCCCTATCTTACTTCTGAACAGTATTAAACAAAGTCACTATCCGCGTCTGTCTGTCCGTCCACATTTCAGTGCTTAGTCTAAGATCGGAGCACTCTAAAACGAACTCGAAAACTATTGATCGAATCACAAGTGAATTCAGAGCAAAATGAACTCAAATACTCGTATTTTAAAGTCGTAATTCCATAGTTCGAATATGTATTTTACAACATTTCTGCTTGGGGCGCTTTGTGTTCGAATGCTGAATGTATTGGCGAACTCAAACGTTAATACAAGCCATTTTAGGTCTATTTTACTCTGAAATCGATCAATAGTTTTCGAGTTCGTTTTCGAGTGCTCCGATCTTAGACTAAGCACTCAGTTTATTCGCTTACCTACTTCTCCTAAACCACGTAAGGGAGATTGATACGGTATCATTTAGAGAATTTTTACGGAACGATAGTACCTATATAAATTACATTTTAATTAAGTAGAATAGGTAACGTAAGTAAAGAAAATTCAGTGTTTTGTTTTGTAACTCATAAATCTTAAATGGGTTGAGCCGTTGTGTTCTTAGATAGTTTGAGAATACATACTTACCTAATGAGTTTCTAGCCAGTTTCTCTTCGGTAGAGATGACATTTCAAACCGATGAAGAGTTACCATAAAATCAAGCAAGTACTGCATAGTTAGTGCATTAGGAAAATTCCGAATTTCGCTCTGAAATCCGATAACTCGATACGCACGATCGCTAATACGGTAAGTAACGAGCTATTACCGTACGCGAGTCGAATGTTGCCGAACCATTAATTATTACTAGCTACTTGTCTGTTACAGTTGAAGCAGGATGTTTGATAGAGTATAATTTATATTGGGATGTAACCATTACTTAGGTACCTTATTTAAATGAAATGTACCTACCAACTTTGTGAAAGTGTTGACTCCTAAGGGATGACGCGCTAAGATTCATATCACGTAGAGTTTGTTGGTATATATGTACATATCACTATAAAGTTGGATGAAGTGATATAATATGTTGGGGTCTCAAGGTCTCGATCTAATTTATAGAAACTTACCTAATTAGGTACCTATAGGTATATTTTTTTCTATTTGTTAGATGTGGAAATTGAAACATAATATATTTCCTATAGCTGTGATAGCCTAGTGGTTAGGACGACCGACTTCTAATCGGAGGTCGTGGGTTCGATCCCGGGCACGCACCTCTAACTTTTCGGAGTTATGTGCGTTTTAAGTATTTAAATATCACTTGCTTTAACGGTGAAGGAAAACATCGTGAGGAAACCTGCATGCCTGAGAGTTCTCCATAACGTTCTCAAAGGTGTGTGAAGTCTGCCAATCCGCTTGGCCAGCGTGGTAGACTATGGCCAAAACCCTTCTCACTCTGAGAGGAGATCCGTGCTCTGTAGTGAGCCGGTAATGGGTTGATCATGATGATGATGATGATATTTCCTATATTATGTATTTAATTATTTAAATCTATATATATATAAATCTATATCACTACATAGTATATAAATTACGTAATTAAAAAAACTAAAAACCCGACTGCGTAAAACAAACTAGTTCTGGTAACTGAAAAGCAAAAAACAAGCTTTGTACTTTATACACACAGGTGAAACACATAACCCAGTCGGGTAAAAACAAAGTCGCTTTCTCTGTCCCTATGTCCCTATGTATGCTTAAATCTTTAAAACTACGCAACGGATTTTGATGCGGTTTTTTTAATAGATAGAGTGATTCAAGAGGAAGGTTTGTAAGTAGACAAATTGGACCCGGTAGGTGGCGCTAATAGCGGGCAGGACGACGTCTGCCGAGTCCGCTAGTATTATATAAAACTAAGTCGTGTTAGTTCGAACACTTATAACTCAAGAACGGCTGGAGCGATTTTCATGGTTTTTAATTTGTTGTATTTGTCTCCGTCCCGTATATAACTAATAAAACATTGAAAAATTGACGAAAAAATAAAATAAAAGTAAAAACATTTCCCCATACATAATGTTCATTGGTTTGGCAACTGTCAAACATAGTTCATCCCGCGTCGATACGGTAAACTCTCTCACCAGTACCTATATTATTATTATATTAATTTACATATATTATTATTCTTCTGTATGTGTGTTTGTCACCTATCTCCTTCTAAACGGCTGGATCAATTTGGATGAAATTTTGTGTGTATATTTCAATGGGCTCCTGGATGGTTTGAAAACACAATTACCGGGTCTCGGTAGGTAACGCTGATGTCGGTATGTCACCACCGGGCAGGACGAAGTCATCCGGATCCACTAGTTAATATATATATAGCTGCTCGTGCTGATTCACTGACTGACTCACTGATTCACTGATTCATTGATCACCCCTCCTGTAAAATTTTGTATGAAAAATTTTTTTTCCACAAGTGGTTTCGTATAGAAGACAAAAATTCATTCGGAACAAAAATATGGAGAGAGCTGATGATTGAGGATTTCAGAGACGAGCGATGGGCACGCTTAGGGTATTAAAGATAGATGGGGGGTGCTCGAACAAATGTCACTCGAAACGTCATCCAATTGGCAGTCAGCTGAAAAAAAATTCAAAATGGCGAAAAAAAGATGGCCGCCATACAAATTTCGTCGGTGTCCATCTCAGAGGTTATAAAAGATGGAAGAGTGGTTTCTTCGCAAAAGATGATCAGGATTAAAAGGTCTACTGGATGAATAGAAAAAAAAATCAAAATGGCGGAATTTATTTTTCCATAGAAAATGTATGGCGAATGTTGAAGAGACTACAAGTTGTGAACTATGCAAGGCTTTGATGCGGTTCTTTGGGGATGTCTCAAAGAAAAATATGGAAAGACATGATGATTGAGGGTTCGGAAGATGGTTGAGGAGTCCGGGCAGGGTATTGTAGATGGATGGAGGCTGCTCAAACAAAAAATACTCAGAACCTCATCCAATTGGCACTGAGCTGAAGAAAATCAAAATGGCGGATTCAAGATGGCGGTTATACAAATTTCGTCGGTGTAGATCTCACCAAGTCTAAAAGATCGAAGAGTGGTTTTTTGACAAAAGATGATCAAGACCTTTAGATCTACTTGATGAACAGAAAAAAACAAGATGTCAGAATTTATTTTTTTACACAAAAAAATTTTTTTTCATTGATGGTTTCATATAGAAGACAAAAATTGATGCGGAGGAAAAATATGGAAAAAGCTGATGATTGAAGATTTTAAAGATAGGTGAGGAACACGGCCAGGGTATTAAAGATATGTGGAGGCTGCTCAAACAAAAACAACACTCGAAACCCCGCGGTCCGCTTTAGCGGGCCGCGCAGCCACGCGACCTACTAGTTTTATATAAAAACAAATATGTTTTTAATTTTCAGATGGAGAGCTATATTCGGGCACGGTGGCTGACTTCAGTGGCATGGAGCCAATTATTTACCGGGAGCCGCTGCAGACTGAGCCGTACGACTCCATGACGTTAAACGGTGAGTTCATTACAGTTTTACGCATGCCTATTATCCTTTCACTAATAATTAACGATATGCACGGGCACAGTCCATCAATTTTGTATGAGGTATATGCATTAGCTGACGCGATGTTGCAATAATGGTAGAGCTATCAGAATGATTTAAATCTTAGTTATTATATCGATCGATAGGAAACTAATTCAGAATGCGGACTATTTATGAAAACCATTCTATCAGACCCCATGGGGTCATATAATATCTGCAGATATTATATGAAACATTTTCATTGGTTAAGAGAAAACAAGAAATTCACTGTGCCAGCCCGGAGTTGGTAATTGGCGGTGTCTCACCTCTCACGCGACGAAGCTGCAAGAAACTTCCGAATAAAGACGGACGAAATGATAATTTCTAGTCAAGGAGTAAAGGAAGAGGATCTATGGTCACATATAAAGAAAAATATAATGGTTTCGGCAGCAGATGCGCTCGGCTATAGGGAAGGAACTGCTAGAAAATCTTGGATCACTGATGAAATTATTAAACTATTCAGTGATAGGAAAAAAAATTCTAAACAAAACATTAATACATATAAAGAATTAAATGATACCTTAAAAGTAAAGATCAAAGAAGCCAAGGAAGCAGACCTAACCCGAAGATGTAATCACATAGAACATCTCGCAATGACACATCAGCATGGAGCATTACATAAGGCAATAAAAGACTGTCCGACAAAACCAAACGTAGCAACTTCTAATGCTGTAGCAGATGCTAGGGGTGACATTATCATAGACCTAGAAAAACGCCTTCAAAGATGGGAAGACTATATTATTGAACTGTACCAGGATGATCGGCCCGACCTTTCTGATGTAGAAACCCCCGAAAATGGGTATTCCATCCTTCCTGCAGAATTGGACAATGCGATATACTCGCTGAAGCAAGGAAAAGCGGCAGGTGAGGATGGTATACCTATTGAATTGATAAAGGGCATGGGCAAGCAGAGCAAGGCGATCATGCTCCAATTGTTCAATAAGATCTATGACTCCGGGAAAATTCCAAAAGACCTTCTTCGTTCCACCTTTGTTGCAATCCCCAAAAAACCAAGGGCAACTAAATGCTCCGACTATAGAACAATCAGTCTAATGAGCCATACCATGAAAGTATTTCTAAAAATAATCTATAACAGAATTTTGCGAAAATGCGAAGATAATATGTGCCATCAACAATTCGGTTTTAGACCTGGGGTAGGAACAAGAGAAGCCATATTTACTTTAAATACTTTGGCAGAGAGGTCCATCGAAATGCAACAAAAAGTATACCTATGTTTCATTGATTATGAGAAGGCATTTGACCGGGTAAAACATCAACATCTCATGGATATACTGAGGAAGAAGGGTTTAGATGACAAAGACCTCAGAATAATCGGTAACCTATATTGGAACCAGGAAGCTGCCATAAAAAATAGATGGCAAATTATCAAACTGGCTGCCCATATCTAGAGGAGTCCGACAAGGTTGCATATTGTCTCCTTTACTTTTTAACCTTTACTCAGAAGAGATTCTAACAGACTTATTGAACAATACACATCAAGGAATCACTATAAACGGAGTTTTTGTAAACAACATTCGGTATGCTGATGACACAGTACTAATTGCTAGTTCTGTATCTGGGCTACAGCAATTACTATCTGAAGTAGCAACTGCAGGTGAAGCAAAAGGCTTAAATATCAACGTAGCCAAAACTAAAGCCATGGTAATATCAAAATCTCCTGAGCAACCTTTTCACCTGAAGCTAAATGGCAAGAATATTGAAATCGTACAGAAACTGAAGTACCTGGGTCGTTATTTTACGTCGGACCTGGATCATTTACATGAAATAAAGAGTCGAATCAGCCAAGCTAAAGTAATGTTTCACAAAATGTCCAATACAATTTGCAGCCCAAAACTAAAACTTGATTTAAGATGTCGATTAATGAAATGCTATGTTTGGTCCACCCTCTTATATGGATGTGAAACGTGGGTGTTAAAAAAAGGAAGCGAGCAACCGACTTCAAGCATTTGAAATGTGGGTTTACCGAAAAATGCTTAGAATCAAATGGAATAGTTTCACATCTAATAAGAAGGTATTAGATCTAGTAGGGAAAGACCGAGAACTAATGTCGACCATTATGCGCAGGAAACTAGCCTTCTTTGGCCATCTACAAAGAGGAGACCAGTTTTCCTTCCCAAGACTCATTCTGGAAGGAAAAATTGCTGGAAAGAGATCTCCAGGGCGCCAGAGACGCAAGTGGTTGGACGACATAAAGGGGTGGACCGGACTAAGTTACTCAGATTTAAAGAAAGCGGCACTGAATAGACAGGCTTTTCAAATGTTGACCGCGAAACTTCAATATAAAGAAGATGGCACGCGATGATGATGATGATGGTGTCTCACCCCCGTGCCTCGGAGAGCACGTTAAGCAGTCGGTCCCGGTTGTTATCACTATCATGTGACAATAATCGTTAAACCCGCATTGGAGCATCGTGGCAGGTCTAAGCTCTAAATCTCTCTCTCCTGTGATAAAGGAGGCCTGTGCCCGTGGGACGTGCACAGTTACGTGCAGTGGGACGTAAAAAGGCTGTAGTGGTGGAGGTGGTAGAGAGAAAATAAAGTGTAATCTTTTCTTTCTCTTGAGCCTTAAAATTACACCTTTTTTTTTCATCTTACGCCGGAATTTCACCTTTATACCAAGATTTTGTAGTCGTACACTGGTCTCTACATTATCTACAATCTCTATCAATTCTATCTATACTTAGTTTCTTTTGTTTTACTGTACGCGGTATGTCTACTGTCAAACAATAAAACTATTAACTTGATTTCAAATTCCGTAAAGTGAAACTAATTAGCTCCAATTTGATATGCAAACTCAATTTATTAACCAACTCCTGGAGGATAAACTGTTAGGTAGGTACATAAAATTAAGTAATTAATTACTAAACTAACTCCAAACACAAGCGATAAGATATGCCTATACTGTACTATCTAATATACACATTTTCCATGAAATAAAGCAATTACTTACCTAACTACGACTGGTTTACTTGGTGGAAAACAATTGGTGGTGTTGAAACTCTTTTCTTTGTCTCTCTTTCTTTAAAAAATATTATTTTTAAAAAAGGGTGCATCAAAAATCGTGTGATTTCATGGAAAAGTTTTATGAAACAAAGTTTTAGGATATTGTTTTGAGGTCTGAGAGTGTCCAACCGAAAGTTATGAAATTGTCCTAAAATTGGATTTCAGGAAATCTGTTGTCAATGGTAAATTATTGACGCGGATTATTCATGGATCAGATCAAATCTCCACGAGCAAATTAGATATGCTTTACATCTTATGTTTAATTAATGTCAGCGATATTTGCATATTATCCGGTTCGGTCCATTGCCTCCAAATGCGGCTGTCAAACAAACATCCGTCAAATTAATTGAATTTAGAACGCTTTACCGCGGACTCCCGGCCGGCACGGCAATGATATTTGATGCGAGGAATAAATCCGATTAGGATCGTGTTAATAGCAAACACTATGCGAAGAGGTAGGCTAGGGTTGCCCGCATAGCTACAAGGTTCGGAACCTGCATGGTTTTCGCTTAAATGCTCAATTTATCCATTACCATCCTCATCGAGTGCCTAGAGGAGTTAAAAGAAAACTTTCGACCTGTACTGTATATCATCTTCTTGAATTGAGAGTTATTTTCCGAATCCACTCTTTTATATTATCAATTTTTTCGCATACTAACACTTCGTAATGCATTAATTTTGTCTTCTCTTTTTCCGTGTCTTTGATGGCTAGAATCAGTAGAATCATCAAGAAAAACGCAACCTTTCTTTTTATAATAATTTAGTTCGATAACTCGATAAACTTAATTGGATCTAGACAAAAACCTGAATCCTCGCGCAGTACTTAAGTCGCGAGTAAGAGACTTTTACCATAAATTAGTTTAAATCTTACAGACACTGCACCATATTTATATGGTTTAATTATAACAATTTTATTAAATTTTATTTAAATTTAATTAAAATTTAATTATACACATTTACAATGATATATACAACCCTAGATCGTGAGAGCTGTTACTGTATTAATCACGTCACTTTACATAATGCAATATCGAGCTGTTTGCTATTAATGGTAATGTCATTGTCCACAGCGCCTGATTTCGTGAATTCATTAGTGCACGGGAACTTCGTGTACTTCTTCTTCCGGGAGACCGCCATCGAATACATCAACTGTGGAAAGGTACCTATAAACTTATACAAATTAACTAGCTGACCCCCGCGACTTCGTTCGCGTGTTTTTCTTTGCTATAAACCTCACGGAGCCCGAGACCTTTCCAACCAATGCAAAACCGTGGAAATAGGTTCGTGCGTTCTGGAGTTATAGCGTCAGGAAGGAAAACCCGACTTATTTTTATATAGTAGACTATAATATTATAAGCTTTTTTTTTGTTTCCATTATGGCTCTGCATGTCCTAAGTGAAGTCATGTCATGCTTTAGTAAGGCGAAGGCAGCCTTACCAAAACTTTTGATAGAGTCCTGCGAGAAAATCGAATTAATCACTTAAAACACTTGCTTAATCTTCACTTAACTTGTGCACCTTTACAGAACTATATTAAATAAAAATGCCTTCTAATTTATGCAATAAAACTCTAAAATGCAGAAAATTAATGAAAATAAATCAAGAGCTATATGCAATTCCTACGATTTTCCCGCCAAAAAACAAGCTTATTTTTATACAGGCCCCTTAGTGTTAGTTTCAAGTTATTAACTGTGTGTTATTCTGTTATTTAATATGGAAATTAACTTTTGGGAAAACATCGTGATCATGCCATGATTTGGCATTTTGATACTTAGGTACTCGAATGTGGGTAGAATATTAGCAAAATAATATACTTAGCTGAAACAATAGTAACTTTAGCTACTTAATACTTTGCAGAAAAAGCTATCTAGTCCTTTTGAGTCCTAAAGAGACTATTTGACCAGGGGGGGTTATTCTGTAACTTAGTTAGCAACTGAAAATAGTTGCCAACGAATTAGTTCGATATACATTGCTGCTTTACTGTGTGAAATTATGAAAACCCTTTATAATTCCCACAGTAAAGCAGCAATGTATATTAAACTAATTCGTTGGCAACTATTTTCAGTTGCTAACTAAGTTACAGAATAACCCAGCTGGTAAATTTCTCTATTAACTCATGCTCAAACTAACTTGAAATATTCTTAAATGGTAGATACCTACCAATCATCAATATGTGATTCTTAAGTCACGCATCTTAAAAAAGTTGTCAGTTACTTAATATAACAATTTTCGAAATAAAATAATAATTTTATAACTTCAACGCATGTCAAGCTCACATATTGTTCCATTTTCAATATCATGAAGCCAACAAACAATATTACGCTAATGATGATGATGAAGCAATAAAATACCACGTCATAATTCTAAACAAAAATTCAAAACATATTATATTATAACAACGTTTTGTTTATTTTCTACAGGCGGTATTCTCCCGAGTGGCAAGAGTGTGCCGTGACGACCGCGGCGGACCACACCGATTCAAGCAACGCTGGACCTCGTTCCTCAAATCCCGTCTCAACTGCTCAGTTGCAGGGGATTTCCCTTTCTATTTCAACGAGATTCGTAAGTATCCCATAACTTATTATCACCCATTATAAACTTCAGCCAGGATTTTTCTACCCACGTAGGTACCTAGATAAAAGAAGAGGACCAAATATTTTTTAAAAGCACGTAAACAAAGGCACTGCTAGGTATAACCAATAGCCATAAACCATCCGTTGTATGAAATGCTGCTTCATGGACTCTCAGACATCTACCTACTTAATATTTCCAAAATAACTGAGAATATCATTGTGCAATCTTACATATTACTTACATTCTAAAAAGTAAAAACTCCAAGCTCGAAGAACCGATAGATTTTGGAGTAATTAGATGCTCGAATAGCACACCAGCCCGCACCGACAAACTAGATGAACTGATAATCTGAAACAGCACAAAATCGTGTTATTTGACGATCCTTGCAAAACACCTGTGTCCATCATTATCTGTTAAGATGATAATGACGATGATATTGCAAAATGTTAAAACTTTGCTGTTCTCCCAAAGGACAAACGATCATTAAATCATGATTAAATTCCGTTTCAGAGTCAACAACCGAGCTGATTGAGGGGGTATACGGTGGTCTCAATGCCCAGCTTATCTACGGAACGTTCACAACACCTCCTAACAGCATATCGGGGAGTGCGGTCTGCGCGTTCAGCATGCAGGACATTGCTGATACGTTCGAAGGGACTTTCAAGGAACAGAGCGCACTCAATTCTAATTGGTTGCCTGTGAATAGCGCGAAGGTAAGACCTGTAACACCTTTTCACATGAACGATAGGGCTTATCTTGAAGCAATGATGAGGTATTGGTTGGAACGCGCTTACCTAGAAGATAGCTATTTACTCTTGCTATTCCATACTAAGTAGACTAAAAAGCTTCTCTTTTTGGCATACTATTTATTTCTTTTAATCTTTAGCACTTTTTTGACTGCTTTATCTTTATTTGACCCGTTGTTTATACCAAAGCTTTCTCATCAACGCTCTCCTCTAGTGTCCTGTTCTTTGGCTACTTTATCTTTAATTTCGCTTTCATGAAGTTGAAATTCAGTCATTTTTTTTTCTTCTATTTGGTTCCTCATCGTCTATAGTTTTCTGTATGATTCATCAGAATTTAAAGAAACTGTAGTTCTGTACTTACCCGATACCCCGTTTATCACCCGTGGTCCCTGCGGGAAATGGAAATATATTTTATTCATTAAAACGTTTGTTCTGTAATGTTCTTTATTTTATTACAAACTTCTAATTTTCCAGGTTCCAGAACCTCGCCCGGGCACTTGTCACAATGACTCGAAACAACTGCCAGATCAAACGCTCAACTTTATCAAAACACACGCATTAATGGACGAATCGGTTCCGGCTTTCTTTGGCGAGCCAATCGTCATCAGAACCAGTTTTCAGTAAGTAACTAATATAGGTACTTATTTATGGAGTTACCAGAAATCCTGAATATCAGAAAATTGAAAGTTGGCAATGAATGTCACCCAATGTTAATTTTTATCACGACTTTATATTATAATATCTACCTATTAAAAAGGCTTTTTAATTTTGCAGCTATAGATTTACGCAAATCGCTGTTGATCCACAAGTGAAAACACCCGGTGGAAAGGCTTATGACGTGCTGTTTATCGGAACAGGTACGTTAAGTATCTATATAGACCATTGTAGAGGAGCCCGCATTGGAGCAGCGTGGTGGGTCTAAATCCCTCTCTCCTATGAGATAGGAGGCTTATGCCCAGCAGTGGGACATTAAAGTGGTGGTGGTAGAGGAGCAATTTGAAATTTGCTTTTGAAGCAATATATTTACTACTTATATCTCCTAAAACAATTTGAATTTATATGGGAGTATTTCCTTTAGTATCTATTGTTGCATTACCTTTAGAGAAACTTTTAACAATTTCCTTAAATCTTCCATAATGTTCATTTTTACATTCTTGTAATTTTTATATAGAGTCTTACTATAGAATCATAGAATCAAATAAGACTCCTATCATATCGCTTCTTACCCTCTAACTCCGATGATGACTCGGTGAAACTTCGACGAAACTGTATTTATGATGTCTTCAACCTTTAATACCATGTATGTAAAAGCCCCTCAATTTTCAGACAACGGCAAAATCATCAAAGCCATAAACGCGGTATCATACGACTCGAACAAACGCGCAGTGCCGGTGGTGATAGAAGAACTGCAAGCGTTCGCCGCGGGCTCGCCCGTGCGCGCGCTGCGGGTGGCGCGAGCTGGGCGCGACGCCGCGAGACTGATCGCCGTGTCGGACAGAGAGGTGCTCAGTCTGAGACTGCATCGCTGTTCCAGCGAGAAGATCAGCTCTTGCTCGTAAGTGCTTTTTCAGTATTAAGGGACGATTGCCCGGGTCGATAATATTCTATAAAATATTCTGGAATCTGGAATCTGGAACATTCTGGAATCAGTATAAAATATTCTAGAAAAGTTCTCAATACTCACTCACTAAAATCTCACTCACAAACGCACTTATCACCATTCAGCACAATTTCGAGTTTATATGAGTCGTACAATGCGTAGTAAAACATAGAAATATCCCATCACACATTTTTACCACCCACATCCACTTGCTTAGAACCACCGGAACCAAACTCCCTCGCAAGTGCAGACCTAGGGCTATCTACCAGTGCAACCATGTCTTGGCATTGGGTGGTTATGGAGAAAAGGCTGAACATACATACACACGCTTTCCTTTTATAACATATATTGATATTAATGTATTTTGTATTGCAAAGAATTGAACCTGCATGTGCCTAGCTACATAAATGTATATGTAACCTTTTTTTGACAGGGAATGTGTGGCTCTCCAAGATCCGTACTGCGCGTGGGACAAGCAGGCCGGGCGGTGTCGCGCCTACTCGCACGGAGTGAGCCGCTGGCTGGACGAGAACTCCTTCTACCAGAGCGTCAGCACTGGCAGCCACGCCGCTTGCCCGCATAGTACGTACAATCCAATACAAATTGAAAATATGAGGGTAGTTCTGTTTTCTGCGCAAGTAACAGGAGACGTACCGACTGCTGCATCTATTCCGTTGCATATAGTTTACTAGCGACTCGCCGCACCGTATCAAACGTCAAAACGCCCACTGTCGAGGAGTAGGTCCGTGCAAATGCGTGACGTATGTTCCTCAAACCGGCAACTGTACGAACAACACCTTCACGACATCGCTTCGGTAACCACCGACTGGGCGGCCATTGCCTCAAGAGCTCCAGCGATCACCATCACCGGCGCAGTTGAATATGACCCAAGCCCGCCAGGCCTCGTGTTAATACCACAGAGTACAGAGGGGAAGCTTCTATAAGCGGCCCGCTGTAGGTACACTCACACATATGCGCACGTTTGTCACCCAACTGTACCGGTTGGGGGACCGAGCGGGCGTCCGTGAACCGTTGGTGAGTGTGGGTGTACCTACAGCGGGCCGCTTGTGGAAGCTTCCTCTCTGTAGATTTTCTACTCGTGTGTTAATACTGCGGAAAAAAGAAGCAATACACGATTTCAAAACATTTCAAAACAAACATTAATTTAGTCCGACAATTATTGTGTTTCAATGCTCAAAATCAATCAATGTTGTCGAGATGTGGAATCTCGTACCCAAAGATCTTAATTATTAATTATCTTCTAGGCAAAGATGCCGGTGCTGTCGGTGGTCTCAGCTCCGGCTTGTACGACGACGCGCGAGGCGAGAACAAAGGGGAGGTCATCAACATCGTGCAAGACAAGGACGGGAAAGGGAACAACAATAACAATGAAGGTTCGTCGTTTGAAGTTCGTAGTCGACTCGCTTGAGATCGTCGCATCTAGCGGAAGGGTATTCCCCGCTGCGTTTGCCCGTGTGAGGTCGCCATTCAAGCACCTTGGGATCCCAACGTCAATCGGTTTTTCGAGCTATGTGCCTCCCATCAGAGGCGTCTCTAGCCCATATAGGGCCCGTGTGCAATTATTACCCTAGCGCCGACACCCTGCACCATAGTTAAAGCCGCCTCTACCGAACTATATCCGAGTTTCATTTCTCTAATGTTTCATTCGATCTAAATTAGCCACGAGAAACATGACTAATATTCCCATTTCCTCTTCAAATAGGAATTATATTAAGTTTAATTTAAAATTAATAATATTCAATAAGTTTAGCTTGTGTTAGGAGAAGGTACGATAATAGTCAGACGGGTGGGATTTGAATCGTCGACTTTTCGGTTCTCAGTCCACCTGTGTAGTCCGCGAAAGACGACCTTTGCGCTATTGAGGCTTGAATATTATCCATTTTCCCAGGACCAGAAGTGCTAGCAGCCGACCCGCCGCCCGCCGCGTACTCGGTGGAGACGCTGGCGCTGGCGGTGGCGGCGGGGGCTCTGGCCGCGCTGGGCGCCGGGTTCGCGGCGGGCTACGTGTGCGGGCGGCGCTGCAAGAAGGACGACGACGACAACATGCCCTACCCGGACACCGAGTACGAGTACTTCGAGCAACGACAGAACATCAACAGGTATGTAGTGTCGGTATAGCTAGCAAGAACAAGATCTTGAATATGAACAAACATTTGCCTGTAATTGGGTGCACACCTGAAATGTTTCATTAGGCTTAGTTTGATTTTTTAACCCCCGACGCAAAAACGACGCCATTTTGTGCCACAAATGGAAGGGCTTGACTAGTAGAATAGCACTATGCAAATTCAAAATGGCCGCTACCACAAAATGGTGAATGTCGGGAGTTTTTTAAATTTTTAATTTATACTTGTTATAATTTATATGTGAACGCCTGTTGGCAATTCAATAAAAAAAACACAAAGTCACTTTGCATGCGTTTTCGAACGGTAACTTAATTGGTTGTGGGAATACGGCACAAACGATACCGATCCTTTGCGCCTGCACCAAACGTATCGTTCGTGCATTATCGCGCTCACATTGGATGCGAATTATTCGTACGTATACGCGCGTATAGTACCGACGTCCGAAGTGGATTCCAACATGTTGAGATATTTAACTGCACTTGTGCGTTTGAAAAATTCATTAATTTGAATTTTGAACACAAATGTCTGTTGGATCATTCAAAGCGATTCAACATAATATCATTCGTGTCTAAAGCGAGCACGGTCTGAGAGCATGAGAAGTGAAAATTTCGCTCCATTTCAGAATCCAAGCGGAACCCAAGCTCCTGCAGCAAGTTGAGGAAGTGACGTACGCGGAGCCCGTGCTGGCGCCGCAGCCGAAGCCCGCCTCGCCGCGCGCGACGCTGCGCAAGCACCCGCCATACCACCCGCACCACGAGACGCTGTTCCAGTTTCAGCCGGACTCGTACCGCCGGGACAACTTCGGCACGCTGCGCTCGCATCAGGTCAATGTCAGTTGTGTTCCGTTCTTCTTCGCATGGCTTTTTTAACGTGATAACGTCATAGAAATCGATGAACGCTGGCTACTAAAAAAAATCAGCCAAGTGCGAGTCAGGCCTCGCTCTTTCAGGGTTCCGTACATAATTATGAACAATATAATATTTTGGGTCTAAGAAATATTTAATTTCCGAGCTAGACATCGCAACAAACCGTGAAAGAAAAACCCAAAAAAATGTTCGTTTATTTTGGTCACAGCTTATAAACTATTTAATAAATCGTTGTTTTCAGTATTTGTTGTTTAAATAGAGCATATAGTACATAATATACTGAAATATCATATTCCCAACTAGTTTAGTTTTTGAGATAGCCCCCGTCACAAAAATGGTCTAAAACTGACAACTTTGATGGCCTCCCATTCCCTTATTTTTTGAGATAAAAATTAAAAAAATATATATTTGTACTCTACTTAATGAGCTCTAAACAATGATACCCCACAAGCTAGGGTAAAGAAAAATTTTTTTTTCCGGCTCCTTTTTCATGTATGGGAGCCCCCCTGAAAAATAATTTAATTCAATTTCTAATTCAATATTTGATTTTGGGTTAACGTTTTACACTAAATACCAAAATTTCAGGTTTGTAACTCATTTCGTCTGCGAGCTAGAGACCTGTGACCGGCGGACAGACGGACAGACAGACAGACAGACAGACAGACAGACAGACAGACAGACAGACAGACAGACAGCCGAGTGACATTAATAGGGCTCCGTTTTTACCCTTCGGGTACGGAACCCTAAAAACCAATGCGAAAAAACATGACTCATTTCACGTTATCACGTAGCGCGGAATGTAGCGCGTAGCACGTAGCACGTAGCGCGGAACGTAGCACGCAGCGCGCAACGTAGCACGTAGCGCGGAACCAAGATTTCGGCTTGTGACGGATCTATCTTTGTTTTCATATGACGTTATCACGTAAAGTTATCGTCTGTAAACCGACTTTACAGACAACCAATTTTTTTTTCATTCATCTACAAGCTAGCCCTCGACTGTGATCTCACTTACCCGCCGGATTATCTGAGAGCTCCGTCAATCATCGCCACAGTCTCAATAGTGGTGATTGGCCGATGTATTACATCCAATAGCAAGAGATTGTTTGAAATGGATTGGTCGGCCCTACAAGACTATGTAAAATAATCAGAGGTCATTGCGATCGTCACACTAAAGCTTTGCTAGTGACGATGCAGTCTACGATGGAAGCGGGCTAACTGGGAAGGTTTAAGGCAGTTTTTATTAGACTCGGTGTGGGTTTAATAAAAACTGTCTGATCGGTTTTTACGGAGCATTGTACCGCGATGGCTAATAGTATCAGACCAGACCAGAGGCAATTTAGAAATTATAAATTTCCAAATTGTCATTGCCGGGAATTGAATTCGGGACCTATATTATAAAATCCCAGCGCTTACCAATGCCCCAGTGAGGTCATCAATGTCGACGCTTTGTGCTACGTTTAGATGATGATGTTACTTGGGCGAGTAACTTGTAAAAAAACTTTATTAATATATATATAGCTGCTCGTGCTGATTCATTGACTGACTCACTGATTGATCACCCCTCCTGTAAAATTTTGTATGAAAAATTTTTTTTTCACGCATGGTTTCGTATAGAAGACAAAAATTCATTCAGAACAAAAATATGGAGAGAGCTGATGATTGAGGATTTCGGAGACGGGTGAGGGGCACGCTTAAGGTATTGAAGATAGGTGGGGGGTGCTCGAGCAAATGTCACACGAAATGACATCCAATTGGCAGTGAGTTGAAAAAAAATTCAAAATGGCGAAAAAAAGATGGCCGCCATACAAATTTCGTCGGTCTCCATGTCGGAGGGTATAAAAGATGGAAGAGTGATTTCTTCGCAAAAGATAATCAGGATCCAAAGGTCTACTTGATGAATACAAAAAAAATTCAAAATGGCGGACTTTATTTTTCCATAGAAAATGTATGGCGAATATTGAAGAGACTACAAGTTGTGAACTATGCAAGGCTTTGATGCGGTTCTTTGGGGATGTCTCAAAGAAAAATATTCAAAGACATGATGATTGAGGGTTTGGAAGATGGTTGAGGAGCCCGGGCAGGGTATGTTAGATAGATGGGAGGTGCTCAAACAAAAATTACTCAAAACCTCATCCAATTGGCACTGAGCTGAAAAAAAAACAAAATGGCGGATTCAAGATGGCGGCTATACAAATTTCGTCAGAGTCTATCTCACCAAGCATAAAAGATGGAAGAGTGGTTTCTGGGAAAAAGATGATCAAGACCTAAAAGTCTACTTGATGAACAGAAAAAAACAAGATGGCGGAATTTATTTTTCTACACAAAAAGTTTTTTTTTTGTGATGGTTTCGTATAGAAGACAAAAATTCATGCGGAGGAAAAATATGGAGAGAGCTGATGATTGAAAATTTCAGAGGCGGGTGAAGGGCACAGCGAGGATATTGAATATAGGTGGAAGGTGCTCAAACAAAAGTTATTCGAAACCTAATCCAATTGGCAGTGAGCTTAAAAAAAATCCTAAATGGCGGTTTCAAGATAGTGGCCATACTTTCTTCGGTGTCTATGTCACTGAGTATGAAAGATGGAAGAGTGGTTTTTTGGCAAAAGATGATCAAGACGTGGTTTACTTGATGAACAGAAAAAAACAAGATGGCGAAATTTATTATTCCATACAAAATATATGGCGAATATTGAAGAGAATGTAAGTTGGGAACTATGCAATACTTTGACGCCGTTCCTTTTAAATTTTTTTTTATGGAAGAACTCTCATTCTGACAAATTATTCGGAGAAAAAATATGGAGAGTGATAATGATCGAGGGTTAGGAATATGGGGTAGATAGGTGGAGGCTGCTCTAACAAAAAAAAACCTGAAAACAAAACCTCGCGGTCCGCTTGCGGGCCGCGCACCCACGCGCCATACTAGTTAATATATATATAGCTGCTCGTGCTGATTCACTGACTGATTGATCACCTCTCCTGAACAATTTTGTATGAAAATTTTTTTTTTCAATAATGGTGTCGTAGAGAGGACAAAAATTCATTCGGAACAAAAATATGGAGAGAGCTGATGATTGAGGATTTCAGAGACGAGCGACGGGCACGCTTAAGGTACTGAAGATAGGTGGGGGGTGCTCGAGCAAATGTCACTCGAAACGTCATCCAATTGGCAGTGAGCTGAAAAAAAATTCAAAATGGCGAAAAAAAGATGGCCGCCATACAAATTTCGTCAGTGTCCATCTCGAAGGATATAAAAGATGGAAGAGTGGTTTCTTCGCAGAAGATGATCAGGATCCGAAGGTCTACTCAATGAATAGAAAAAAAAATCAAAATGGCGGAATTTATTTTTCCATAGAAAATGTATGGCGAATATTGAGAGAGAGAAGTTGTGAACTATGCAAGGCGGTTGATGCGGTTCTTTGGAGAAATCTCAAAGAAAAATATGGGAAGACATGATGATTGAGGGTTTGGAAGATGGTTAATGAGCCCGGGTAGAGTATTGTAGATAGATGGGGGCTGCTCAAACAAAAAATACTCAGAACCTCATCCAATTGGCACTAAGGTGAAAAAAATCCAAAATGGCGGATTCAAGATGGCGGCTATACAAATTTCGTTGGTGTCTATCTCACCAAGTATAAAAGATGGAAGAGTGGTTTATTTGAAAAATATGACCAAAAACCAAAAATCAACTAGATGAACAGAAAAAGAAAAGATGGCGGAATTTATGTTTTGGAATTTATGAAGATAGGTGAGAGGTGCTCAATCTAAAAGTACTCGAAACCTCATCCAACTGGCAGTGATCAAAAAAAAAATACCAAAATGGCGGATTCAAGATGGCGGCTATAAAAATTTCGTCGGTGTCTATCTCACCAAGTATAAAAGATGGAAGAGTAGTTTCTTTGAAAAATATGATCAAGAAATAAAGATATACTTGATGAACAGAAAAAAAATCAAGAGTGCGGAATTATATTTTCACACAAAAAAAAAAAATATATTCATTAATGGTTTCGTATAGAAGAAAAAAATGTATGCGGAGGAAAAATATGGAAAGAGCTGATGATTGAAGATTTTGAAGATGGGTGAGGCACGGCACATCCAGGGTATTAAAGATAGGTGGAGGCTGCTCAAACAAAAACAACCTACTCGAAACCCCGCGGTCCGCTTTAGCGGGCCGCGCAGCCACGCGCCCTACTAGTTATATATATAAAGCTACTTGAAGTTACGGACTGATCACCTCTCCTGAACAATTTTGTATGGGACTTTTTCACCATACTTTCCGTGTGTGTAAAATTCAAAAATTCTAGGTCGCCAAAATTATAGAGAGAGCTGGACGTGGAAAACTGACTAGAGTGCCCTAAGGGATCTCGAAAACTATCAGTCAGAGAGGTGACGTATCGAAACAAAAAATGTTCAAAACCTTGGGCCATTAGGTGAACCGGTAAAAAAAATATGGCCACCATACAAAAAAAAATTTCGTCTCCATACAAAAATTTCCTAATTTTCAAGAGGCTCTCCAGAACAATTTTGTATGGAACTTTTTTCCCTTCACTATTTATGTGTGTAGAACTTATGGGTCTTCCTTCAGAAAATTATGAAACGTCATGAATGTGGAAAATTTACCAGAGTACCTCATGGGTCCTCCAAAACTACCAGTCATACAGACATGGTCCCAAACAAATGTTATTAAAGACCTTGGGCCATTGGGTGAACCGGTGAAAAAAAGATGGCCGCCGAACAAAAAAAAATTCTCTCCATACAAAATTGGGTTCTTTTCAAAAGGCTCTCCAGAACAATTTTGTATGGAACTTTTTTCCCTTCACTATTTATGTGCGTAGAACTTATGGATCTTCCTTCAGAAAATTATGAAACGTCATGAATGTGGAAAATTTACCAGAGTACCTCATGGGTCCTCCAAAACTACCAGTCATACAGACATGGTCCCAAACAAATGTTATTAAAGACCTTGGGCCATTGGGTGATCCGGTAAAAAAAAGATGGCCGCCGAACAAAAAAAATTCTCTCCATACAAATTTTTTGGGTTCTTTTTAAGAGGCTCTCTTAGACATTTTTGTATGAAACTTTTCCCCCCAATACACGTATAAGTAAATAGAACTTAAAGATTTTTTTCATAAAAAATACAAAACGTAGTGAATGTGGAAAAATTACCAGAGTACCCTAACGGCCCTCAAAAACTATCAATCATAGAGGCATGGTCCTGAAACTAAAAATGTTCAAGAGCTTAGGCCCTTTGGTGCGCCAATAAAAAAAGATAGCTACGGAACAAAAAAAATTCGTTCCATACAAAATTTCTTTCTAATTTTCAAGTGGCTCTCCAGAACATTTTTGTATAGATCTTTTTTTCCCACTAAACGCATGCATAGAACTCATTAGTGTCCTTTCAGAAAAGATACGAAACGTGATACCAATATTTCTTTCTATCTTTCAAGAGACTCTCCAGAATATTCTGGAATTTCTTTATTTTATGAATATTGAAGAGACTACAAGGCCCGCGAGCTGCTTGCAGCTCGCGCACCGAGCGCAACACTAGTTTATTTCTGTATTCGGAATATAATATTAGAAGTGAACTCATTCAATGTATTAATTATGACTTATATACAAAATAAGAATATTGTGATAAAATTTATTACGATTTATAACATGTTCATCTATTACAAAATGCTTTATTAATAATTATTGCTTTATATCTAAACTTCCTTTCGTTTTTATAAGATACTGAATCTAATTTGCTGATTACGTTTTTACGATTAAAAACTTCATTAAACCAAATCATTAATCATCTTCATTTATATACCACTAATCATTTTAATCATTGCTTTCTGATCATTCTGAAATTATAGTGAGTTTTTTAAAATACCTACTATAACAATTGCTTAAAATCGCAATGGTACTAATTCGATTCGATTGTACAGAACTAGCTAAATTAAACTGAGAGACCTTTTAAAATACTTAATGACATCCTGTTCCTCGGGAATAATTGGGAAAAGAATGTCACTAAACCTTGAACAGTCTTAATACAAAAAATAGCCCTCATTTTCAATCTTGGTTAAATTTTTTGTAGGAAGACTGGAAAAGTTTAAGTTTAGAGTATGCATGAGATGAGTACATTGCATGAACGAAACTCACAATGATTTCCATGCTCACTAACGCCTCATTAATTTCATGTTCTCACGCATCCATCCACATTCACTGCGGCATGTCAGTTAACGCAGGAATATTCGGACCGCAGGGCGATGGGTACCGGCGCGGGAACGACAATGGCTTCTCGACCACGCGCTCAGTGAAAAAAGTGTACCTCTGAGAAACAAGCGGGGCGGACGCGCGCGACCAAATACACCATCACAAGCCTAACACGCACCACCACCACACGTTGGGTGAGTTAACTAATATAAAACAATCTGAAAACGTTTGGTGCACAATTCACACGTCATATGACTTTTTAACACTCTTTAACTTTTTAACACACTTTTTAACACTCTAAGACCAGCTCCGGTTCAACCGGTCTACAAGCTGCCAAGATGTTATTTTTTTACAAAGCAATTGCCACCTTTTCTCCGTCCAGCACAAAAAAATTACCAACTTGGATGAAACAACTTTCAATTGATTGCGTTGATTTACTGAACACTTTCAAGTGCAATGGATTGGTTCGTGCAAAATTTGCTATCAGAATTCTCCACAACATCATCACCACGTGTATTTTATGATACGATTGTCACCACGTGTAGTCTATGACACATTGTCACCACATTTTTTATACGATTGTCACCACGTGTATTCTATGACACATTGTCACCACATTTTTTATACGATTGTCACCACGTGTATTCTATGACACATTGTCACCACATTTTGTATACGATTGTCACCATGTGTATTATAAGATACATTGTCACCACATGTATATCATGACACGATTGTCACCACGTGTATTCTATGGTACATTGTCACCACATGTATTTCATGACACGATTGCAGTGTCGCAGCGCAGCAGCGGGTCGGGGTCGGCGTCCGCGAGCGGCTCGTCGTCGTCGCCGTCGCCGCCGTCGTCGTCGCCGTCGCCGTCGGGCGAGCGGCCGCCCACGCCGCCGCCGCCCGCGCCGCAGCCCTGCGCCTACATCTACCGCAACTAGCGCGCTCGCCCCGCCACCCCTCCCGCACTCGCGCGGTCCACTCGCCCCGCCAGCCCACTGGAACGTTCCAACGAACCACGAGTTCCGATGCGTTCTTTACGAATCGGGGAGTTTCCCCCCGAATGTGTGATACGAACATTAAAAAAATAAAGACATTCCAGAATGGTGCGTGATCGTTGTTTGAACTGTGAAGGATGGGTCACATTGTTATTGTACCGATTGATAGTGATTAGTATTTATAGTTCGCCGAACTGACCGATGGTGCTCGAACAATGATAAAAACCGAAATAAAACATTGGAAACAAGGAAAACGACGTGTTAATACGGTGTTACATACCATGAAGATAAGCATTAAGCAAATAAGCCTGTCGTTGCTGCGATTTTGCGAAAATTTTTGTAAATTGTTACACAATGACCCTCCGACCGTCCGTAAGATGTAGTGTTAATGAGACGGTGCCGTCGGACAGTTCGGCGTTAACGATTAACACTTGTTGGAAGATGTAACGTTACAATGCATCGTACAAGTGAGTTGCCTATAAAATTAGAAACTTAAAGCCTATTTTTACAAATCGAAGAGGAAAATTTGAAAAGATAGGCTGAGAATTATAGCGTGTTATTCGTGTAATTTGTTACTACTTGGATTGTATACAAAGTCACCGGTTCCGCGACGGAAATACTCTTTCACGCGAAATGAAATAAGTAATATAGTACTATGTACTTACGTACTCGTGATTATGCGGAACTAAAACAAAATTGATGATATTATATCGGAAGGAGGTGACAAAAAATATTTTTTTTAAAAGACGATACAGTGTCGAATCGTGTACCTACATGTATGATGATATGGAAAAAAATGTAACAAATTTGTAGATTGTTTAGAATATACATAGTTTACTTATATTTTAGGTAAAAATATAAGTTTTGTTGGTAACATGTTGACAACTAGTTAGTGTGAAGTTGTGAATGGCATTGGAAATTTTCTTTGAGATTCACTCGATACAATACTTCGAGTTAACCTACTTAGGTACGGTGATTTCAAAAAAAGTGTACAATGAATTCACAAATCGCTTTTTACTACTATTAATTAGTAGCACGACATTAGGTATGATAAGAATTTCTAAAACTGAAAAAAAAAATCTAGGTAGTATGAGTCGACAACATTATGCAAAGACTAGACGTACTTAATTTAATATATTGTGATCATATTTTCATGTGTGTTAGTGCAGACTTACACGGAGACTGTTACTGGCGCGAGTGTTGGCGTCGTTTTTGCATCGTGTATATTTTCTTGCGTGACTGGCTTGGAAAAAATTAACATTCCAAATTAAAAGAAAAAACCTACATTCATTTTTATTTTATGTCGTAGGTATAATTTTATCAATTCTACAATTAATTCGTAATTTTAATTGTACCATCATTTATTTATTTACTTCAAAATGTTGTCGAAATGTACTATGCAAATCGTTTACAAATTAAAGATTAAAGATGTAAACGGCGCAGAGAAAAAATATGAATATAAATTATATTTACCCTGTATAAATAATATTATGTAAATCCTGATATTCATTCATTGATTAAAAAGTGCTTCTTATGGGTGTATCTAGATTATTATTAGAGGATCGTTTTGATAACTATCCGATAATGTTATAGAATTAGTGATTATGTATACATAGATATTAGAGCGTAAGCGCACTACGGTGCAATATTGCCAATTTAGAGTGTTGGTGCGCCATTTGTAAAAATACTGTGATCTGATCTGATCATCCTGTACATACATTTTGAGATGAGGATAAGGATACACGGGAATATTTTACCTTAAACTTCAATACAAAAATATATTCAGTGTATCCTTGCCCTTGAATAATTCTTTTAGTCAACGATTGATTCTAAATTAAAATTCCAGACATGTGGGCCAAACTTTGAAGAATTTTGTTCGATAACGTTCCTGTTGCTAATAATTTATAAAGGATCTTAAATAAACGCTTCAACTAGCTAGCAAGTTGTCTTCAAACAGAAAGGTTTATACCTATTCATTTTCACTAATAATAGTTGTTGACAATTCAATGTGTGTAAAAAAAAATGTCAATTCTATTTGTAATGATCTAGTGCCTAAGCGTGTGTGGCAGGATTGTAATGTTCGTTGTCTTGACCACTCCGGTTTAGGAATACGAGGAAGTACCAACCTAAGCCTTGCTATCATATTTATTCCCCTCAAAAAAACGTTAATCTATGTTTGATAAAAACATCGTGTAAAAACACTGAATTCGTTTATTCGTCGATATGTAAGTTTACTTATGTAAAAATTGCACCGAAACTACTTTTTTAATAAAAACATCACTTCACTGATGACTGATTGTTTGATAATGATGATTTGTTTTATGAAAATAAAATAAAAAATAAAAGATCAAAAAAATAAATAATCCGAAAGTACTTAGATAAAATAAAAAGGATTTTTTAGCACAATGTGAAAAAGTGCCAGTAGTTGAGTAGGTACTTGCTCGAGTTACTAAACGTGTGTAAATTGTACACTAATTGCTGTGTCAGATTTTCGTTTTGACTGTAACTCATTATAGAGGACATTAGAGTAGTAACAATAAATGAAAAGTTATTATGAAATGCAATGTTAAATTTTTATATCACTCGAAGGCATTCTGAAATTGCCTTGTTAATACTCAAGTTTTTTTTCACAATTAATATACCAAAGATGCCATGAACTTTTAAAGTAATATATTAATTTATTTATAGAAGTAATTAATCGTATTAAACCTAATTAGTAAATATGTATTGTTATATTTTAATAAACGTAACTGCCAACTTTCGTATATTATATTTTGATAGTAAAAACGCACACATACTTATTTGTTTCTAAATAATGAATGAATCATAGAATAGAAGCTTTTGTAATCGGAAAAATGTTACATAGGTACCTAGTTATTTATTATTTGGATAATTTTAATAAAGAACTTTTAAAATGGCAATTTATGCTGTCAGAGAGGAGGGTCTTACCCAATTTGGTAAAACATAATGGGTGCGAATAAAAGTAAACACAACACATTTGTAGTGCGACTCTCCCTTTATTAACCCCCGACGCAAAAACGACGAGCTGTTATAAGTTTGACGTGTCTGTGTGTGTGTATGTGTGTGTGTGTATGTCTGTCTGTTCCACCGTAGTGCTCAAACGGGTGAACCGATTTGAATGCGGTTTTTTTTTATTGAAAGGTGAATTAGTCGGGAGTGTTCATAGCTATGTTTGATGAAAATCGGTCTAAGATGGCCGCCGCCACAAAATGGCGGATTACATATTTTTTCACAACTCCCTCAATATGGGTATCAAATGAAAGGTGAATCGTAGAATAGCTCTATGCAAATCCAAGATGGCCGCCACCACAAAATGATGAATGTCGGGGGTTTGTAAAATTTTTAATTTATACTTGTACTTGTGTCTTTGAGTGCGACCAACTTAACTGTGAAGTGGCGAAAAGTGGTACGGTCTACTACGGCCGCCATCTTAGAACGTCATTCAATTTGACTACAGGTTAGAGTTGTCAGTTCGTTAAGGGTTTTATGCGTGGCCACGTGGTACAACAAAATATTCAAAGCCCTTTGTCGAATCAACGATTGTATGGCAACACTAAAGCGACACTATAACGACCTCCCTCAATTCACAGATAGATTGGTCGCACTGTAATACCTACATAGTACTTACTACCTATTATAACCCGTAGGTCGGTAGGTACTTTTAATAGGTAAAGATCGTTATGCATAATATTCATTCAAAGAATAAGATTGATGTGAAGATTGTGTGCTTTTTTGGTATAAGGCGAGAACACGACAGTCGACATTACATACCTACCTAATATTAATAATTATTATTTTATTTATTGCAGACACAAACTAGATCGTGTGCGATGTGACTGACTGTTATATTATTTTCCAAAACATGACAAGTCTTGAACTTGGGCAATTTTTCGTTGAGGCCCCCTAACACTGAGGGCCTGTTAATTTTGTTTTCATCCTCCTGCCTCAGCTTATTTATTTTCACAAAAAAAGTATAATCAGTAGTTTAGCGGTAGGTACTTATGCGACTAAAAGTTAGTAGCTTTTGGGTACGATGACATACTTTGATGTACATAATAATATAGTGTAAATTGCCATTTTAATAGCTCGCCAAAGAAATTTTTTGCAGACATATGGTCTAGGATCCCACCTTAGAAATTTCTACCCTCATCTGTTATTTAAACGAATTATATGTCAAATGAAAGATTATTTTATTCTTAATCGAACCGTATTTGGTTGCCTGGTCAAAAGTGGTGCTAAATCATGGTTGCCTGGATTTTAAGATATAAAATGTTCGGTGCGAGTGTTGAAAGTGACAGAAAAGTGTTGCGCGCGCAATTTCATTTGACAGACAAAGATGCAGTGAGGCAGGCGTGCACTCGGCAGGTGCTTAGTCTATACATAGATTAAAACCATAGACTTTCTGTGCCTGTCCATTAAAGATATTTACAAAAAAATAAGTGAGTGACGTAAGGGATAAGTAATAAAACGTAAAAAAGCTGTTTTTGAAAATTTTGTCTGTTTGTCTGTATGTTTGTGCATGTATTACGCAAAAACTACTGAATGGATTGAAATGAAACTTGGCATGATTTAAGTTCATACTACATAATAGCATATAGGATACTTCTTATCCCGAAATTCAGCAGAGTTCCCTTGGGAGAGAGGATGAAAGTCAAAATACACATTTTGACTTTCATCCCCTCTTCCAAGGGAACTGTGCTGAATTTCGGGATAAGAAGTATCCTATATGCTATTATGTAGTATGAACTTAAATCATGCCAAGTTTCATTTCAATCCATTCAGTAGTTTTTGCGTAATACATGCACAAACATACAGACAAACAGACAAAATTTTCAAAAACAGCTTTTTTACGTTTTATTACTTATCCCTTACGTCACTCACTTATTTTTTTGTAAATATCTTTAATGGACAGGCACAGAAAGTCTATGGTTTTAATCTATGTATAGACTAAGCACCTGCCGAGTGCACGCCTGCCTCACTGCATCTTTGTCTGTCAAATGAAATTGCGCGCGCAACACTTTTCTGTCACTTTCAACACTCGCACCGAACATTTTATATCTTAAAATCCAGGCAACCATGATTTAGCACCACTTTTGACCAGGCAACCAAATACGGTTCGATTAAGAATAAAATAATCTTTCATTTGACATATAATTCGTTTAAATAACAGATGAGGGTAGAAATTTCTAAGGTGGGATCTCCTACTAATACGTAAGAGAGGCTAGTAATATAGGTAAATGTAAATAGCGGTTTCTGTAATGTAATTTATACTTTTTGTCGAGAATAGCGTAAGCGATAGATTAAGCGCAAGAGAAATTTTTGAACGTGAATTGTTAAGAATTGTTTTTTGTATTAATTAAAAAAAGTAATATTAACGAAATGTACAATAACCATTACTACGTTTAAAATTACTGAACCATCTTTTATACTCGTAAACATACCTAGAAGTCTCGTGTAAGCGTAAATTATTTGAAAATATTAAAAATTATATTAGATCGTATCGAGTATATTTAATTCCAGTTTAATCCAATTCGCAATAGGTGAACTTCTACAATTAGTAATCTTTAAATCGTTACTTTATTAACTTAATACCTAATAATATTTAATTGGATTTGGATATGACATAATATTTAATTGGATTTGGATATGACATAAGTACCTACGACATGAGAGACAATGAATTTTAAATAGAGTAAGTAGGTACTAATGCACAAGATTGGATAAAAAAAATGTGCCGATATCTATGTAAAAGTAAGAAAGCGGATTTTGGTATCTAATGTTCAGAATAAGTCTAGTTAGAAGGAAATAAAGCTATTATTAAACTAGTACTTGCTAATAATGAACCTAAAAATGTGCGAATTGGATTAAAATATTAGGTAGATTATATAGACCGCTTAATTTGTTTTGAGACTTGAAGCCTTAGTGTTAGAAATTGAAGACTTTATTATAATAAAAAGAAGTATCTGTAATGACAGAAAAATCGATAGAATAAAGATCGGAAACTTTTATGAGAGTATTGTTAAGTAATAGCTGGTTTCATCACATCTCAAACTATCCATCACAAAGGTTTTCTACAGCATGTATAGGTATAATATATATATATATATATATATTATGGGGTTTATTTATAGGGGTAACTGCGTCTGTAAGAAACGTTTAGCCGATACTTGTCACTCTTCAATCAAAGTATAAGTATGTATAAATATATGTTGTAATTTTGATAAATTGTACCTTAAGTACATTTTATATGTAAATAATGAGGTTCTAAAATTGAAACCTATCGTATTTGCGACATATTTTGTAAGTTTTTTTGGATAAATCATTTTTAAACTTTCAGATATATAAATTTAATTTTGACGCCATTTTAGTAGGTACTTAAACTTATCATAACAACTTTTATTTCTAATAAATTCTATACGGAGACCTATACCAATAAGAATGGAGGTCTATAATATTGACTAAAATATCAAGAGTCAATATTATCTAATTAATTAAAAATAGTGACAAGTATTGCGTAATACGTAGAATAAAGTCTGTTATACGCGTGTGCAATATTTTTCTACTTCTCTTTCGAATCGTTCGAATATCCGCGTTTACGACAAAATAGATGGGGAGATCGGTAACTATGGAAGTGCCTAAGTAAAACTTGCATCTGTAGTATTCACACTCTTTACTCCCTTTAAAACCAGCCTTTAGTGCGTTTCTTTAGCGTGCTTTTAGTAAAACTGTTTAGTAACTACCCCAGTATACCCGCGAAACTTATTTGGAATATCCAAAGTACCTACCTAATAAATCTTTGATGTAACTTATTGGTACCTACAATTTTAAGCTACGAGCAGTGGCGAATTATCCTTTAGGCAAACTACGCACATGCCTAGGGGCGCCAGAGAAAGGAACACCCAAAGGCTTTACGGAATAAAGAACTTGGAACCGTTTACCCAAACATTGACATATTGCCGATGAGGTACTTACTGCCTAGAGCGCTGTTGTCATCTAATCCGCCACTGGCTACGAGGATGTTAAGATCACAAAGAGTTCAAATTCAATAGCTCACTTGGTTGGTAGGACCTAATCTTTCCACGGGCCCTGAAGTCAATATATACAATCCGTGATAGGTACAATACAATAAACTACTGAACAACATTAGGTACAAGTAGGTACCGATGTTGAATTATAAATTATTATTTAAGTAAGTACCTCCCGAGGATTTATTCAAAATCTAATCTGTACAAATCTGATGGTAGTTTGGGGAGTTCATTCTTTACATAACAAGTAATTTCATAATACCTAAGTTATTTTTCTCAAAATAACGTTTAGTCATAAACTTTGATACTCTTACTTTGACCACGTTGGTTTGCTTTTTAGACACTCCATAGGTTAAGTAGGAGTTTTATAATTATGATGAATAATGCAAATGCAAACGCAGTGATAGTACTGTTATCTACACCGTAATCGCTGCCCATATTTATAGAGTGCAATTTTTTATAACTAGAGACGAATAGAATGAACTCTGACGTGCAAAATATAAAATGCGAGTGCGCTGTTTTGTATTTTTTACCTCACTGTCTTCAAATGTTATGATCATTTTCTCATTAAATATTATTAAAATATGCTAAATATTTTAGCAAAGGATAAAATGTATTCCTTTTCTTTAGTAAATAAAATATTGAAATTTGAATAGTTTTTTTTTTTGTACTTAAATTTTTTATAAATTTTAGTCATTATTTCACTGCTTGACTCGATAAATAAATTAAAACTTTAATCAAGTTTCAAGCGAGAGCTTGATATCGTTAAGTCTTTAGCGATATTTAGCTATTGAACCAAATGTGAAAAACTGTATAATATCGGATGTGGGCCTCCAACCCATAGGGGCCATTAATAGATTTTTAAAATATTATTTTTAATAAGGTTCAGATTAATTAGAGATCAATGATACTATAATAATTTAATTGATCACCAAAAAGGGAAAAAAGTGCCCTATGTACCTCTTCTAGATTAACCCAGGTGAGATCGCAGTCAAGGACCTTAAAACCATTAAAACTATATCCTGCTTTATCCGATAACGGGTCACCCGTCACATTATTATTTAGATTTTAGCATGAACCTATAGAAGAGGACTTGGCATAATGTCCTATAGAAAATAGTGGATCGGAAAATAGCTTAAGCTTATCAAAATTTTCATAAGTGTGTAAGAGACAACACTACATTTTTAAACATAACAATAAAACAGATCGTGGCAGAAATTTTATTGCACTTCCCTTAAGATGGCCTCCCTAAAATGTATACATGAACACTCACACACGCACAACTTGAGACATCACAATGAACACGCGCCATTTTAGTTGTAGGATTGTGCGTGTGTGAGTGTATTTTTGGCACGTTTTTAAGGTAGGTATGCCTACTCTACTTATTTATTATTATCTCTATGGATTTTAGGCACAAACCTAATAGTCATAGATAATAGACACGCAAATAATTGTTCTATACCCGAATTACTAATTCCGTGGAATTCTGACAGCTGTCATTGTCTTTTACAGATGAGTTATTTGTGTGGAGAACAGGGTTAACATCTACTACTAAGTACGATTTTACCCCAAACTGTAAGTACGATTTTACCCCAAACTACTTTAATTCCCTGTCATCATAAAAAGCCGCGAAATAATATTACTCGTTTCGCCATAAAATAGAAAACACCAAGAGTGAAAACTAGAAAGTGCACACTAACAGCAATAGAAAACAAAAGAAGCACATAGAAAAAAATATTTAAAAATGGATGTCGAATGACATTATTACCATGAAGTGTCTGTCAGACATTTGTCATATCTACATGCGGCAGTCGATTTGTAGCATAGAGAAAATAATAATAAATAGAGCTGGCATAATGTCCTATAGAAATTAGTGGATCGGAAAATAGCTCAAGCTTATCAAAATTTTCATAAGTGTGAAAGAGACAACATTACATTTTTTACATAATAATAAAACAGTTTGCGGCACACTCGTGACTTAAGATGGCCTCCCTAAAATGTATACATGAACACTCACACACGCACAACTTGAGACATCACAATGAACACGCGCCATTTTATGTTACAGGATTGTGCATGTGTGAGTGTATTTTTGGCACGTTTTTAAGGTAGTTATGCCAACTCTATTTATTATTATTTTCTCTATGATTTGTAGGTAGGTAGTGTTTTGAATTTTTTTTTTTTGTGGGAATTGTTTTATCTCTGGTAACTTTACGAAACGTCAGAATTCCACGGAATTAGTAATCCGGGTATAGTGCGACCAACCTTTCTGTGAAATGGCGAAAAGTGGAACTACGGCCGCCATCTTGGTAAGTCATTCAATTTGACAACATATTAGTGTTGTCAGTTCCTTAAATATAAAATACCTACCTAATTAATTATACTATGAAAAATCTTTTCGGAAATTATTAAAGAATCTCCTCATTCGTAATTATTTCTTAGCTTTATCGATACTAAAAGATATTAGAAGTGATGATGGAATAATCAGCCCCCTGATTGTGTAACTTTTGACGATGAAATGGTATTCATTTGATGGCCTAAGGCCATTAAAGTAAAATATTCCTTGAATGTATTGACTTAAAGTCACAAATTCAGTACAACTGATTTTAACATAGAGCGTTATGGATCGTATCGTACATACCTAAACGTATAAGAATGGATACACGAAATTGAGCTCTATTTCAATGATATTATGGTTTATTTTACTTTGATGCCTAAGGCCATCAAATGAATACCATTTCATCGTCAAAAGTTACACAATCAGGGGGCTGGCTCTGATTAGTCCATATAATCATATTATAATCAAATATAAAAATGAGTATCTGCCGGTACAGGTCAGTGCTATCAAGGAACCGGTTTGCGACCTGTTAAAAACAACCATCAATATACCTACGTAATACGTAAAAATATATAAACATTAAAGTGACGATAATATAGTAATGCGTCTTGGCGGGAGTGCATGTGATGCAATGAGTCGCAGTGAATCCCAGATTGGTATTACTAGTCGCGGGCGACTAGTCGCACCTCGTACATACTGCTATGGGATTTCCTTTTTGTCGAATAAATGGTTGTATGGCAACACTAAAGCGACACGACCTCCCTCAGTTCACAGAAAGATTGTTCGCCATAGAGATAATACATGTTGTTCGCACTGTGTAGGTACCTACCTACTCTGTGCTCTGTGTACACCATAGAGTAGAATGTATTACTCAAGAAGGTTATATTGTAAACACTGGAGAGTGAAATGCAAACAAAACATGAAGCATAGCCATGCAAGCTTTGAAAGATCTCCGTTGATTTTTGTATCATCACAGTTAGTCATGATCTGTGGATCAAAGTAAGATGTTGTGACTTCTGACTTGGTGACTTGTGCATGTTGTGATTAAAAATGGATTAAAATAATAAATGTTTTGATGTGAAATGTGAATTAATTTAAGGAAATACCTAGTTAGTTTAGAAAAGTGATATTTACATTCAAAATACACTTCTATTTACTTTATCACACCAATAATAATTATTATAAGCCCTGAAGTGAGCTGTACCTAGAAATGAGAAAATAGTGCGAATTATGGCCAATATCACCCAATGTTTTTCGTTGAATTACAAAGACTTTCTACTAGATGAAATAGCACTAGATGGCCTGCAAGGAATTGGTATCGAATCATTATGGAAACGTATGGAAAAGCGTATTGGCACACGCACACCGTTAACTCCTAAGATAAAAGAAAAATTCTGGAAGTTCATGACTAGCACTGATTCTATAACAATATTTCATGTTCCTGAATCACCACCAGTTGTAGAAATTATAGATAGATTCACAATTGTTGATGACGCGACGGGATATATATTAGACCCTGTAAGTGGCTGTTTCTCTACTAACGGGAAAATCGTTGTACCAAGCATTTTTTTCTTATTTGGCTATAATAATACTAATTTTTAATATCAATAATGATAGTACACTACCTAATCTTAAAGGAGGCAAGTTCATTTAATAATATAACATTGTCATATTCTATCAAATTCAGTTGAAAACCTCAAAATACAGTTCTTGGCTATGTCCTATTTCCAGAATGACAACTCTTACGATGAATATTTATTTCCTTTATTAAAATAGACAAATTTAAACATATACAAGCAATAATAGGATACAGATAGCATGTTTAGAAAACACAATGATAATTCTAGGTTTATTTTTGATACTACAAACTGGCACTCGAATGTTGTCCGCACGATTTTTGATTTTTCCCCGAATACAATTTGAATATCACGTCAAAAGCTTACTATGCACTACTGAGATTATTTATGTCGTAAAACGCAATGAAACCAGTGTGAAGTTCGTTCGAAAGTAAAGTACAAGGTGCCGCGGCCATTTTATTCAGTTTAATCTCTGTTTGTGTAAGAGAATCACGTGTCTGGGCAGCTTGTTTAATTACAGTCCTCTGGAGAGTTGTATTTTTAGTATTATAAGAGATTCAATTGTAATAATTTTATACAACAATAACCCAGTGCGAGCATTATCACTTCTTACAATAATATTAACCCGTAGAACGTCCGGCCTTGAGAAACCCAAAATACCGTTGAGTGTCCAACGATTTTGTTCATATTTTTTTTTCACACCTACGCATAGAAAAAGCTTTATTACGGGATTGTTTTTGAAAGTTAAGGGATAAGCTATATACCATTAGAAACTAGATAATATTTGCTGTGCTCTATAAATAACAATTAACTTATAAATCCACTAACCTCATTATACAGTGTGTCCGGGATCGAACTAGCGATATTTTAGGGACATATTCTACAACTCATTACCTCTCTGAAAATACCACTTAATAGGGCCTGCCCCCCTCCCCCTCCCAGGGACAGCCATTTCAATTTGGTGTGCGTTTTTGTGGGTATGTGCGCACAAAAAATGTAATAACTCAAAAATCTGTTGGTGCACAGGTCTTCAAATGACTTTATTCGATTGGATACAATATTCTCTATCACTAATTACCAAACAATAGTGTAAAATGTTAAAATAACTCGATCAAAAATGCTTCGGAATAAAAAGAAATTGGTCAAAAATATTGAAAACTACAAGTTTTTGCTAGATTTTGCAAAAACGAGGTCATTAAGACCACATTATTAGGTATTAAATCGACAGATTTTGAGATAAGCAACAAAACGACATAAAAATTTTGACTGTAAGTTACTTACTTCTGGAGATATTGGCAATTTAAGTACCTCGTCCCCAAGCATGAATTACGAGTATTGAACCCAAATTTAAGATTCATGATTTTTTTACTACAAATAAGGTAAAAAAATCTTAACTTTATTATTTAATTTTTGTTATTTATAAACTCAATAACTAAATAACTTTAATTTGTGTATGTGACACAAATCAGATATCCTAAAAACTAGGTTATTTCCGCTACAAACCGAAATTACCACCTTTGTTCTGTTAGCTAGTTGCTTCATGTTGGGAGGATCGTTGGATCATGTCCAATTCCAAATACAATCTTATTTTATCTGCAATGGACAGGATCGTCTCCAATAATTCTTTTCTGGTATTTGGTACCATATAAAAGACCTTCTGCTTCATAGGTCCTCATAAAAAGAAGTCCAAAGGTGTAAGGTCCGGAGAATGAGGTGGCCATTCCATTGAATTGCTGCCACGTCCGATCCAAGGCGAATAGTTGACATCTAAATGCTCTCATATGGCTATAATAATACCGAGTAGGTATGTCTTTAAACTTAGCAAACTTCACAAACCTGAATCACAAACAAAAATGAGTAATAACTTAAGTAGCGATCATAACGCCTCCTCGCCAGGAACAACAAAATAAAATTTCAGATATTTCAATTTTTATACGAATTTTTAATCAGTTGAAGTAGGGGTCTGATCCTTAGTTTTAACCTCATTCACTGACTAATCAAAAACAATATTATTATTACCTGATCGCCCGAGGTATGCGATGGAAACCCACATTCGAATAACATAAGAACTTACGCGCTCGCGGTTAAGTTATGTTTAAAAAATAATATCTACAAAAGTAAATAACTTACAGACAATTTTTTTATGTCGTTTTGTTGTTTATCTCAAAAACTGACGATTTAATACTTAAAAATGTAATCTTAACGACCTCGTTTTTGCAAAATGCAGCAAAAACTTGTAGTTTTCAAAATTTTTGAAAAAATATTTTTTTTCCGAAGCATTTTTGATCGAGTTATTTTAACATGTTATTCTATTGTTTGGCACTTAGTGATGGAGAATATTGTATCCAATCGAATAAGGTCATTTGAAGACCTGTGCACCAACAGATTTTCGAATTATTACATTTTTTGTGTGCACATACCCACAAAAACGCACACCAAATTGAAATGGCTGTCCCTGGGAGGGGGAGGGGGGCAGGCCCTAATAAGTGGTATTTTCAGAGAGGGAATGAGTTGTAGAATATGTCCCTAAAATATCGCTAATTCGATCCCGGACACACTGTATATGGGTAATTCTAAGTTAACAGGTACTAAGTTATTAGGATAGGCGGCATGACAAAAATAATAGAATGTTAATACAATTGTAGTATTTCTTTATAGAAACACTTATTATCTTCATACCTGAAAAGCAGCCAGTCAATTAATTTATTATTTGTTATTTTATAATGGACCAGGGGAGATACTAAATACAGGGGAGATATAAGGCGTACAGGGTAGGACTTTATTTTCTATTCTGATACTGTTCCTGACGATCTGTGATAATTGACTAACTGACTGATTTTCCTGGGACAAAATAAATCCACCGTTAACAATCAGACTATCGGTATTCAAACAAAAACATTGTTCGATGTTCCATTAAGTACCTAAGTGAAATTATAATGTTAAGAAAAAGTGGAATAGAGTAAGATTATAAAATATGGATGTATTCACTAAATTATGAAAACAGTACACGTATCGGCTGTAAAAATACTCCAATACGACAAATTTGTATCTCCCCTGGACAGTAAGCATCTTCCCTGGCACCTTAAGAGGCAGGGGAGAGAAGGCAGGGGAGATACTTTTCTGTTAAAAAACAGGTATAAACGTCAAAGTTTTTGTTATACGTAATTAACAAAGAAGAATACGATTCTATGCATAAATTACAGTAATTATTTAAAGAAAATAAAGTATTTAGGCTTATAATTGCGAAAAAAAATTTACCAGGGGAGAGAACACATTCACTGATTCACAACTACTCCTAGCAAGTAGTTTCACTGAAATGGCGGACAAAATGACCGCATGCTTGCGTCGTGAATGCTTGCCGCAAACTTCACGTTGAATGCTTTGTTTTGAAGGTCGCAATTTACGCAGCAAAGTAAACAGTCGTGAGTTTTAAATTAATACATAATGCCAGGGGAAGAGACGCTAAATATGAGGGACAAATGTAGACATTATAGTTAATATGAAAAAAAAAAATGTTAGGTGTTGTTTTTTCTTGGATTGCATTAATTTAATTAGTCTAATTTCTAAATTATTAAAGTTTAATTTACTACATAATTTAAATTTAGTTAAAACTATCGATTGACTAACATAATATGGTTAGGGGACATGGCAGGGGAGATACATTTTTCATATTTGAGGCGCTTTTGCGACTAAATTACATACATTTAATTGGTGAATTTAAGTGACCATATAGAAAGCGGTAACTATTATGACATAACAGTGTTATTTCAAATAAATTAAATATGTATATATGATTTTTTATTCTTGCCGTTGAAAATACCTCATAACTTAGAATTACCCATATAGACGTTTGAATGTGCAACTTTGTTTGAAACTTCCTAAATTCTTTACTTTGTTGTCCCTTTCTACCGCGTACACTCTACAATACACAATTGTTTTGATACTAATAATTAGACTAACTCTTCCACTAATAAATTATCACAACATAAACTCATATCACTCACTCTTTTCTTTATTTCGTCACAAAAACAAAAGATTCGTAACGCGGTTCGCGCCATTTTTACGCGACATGCCCGCGCGCGTCTGACTCATAATTTTATGCGTGGTCCGTGGATTACCAAGTAGAGATAACAAAAAAAAATTTAAATAGAAATATCCACAATACCATTGTGGAATAATAATAATAATAATGATTAATTTGGTTAATATATTACAATTGTGAAATATCATCAAAGAATTACTAATTCATGGTTTACATACGTAAGTATCAAACTACTAAAGTTGATACTGTTTCGTACGTAATAATAATCACAATAATAATATTATAAAGGCAAAAGGTAAAAGATTGTGTGTGTATATGTGTATGTGTGTTTGTGTGTGTGTATGTATGTGTGTGTGTGTGTGTGTGTGTGTGTGTGTATGTGGGGTTTTGAAAAACCGAAATGTATAGCTACAGCTATGATTACTATAGCAAACTTGCTTGAAAGTAGGTATAAAGGTAGGAAAAGGGAGCGGGAACGGGATCCACGATTGCCTCGGAATTTGTGAAAAACCGAAATTCACGCGAGTGAAGCCGCGGGCAGAAGCTAGTTTTACAATATATAAATAAGGTACTCCTATTAACTCTTGAATAGTTTTGTATGGGAATTTTCGTCAAAATTTCTATATGTAGGTAGTTACTCGTATGAGTACAAGTCAAACATTATAAATCTAAAAAAGTAGTTGGGAGCTGAATGTGAAAAATTCTAGAGTATAGCCACGAAAGTTTGTGTGTACATATGTATGTATGTATGTGTTTATTACTCTATAACGTCGCAACTACGAAAAAAGCCGCAAAAAGGTTGGAAAAAGGAGCGGGAACAGGAATCGGAAATCCACGATTCCCTCAGGATTTGCGAAAAACCATAATACACGCGAGCGAAGTCACGGACAGAAACTAGTTATTTAAATAAAATTTCTATTTCAATATTTATTTTTGGGTCAACATTCTTCACACCAAATATCCAAATTTCAGATTTCTAATTCATTTCATCTGCGACCTAGATATGCCTGACGTACTGGGAGGGGAGAGTGTAGGGGGCGCTGATAATAATTAAACTTGTAGTCAGTTTATAGAATTAAAATAAAATATTATATACCTAGTTTACGTCCAACTATCACACTAATATTATAAAGACGAAAGTTTGTGTGTATGTATGTATGTCTGTATGTTTGTTACTCTATAGCGCTGCAACTACTGAACCGATTTGGCTGAAATTTGGAATGTAGATAGATTATACCCTGGATTAACATATTATAAGGCTACTTTTTATACCGGAAAATCCTAGATTTTACCAAGGATTTTTAAAAAACTGAAATCCACGCGGACGAAGTCGCGAGCATCAGCTAGTTATCTCATATAAAAAGTTAGCTATGTACTATACTATTTTACCCACTACTAGTTCACACCACTATTTTACATTACTTAATTTTGAAAACAAACTTTTTTTGTGACGCTACAAGACGTCGTAATTTCTTGAAATATTCTATTTTTAGAATGGCCTGGGGTCTCGTGACATTTTAGTTTTGCTTTTGGTTTATCGTTATTATAATATATTATCTGCCTATTATATACTAAAATAATTATGTAATAATACTCCTATATATATGTACTACAAAGTTATCTATATCTTAAGATACTATCGCTTTTTAGTAAATAATAATTACGTAAACAAAATAAAACATAGTTTACAAATATTGCCATAAAAAAAGTTTTATACTTTTTCTGCTATGTTATGTCTTTTATTACATAAATTTAACATTCCAAATATATTCTTTGTCTTATTCCCAGTAATTTGGTACATAAAACATATATATTACTTACAATCATTACCTAAATCTAATTTAATTTGTTTGCATAAGCAGTGCTCGAATTGAAGTTGAAAGAGACAAAATGGCGGAAACGAAATTTTAATTCTCAAGTTCTAACATTTAATTTTTGGTCATTTCATTTTACGTTCCATTTAACTCCGATATATCTTATTCTTTAGGTAGTAAGATACAGAATCGAGTAATATTTTTTGTTTATTTATGACTTTTGTATCTGCGTCATAAACCAGCGACCAATGGGCGAGCTTTTTTATGAACACCAATGTGTTCGGCGGACGCTACCGGCCACGCGAATTTCGTGAACACCTGTGTTCGTGGGACGCGCGACGGGTTAAACAAAATCTTAAATGATTTAATTCTATGACACTTTTTATGTAAAAAAAAAACAGTCCTCTGGGCAACAGTCCTCTGGAATTTTATAGCACAAATTACCTGTTTTATGCTACAAAGACCTATTTTATTTACTGATAATGTCCATTAAACGTGCAATAAGATGAAAACATTTAAACTTAGAAAAATAATAATACGAAAAAATTATTTTTTTCATACAAAAAAAAATTTTGTCAAAATTTCAATTGTTTTTTGGGGATTAGTATTTACTTCATTACTACTTCTCGAAAAATATATATCATTTCTTAATTTTCAAAAAAAATAGAGTCGGGACAACTTTGTATGGACGAGTTTCCAGTTAGTAGAGAAATGCCCAAGTATATGTTTAGCATTCTCTTCTCTTGCAGTCCCTGTATCACATTGACTGTTGTCAATCTATTGTGCACGCTACTACCACTATCTACACTTTATCCTATACTGATTTTTATTAATACAATTTTTTTCAGCACACCCATTTAGATGGCCCCTATGAATGGTGCCCAATTGAAAATGAATATGGTTCATGTTCTAACTATACTACTAGAGTATTGATATCAAAGGATGATGTACAGTCAATTACATATGAAGACATTAAATCCCACTATGGAGATAAATTGGTACTTGTAGCTTCTATGGAGGAGAGATGGCATGCCTTGGCACCTCATTTACCAATTACCTACTTGAAACAGCTTACACCAATACACTATGGCTTACTGGAGTTGATTGGTAAAGGGAGAGAAAATGTAAGTGTTATATTACCAGTCTCTGGACTTTTCGTATCACATTTAATTTGTCAGAGGGATAGTATGTTAATCCATTTTTGGTTATGGATATAATATTATATACAAAACCCCAAATAGATTGTTAGGTCCTTATGCTATTGCTATTGGTATTAAAATAAGAAAAGTATGATAGAGAACTCAACCCTCTGATGGTGAAAGTGAATATGATCTTAATTTTCCAACTCTGTTCCAACATATTATTTTTCCAGGGACAAATGACGGTCGGCACAACCAATCTTAGCAAAATTATCAAAGAACCAAAACTATTATTTTACAACAGAAACGTTCTACTTAAACTTGGCTTAATCAAAGTGCATTACACCACACAAACCACATATGGAAAGGCAATGAAGAGCATATTACTGCGGCTCAACAGGTTCCATCAACCCATATTAGGGAGTCTGCCAAAGGTTGGCCTTATAGCGAATATAGTTGAATATTTATTGGAACAGCCAAATCATTCCGAAATGAATGAGGTCATGATTAAAAAAGGATATATGACGCGGCAGAGCAGTAAGCGGATACAGAAAACAATGTATATCTTTACTTTTGTAAGTTATTCTTTTATGTAGTAATATTATCCAATGCAGTGGTCTATCTTCCACCTAAGCATAAGGGTACCAGTCCATTGAAGCATGCCGACTCCGGCGATGTGTTCAGAGAATCAATTATTAATTGAAGATAGTATAAAAAATGGTCTCCAGGATGTAATAAGTATAAATTAAAAATTTAAAAACCCCCGACTTTCACCATTTTGTAGTGGCATCCATCTTGGATTTACATAGTGCTATTCTACTAGTCAAGCCCTTTCATTTTATACCCATATTGAGAGAGTTGTGAAAAAATATGTAATTCGCCATTTTGTGGCGGCGGCCACCTTGGACCAATTTTCATTAAACATAGCTAGGAACACTCCCGACTAATTCACCGTTCAATCAAAAAACCGCATTCAAATCGATTCAACCGTTTGAGCGCTGTGGGGGAACAGACAGACACACACATAGACACGTCAAACTTATAACACCCCATCGTTTTTGCATTGGGGGTTAACAATCTGTGGCAAACAAAAATCTCATGAGAATTTTTCAAGTTTCCAGGATAAAAGTCAGGGTACTTTTCTGGTCCATCTCCAGGATGCAAGCTATCTCTGAAATTTCATTAAGATCCGTTCAGCAGTTGAGCCGTGAAAAGGTATAAAAGACAGAGTTATTTTTGTATTTATAATATTAGAATGGATATCAGTAAGTATAACTTATCACTTACAGGATGAAAGAGAAGTCAAAGTAGAAAAAAGCAAAAGCCCATACTTTAAAAGTGAAACTGTATATGTTAAAAAGAGGTTCATTTCACTTTCACCGAATTGTGATGAAGCTCCTTCGGATGAGGAAAGTGAAAGAACATCTTTACAATGTCAATACAAAGTAGGCATTGGTATTATGAGGCAAGGTTGGTATTATGTTTTTACAAGCAAATTAGTTTTTTTTACTTCTTTGGTTACTTCCAAGTTTCCGATCATAGTGATTTACAGACTTTTAAACAACACATGTTTAAAAGTTTAAATGACAATCACACTAATATTATAAAGGCGAAAGTTTGTGTGTGTGTGTGTGTGCGTGCGTGCGTGCGTGCGTGCGTGCGTGCGTGCGTGTGTGTTTGTTACTCTTTAACGTCGCAACTACTGAACCGATTTGGCTGAAATTTTGAATGGAGATAGATTATGCCCTGACTTAATACATAGGCTACTTTTTATCCCGGAAAAGTATTCCTGTGGGATTAAAATAGATATAGACTTCCAAAAACGCGATAGATGGCGCTGACTGTTGTTAGGTAAGTCACGCTCACATAGCTGATAGCACATTATTACAATAGTTGCAATCTGTATGCGTTTGCACTTTTTAACCTGGAAAAATCCACAGTTCCCAAGGGATTTTGAAAAAACCGAAATCTATAGCTACAGCTATAGGTAGATTACTATAGCAAACTTCCTTGAAAGTATTTATAAAGGTTGGAAAAGGGAGCGGGAACGGGAACCGGAAATCCACGATTCCCTCGGGATTTGTGAAAAACCGAAATTCACGCGGGCAGAAAGTAGTAGACAATAAATAGAAGTACAAAGTAAGATGGCGCGATCTTCTTCATTTATGACCTATTTCTGTATACACATTTCTTCAAATAATATATATTTTATTCATTTATTTAAGCATATGAAAGGATTTTGGAAGCGGGTCTCAAAGGCTTGACTCAAACAGATATAGCTCAGCTACTTGGCGTAGAATTTTACACTAGCAGATCTATTTGCAGGATTTTCAAAGCCAAGAACCTTGTTAGAGAATTTCTAGAAGATAAAGGCAGACAAAGGACCGCAAGGTAATTTTATTTTATTTCTTTTATTTTTCAACCTATTATCATTTTTAGACTCTATGTGCGATGTCAGCAAACACCTTAAAAAAATAACTTATCATCTATTGAATAGAAGTAGGCGTTACTTTGCAGAAATCCATAATACAATATATGAAATGGAAAGTCAAAATTATTTTGCTATAATCCGCAAAACAGTCTTTGTATGGTACAACAAGCAGCATGTGCTATGCCCTGTCAGCCCTCCTGCTGTTAAATATGCAGAAAAAATAAGCAACCAAGCGGACCCCAAGCACCACCATCAAGTAACACCACACAAATCCACCACCAAAATAGACGATAATTTCACTCCGACACCGGAGCATCCTCAGGAGATATAGACTCTACAGTGCACAACTGCAAAACTTTGCAGTGGTGGTGGTGCTTGGGGTCCGCTTGGTTGCTTATTTTTTCTGCATATTTAACAGCAGGAGGGCTGACAGGACAGCACATGCTGCTTGTTGTACCCTACAAAGACTGTTTTGCGGATTATAGCAAAATAATTTTGACTTTTCATTTCAACTTATCATATACTAGCGGTCCGCCCCGGCTTCGCCTGTGGTACATATATTATATCCTATAGCACTCAAGGATCACTTACATATCCAACATTGAAAGAATTTTTGAAATCAGTCCAGTAGTTCCTGAGATTAGCGCGTTCAAACAAACAAACTTTTCCGCTTTATTATATTAGTATAGATTACTTGGCAACACTGTTTTCGTATTCCCGAGTCCCACAGCCCGCTTTGCCCATTTGCTTTCCAATTTACGATATGTTGATACGTCATATGGCGTTAATGCCGTTATACATGAAAACTACATGAACAATGATATTCTCATAGAAGAATTCAAAATATATATATATTTTCACTTTTAATATGATAAAAATTATGCAAAAAATACCTGAGACCTGTAATAGCAAACACTGCTTGATTTTAAAAAAAGTGTTGTCTGTCTGTCGCCTTCATGTCGAAACTTTGTTCGCGGAAACAAAAGCTTCTCGTGAGTGCGGTCTCTAAAGCAAGTCAATAATAAAACTTAAGGCTTTTTTTATCAATTACAGATACATAGCCATTGCAGCCACAAAGGAAGTTGATAAAGAATATGATAAAGAGAGAAATATACTTCTTGAACATGTCCAAAATGCAAAAGAAACTATTCAATCAATTAACCAAGACGATTCAGACTCTGAGAGTGACATACCCATTAAAAAACTAAAGCTTGATAATGACAACAGTAACACTGAAAAAGATGTAAAAGAAAACACGGAAAATCTTATAACTGAATTGAAAGTATTAGAAGGTTATGAGACTGTTAAGGACTCTTTGGTAAACGCTAAAAAGAATCTAACGTTAAGACAACTGAAGTATGCTAATGGAATTTTAAAAGTATTAAAAGAGTCAAAGTATGTGATTGGGTTTCAAACCTTAAGTTTGTTAGCGTCAAAGGCAATAGATGAACCCCCGATGGATACAAAAGCCCTCAAACTATTCGTTCACAAACTAATGACTGATGGTCAGTTAAAAGTTTTGAAAATAAGCAAACCAAAAAAAGTTTTTTATCTCATATGTGCTCTCGATGTCAAACCAACGGATGATATAATAAAGAAAAAATTCAAAGAACTATGCTCCAAACCAAAGTCAAATAAGACAATTAAAAAAGTTAAGACAGAAGCTGCTAGGCCAAAGTGGCACTTCATATATCAGAGGTACATAAAAATTCAGAAATTGCACGAATTCGTCACAAAGCTTGTTTACTTCAAAGACTATAAACATGAAAGTAATTCAGCGCCCGGGTTTACCTCTATGTTAGCTTTGATACCCGAGATGACTGTCGAATTTGCGCTGAGTTATATAAACAATTTGGAAACATCCGATCTCGCTAAATTGAAAATAGACCAACGCTCAAAAGCGTTAAAAATACGAGATGCTCCCGAAAAATTGAGTAATCCTTTGTTACAGTCGAAGAGTCTACAAAATTCTATTAAAGTAATTCTAAAAATTCTCGCTGCTCTTGGTCTTATCCAGCTCGTTCATCAACCATCGATATCAAGAAAAAAATCGGCGAATACTTACGTTTTCTATGTAAACCGACGGGCGAAACTTCTAGATACTTCAGGCAATTGGCCCAGACCGGTTGATAAAAGAGACATAGAAAAATCATTTTACTTTGAAACATTCGAAGATGTTAAACAATATTGGCTCGCCGTGAGCGATATCAGCGCCAACACAACAATAAATGTAACGAAACGAGAATCCCTTAAATTAGTACATCCATTGCGAAGTGAAACTAATGTGGAATTTTACGATAATGGAGATCGACTGGGCGATGGCTCGGGACCTTGTGGGTTCGATTCCAGTATATTCATGGATATTCCCAGGTTGTGGCGCAAATTCGTGTTTCAAACTCCAAACTTACCGCAACCGGCGCCGCCTAAAAAAAAGGCTAAAAGGATCGTAAAAAAGAAGAATATACCGACAACAGTTGTGAAAAAAGACGCATCACCAAAAGTGAACAAGAGGAGAAGACCCTTCGACACATCCACGCCCACGTGGTCAAGTTCAGAGGATAAAATCCTTATGTTGTGCAAGGCCGCCATTACAGTACTGAGTCCCTCGTCCCAGCCGGGCTCGTTGAGACTCAGGAACATCATAGCGAGGGATCTGTTGACGATGAAGGACCCCAATAAGACGGCTGCCTACTGTCACAAGAGATTGATGGTCCTCGAATCAAATTCGGTGTTGTCGTACGAAAAAGATTGCATCATAAACGAAATGCGACGCCGCCGAGATCTGGTCAAAAAATACGATGGTCTATTGAAAGTTTTGAGACTCCGTCACGTCGGAAGCATAAACAAATGTATCAGCGAAGCTAGGCTCCCGCTGCTGGAATTGATCTGGATCGCCTCCCAGATAGAAAGAGCCAAGCCGTATATTCAGCGGATTCCCTGTATCGCGTTGAACTTCGACGATTTCAACAAGAATTACACAATCGCTCCGTCGACTTCCAACCGACCGTACAACACGTATCGAACGCCGACCGCTTGCGAACCCGAGTTCGCGGCCTTGAAAGAGGGTATAATCCTATCGGTCATGTTGTCCATAAATAAGCAGGTGTCCCCGGAGACCGCACGGAAAATATACTCGATATTCGAAGTGTACCCCGAAGCGACGCTCAGGACCGCGGTGGAACAACTGAGGAAAGGCGGCGCGTTGACCGCTAGAGAGAAAACTATGAACAGTAAAATAAATAAAGTACTTTTCGATGACATCGTCGAGTCGTCGTACAAGATCTCGGCCGCTTACCGTCGCAGATGGACTCATAGATTCGAGTCGGAGTTTCTCGCGAATTTAGCGAACCTTTTGAACAGTGAACTTCCGGAGAGAGACTTGAAGGGATACAGCGAGCTCAACTGCTTGCTGTGCGAAATGGACGCCTGCGGTGTTTTGGAAATACGGTCGGACACGATACCCGTGGTCACCGGTTCTGACGGGTCGATAATACAGGAAGAGCAGATGAATGTTATCGACATGGAGACAAAGTACAAATTAAAATCTGGCTCGGTGGGGTGGAAAGGCAAGCGCGATGTGGAAGTATTCTCGGAGTGCTACCAGGACGTCGGCTACCAAAGCATTTTGGATTCGATTTCCAAGTAAGTTGTAGTCGATCTTCAAATGAAATCTATTTTTATTTATTTAACACTTTATTGGTACATAACAACACAAAACAGACATTCAAATATTAATGAAGACAAGCTCAGAGCAATTCGGCCTACGGTCGGCTGCGCGAGCATGTAAGAGCACGAGCATGGAGCAGCCGACCGGCTCGACGAGCAGCCGAGCGGCTGCTCTTAATATTTCACACCGAGCGTATTGGGAGCATCCTCGAGCATTCTCTTATCATAAAAGAGATAAAATGTAAAAATAAAGCTTATTTCAATGTCTTAAGATTCTATTAATTTGCTCTGCTCTCCGCGCCGGTCTATCCGAACGGACCCTTATCGTTTAATAGCGATCTCTGCCAGGTAAACTTAGGAATTAGGAAAAGTTAAAATATTATAATGATTTTTCATGAGTGTCACTTAGTCTGTGTTAGTTAATAATCATATTGCTCTTTACAGGGCTAGTGTAGTCACGTTTTCTGACAATGATATTGTCTATGATATGCAAGACCCGATCATATTGCATTTGGAAGAGAAAGGAGCGAAAGGTAGCACTTTTCATGAATTACAAGTGAGTTTTTCTTTTAATTTATATTCGTAAACTTGCAATCTGAATGCTATTCTCCGAAATAATAATTTCTAAAAATCTCTTATTTTATAAAAGTTATGAAGAGGATCGTACGTTAAAAAACCGCTACTTTATATTTAAGACCTTTTTTAACTGCCTCGTTAGTTTAGTGGCCGACCTATTCGGCCGTGGAGGATGAGGTCGAGGTGAGGAGGGTTTTGAATTCCGGGTTGGGTCAAAAAGAGACAGGTATTGGGTTTTTCTGTCTCTTCTGAGTAGAAGCCCGGAGTTGGTTGGTTTACGGCTCCTTGCCTCGGAGAGTATGTAAACTCATCGGTCCTGCGCTTGATATTTCTCCTCACCGTGTTAACACACACTTGTGTACAGAACATTTCCTACGTTGTTGACTGGCCTAACTAGCCAAAATAGGTCGGAACATTTTAAGATGGCCAGTCCAATTATTTTTCACTTTTTAGTATTCAGTAGTTTTTCTGGTGTAAGTAAATAAAATCATTATGTAATTATTATTACAGCAACACCTATCGATGGATCGAAACGCATTGTGCGCCAAGCTCAAGGATCTCGAGGCCAAGAAAATAGTTAAACGTGTTGGGTATTATGAAAATCTACTAATGCTTACGAAACACACGATGCCAATGCTGTTACAAATCGAACCGAACTTTCATATTATACCCACGCCATGGCTGACTCTGGAAGGACAGATACAAGTGGAAATATTTATGAAATGGACCAGTGTAGTAGTCAACAAAGTTTTTGAATGCCCCGGATGCTCTATAGAGTTTCTGAGCAGCAATTTTGAATGTATCTCGACTAGAAGTGTTCAAGATATTTGCACGTTCTTGCAAGAATGCGAATGTGTGACCTTGCGATGCATAGAAAAGAAACCAGTGGACTTATTTTCGCAAGATGACGACGAAATGCCAGATTTGAACGATTATAACCCATACGAATTACCGGATAACATTTTCGTATTTCCAGATAAAAATTTGCTGACTAGATATGCTTGTTTATGGAAAAAGGTTTTAAATGGAATAGAAGTTGAACTTTAACATGTATTATAAATCGGCTTCGCTTTAAAATATCTAATAGGTACTATAGAAAGCATTAAATGGTAAAAATTTAAATGCAAAGTTTAATTTTAATAAACCTATTTTTAACCCCCGACGCAAAAACGACAAGGTGTTTTAAGTTTGACGTGTCTGTGCGTGCGTGTGTGTGTGTGTGTGTCTGTTCCCCCGTAGCGCTCAAACGGGTGAACCGATTTGAATGCGGTTTTTTGCCGCCACCACAAAATGGCGGATAACATAATATTTTTTCACAACCACATTATATGAGTATCAAATGAAAGGGCTTGTCTAGTAGAATAGAATAGATAGGGATGAATAGGATAGATATAATAGAATAGAATAGTTTGTCTAGTAGGATAGAATAGTAGAATAGAAAAGGACATGACCAGTGGAACTATGGGCACTTGCCTAGGTGTCAAACATCAATGTGCAGCAATAAAACAATCTTTGTTTTATTTTTGGAATTCTTATATTCTGTAGTTTTCAGATAAAATACTTTCAGGGATCTAAAGATCAGAGGCTCAGAAAACTGATAAAAATAAAGAAAAACGAAGAACTTTGTTTAAGTTTGTAGAAGAAAATTGTTTATCAAGTATAAAACGTAAAAAAATGGTTTTCTACTATTCAACGTCATCTATATAGGCGGAACTTTGCTATAAAAAGTAAAGCTTTTTTTATTATTTGTTCAGATAATTTAAGTTTTACGAAATAACTCTGCCTCTCGATACTAGATGGCGCTAGGCGTTTATGTTAAGTCTAAAGTTTTCAACCATATAATACGGTGTATTGAAGGTTTAAAACGGCAAAATTTGGAATAATACGTTTTATACCGGTATATTTACATCTATAGTCCAGAACCTGTCTGTGGCATACCCAAAAGCCTGGTTCAATTAACCCTGCTAACCTACTGCTACTACGACACGCTAATGCGATGGCGTAATCTACCAGGTCTAAACCACTCAAAAGCGCTAATCAGATCCTTCAATAAGAAGGTTGCCTCTAATAATATATTGTCGCTGAGTAGGAAAAACTTATGCATTCTACTGAGAGCCTTATAACGGGACAAGTGTGGCTAATTCTGTTGTACACATCTCTAAACCTAAACTAAAATGACAGGCCTAAATCTATTGCTATCCTTTTCTGCAGTAAACACTGTGAAAGAGATAGGAATAAATTTAGACCTGTCATTTTAGTTTAGGTTTAGAGATTGTGTACAACAGAATTGGCCACACTGTGGACTGAATAGACCTAAAGAATAGACACAGATATAACCTTAAGCTCCAGGGCACAGATATGTGCAGACTCTGTCAAGAATCGGCGGAAACGCCGCTGCACATAATCTCTCAGTGCCCCGCTCTAAGAATAAATAAGTAAAGTTGTACTTTAACAAAAAAATTTTTAGAATATATTTACAATAAAAAATAATAAGTTAAACATTACCGTTATACCTTAGCCTTACCGTTATAAGTCTTATATTACGGTATTCGGTCATCTTTGGTGAAAAGAACGTGCTCGTGACTTCGTGAGCATCGCAAACAATGACATTAAATTATTTGGATCGGCATTCCGAACCAGTGGTAGATTCAATTGACGATTCAAAAGTACTTGTAAAAGTTTATTTCAATAAAAAACTTTTCTATTCTATTATTTTATTTAAATTGCATCGAAAATTATTAACGGTAAAAAGTAATGTTAACATTATAATATTAACTGTTATATCGTAAATTTTTAACGTTACTAAAGAAATATTTTTACCGTTAATAACTATTGAAAACTTATCAATGTTTTCTGTGTTTTTAATAATTTTCTTTATTTTGTTACTAGGGAACTTACATATGGAACTTTGTCAAGCCCTTCTAGTTCGAATAAAAACCTAGATTCATATAGGTAACAGGATTCTGAGCTCCAAACAAAACGTTGAAGCAAAGTTTGGCCTTGGAACAGCTGGAGTTGCTTTGTCTCGTTCTCACCTACTTAAATAGAGTGTGTTAGGTTATAGAAAACTAGAGAAAAAAATAGCCCAGTGAATGACCTTGTCTTCATTACAAATTGTTACAATACAATAAAACATTGTAGTGAAGACAAGGTCATTCACCTGGGCTATTTTTTTTCTCTAGTTTTTCTATACCTCACACACGAGTAGGTGAGAACGAGACAAAAAATAGCTAGACCTGTTCAAGGCCAGACTTTGATTCAACGTTTTGTTTGGACTTTGGAGTGAAAATTCCAGGCATTGGTTATTTGTTTCTTTAAAGGTCTGATCTGATGTCTGCGCTGCACATGCATATTGCTACTCTATGCACATTGCTCTACAACATTATTGTCTATACCTAGTGGATTGCATAATTTTCTTTATGGCAATGAAAATTTTAAACTATTAAATAGGCGAGTGATTAAAGAAGTAGGGCAATCCAGTTCTCGCTATAGATGTGCCGATTCGATTATTTTGATAATCGATTAATCGATTATATTAATCGATTATAAAATAATAATCGATTATTAATCGATTATTGATCGATTATGAAATAATTCTTAGAAAGAACTGAAAAAACAATTCTACTTTCTGGAAAAAATTCTGAACCCTTGCATTTAGTAGCAACATCTATATTATAACCTTTTAGACTGTTCTGAAAAAAGAAAAACAAACACTATTTTTTAAATTTTTTGAAATTGAAATTAGAAAATTAAATAGATTAATTAAAAAATAATGTAATTGATCAAAATTAAATATACATACCTATTAGGTACCTATTTATTACACTAAGGTGAAAGTTTGTGTGTGTGTATGTATGTGTGTATGTTTATTACTTTTTAACGCCGCAACTACTGCAACTGGACCGATTTGGCTGACATTTGGATTCGAGATAGGTTATGTCCTGGAATAACACATAGGCTACTTTTTATCCCGGAAAAGTGTTCCTGAGGGACTTAAATAGATATAGACTTCCAAAAACGAGAAAGGTGCTGTTAAACGCTGATTGTTCTTAGGTACATCACGCTCACATAACAAATTATTGCAATATAGTTTGCTGTCGTTGCATGCATTTGTATGCTTTTACATGAATTTGCTGTCGTTCTCGTTGCTAAGTTACTCTTAGAGGATTTTGTTCAATAGTAGATTGTATCATAAGGGAGCAAAATAATATTTTTACGGCGAGGGCGCTTTTTTGAATCCTGAACGTAGCGAGGGATTCAAAGTACGTCGCCCGAGCCAAAAATATATTGCGCCCGAGTGATACACTCTACTTTTCATCACCCTCTATGAGGAAATAAAAGGCGCCTCATATTTTTAACCCTCGACGCAAAAACGACGGGCTGTTATAAGTTTGACGTGTCTGTGTGTGTGTGTATGTGTATGTCTGTCTGTTCCCCCATAGCTCTAGAACGGATAGACCGATTTGAATGCGGTTTTTTTTGTTTGAAAGGTGAATTAGTTCGGGAGTGTTTTAGCTATGTTTGATGAAAATCGGTCCAAGATGGCCGCCGCCACAAAATGGCGGATTAATAATAAAAGTATAAATTAAAAATTTAAGAAACCCCCGAATTTCGCCATTTTGTGATGGCGGCCATCTTGGATTTGCATAGTGTTATTTTACTAGTCAAGACCTTTCATTTGATACCCATATTGAGGGAGTTGTGAAAAAATATGTAATCCGCCATTTTGTGGCGGCGGCCATCTTGGACCGATTTTCATCGAACACAACTAAGAACACTCCCGACTAATTCACCTTTCAAACAAAAAACCGCATTCAAATCGGTTCAACCGTTTGAGCGCTACGGGGGAACAGACAAACACACACACACACACAGACGTCAAAATGAAAGGTCGTGACAACAAGACCTTTCATTTAATACCAATATTGAGGGAGTTGTGAAAAAATTTGTAATCCGCCATTTTGTGGCGGCGGCCATCTTGAACCAATTTTCATCAAACATAGCTAAAAATACTCCCGACTAATTCACCTTTCAAACAAAAAAAACCGCATTCAAATCGGTTCAACCATTTGAGCGCTACGGGGGAACAGACATATACAGACACACATACATACACAGACGTCAAACTTGTAACAACAATAACAACAATCGATATCATTCGCGCCTAGCCCGGTGGGACCACGGGCCCTTCATCTTCAAAAAGTCTTATAAATAAGTACGCCGCAAACACCACCTTTGGGTGCACCTAAAGGCGAACCAAGTCGTCCTTTTCGAATAGATGGGATGAAAATATTTTTTATGTGTACAAACTTATTAATCACGGGTAACATCGCGGGGCACAGCTTGTACATATATAGATACTCATAGCGGGGGTAATTTCACTACAGTTGGTAAAGGCGTATCGTCGGTTCGGTGTGTTCGAAAAGTTGAGTATGTATGAAAAAGCTGTAAGCTGCATAACGCTCGCTCACAGTCGGCGGCTGACTATCCGTTTGGTGTGAACAAAGCCTAAAACTAACTTTGAGGGAATACCCTTTTTGCAATGATAGGGTTTCCAAACCATATTATATTTTAGCAAGCAAATTAATAACAGAAAGCTGGTAGTAAAGTTTGGTAATTAACGTATATCTTTATAATCGATCATGATCGATTATGCAAAATCATAATCGATTGCAATCGATCATTTTAATAATCGATTAATCGATTATTGATAATCGATTCCGCACATCACTAGTTCTCGCCATTTTTACTTTTCAGTGAAAGGAGATTTTATAATTGTCAGGCTGGAGGACGAGGAATATTTTGAGAAAAGTGTGTCATTACAATTAATTATTTGTAGTCAGGACTGTTATTTGAGAAAATCTTAGCATAATAGTGTGGTTTTGTTTATTACTAACGTTTGTATGTAGTGCTACTTTCCCGTCGTAAAATTGCTCGTTGGTGTGTCGCTTAGCTAAATTCAATGGCTATGTTAACGAAGTTTTAATCTGGCGAGTCGCTTTGACGTTCTCCGAGGGGCAAAGTAACGAGAGAGTGAAGCGACGCGGTCAGACATGAGCAGGCCTCAGGGCGGACGGATCCAAGTCCCCGATGACCTCAGAGAGATCTTGCTGGAGTTCACCATAAGTTACTTGCTGGAGCAGCCCGGCGACGTGATCAACTACGCGGTCGAGTTCTTCACGAGGTTACAGAACAACCGGACCACTACGATAGTGCGGGGCCCGTCGGCGGGCACTCCCGATGAATCTATAATATCAGACGAAGAAGGTACATTATTCTCTATTCCTCTCAATTATAACCCCTCGACTTGAAACAGCGTCAAAGGTTAGTTATTAGGGCTGCTGTAGCATCGTAAAGTCATTTCCATACAAATAAATTGAATAGGTACCTAATTCCACAATATTATCTACATAGCCAGTAGCACGAGGCATGTAGTTCTTCCACAAGTTGCAATACTGGACATGAATAATTGTACATGTATAGTCTGTTGCACTATTGATTTTCCAGGCTGCCTATGCAAAGATCCATATGTTAATCAGTCGAGTCAAAGGAAGTTTAAAGGCCTAACCAATATATGAAATGGCATACATAAACAACATTTTAAATATTTTACTAAAACAACAAAATTACATATATATATTTTCATCAGTCATGCATATTGCTTATCAAGGGCTATTGCATTAATTATAGAATTTTGTTTGCAGTACATACATAACTACTTATTTTATTATTGTATTTTCTGTAGAAATAGACATTATCAAATATAGAAAAATATTAATTTAAAGAAAACTATTAAAACTTTAAATGGATTTTTTCAATAAAACAGATTAACTAACTTAAATATTGTAAATTGTAAATAATCTAATAAACCTATAATCTAAATTCTAACCAAAATATAGAACAAAAAGAAATACAACATTTTATGGAAAATACTAGAATCTGTTATTCTTCACACAAATCTGTTGTAAGTAGTAATCTGCTATGAAATAACTGTTTCTTGTTTTTGGCTGTGTGCCATAACAATTTATTTAATGATGTGTGAGTATTCCTAATCTCACATAATTTTCAGTTGTTACTAAGTCATTTGGCATATTAAAATATAATGGTATGATATTTATTATCATACCAAAATATGATATATATATATAATATTAAATATCATATCATATTTTGACATTTATGTGGCTTAAACAATAAGTTTGTGGTGTTTATATTTTGGCTTCTTATAAAGAGGTTTTGTGTTGAATTTTATAATATTACTTAAATAAACACCAAGTTTTGTTTCTCGTTAAAATTAATACTAGTTTCTTGAGAAATCAAGTATTCAAAAATTTCATTCATAAACTTATTGTATGAATGACTAACTGATGCTTGCGTTTTCATTCCCTGGGGAACTCTTATCCAGAATGGAAATTGTACATTAATTATATCCAAGATGCAAGCTTTCTTTGTGCCAAGTTTCAACTCGATTGGAGAATGACATACACATAAGACGAACAGACAAACATTTGTTTTTATACATGTATAGGATTCAGTAAAGAATACAGTGGCTTTTAATTCCGGTAAAAACACATAACAGACAGTTAACTGAACTGTGTAATAAATAGTATCTTAAAATAACATCCAGTAACTATTCGTAAACAAAGCTTTTTGGACCACTTGCATTCCAATTAGTTTACCTGTATCATCTTTATTGACTGAAAAACATAATTGAATGTTTACTTTTATAAATTTACTAAGAAATACAATAATAACTTCAAGTTAGATAAGTCAAGCTCAAGTCTTAACTTCTCGACAATCTAAACTCCATGGGATTTTTAGGTCAACAATTTTGTTACGCCATAAATTTACAGTGTTTACGCTGTTCGCTGAACTAATTTACTTGTTTGTTTTCAACTCTTTGAAGTTTTGAGTTGATTCTGGCTTATTTTTCTCATGTCCGTGGCTCAGAGCTGAAACAGATGTACAGTGTACACCTTTTTGTTGTTATGTAAAATTAGCTAGGCCAAGTTCTATTGGGCTTATAATGCAAGTTACAAAAAATAAATTTTTACCCTCTATGTAGTAAGATAGACAAAATAGGTAGTAAAAAACAAGTCACTAGCATGGTAAGTCTAGTGGACACAGGTAAAAATAGGTAGTAAATAACAAGTCACTAGCATGGTAAGTCTAGTGGACAACTTATCATGGGAATCTGAAGTGTACCTAACAAATCAAAGTCAGTAAAGTGCAAAAACTGGTTGTACCATATCTTATGTCACACCAATTATTATGCATTGCAATAATGTGGCCAATTCTGTTGTACACAATCTCTAAACCTAAACTAAAATGACAGGGCAAATTTTTTAGCAAGTAGTACAGGCTTAAATTATATTTAATATAAACATGTATATTCTTAAAGATAAACTTCTAATTCTTTGGAATTAATTTCTTTGTAACAGTAAAACGTAATGTTTACTACTTTTACAAGCATTCAATGCCATGGTCAGTGTTAATATGGATTGTTTTATAGCGCAATAAAAAGAAAATTAGCTTGTCTATAGTTAGTTTATCCTTTAAGTTAATTAACTAGTGTTGATTCATAGTTTTTATATCCATAGAAATGGACAATGCTACAAAATAATGTATAATAATTTTTTACTTTTATAAAATACTAGCAGATGCCCGCGACTTCGCCCGCACGTGTTCAGGCTTTTAAAAATCTCATGGGATCTTTTTGATTCCTCGTACTGTGATGTTGAATAGCCTATACCTTCCTCAAGAATTGGGCTATCAAATGCAAAAATAGTTTTTCAAATGACTCGTATTCCATATTCTAAATTTTATCTGTCTGTCTGTTTGTCCAGAATTATCTTTGGAAAAGATGAATCGATTCTGATAATTCTCTAAGATATTATAATATCCTATACGATACAGTGATCTATATTTATTCTGGAAATAGGTAGGGTTGATATTAAATCGTTTTTGTGACAGTTAATATATTTTTTATGCCACAGCGCTGAACCAATCTTGACGAAAGGCACAGAGATAGCTTGCATCCCGGGGACGGATATAAGCTACTTTTATTCCGGGAAATCAAAGAGGGGTTACAAAACAAAACCTTAACCAAACTGGTCCCATGTACGCAACGTTTGTGATGCAACGTGAGAGAATTGTCCCACGTATGCAATGTAAATTGGCATCAGAGGCTATTGTATTTTCTCAGAGGGTGCACTAGTGTGTCAGCAAGTCATGTTCTCTGATTCTGGATGATTTATTGACATCATGCACATCTATCTGGTAGCAATATTTAAATAAAAAAATATTTAAATTCTAATAGAATATGTAGGATGTAGATTTATTGACATCATGCACATCTGGTAGCAGACTGAAAACGCCAAAAAATATTTAAATTCTAATAGAATATGTAGGATGTAGGTACTCCTACTCTATGGCACCAAACTTTCTATGATAAATCTGGACATCGCAGATCGACGTTGCGTGGGAGGCGTGCGATTGTGTCGCATATGATAAGTGTGTATCTATTGCATGTCCAGATATCATAATGTGTTGCATACGTAGGGGACCAGTGTGTTTGTATCTTCAATCTGTTTGCGCAGAGCCGCCGGTGGCGCGCTTCAACAACCGGCGCAAGTCGGTGTTCGCGGAGACGTACGACCCCGAGGAGGATGACTCGGACGAGGGCGCGCCCGCCGTGTTCCCCAAGTCGGACGCGCAGCGCGCAAGGCTCGCCGAGGCCGTGCGCGGCATCCTGCTGTTCCGCTCGCTCGACGCACAGCAAATGCAGCAGGTCAGTAGTTCAGTCACATCAGTAGATATGCGCAAGTCGGTGTTCGCGGAGACGTACGACCCCGAGGAGGATGACTCGGACGAGGGCGCGCCCGCCGTGTTCCCCAAGTCGGACGCGCAGCGCGCAAGGCTCGCCGAGGCCGTGCGCGGCATCCTGCTGTTCCGCTCGCTCGACGCACAGCAAATGCAGCAGGTCAGTAGTTCAGTCACATCAGTAGATATGCGCAAGTCGGTGTTCGCGGAGACGTACGACCCCGAGGAGGATGACTCGGACGAGGGCGCGCCCGCCGTGTTCCCCAAGTCGGACGCGCAGCGCGCAAGGCTCGCCGAGGCCGTGCGCGGCATCCTGCTGTTCCGCTCGCTCGACGCACAGCAAATGCAGCAGGTCAGTAGTTCAGTCACATCTGTAGATATGCGCAAGTCGGTGTTCGCGGAGACGTACGACCCCCTGTCTTGCGGCGCTTGTATCCACTGCTGCGACTAGCTTATTAAGGCCCTGTTTCACCAGACACCACCTTCTGATAAGTGTCAGATAGCCTAAAGTCTAAACGTAAGTTTTGGCACTTTCTTACTTTATGTCAAGTGACAAAGACAAAGGTTGTGAATAAGCTATCCGACACTTATCAGAAGATGGTGAAATAGGCTCTGTATTCCAACAGTGACATAGTTAAATGACTCGCGCCGCAAACCAGCCTCGCAGGCCAATGCACAAGATATCAATCACTATGCCACACGTGACTCCAACAAACGTAACCTAGATTTTAATACTAGCTAAAAATTAACTGACTTCAAATAAGGAGGTTGTCAATTCGACACACGAACACATTATATATGTAATTCCTATAATTGGAACTGCTAAGTATTCACATAGGATATAAGGCAGGGTTTCTTAACATGTGGTCCCCATGGAACCCTGGCTGGCTTAGATTTACTGCTAGTTAGGATACAGTGCAAGTTCATTAAAATCGGTTCAGTAGTCTAACATTCAGGATAGGACCTCCTTTTGTTGATTTAAGTTATTTTTATGATTATTGATCTGACAATTCAAAAAAAGAGGATTAGGCAGGAATTGAAATGGCACACATGAGATGTAAAGGAAAAAAAGAATGTTTGGAAATACTAATAAAATGTAAAATGATATTAAGAGAATGAAATACATAATAATAATTGAAGGAAATTATATAATTAAAGAGGATTGTTATTATAAGAGTTATAATTTGTAATCGGTAATTAAATAAATAACAAGTATAAATTGAAAATTTAAAAAACCCCCGACATTCGCCATTTTGTGGCGGCGGCCATCTTGGATTTGCATAGTGCTATTCTACTAGTCAAGCCCTTTCATTTGATAGGTGACAGACAGACAGACACACACACACACACACACACACAGACAGACACGTCAAACTTATAACACCCCGTCGTTTTTGCGGCCGCCATCTTGGATTTGCATAGTGCTATTCTACTAGTCAAGCCCTTTCATTTGATGCCCATATTAAGGGAGTTGTGAAAAAATATGTCATCCGCCATTTTGTAGCGGCGGCCATCTTGGACCGATTTTCATCAAACATAGCTAAAACACTCTCGACTAATTCACCTTTCAAACAAAAAAACCACATTCAAATCGGTCCACCCGTTTGAGCGCCACAGGGGAACAGTTTTTGCGTCGGGGGTTAAAAAATACTTAACGGGATACAACATCGGGACTACATCTGAAAAGCGCCATTTATTCCTGCAAGTTTACGCCTACACACTTCGCGGTATAAAATAAGGTCAACAAACTATCATCGTCTATTTTTAACATTATACTTTTATATAGCTTCGTATTATTATGTTGGTACTTCGTGTATCAGGTTAACACACGATACTTTTTCACAGTGCATTAGATACATTTTATGCATGATTCGCACATATCAGTGAAGCATCAGTGCCGGCACAGTGAAAAATATTCTTTCATGCATTCTCTATGAACGCGTTCACACCTGTCCGTATCAGTGACGACGCAGTGTTTCAGTGTCAGTTCATAGAGAATAACGTATCTTTCCAACGCCACCACCACTACAGCCTTTTTTAATGTCCCACTGCTGGGCGCTAGCCTCCTCTCATAGGAGAGGGATTTAGAGCTTAGACCCGCCAAACTGCTCCAATGCGGGTTGGCGGGCATTAACGACTATATTGTCACATTATAGTGATAATAACCGGGACCGACTACTTAACGTGCTCTCCGAGGCACGGGGGTGAGACACCGCCAACTATCAACTCCGGGCTGGTACTGAGAATTTCTTGACAAAAAACCCCAATATGTACCTACCTAACAATTATTTGCCTGACCCGGGAATCGAACCTTTACTGATATATGTGGGAATGGGCCTTTATATTATGTCTAACATCGGTTGAGCGGGGTGAGATCACAGTATCATAGACATATGTACAAACCTGTCAACGACAGTAATTAATGTTTATAAAAAATTGGCCAAGTGCGAGTCGGACCTCGTTCTATTTGGGTTCCGTACATAATATGACCCAAAAAAATATTCGTTTGTAATGGTCTCTTATAAACCACATTATGTATTTGTCGTTTAAATCTTAATAGGTATGTAGGTATATAAAATTAAACGGTGACTGACTGACTGATCTATCAACGCACAGCTCGAAGGATTTTCGAAAATTCAAACCCTAATTGCCGCACTCGGAAACATTCATTAAAATGAGTAATTCCCAATGATCATTTTAATCTCTAAATGAACTATTATTTTGGCTTTAGTAATGAAGCATTAACTGACACTTTAAGTGAAATGTTTTAGATCTATACTAAGTATGGCTAATTCTGTTGTACAAAATCTCTAAACTTAAACTAAATGGACAAGTTTAAAAATAGTGCTATCCTTTTCTGCAGGTGGCACTGTGAAAGAGATAGGAATATATTATGCCCTGTCGTTTTAGTTATGTATTTTAGTTTAGATTTAGAGATTGTGTGCAACAGAATTAGCCACAATGTGGAGTTAAAAGTTAATTAGGTTAGTTAGCTATTTAGGTTAGTGTAAGTAGCCACTAAGCAACTATGAGTCCGGCATTAATGGTGTAGGGAACCCTAAACACAGCCTATAGAACCTTGTAAAATGTAAGTGTATGTACATGTAGGTACGCATATGCATGAATAATGCATGCGACGGTGATTGAAACACGGTCGTGAGCTTAGGTTATGTAATCTATCTGTACTAAATAAAACACTAAGAGAGAACTGTTTTCTGTACATTTTACAATAATCTTTTTTAATTAAGTATCTACAAGTCAGCCCTTGACTGCGATCTCACTTGATGGTAAGTGACGATGCAGTCAGTGATGGAAGCGGGCTAACTTGGAAGAGTTTTTTTATGAAACCTATATCCCGGTTTCTGCACGGCGTCGTTCCGGAACGCTAAATCGCTAGGCGGTACAGAGACCAGACTAGAGACTCCCAAATCGCCCCTGCCAGGAATCGAAAATCGATACCTCCCACTTATAAGACAGACAGCGCTCACCACTGCGCCAGGGAGGTCGTAACCACCACTACAGACTTTTAACGTCCCACTGCTGGGCACAGGCCTCCTCTCTCATTAGGAGGTAGTATATAATCGCAAAATTCACAAAAAAATAACAGTTTTCGTTTGAGCTTTCAATCGTAAAATAGCATAATATAAAAGCCGGACTGCGTAAAAGCGAACTAGACAGAAAAGCAAAGCCCAGCCTATAAACATAGCACGGTTTAGACGAATCGATAGACGCCTGTTTGATTAAAATCCATCCAGCCGTTGGAACGCTTCGGGGGTATAAAGCATTCCACATGCTCGCACATACATACGCAGATATGCGTGACGCGCCTCTCTTTGCCGTCGGGAAACCCCTGAGAGAAGTGAGAACTGTTAACAAAATATATTATACATATTAAACTTATACGATATTGAACAAAATAGTCGCAAAATGCAGAACAATTTTTGAATTTTGTATTGAGCTTTTTCAATCGTAAAAAAAGACATATTGACCTTTGGCAGCTCACACAGTTTTCCTCGTTCCTACTTGACGATAGCGCTGGATTTTCCCAAAATCTTTTCTTAGCAGATGCCGAGTCATCTAAGGAAGCCGTTTGCCAAATAACTTCAAAAAAATATTGCGATTTCGGTGGCTTGTGTATACTTTGAAAACAGAACTGTTAGATTTCTAAGTATGTAGATTACGATAGTGAAAAAATCGGTTTTTTTTTGACCGTTTTTGAAATAATCGCGGACATGCATACATATCTACATACGGGTCGAATAACAGAACCTCCGGCCTTTTTGAAGTCGGTTAAAAAAACCATTATTTGATCTGGTTTCGTTCCCCTCGTAGGTATTGGACGCGATGTTCGAGAAGCGGTCGGAGCCCGGCGAGTACGTGATCCGGCAGGGCGACGACGGCGACAACTTCTACGTGATCGAGAACGGCGTGTTCGACGTGCTCGTCACCGGGGACGACGGCGTCGAGAAGGTAACTAACACACATCATCATCATCATCATCGTCATCATCATCATCATCATCACTATTGTCAACCCATTACCGGCACACTACAGGGCACGTCTTTTCTCAGAATTTTCTAATTAATCTCTTTTTAGAATCCATAAACTCCATTTATCTTTGTTGTGAAAAAACTCCTTTCTTATAGTTCTTCTCTACACAATAATATTTAACCCATTACCGGTACACTACAGAACGTGGGTCTCCTCTCAGAAAGGATTTATCCGTATAGTCCATCACCAAGCTGACCGAGATTGGCAGAGTACACACGCCTTTGAGAACATTACGGCGAGCTCAGGCGTGCAGGTTTCCTCACGATGTTTTCCTTCACCGCTAAAGCAAAGGTTTCTAGAGGTTCATGCCCGGGATTTAATTCGGTCTCTCCGAAATGGACGGACGATCTCAAGCGAGTCGCTGGTAGCCGATGGAAACAAGCGGCACAAGATCGTGTTCTGTGGCGATCCTTGCAAGAGACCTATGTCCAGCAGTGGACGTCTCTTGGTTGAGACGACGAAAGGGAGGCCATAAAGCGGCAACAATCTAACCACTAGGTTATCACCGCTTTAAGTTAACATGAATGAATGTAGGAATGAATTTGTATTTTCATGCAATGGAATTTACACTCCTTGGGCACATATTGATGTCGATCATGGAACGTTTGCGCTCTTTGTACGCACAAATATTTCGAGCTTATGATCACATTTTGATGAGTCATATGGTGACCTCTACGAAACTGGAGTTCCCCAAAGTTCAGGTTGAAGCGGTCTATTTTCTATACTGAACCGTATTATGTTATCAAAGTATTAAATAGTTAGTTATATTTTGATATCGCTCTTTTACATACAACTCATAAATTGAGGGCAAAATCTTTGAAAAGAGCTACGGTCTATCACGAAACAACTTAAAGGCATTTGAAATGTATCTATCTATACTAATACTAATACTAATACTAATACTAATACTAATACTAATAATAAATAAAATTGAAGTGTCTGTCTGTAATTTCGAAATAACTACCACATATTAAGCTCATATGGTTATTTGAACGATACCATAACCGAATCACACGTTTTTAAAATTTTTGTCTGTCTGTCTTCTGTTTGAACGGGCTAATCTTCGGAACGGCTGAACCGATTTTGACGGGACTTTCACAGACAAGTAGAGGATTAACCAAGGAGTAACATAGGCTACTTTTTTAACCGACTTTCAAAAAAGGAGTTGTGTTGAAATCGGTAAATACAGATGTTAAAAACGCCCTGATAGGTATTTTCGCTGCGCGCGATCGCGACGGCCGACGCTCGCGCTCCCCGCGCCGCGCCGCGCCGCGCCGCGCCGCGCCCCTGCGCCCTGCGCCCGCCGTACGCGGTACCGCGGTACGCCGCCGCGCGGCGGGGGGCGGGTGGACCAGAAATCTACTTATCCCTCAGGATTTGTGAAAAATCGAAATTCACGCGGGCGAAGCCGCGGGCAAAAGCTAGTACTAATATAATAAAGCGGAAGAGTTTGTTTGTTTGAACGCGCTAATCTCAGGAACTACTAGACCGATTTCAAAAATTCTTTCACCGTTGGATATGTACGTGATCCCTGAGTGCTATAGGCTATATATTATGTACCACGGGCGAAGCCGGGGCGGACCACTAGTACTAATATAAAGAGACTTGTCCTGACTGACTGACTGACTGACGGGTCATCAACGCACAGTCTAAACCACTGAAGCTAGAAACTTGAAATTTTCACAGTAGCTTCCTTTTACGACGTAAGCGCACACTAAGAAAGGATTATTGCAAAATCTACCCCTAAGAGGGTTAAATAGAAGATGAAAGTTTTATGAAAGTCCCTCATTTTTCAAGTCTATGCAAATCGGTATTTGTTCTGTAGGTTAAAAATAAAGAAATGTGTTCCAGGATTTTTAAATTTTTTTTTTTGAAAATTAGAGGATGAAGATTTGTATGAGAGTTGTATTCTATCAAGTTATATCCATGAAAATTGGCATTTAGGTATTCGGTTAAAAATAAAGAATTACGTTTTTAAGGAATTTTGGAAAAATTACCCCCAAGTGGGTTAAATGGGGGATGAATGTTTGTATAATATGATTTGTACGAATCCACGCGGGCAAAGTCGCGAACATCAGCCAGTAATTACTAAAAAAGCCTAGCGTTCTAACTACCACAGAAATGTTGCAATAATATAAGATACCTGCAGCATGTTTCATATATCTTTAGTTGCAATTGAAAACCTCCATAATGCATCTGATACAAACTTTTTGCTCCCGACTGTAATCTAGTATAGTTATGTAACAGTCATTGCGAACACCTTATACGGTATGATGGCAATGCCGAGGATGACCTTGGATATGAGAATGCGGCTTTATGCTGATCGCGCATTACAGCGAGACGAGCCGCGCGCCGTGATTTTTGAAATAACTTCGATGAACGGTTTTAGAGCGTATATCCACCGCCACCGTCACCGGGATGTCACCGACAACGAGATGACGGCACCGATTTAGTGATACATACATTTACTACGGCCGTGTGTCCACTGCACGCCCGTCACGTCAACTTGTTCTCGGCCAGAAATAATCTCGTTCTCGGGGACGTCCCGGTGACGGTGGCGGTGGACATACGCTCTTACTCTAGGTGAAAATAAGTGTGATACAAATAAAGTAACTTCTTTGAAACGCTAATATCATTTTGATTACACAGTAAATTCTAAATCGTTAATTAAGCAATATTTGAACTAGATTCAAATGACGATTTGTTCCATATACCTATACAATGAAAAACAAAATTATTTTGCTGTAATCCGCTAAAACAATTCCACAATGCCAATAGCTGAAAAAGTGTCCAATCGTATAAATGCGTACAAAGCATTTTGCCTTTTAAAATATTAGATAAAATTCGAAAGTGTCCTTTTTTTACTTTTTCACGCCTCTATTACTCAACCGATTTCAACGAGGCACAAAGCTCAATGGTTACTTGAAGATACGGGATCCTTTTTATCCCGTGAAAACAATATTATGTTCCCGTAGGATTTTTAAAAAATATCCACGCGAAGGAAGTCGCTAGTAATTTATAAAAGTTGAGGTCTCAACTTTTCGCTAAAATAGATAAGTTAAAGGAATAAACTTCCCGTACCTACTGAACAATGCGTTGGCTCCGGCTCGTCACGTAATGTGCGATCGTCTTACAAGTCTGTGCGTCTCACATAAACCTTGACCGTTTACAAATTTTATCTTGTACAAGCTTAGGTTACTGTGCGCCAATCCAATTATGTCATATCTGGAAGACGTATCTCCGCTCGATCAAAGCGAACTTTTCCAAAAGTCCTTGTATGGTATAAAATCCGTGTATAAAGGGCCTTGATGCGTCTTGACTAATCTCTTTTTAGATCCTTTAAACCCCATTTATCTTTGTTGTGAAAAAGTGTACTTACTGGAAACAAGGTAGAGTTGAAAACTAAAACTCCACTCTTACGGTCTGTTTCACCACCTTCTGATAAGTGTCGGATAACCTAAACGTAAGTTTTGTCACTTTCTTACTTTATGTCAAGTGACAAAGACAAAAGTTGTAAATAAGCTATCCGACACTTATCAGAAGTAGGGCTTCCAAATACCGGACTTTATCAATACCGGTATCAATACCGGAAAAATATTTTTCAATACCGGGATCCCGGATCCCGGTATTGAAATTTGAGACCTAATATTTTTTTCTTAAAAAACAATAAATCTACATTTTTTTAAAAGAAACAGCACAAAATTAAAGCAGCTTTTTCATTCAGTCCGTTATAAATATCCTACTTGTTATTCGAACCTACACAGGGCGTTTAATAAAACTCAGATCATCATCATCATCTTTGAATCTGTTCTTTCAAATAATCCTTCACCTTGGAAACAGATGGAAATCACAGGGCCAAGTCGGGTAAATATGGAGGATGCTCAAGTATTTCGAAGCCAGCATCTCGAATTGCAGCCATAGCAACGGAGGTCTTGTGGGCTGTGAGCCGGGGCATTATCTTGATGGAAGAAAACAATTTTGCTAGTTTGCCTCGCCATTTCTCGCGAAATTCTTTACGGCATTTTTTTATTTGTTTTGCATACAAAGAGTCAGTAACAGTTACTCCATGGTCGAAATATTCAATAACTAGAGTATGCCCGCGACTTCGTCCGCGTGGATTTAGGTTTTTAAAAATTCCGTGGCAACTCTTTGTTTTTCCTAAGCTCCTCTGAGCTCATACCTTGCTAAAAACTGTTAAAAGTTCACTGGCGGATGTTTAGGTACATCAAAATGTAAACATCCTCCAGTAAAAGTCCCATCAAAATCAACCCAGCATTTCAGAGTAATCCTTAAAGTAAGTATCTCCTTTCTAACTAAAAAAGAATGAATGAAATCAGACCACGCGTTAATGAATTACAGCTAAGTACACATTTTGACTTTCATCCCCTCTCCCAAGGGAACCGTGCTGAATTTCGGGATAGAAAGTATCCTATATGTTACTCCATAGTATGAACTTAAATCATGCCAAGTTTCATTTCAATCCATTCAGTAGTTTTTGCGCGATGCGCGCACAAACGTACAGACAAACAGATAAACAGAAAAAATGTCAAAAATAGCTTTTTTAAATAATTTTGCAAAAATCTTTAATGTACAGATACGGAAAGTGTACGATTTTATTATAACATGTATAGATGACCACTCCTTTACTTCCTCAGAAAGAGAGATCTTTCGACGACGATCAGGCGCACCAACGTGTAACTGTAGAATACGGTTTGAGCATTTGCACCTAAAGTATCCTGTAAATCTTAATCCAGCCAGCCAGTATGTACTTTTTTTATTCCAAAGAGTTTGCACTTCATTCTCTTGAACGAAGTTACTTATTGAACGACTCTCGTAATTGTATACAAGAAACTTAAAAAAAAACGTCTTGACAGCAATCAGTTCAGTCTTCATTGATGACTTTTTATTTATTACTTATATTTTATTATTCTGCGGGTATTTCTATAATTTTACTTGAGATTAATCGCAATTAATATTTTAATTAAATCAAACCATTATTTAAATACCTGCGTTTATCACCCGCACAAACTCAATTAATATCGAATCTTAACGTTAACTGAGATGCATTTTCAGATATATTGTAAACAAATTAATTAGTTAATTACACTCAGCTAAGCCCAAAATAGCAACAAATTCGATTAGGATACAATTGCTATCGTAATCCGCAATCAAATATCACGACTAGATGCAGAAACATCTACTAGTCGGTTATATCTCGGTAGGAGACTGAGTTCGTAGCTTTACCCATATTTATACCAATAATTCAAGATGGAGGTTCGGCGCCACTGAATGAATCAAATGTTAGTTTACTCTAACCTAATTTCAATTATGAAATTAATAATCGTTAAATCATTTCTTAAACATTTACATCAATTTTGAACAATAATCGGACACTAAGCTGGATAAAAATTAGTGTTACACTTATAAAAGCATATGCTATAGAAAGAAAATCGGTCACTACTCCTTATTTAGTTAATATTATCACCAATACCGGGATTCCGGTATTAGACATTTCAATATCGGTATTAAAAAAAGGCGAAAAAAGTCCGGGATCCCGGTATTAGCCAATACCGGGATCCCGGTATTGGAAGCCCTAATCAGAAGGTGGTGAAACAGGCCCTTAGAGTTTGATACACAATAATATCAACTCATTACCGGCCCACTAAATCCCACTAAATGGCACGAGTTCCTCTCAGAATGAAAAGGGTTTAGTCCGGAGTCCACCACGCAGACCAAGTGCGGATTGGTAGACTTCACACGCCTTTGAGAACATCATGGAGAACTCTCAGGCATGTAGGTTTCCTTCACCGTTAAAGAAAGTGATACATATTTAATTACTTAAAATGCGTGCGTTTCAAGTTATTAAATATCACTTGCTTTTTACTCCGGATTCCGGAAAGTTGCGTGCCGGTTGCGTTACGATCGAATTCGGTTCACGCAAAATGTAAGTCTTAGGGCCTGTTTCACCACCTCCTGATAAGTGTCAGATAGCCTAAACGAAAGTTAAGTCACTTTCTTACTTTATGTTAAGTGACAAAGACAAAAATTGTAAATAAGCTTCCAACACTTATCAGAAGGTGGTGAACCAGATCCTTAACCTTCTATGCTATTACCGCTTCCACAATAATCGGTCGTCTGTTATAAGTTGGCCTCTGTTGTCGCAGGTGGTCCACACATACGAGGGGTCGGGGTCGTTCGGCGAGCTGGCGCTGATGTACAACATGCCGCGCGCCGCGTCCGTCCGCGCCAAGTCCCACGGCGCGCTGTGGGCCATGGACCGCCACACCTTCCGCCGGATCTTGCTCAAGAGCGCCTTCAAGAAGCGCAAGCTGTACGAGGAGCTGCTGGACAAAGTGCCGATGCTTAAGGCGCTGCAGGTACGTCTGCTCATCATCATCATCATCCTCCTCTTCATCATTATCATCATCATCATCAGCATCATCATCGTCGTCGTCTCTACCGATAGACGTAATGATCGCCGCCGAAAAGCGATCTTGTGCCGCTTTCTATTTCTTTCTTTGTGTCTGTCCGCGTAGGGAGGGGTCTCCCTCTGCGTTTGCTGGTGTGGGGTCACCATTCGAGCACCTTGGGACCCCAACGTGTATCGCTTCAGTACGTCTGTTATTACCTTGAGATATTTGTCGTTAAAAATCCGGTGGGAACCGGCATAAAAAGTAGCCTACGTAGTCTGAGTATCTCTGCGTCTTTCGCCAATATCGGTTCAGCGGTTAGATCGTGCAAATATATTAGGTAACCAAATACATAATACACATAGACCGCAATGTTTTGCTAACATGTTCAGAGGCGGCGGAAGGCGTGGGCGACGTGGGCCCAGGCCCACGGCCTCGCGCTCCGGAGGGCCTCACGCCCCTTTTTTTTTCATTTTATCTTGTGCGGGCAGAGGGCCTCGCAAAATATATCTTGCCCACATAAAATGTAGGTCTTGTTGCCACTGAACATGTTCTTTGGCACAGGAGACCCGGTCTAACTTTTAAAAGTTATAATTTTTCAAAGCCTTTTAAATTTTCAACATTCTGCATTTACATTAATTTACATAATTCTGCAGAATCGTCTATTGGCCCGGCATAAACCAATTTATTCGGCCGGGGAATTGGCACGGACATTGTGCGTTAATGTATTTTAGCACGTAAATAGAAATTATGATCCAAAATAGAATTATTGAGGGCCAATATGATTAGGTATCAATTTTATGTTTGCCTTACGTTTTTGTTACGAGTGTTATTGGTTTATTATAAGTTTATCAGATTATCTAGAACAATAAAATTTAGCGCCGCTATGCATTAAAAACAGCCCGCTGGGCAATGCACGTCTTACTAGAAGTTCAATCCCATGAGACTCATGCAATAATCACCCGGCGCCACCATGACGCGTATCGATCACCCAAAAGCGACCAAAGATATTTTCGTTTCAACCAAAAAAAATTACACCTGCCCAGGTACACCGTTGTAACACACAAAAGTGACCTGTAACCGTAATATTTACACAAATGCGTACGATATATTATGTAGGAGTACGTATTGATTAATGCTAAGTGGTTCACTTCAAACTCGGGGCTGGAGTGGTCACGCGTATTTACAGAAGTTCGAACCCAATAATTCGGTCGTGTGTAATTTTTAATTGCAATTAGATCATCTAGTTGCAATTAAAAATTACACAATCGTGACATATAATTTGTAGGATTGGTCAGTCTCACGTGTAAGCAGATATGAGAACGCATGGTACCTTGATAAGACTGCCCAAGCAACGCGTGACGTCATTTATCGTGCTATAATCAGAAATTATGAAATGGATCTGTTACAAGCACGTAAAACATTAAAACACGGTCTTTATCTCTGCATAAGACTTTTAATTCTGATTTAAGGCACAGATTATGGCTGGCATACATATTGCTTTCATCGTGGTTAACCCTTATCTACTTATGAGTAAATAAAAATTTAACTCACATTTAATGCGGCTTAATCTTCGGAATCTATTTTCGAAAGTGTCGAACCCATTTCACCTTGAATTTCACAGTAAGTCAGAGGATTGTACAAAGTTCGATCTAGGCTACTAAAGTTGGAAATATTAAAACTGAACTCTTATGAAATCATCTTGACGTAATTTGGCACAGTTTGCATCCCGGAAAATGAAAGAGTTCCCACGGGATTCTTTGTCCACGCTGACGAAATCACGGGATCAGTTAGGTGGTAATAAATAGGTAGTATGACGAAAATGTCAGAAGACTATAACTATCTGTTTCCATTACGAATCGCCTTGGAATTTTTAATGTCAAGTTCGAATATAATTTTACTAAAATAAATAACGGCATAGACATATTATGACGTATCCACACAGTTTGCGTGTTTGTTTTTAGTTAATTAGAATAATTAATGTTTTGGCACAAGATTGCAATTAAGCCCCGAGTTCGATTCCCGTCTAGGCCAATTATAAAACAAACAAACATCGGAAGAATATTGTCCATATATCAAACTTTACTTATTTTCCCTTTTCTCTCTTTTTATTAATGCCAAAAAATTGTTACGAGACATTTCACGGCAATTATAGCCTCATCTGGTGACAGAGAGTCTGACTTAGCTTTTAGGCAAAGGATCTATCTGCTTGGTCGTTCAGCGCACAGATATACATAATTATTATACTCTATGGTTCTGCGAAGAAATACAACGATATAATCTATGAAACATGTTCACGATCATAGGTACGATGGGTAGTCCGTCCGTAGTCTTTTTAGGGTTCCGTACCCAAAGGGTAAAAACGGAGCCCTATTAATGTCACTCGGCTGTCTGTCTGTCTGTCTGTCTGTCCGTCTGTCCGCCGGTCACAGGTCTCTAGCTCGCAGACGAAATGAGTTACAAACCTGAAATTTTGGTATTTGGTGTAAAGTTTGATTTTGGGTCAACGTGACCCAAAATCAAATATTGAATTAAAAATTGAATTAAATTATTTTTCAGGGGGGCTCCCATACATGAGAAAGGAGCCGGAAAAAAAAATTTTTTCTTACCCTAGCTTGTGGGGTATCATTGTTTAGAGCTCATTGAGTAGAGTACGAATATATATTTTTTTAATTTTTTGCTTAAAAAGTAAGGAAATGGGGGGTCATCAAAATTGTCAGTTTTAGACCATTTTTGTGACGGGGGCTATCTAAAAAACTAAACTAGTTAGGAATATGATATTTCGGTATATTATGTACTCAGCGGCGTGCAGAGGATTTCAAGTCAGGGTATGCAATTATAGCGGTGGTCTGTATTGAGTTCGACACCCGATAGATACTGTGTAGTTATTTATAGGTGGACTAAGTCGCGGTCATTCGTTAAATATATGTAAATCTGATAAGTAGGTATAAGTCGCGCAACGTAAGTCGACTGGTGACCTTCAAGTAATTCTATAATAAATATTATTGGTTTATTAATAAGTATTTTAATTTATAATTAAGAAGATACGTAGGTACTTCGTTGTGGTCATTTTAAAATGTCATTTAATATTTACAATCGGAATAAATAGGTAAGTATGTTAGTTAGCCCGCCAACCCGCATTGGAGCAGCGTGGCGGGTCTAAGCTCTAATCCCTCTCTCTTATGAGAGAGAAGGCCTGTGCCCAGCAGTGGGACGTTAAAAAGCTGTAATGGTGGTGGTGGTGGTGGTGGTGATGGTAGTTAGTACTTACTATACATTACCATTTTACTACTAATAAAAAAAAATAAAGTAAGTACCTTCGTCACTTTCCCCCGTAAACATCAGTTTTCAACAAAATAACAATTCCAATTTCTTATCTTGGGATAACTAATCACTATAAATTATAATATTATTATACACTCCACATACACTTCCGTACATTACATCGCAAATATTAGGGCTTACTATTAACACTTTTTGCACGGAAATTTTCACAAGCTTTGAAGCACAGTAATGAAAGAAACAAAAAGATACCTACCTATAAAATAGCGTTCGTAATAATCAGTGCTTATTTTAGACGCACACAGCAACAATTTCACTTTTAAAACATGTATACAACAAACGCTTCTTCATGTGTGAGTTGCCTTTAATAACAGCACACATACAGCAATTATTAATGTGTGAGTGCGAAAATGAAGCTGAATTTCTCGGAGCTTACGCCAATTCCAACCGCCAAACCATTTATTAAACAACGCCATCTACTAGATTATCATAAAACTTTTACACCAAATACTAATATGGATGCGAACCATCAACTAGATGGCGCTTTGATGAGTTTTTGACTATAAATATTTATTTTTTATTTCGAATATTTTTTAATTACTAGACTGATAATAGATTACTAAAGGACTAAAATAGGAGTTTCCTAGAGATTCCTAGGGTATGCAGTGCTTATCAGCATGTTAGGACTGCACGCCACTGTATGTACTATATGCTCTATTTGTACAACAAATACTGAAAACAACGATTCATAAAATAGTTTATAAGCTGTGACCAAAACAAACGAACTTATTTTGCGTTTTTCTTTCACGGTTTCTTGCGATGTCTAACTCGGAAATTAAATATTTCTTAGACCCAAAATATTATATTGTTCATAATTATGTACGGAACCCTGAAAGAGCGAGGCCCGACTCGCACTTGGCTGATTTTATTTCTTTTTTCGGTCAAGGCTTTTTTATGTTCGCTATCTATATTAATGTTCCCCTGAGACCAGAACTAATTTCGGCCGCGGCGGCCAACTTCAGCGGAGGCTAGACTAACCCGGCCCAAAGGGGCAGTTAATTAGTCATTTTCAGTACACGAAAACTAAGCTAACAAAGGAGCCTATAACCTAAATGAGCTAAATATATAATTAATAGAAATATAATTTGTCTTCACATCTATGACGTTGGCAGCTCGGCCTTCCAGTATAGTTATTCCGAGTTTGCGCACCTCCAAAACTTTACCAAATGGCAAATACTAAATATCGAAAAACTGTAATATGTAATGCAAAATGAACCCAAAGACTCTCATTTTAAAGTCGTAATTCAATATTTCTGGCTGTAGACGAATGTTGAATGTATTGGCGAACTCAAACCTTAAAATAAGCTAGTTTAGGTCCATTTCATTCTGAAATCGTTGTGTTTCGACATATAGTATTTACTATTTAGTAAAGTTTTCGCAAGTGTGCAAACTGAGACTAACCATACTGTCCTCTGTCACTCGGCACTGACGTCAGCAATACCTCTGCCAGTTGGTGATACGGTGTAAAAATAGATGAGTGCCTTTATGATTTGCATTTTTCTACAATTATATCACGCGGTCCACATGAAAGGTGTTATTCGTGTGGGGTACCCGACCAAATTCATTAACTGTTACTCGTGTTCTATTTATAAAATGTTAAAACAATATTATTATGTTTACGATGTTGCCTGTAGGCAGTACAATATAATTCAATGCCTGTAGGGCGGTAATTGTGTACTGATACGAAATTGTAGAACTAAGAACCCTTATTGTTCATATTATTGTTTCATACTTTCTAAACGTTATTGTAGACTAGCTGACCCCCGCGACTTCGTCTGCGTTGATATAGGTTTTTATATAGGATCGGAGTGGATCCCATAATCCTTTTTTGTACCTAAACTAAATGTAGCCTAAGTTACTCCTTATAACATCACCTATCTGCCATTGAAAGTTCCGTCAAAATCGATCCAGCCGTTTCGGATATTAGCTGGAACAAATAGACAGATCGACAAACATAAATTTAATCGCACACCAGTTTAAAATAAGCAGTACGTTCAAAGATCCGGGTCCCAAGTTATTTGAACCCAATAAATGTCTGTCATTTCTGAACTAAAAAATCTATGACCTTGAAATATTTACGGGACAATACTTAAAGTACTACCTTTCTAACAAAAAAAGAATGAGTTAAATCGAACTACGCGTTAATGAATTACAGCTAAATACACGTTTTAACTTTCTTCCCCTCTCCCAAGGGAACCGTGCTGAATTTCGGGATAAAAAGTATCCTATGTCCTACCTCGGAGTGTAAACTCAAATCGTACCAAGTTTCATTCGAATCCATTCAGTAGCTTCGGCGTGATGCGCGGCCAAGATACAGACAGACAGACAGACAGACAGACAAAAATGAAAAAAATTGCAGTTTTGGCTTCGGTATCTATTATAGAGTGCCCTCCAATAAAAATTTTCAAAATATCTTCAATGTACAGAATTGGATCTGTTACAGTTTTATTATATTATAGATATTTTATGTGTAGATATTTTATAACGGCAGTATTTTTCTGGGATATTAAGTTGTTAGTCAGATGCGATTACGATCAGGCGTTGTTGATAAAAATTCATTAAAATAACCCACGATAATAGTGATACCTAGATTTTTGTATTACAATAAATATATTCTTTGTAATCATCATAGAATAATGAATAAGAGGGAGAATTGCCCTTTACATCAAATTGTATGGAAACCTGCTGTCGTTAGTTTGTCCCCACCACTTGCTACAAAATGCTATATTGCATACTGATAGATCAGTGCAAGCAGCACCAGCAAATATAGACTTTATCGTTTAGTACACAGCGTTCAATTTCAATGATCGTACATCACACGTTATCGATGTTGAGTGAAGGCGCCCGTTCCATGAAAGGTCTAAAGTTTTACTGAAAGAATATATTTATATAGTACAAGTACCATTGCGTCCTAAGACCGACCGATTCAATGTTTGATTTCTACTAAGCAAGCAATGGTTTTTGTTCATAATGAGATACAGACTTCTCAATTTAACACTTTTTGAGCATAATGTAAATATACATAATAATGTTTTCTTGTTTTTTATGGAAAATAACAACAATAACTTGTACTTAAGTGTGAAATGAGATGCCATCTTTCGTGTGATTCCCTTTTTTGCTTGATTTTTTTCAAACAACCACTGAACAACACGGCATTTTGTTAAAAATCGAGAGCGGTGAAGCGATCGGTGGACGACATTCGACTAAAGACAGAAACGGTTCTCAGGTGTATTTAACACCAGAAAAGTTCTCAGGAACCACGCCCCCTTGCCATATCTCCTCTTATTCATTTATCTATGGTAATCATACAATCGTAGAGCAACTTATAGTCTATTTAAAGATATGTCTTTTCTCAGTACACATTCTGAGAAAATATGAAAAATTTTGTACTAAATTTCGATGCCATATTAAGTGACACCCTGAGCCAATTAATAGAGAAAGCTCTCTTAAGAATTCATGTCAGAAGTGTTATCTTTAAGGCTTTGTCGGATAAACATTAATGTCTAGCCTCTCATCACAGTCTGGCGCCTCGACTCGCCTCTATTAAGATGAAAAATAAATTAGGAGTAAATGTATTAACAGCGTCTCCCATACTATACAATATACACACATACAGGATGTTGTTTTGAGGGCGATCAATGAAGCGGAATCTTACTACAGAGATACAGTTTAAGTTTTCAGGCACCTATTGTGCGAGTTTTTTGAAAAATAATTTTCTGTTATTGAAATTGTAACCATTATTCTTTGGACCAACATTTGCGGTTTGTATTATTTTCACATTTTCTCTCACTGACCGTTGTCCAAATGAGACTCCTTATATTTTTATCCCCATTATTCGTCCCAAATTTTTCTCGGTTTTGAGAGATTTTTCACCAGAACTAAACCGCCAATCATTGGGGTTTCTTACGTTGTAGTACTATATTTTTAAAGATATTTTAATTTTGTTTTAATCGTTCATTTCACGGGCAGGTTTGAGTTGAAAAATACTAGTCACTATATTTTAAACTCGCTCAAGGATATATTTCGTCCAAATTTCAATTCAGCCAATTCAGGTTGTGCGTTATCTGTCAGTAATTTTTTTTTTGTTTATTCCTCTACAAGTTAGCCCTTGACTGCGATCTTACCTGATGGTTTGTGACGATGCCGTCTAATATGAAATCCAACTAATTTTGAAGAGTATGGCAATTTTTATTAAGCCCATACCGCTTATCGGTTTCTGCGCGACATCGTACTCGTAGGAACCGGAACGCCAAATCGCTTGGCGGCACGGCTCTGCCGGTAGGGTGGTAACGAGCCACGGCTGAAGCTTCCAGACAAACATGTCATATGGTTTAAAGTTGAAGTCAAATAAACATTCAAAATTGGTACACTGTACACTGTACACTTTTTGAAGGTGTACACTCACTGTACAGTGTACACTTTTTGAAGGTTTGCAGTTGTATTGTTTAGATGAGTGAATGTGACGTATGGGGACATCCATAATTTATGTCACACGTTAAGGAGACGGGAGAGGGTCGGGAAATTGTGACAAGGGGGTGGGAGGGGCCCTAAATTTTGTGACGTCACATTTCAATATCTAATATATTTAAACTAGGTAGGTACTATAACACTAAATATGAAAAAAAAAAACTTTAAAATATTTGGAACTGCTGTTTTAATTCAATGTCTAGAAGTAAAATTGCAAAATATGTGACGTCACACTAGGGAGGGGATCTCACAAATGTGACCAGCCGTGACAAGATCGGAGGGGGTAAAAAATGATGTTTGTGTGACGTAATTTATAGATGGCCTATATGTGTGTGTGTGTTGCAGCCGTACGAGCGCGCGAACCTGGCGGACGCGCTGCTGCCGCGCACGCTGGCGGACGGCGAGCTGATCATCCGGCAGGGCGACTCGGCCGACGGCATGTACTTCGTGGAGGACGGCTCCGTCAGCATCCGCATCAAGCGCGACGACGGCAACGAGCACGAGATCAAGCGACTCGGTACAAACACCCTTTTTTTTACCCGACTACGGCAAAGCTAAATAATTTTCCGACAGAAACTAAAAATGATTTTAACGAATGACGTCCACTTTTCGGGTCACGTTTCCAGGGAAGGGCGGATACTTCGGCGAGCTAGCGCTGGTCACCCACAAGCCGCGCGCCGCCTCCGCGTACGCTGTCGGACCCACCAAGCTCGCATGTGAGTTGAACAACGAGCTCATTTCTAAATAAATATTCTATCTAAATACAATTTTCTACCGGCCATCCCGGCATCTGAGAAAGTTTAATAAAATGAGATTATTGCTGTATTAAACTTGTTGAAGTGAAACTTCTTTAGTATCGTTGTGCTTTTGAAAATCGATGAAATGAAAAAACGACACCAAAATCCTCTCTTGCGTACCAGGATTCCATAAGGTGACAGGAGATCGTTGGAATTCCCAAACGCAAGTGACAGAGGGACAAACATACATATTCAAATAGGATTTAGCCTGCGAGAGAATGAGATAGAATACAGTCGGTATCCATGACGACCGCTCTCCGTCTACGTTCCGTTTTTGAACCCAAATCATAGACCCAAATATTTCAAAAGCATAAACAAGGTTCTAATGTTTAATATAATATTTACATAATATTTTGGAGCATTCGAAATATTTGAATAATATAAGTTTCACTTCTGCCGTATGTGAATTGCGCAGACACTTTTTTTAATACGCTCGTAAATGAGCAAGTTTATTTTTAATTGTAACTTTAATTGCGACGAGTTGCTTCTTTAAAATTCAAATTCTAAGTCGTTACAGAAACGTTAGTTGCTTACACCGTACATTTTTTTCATTTACAATCCATGAGCGTCAACTGAACACGAACAAGGTCTAAGTTTGCGTAGTTGTTGGTTGGTTTTATATTGCTTGTCATAATAAAATATTCAATAATGGTAGCTCGTGTCCGACACGACACAGAAGTGTGTACAGTCCGCGACAGGTCGACGTGGCAATCGGATTCTGAGAGTCCAGGTTATGGCAATCGGGGTATGAGAGTCCGGGTCATGGCAATCGGGGTATGAGAGTCCAGGTCATGGCAATCGGGGTATGATGCTAGTCGTGGAGGGGGGTAGTCTTAAGTTATTTCTAACTCATGTAGAGTGAGAAATAGCTTGACTACATGAGTCCGCATCTACCGCGTTTATCGATTTCGTTGTTGCTTGTAGTTTTGTATATTGAAACTAATGACTTTGGTTGCCTCTTCGCCACGAGTAAAAATAAAAACTGCAATAATCCATTCTCAAACTAACTGAACTAGTCAGAAAGGATTAGAAAATTGTGACATTGAACGGACTCTCATTTTGTATTTCGTACCATAAAAATTATCGATATGCATTTATTTATTTATTAAAAGTACACAAAACAGGTTGCAACTATAACAATGGTTAGAGTAAATAAATGATGATCCAAGTAACACATGATACCATAATACCTTGCCTATTACATAGTAGGCATATCAAAATAAAAATTTGCCAACATAAAATTTGCGGAATCTGTCAAAAATTAGTCTTGTACAAAAGAGGTCAGGCGATGAATAACATATAAATAAATTTAAAATTACCCGGTATGTGACGTCACCTCACAAGAAAATTGTCGCGTCGACCTGTCGCGAACTGTATGTATAACGCGACCGTTTCTGTGGCGCAGTCCTCGACGTGGAGACGTTCGAGCGCCTGCTGGGGCCCTGCATGGAGATCATGAAGCGCAACATCGACGACTACGAGGAGCAGCTCGTCAAGCTGTTCGGCGACAAAACCAACCTCACCGACGTGCGATGAGCGCGCCGCCCCACCCCCACAACCACCACCTCCCCCCACCACCACCACCACCTCCTCCCACCACCACCATCACCACCTCCCCCGCCATACACTCGCACCGTACACCAGCGGGGCGCATCTCCAACTTAGTTATCAACAATAAATGATAACCACCGAATTAGTTCGATATATGTATAGTTACCGGTAAACTTTCAAAGACAAGCTAATTTTAGGCCTCTTTGGTGGGCGCGGGCGTGGCCGTGCGGGCGCGACGGCGGGGAGGATCGTATCGAGCGCGTGATTGGTAGATCAGTAGACCTTTCCCTCCCGCTTTCCCCTTTTTTGCCCGGATGTGTAGGTAGGTACAATGCGCTAACTTACCCCCACTATGTCACTTTATGCTCAAGAAGTTTGCCCGCAATTATACATTGCTGCTTAACTGTGTGAAATGAAATCACTGTTTATATTTCACACAGTGAAGCAGCGATGTGTATCGAACTTGTTCGGTGGCTATCATTTAGTGATATCACTAAGTTAGAGAATAGCCCCCCAGGTCGCGCCAATCATGCAGTGCGCTCGAATCCTGGGCACAAAATATATATAATAACATAAAATCCGCTGTCACAGAATAAATACTCAATAGTATCCTAACGGTACAGAAGGCTCCCTTCACGCATAGACATTTAAATAAAAAGCTACTCTTAATTCCACGCAATAAAGTGCAATTCATCTCTAACAGCGATGATTACCCACACTTTATATTTGAGTACTCATCGCTATCATCGGTGACCGTGAAAAATAACTTCTCACTTCACCATCGCGAACCTATTTTCAGTGAGAAATTGAAATGTTTATATCTCTCACGATGCCGCGTTGTGCTTTTAAAGATTGTAAAAATACAAACACAATTGTATAATATAAGGTGGTATATAATATGATGTATTATTGATAATCTCTTGTGGTGAGAACTTATAATTATTCATGGAAACATTTTAAGCAGATTTTGACAGTTCAGCACATCTTGTACGTTATCGATCGACAAGTCTTGACAGACGGACCACATTAGAACGGCAAGCTGACAACAAAATTGCAGTTTAGGTAATTGCATCGCAACTGCCGTCAGACTCTACTTGCAGTTGGTGTGCAGACGGACTGCGCAATCGGTGGGCAAATAGCAATAGTATGTAAAATATGTGACTGTGCAAAGTTGCTAAACGTAATCCTACGGTTATAAGTAACTATAATATAGGACGTCAAATGCTGGCCTTCTGTTACCTACCTTTTTTGTGCCTTTAATGTTTATTCAGACAGACCACAACACAGCAGCAAAATGTCGCCAGGCAGTGGTCGTGTATGAATTATCTTGCTGTAGCTGCCTGGATTTTTTTTTACCAGTTTTTGTACCATTACTAATAGTAGCAAAAAACGGTGGTCGCGTGCGAGCGCCGCGAGTGCTTGCGTCTGTGGTTACGACTAACGATTTTTATACGATTATTATAACGGCTGTCGAACCCGAATGCAAATTGTTGTACATGTGATTGTGGCATGTCTGAAAGGCCCCTAATTCTGCAACTTTTTATCTCATTTAGCGATTGTTACGCAAGAATCGCATCCTGTCCATCCATGAACTTTTTTTTATATACAAAAATAACATTTTTTTTTTTGAGACTATGCTGTTTAAACATCTCAAAACCCAAAAAATTACAGTAAGTAACAGTGTAGTCTCACTTTATTTTAAATTGTATTATAAACGCGATCTCTTAATTAAATCGATGGATTAGCTCAAAATAACTTAATCGTTAAATGTCACTTTTAGAATCAGAGCGACTTTGAAATTCAATTTACACCGAAATCATATACAAATTCGACACTTTAGTTTCACTAAAGTCCTAAAGGTGCGACTAATAATATTATTAATTTATTTCAACAAGTGCCATGTTATTTTAACCGCTTAGTTGTTATAGATTACGATGTAAAGGAAGGGGGGAGTCCTTTACCCGCGAGCGTCCAATAATATTGCATTTAAAAACAATAATACGCTTATTTTAGATAGATAAAATGCCTTAGTAGCTATGTAAATATAGATGTCCGTGCATTGTCTTTAAATAAATAACGGCCGTGGCAACATTTATAAGGTAATATAAGTGTTTCTCTAATATAGACTATGTCAACGGTCTACAATTCATTAATTATTGTTAGCCTCATAAACATAATTACGAACGTAATTCAAAATGTTATGATGAACTCTTCTCTTCACCATTATTTGGCAACTGGTCTCATATAGGACTAAACTCTATTCTTTAGAAGAGCCGCGGTCGCTTTCTACTATGACAGTGTGGGATCAAAACCTCATTATTACTCGAACTTACACCGAGAAGGCATTTAGTCTTAAAAAGTAATTCAATTTAAAGGTTTCTAGGTAGTTAAACGTCACTGCAATACTATTGGACGCTCCGTCCTATCTAGTTTTAGAATTCTTCTGCCGCCATACTAAGGTACGGATAGTGCGTTTTATGCGTTACTCATTTGTGGGTTCGGCGCTATGTGTGAAGTTTTATAATCAGTGACTATGAGAGTGTTTCAATAGATACCTTCATTGACAATGGTGCGTTTTAATAATATCTATTGAAACGCACAATTGTCAATGAAAGGGTGGGTTTCGATAGATACGACGGTAGGTTTTGATAGATACAGTGACAACGGTGCATTTCAATAGATACACTGAAAACAGTGCCTTTCAAATAGATCACTGACAACGGATGACGCGTCACTGCCACACAAACCAAGGCCGCAAATTAACAAGCTATCGCACACGGCGCCGCGCGCACATACGAGTGAATCATCTATATTTTTCATTGACACAAGCTTTTTTCTATTTAAACGATACAAGATTATAATTAATATACCTTGATTAGATAATAAAATCGGTGATTAGATTAAATCTCTTCACTAACCTACTAATTTTATTTATTTATTTCATTAATGATAATAATAATTAATTTATATTATTAATTATGTATATTGAGGATGTATTACAATCGGTTTTTGAAATGCCAAATTGATGTTTGTTTTTTTTTTTTTTAATGAAACTAGTTTTAAAGGGACATTGCGAATTTAATGATTGAAGGATTGCGTAAATTGTAGAATAACGATGGATTTTGGTCTCGATAAAAATTGTTTTATAACAGACTATCTAATTAAATATCCTATTAATTTATTGACAATTTCTTTTTTCCTTAAAGTGCAAGAGTTGTTTATGTTATGCGTTTTTAGCTTATTTTTTCTCTCGTTTTTAGAGCGTTTGTGTTTTTGCGTCATTTGTTTTGTTTGCCGTTGGCTATTTTCACTGATCAGATCTGAGTTAACATTTATTTGAGGACACCATACTAGAGCGCAGCAACACACGCTTACAGCCCTGAACAGACAACAGGTGACGGCAGCGACCGCTTGGGAATTGACAGGTCATTTACACATATTATGAAATGACATTTCCATAGATATATATTATACTAGTAGGGCGCTTGGCTGCGCGGCCCGCTAAAGCGGACCGCGAGGATTTCAGTATTATTTTTGTTTTAGCAGCCTCCACCTTCTTCTATCATTTTCAGCATCTTTAACCCTGGCCGTGCTCCTCATCCATCTTCCAATCCCTCGATCATCATCACTCTCCAAATTTTTTTCTCCGAATCATTTGCCAGAAGGAGAGTTCTTCCATAAAAACAAATTTTGAAAAGGAACCGTATTAAAGTCTTGTATAGTTTCCCAACTTATAGTCTCTTCAATATTCGCCATTATATATTTTGTGTGAAAAAATAAATTCCGCCATCTTGATTTTTTTTCTGTTCGTCAAGTATACCTTCAGGTCTTGATAATCTTTTGCTAAGAAACCACTCTTCCGTCTTTTATACTTGATGAGATAGACACCGACGAAATTTGTTTAGCCGCCATCTTGAATCCGCCATTTTGGGTTTTTTTTAGCTCAGTGCCAATTGGATGAGTTTTTGAGTAATTTTTGTTTGAGCCTATCTACCTATCTACAATACCCTGACCGGGTTCCTCATCCATCTTCCAAACCCTCATCATCATGTCTTCCCATATTTTTCTTTGAGAGTTCTCCAAAGAACCGCATCAAAGCCTTGCATAGTTTACAACTTGTAGTCTCTTCAATATTCGCCATACATTTTCTATGGAAAAATAAATTCCGCCATTTTGAATTTTTTTTCAATTCATCAAGTAGACCTTTGGATTCTCATCATCTTTTGCGAAGAAACCACTCTTCCATCTTTTATACCCTCCGAGATGGAGACCGACGAAATTTGTATGGCGGCCATCTTTTTTTCGCCATTTTGAATTTTTTTTCAGCTCACTGCCAATTGGATGACGTTTCGAGTGACATTTGTTCGAGCACCCCCCACCTATCTTCAATACCTTAAGCGTGCCATTCGCTCGTCTCTGAAATCCTCAATCATCAGCTCTCTCCATATTTTTGTTCCGAATGAATTTTTGTCCTCTATACGAAACCATTAGTGAAAAAAAAATTTTTCATACAAAATTTTACAGGAGGGGTGATCAATCAGTGAGTCAGTCAATGAATCAGCACGAGCAGCTATATATATATTAATAGAGTATAGCGCGATCATATCACTGTTTACTAAGAACTCACGCGTGCCAAAATAAACACGTTTGATAGGAAATACCTCCTTTCTTGCGATTTATTTCTGAACTTCTGTGTTTACTACAGTTCGAAAAATGCAAAATGGCACATTCACGGCTAGTTTTGTGCACTAAAACAAGTAAATTACGTCGATATCTCGGTGCGTACTGAGTGTGATTTTGGAAATTTGTGCACAACTGTGCATCAATTAGGCACGCGTTTTCCTCACACTTCGTCGTTCTACCCTTGATAATATATTTCTATATGGATATTTCATGTTTATGTGACCGGTGTAATGACCTTTCGTCGTACTGCTGCCGTAGCGAGTTTGCCCAATCACGTGTAAAGCCCGCCACAAAACTATAACATATTACTAAAGCTTCTGACGGGCTTTTACTGTTGATTTATGATATTCTCGTCTTTCAGTTGTATTGGTATAGGTAACGCCAAACAAATATTCGCCTCTGAATATAACTGCAAGGCGCGTCGCAATAGCATATTTACGTATCGAGTTCGCTCTCGCACAAAGCTCAGGGACGAATATTTGTTTGGCGTCAACTATACGGTCTGTGCGTGTGCTCATATTATTCAGGCATTTAGGTTTCATATTGAAGATGCCTAACCCTCAGGTTACGTGTCCCAGTATTATGTATGAAAAATCGACAACTCTTCATTTTTGTAAAATCCAGCCAAAGTAGGTGAAGACATAAAATCATATTATGTAGCACTTGTAATATTTAAGTCTATATAATATTTACATGTAGTAGTTAGTTTTTGTCACTTCTTATTGTAATTTAAATATTTGTAGATTAGGAAATTTATGGAGTTTATTATCTTAGTGGAGTCCCTGAGGGGTGTGGTGATTTTATTATTTGTTTGATGACGTGTACAAAAATATTTGTACAAATAATTTCAGTTGCCATAGAAGATTTTGTCGTTTTATTTTATTGAATATTTAATTAATGAGAGATGTTACTAATTTTATTTGTCACTATTATGTATCCGCTCAATCTTCAATTTCGATTATTCCAATCTCTGAATGAAACTTAATTGAAAGGTCTAAAATAAAATACAATTCAGTGCTGCGATATTGCTATAAAAAATTTCTTGACATGCTTATGAAAACAAAGCACACATTAGTGAAGCATCAGTGCAGGCACAGTGAAAAATATTGTTTCATATAATTATTCTCTATGAACGCTTTCACACCTGTCGGTATCAGTGACGATGTTTCAGTGTCAGTTCATACAGAATGACATACACTGCGCCGGCCGCGACACTGATGCTTCACTGATATGTGCGAATCGGCCTTTAGCCTGTCATCTGAAGGTGCACCACTAGATGAGACCGCCAGTCAAGAGCTGACTTGTTATTGGATTTTAAAATGACCCGTCAATTTAGTTCAGAGATAAGTGTAACCGAATTAACAGCATACCGATATATTTCATACAGATATATTCGTCCATAGTTTTAATTCATGCTTGCAACTAAACGTATTGTACACGACAGGGCTGGTCTCCTCAAACTATAGCTTATGTGACCAGGGCCGGATTAACCCTATCGGGGCCCCTAGGCAATGCAATTCTCGGGGCCCCTTTCCTTTTTACATTTGTATACTTCCTCCATTGAGAATTTTCTCAAAAAATATTTGTTAGATGAAGCTTTTTTTTTTCTTGTCGCGTGGCCCACATCGACTAGGGCCCCCTTCGATTAGGTGCTCACGGGGCCCCTAGTCGGTGCGGGGCCCCTAGGCAGTTGCCTAATCCGCCTTATGGATAATCCGGCCCTGTATGTGACATTCCCCAGTTGCCGATATCGAGGTTTATGCAAAATACTTTATTTCTGTTGTTCAATGAAAGTTTTATTATTCTTTAAATTATGCGTCGCTATAGTTGTATATTCACTTCAAGTGCCTATTTCATACCAGGACACCCGTTAACTTCAACAACCCTATTATATTAATATCGTTTTTGACTTGAAAACTGCCTTTTCTAACCATATTCAAATGCTAATATGTAGGCGCAGCTTGGCACATCTCGCTTAGTTCACTCACTAATTTAACAATGTTGGTAATATAATGAAGTTGTGAGTGAAGAAGTTAGCCACAGGCGCAAAACCGTGCCTGTTAGCATTTGATGATGGTAACATGTGGACATATTGTGTGTAATTTATTATAAGGTGCGTATGTGTATCAATTTCATTCATAAATAAATTATAATTACTCACAAGGAGTTAGGTTTCATGGAAATAGTCACCATGATAGAATAATTCACCATGGATAACTATGTTCAAATTGTAACAGAATTTATTTATATGACCTACATTATTACTATTATTGCAATCATTAAAACAATAATTAATTAATGATTATTATTGAATTGTAAACACATTTTCAGTGATTATGTATTAAAATTATCAGCAGGTCTGATTATAATATAGATTTTTTAGAATATAATATTTATTGCTATTTACAAATTGTACTTTTGCAATGAAATACATATTTCCTGGCATACTATTTCATATACATATATATATGCGTACATATATAGTTTGGTAGGTGTGTGTGAAATGTGAGGTTCCCTTCTATGATACTTATATCGATATTTCCATGTAATGGGGTCTTAGCACAATCGACTCTTTTACTACCTAAAGATCATATCGTTGATGCATCGTTTTGGCGACAATCTACATTTTGCTCATTTGGAGCGACAGTGACACAAATGCAAATTAGTTAACTTTACACCAGATCAGAATAAAGATTATTTCATAGTTCAATAGAAGATTCTGAATCATTCTTACGACTAAGTATTATTTTAAAATTGCCTGTTTTAATTAATTAATTAATTATTTTAAACTGCCGACGCAGATAATTATGCATAGTATTTTTGAAATTAATTACCTACTCATTTTCGCGTATTTTTGCAAATGTGTCACTGTCGCTCCAAATGAGCGATTTGTTGTGCGGAATGTAAAGCAAATGCACACCACGATGTTTTTATCATCGCCAAAATTATATAATGTGGAATCAGAGTTAATTCAGTTGCTTCAAGACACGATTGCCAATGCTAAAAGTATGGTATGTGCTAGTGCCCTCACTTGTTTGTTACCGTACAGCCCCCTGATTGTGTAACTTTTGACGATGAAATGGTATTCATTTGATGGCCTAAGGCCATTAAAGTAAAATATACCTTGAATGTATTGACTTAAAGTCACAAATTCAGTACAACTGATTTCAACATGGAGCGTTATGGATCGTACGTACATACATACCTAATCGTATAAGAATGGATACACGAAATTGAGCTCTATTTCAATGACAGTATGGTTTACTTTACTTTGATGCCTTAGGCCATCAAATGAATACCATTTCATCGTCAAAAGTTACACAATCAGGGGGCTGGTTATGTACGGCTTATTTACACCGTTTTAATACCACTGTGTGTCCCCTTGTATTGGTATACCCAGTAGTTCATAGTGTTGTGCAATAATTACTGTCATTTGAAAATACATGCGTCGTTTAAATGGTTGTCGGAAATTATGTCAGTGTGCAATTTATTTATTGATAGATTTAAATAGGTTGATGTAATTTAATAATGCCGGTCGAACGTCATATTTTCGAATATTATACTTACAATAAATCTGTAACAGAGTGGTAGCGAAATGGCCATGTTTTTCTTTTATTTAATAAATCTCGAAAATATGAACCAACCAGCCATATTAAATTAGATTGATTGTGATAGTATGTAAGACGTATATAATATTCCTCTTTATACTGATGTTAATAACTTAATCGATTAGGAATCTAAAGGTTTACACGCCAAATAGAAAAAAATTGTTCGTAAATCGTTTAAAACTGTATTATTTTGAACAAGCGAGACAAAATTACATTTCGACGAAGATTTTCTTGATCAATATTTTTCGATTTGGCGCGCTTAATAGTTATAATAATCGGGATAAAGTAAAACATTTTGCGCAATACCCAATTAGGTATAAAAAGCACAAACATTTTGTTGGATACTCAACTCATTGATGTGACTCGATTCTGTTGTCTTCCAGAGGGACGCACAGAAATTTCCGCAACAGGCTCCATCGTTTCCTAAGAGTTCCAGTTTTTCTGACGATTCGATGTATTAAACTAGAAATTCGATACGCTTAAAACGTAGCGTAATTTTTTATAAATTACTAGTCATTGGTGTCTAATGTAGATTTGTAACCCGACAGCACATCGGTCGAGCATTTCATATCGTCCGAATTCGTGTTAGCCGTAAGTATTACCTGTCCCATAATAAAGCATATCAAGCGGTGCGGCCGCCTTCATCTCTTTACTTGCACCCGATCTGGTAGCCACTCTAGTGCCGCTTTATCCACGTCATGAGCTTACCCTGTACATTTATAAAAATTATGTATCGTAAAATGTTAGAAAACTGAATTATATTTGTTTGTAGATCTAAAATGTTGTTTTCTTTTTACCTGACTACGGCAAAGCCAAAAGGAAGGGTTATGATTTTAGCAGTCTATGTATGTATGTTTGGGTCCGATTTTTGTATGAGATTGTGTACCACCGTAGCGCCTAAACTACTGGACACTTCTCGCGGCTTTCTAGATTATCAAATTAGTTTCAGGATAGACAACAGATGGCGCCACTAGCTGCTTGCCCTGCGCTTTCGCTTTAAATTATTATACTAAATTATTAAGCGTAGTTTGTGTTTTAGTTTATGAACTTTTCTTGTGGCTTCATTCTTGGACCGTGCAATGCGTCGAGCGTGCGCCTGCGGCCTTTCCGCATAAACTAGCACAGTGTGCTTAAAACAGTCTCCTTAAACTCCTTGTATAAGGCCTCTTGTTCACACACGTTTTTGCACCTGTCCGTGTCACCTTTTTAATGACACAGCGAGACCACAGTTCCATACAAAACTGCAACTGTAAAACGTGACCGCTTGTTTACACGCTGTGTAAAAATCACGTTTTATGCTGTTTTGTATGGAGGCATGGTCTCGCTGTCTCAATTATCTGCTTATTATTCTCTCTTTCTCTTCTTCTTCTCTGTTTAGGATTAAAGGGTAATAATAACATACATATTTGTTTAGCAAACAACTTTATTTAAATCTAATTATTCTTATTAGATGTCAATAGTAAAAATTAAGAGTTATGGTACTTATATAGGTTCTGGTTCTTTACTATAGACCTGCATTATTTTCTCCATTATTTCCCAGTTCTTCTCTTTTTGTAAATCTTTTGTGAATACCTAAAATAAAAGCATAATAATTATTTGCTAATAAATACACAAAGAGTGATACAGCAATTCATAAATGGTTAATGATTTGCTATTATATAATAATACTAGTAGGGCGCGTGGGTGCGCGGCCCGCAAGCGGACCGCGAGGTTTCGCTTTCGGGTATTTTGGTTTGAGCAGCCTCCATCTATCTCTCCCCTATTCCTAATCCTCGATCATTATCACTCTCCATATTTTTTCTTCGAATCCTTCTGCTCATCAAGTAGAACTTAAGGTCTTAATCATCTTTTGGCAAAAACCACTCTTCCATCTTTTATACTTGGTGAGATAGACACCGATGTTTGTATGGCCACCATTTGGACTTTTTTTCAGCTCACTGCCAATTGGATGATGTTTCGAGTATTTTTTGTTTGAGCACCTCCTACCTATCTTCAATACCCTGCCCGGGCTCCTCAACCAACTTCCAAACCCTCAATCATCATGTCTTCCCATATTGTTCTTTGAGAGTTCTCAAAAAAACCGCATTAAAGCCTTGCATAGTTCACAACTTGTAGTCTCTTCAATATTCGCCATACATTTTCTATGGAAAAATAAATTCCGCCATTTTGATTTTTTTTTTCAATTCATCAAGTAGACCTTTGGATCCTCATCATCTTTTGCGAAGAAACCACTCTTCCATCTTTTATACCCTCCGAGATGGAGACCGACGAAATTTGTATGGCGGCCATCTTTTTTTCGCCATTTTGAATTTTTTTTCAGCTCACTGCCAATTGGATGACGTTTTGAGTGACATTTGCTCGAGCACCCCCCACCTATCTTCATTACCTTAAGCGTGCCCCTCACCTATCTCCGAAATCCTCAATCATCAGCTCTCTCCATATTTTTGTTCCTAATGAATTTTTGTTTTCTATACGAAACCATTGTTGAAAAAAAAATTTTTCATACAAAATTTTACAGGAGAGGTGATCAATCAGTCAGTGAATCAGCACGAGCAGCTATATATATATTAATATAAATGAATTAAAACGACATATCCTTAAAATCTGCATAATCTAGATACAAATCTAGATTATGCAGATTTTAAGGATATGTCATTTTAATTCATTTAAAATTCACCACTACAACTCTTAACATCCCACAGCTGGGCAAAACCTCTAATATTAAATTAGAGAGGGATTTAGAGACCTGCCATACTCCAATAAGTGTTGGCAGGCTAAATTACACACTGTTTGACAATACATTTGAAATGTGCATTGTGTTAAGATATCAAAAAGGGCTGTGGATTTTACTTGATAAATTTTACTTTTCAATCTCATTCATGTTTTTGTGACATCAAAATAGGCTTTTACTCTTCATAGAAAAATCTTTAAAATTTAAACAAAAGGTTGAATTGAGAGGATTTGATGTTACAAATAGTGGCTCATACATAATTTGAACTTTATATCTATACTAATATAATAAAGCGGAAGAGTTTGTTTGTTTGAATGCGCTAATCTCAGGAACTACTGGACCAATTTCAAAAATTCTTTCACCGTTGGATATGTACGTGATCCTTGAGTGCTATAGGCTATATATGTACCACGGGCAAAGCTGGGGCAGACCGCTAGTACAAAAATATAAGGTATACTTACAGAATACCATGCTGCATCATCATCCAAAGTTGATGCCAATGGCACAGACACTCCAAGGACATGTAAAGCCAGAGTTAAGCAAGCAACTGCGATATGAGGCGCTCTGTAGTCCAGTATTGAGGCTGAATGATGGAAATCTTGTAAAAATGCCATAGCTGTGCGAGCTATCGGTGCAGATCGCCATTGCGGCGCGGGAAACCATTCTTGTAGCGAGCGTAAATAGTGTAACAAATATCTATGCGGAGAAGGCGCATCTAAGTTAAATCCGAGTAAACGCAGCACAAGCAGTTCCGCTTGAGCTACTGCACCTCTCCATGACCAGTACTCCTCACCCAGTTCCAAAGGACCAGCTCCGCGGTTAATAGAATTATGAGCTACGTTAACTGCATCACGTAACCTCACTGGCTCATCTCTCGACTTCCCAGCTGCACAAAGACACGCCGTACAAATCACGTAGCAGTCGTAATTGTTTTTATCGGCTTCCTTAAAGAATTTGTGGTAGAATATCGCCGCTGTTGCAACGGTAGCCGGTTGCAAGCCAAGTTTGATACCGCATTCGAATATGAAGTTGGTCGCTAAACTGTGCCCGGGCCCGCTCCGATAATCTGCTAGCCGTCTTTCACGTCTATTACTTTGAAGAGCCATCACGTCGATCACGTCTTTCATTTTAAATCAAAGCGAAATGAAATGAAAATTAAAAATTAAAATGTCTATTGAAAAATCAAAACACAACACAATCACTGACCATAGACTATAGAGTAAAACACAGAACTGAGAACAGTGATGCCAACTCTCGAAAATATTTTGCCGTAACTTATGTCAAAAGCCCCTAAAATCCCCTTAGTATTATAATTTTGTTAAAAAAATTATAAATAATTAAGTTAATAATAAATAGGGCCAAGATTTTTGTCTTAATTTCGAAATGAATGGTTTAAATGTTTATTATTATAGCGAAAATGTTGGTCTTTTAAAAAAGTTTTAAACAAAAGTTGTAGGAAATTTAATCTATATATATTATATAAAAACCAACGCGACTTTTCGTTGTAATTTTATAACTCAAGAACGGACTCACCTATCCAAACCAAATGTTTAGGCTTTGTTCGGACTATTTAGTAGATGTTTTATATGAAGTTTGCACAAAATCAGTCGAGCGGTTCTTCATATTTATCACATTTTTCATTTTTATCAATGGGTTCCTGGATGGTTCGAAAACACAATTACCGGGTAGGTACAGGTAACCCACAGGACCTCGGTAGGTGGCGTTGATATCGTTATGTCACCGGGCAAGATGACGTCTGCTAGGTTCGCTAGTTTTCTATAAAAATGTCTCATGATTTTTTTTATGCGACCAATATTTTTACCGTAATTTCAAAAATATAAGAGATCAAAAAAATCCTAAAATTACCCCTTCAAATATATACTATAATGCCCATAAAATACCCATCTGTATTTGTTTACCCCCTAAATTTGGGGGGAAACCCCTTAAGTTGGCAACCCTGACACAGAACACAGAATAGGTACCTGCAATCCGAGGAGTACCTAGATAGTAAAAAGTCAAAACATATATGTACCCAGTCGGGTAAAAAGGTTATTATACCTACCTATATAATAATCTATGTAGACACTGGAAACTGCGCCTATAACATTGAAGTGAAGACAAGATCATTCATCTGGGCTATTTTTTCTCCTTAGTTTTTCTATACCTCACACACTCTATTTAAGTGTAGGTGAGAACGAGACAAAGAAACTCCAAGATCTGTTCAAGGCCTTTCTTTGCTTTAATGTTTTTGTTTGAAGCTCAGAGTCCATAGTTTCTATGTTTCTAGGACGCAACTTGAAACATAGAACGAACATAAATCACAGAGATAATAATAATATAGAGGTGCCCTAATGTCCTATAGAAAACAGTTTGCGGCAGACTTAAAACAAAAAAAAAAACCGGCCAAGTGCTTGGCGGGCCACGCGCAGTGTAGGTGCAGTGCATTACAGATTTCTAGCACTAATAGTCTCTGAGATTAACCGAGGACGGACAGACAGACAGACAGACGAACGGACATGGCGAAACTATAAGGGTTCCTTGTTTACTACGGAACCCTAAAAATGGCCTTCCTAAAATGTATACAGGAACACTCACACAGAGAGAGTATTAGACCTAATACGTGCCTAATACTCTCCACAGAACATACCTGTATGTTCTGTAGTAGTGTCTCATTTACTTTGAATACCTGCGTAGGTACTTGTGGAGTTCGTACCTGTGATACTTGGGGAAATATCAAGTGTGAAAGGTAACTAAAAATAAGTTAGACCTCTAACGTTAGACGTCTAAGTAACTTAGACCTCTGACTTGTACAATCACGCGGTTCCCGCCGTCTGAACAAGCACTTAAGGCCCGTTAAAAACGGCTTATAGCCGCGTCGACGACTGCCTTTCTTTGCCTATTTATTCTAAGGACCGCAAATTATTAATTTTATCAGCTTTGATCGAGATTGATTGATGATTCGACCGAGATTGATTAGATTAGATTCGAGAGATGATTGATTGATTTGATTCCTCCAATTACTAAAATGCAGTAATCTGATAGTAGAATATTTTATTATTGCATATTAACCTCATGATCGATGTAAACAGGATAGAAAGGTTAATTAAATAAAACAAACATAATTATTTGAACATAAAAATTAGAATATAATCATTTTCAGTAATTATTTAAATTATACACTTAAAGTACATTTATAGTAAATTCAATAAAAAATACCAGTGCAGACGAGATACAAAAAGAGAAAGTACTGTTTTAATTACATCGTTGGTTAAATACTTCGCTCTCAGTAAATGCATTATACAAAAAATAAGTCTGAACGCAAAGAAATAATACAAGTTACACAAGTCACTCGATATAGAAAAATAAAAAGATAAGATTGAATCACATTCAAAAATTACCCACTAGTGACTAAAAATGTTACTTTCCTGAAACGCTTGTTGTTCATAGATTGGGACCGCTCGACTCGGCGCGTCGCGTCGCATCGCAGTCGACGCGTCGACGCGCTCAAGACGCGCTTGCCGCTTCTGGTACTGGCGCCGTGTCATCAACTAACATTTCTTCACATTGTACTCTCATCGGTACGCATACAATTACTATAATTATGTTATATGTATGTATGTTCGACGCCGGGGCCGCGCCTACGACACATGCGCCGCACCTCCGCCTTTAGAGCGGGGCCGCACTGCGAAAATTATTCGCGCGAATTTTATTCACGCGGTTTATATTCCGCATTTTAATAGATTTTTCTCGCGAATTTTAAATCGCATGTGCGTGCAGCTTCATACATTTCCGTATGTCACAGAATTTTGCGAAAAAAATCGCGCGAATAAACGCAGTGCGGGCCCGGCCTTACCGCGAATCTCAGACGAAAGTCAATCAAGAACATACAGTATAAATAGTGAGGTTAGTTATAACTTTGGTAAACATGACGAAGCAGCGCGATGACACAATATTATTATCGACGACTTAAATTACGGAAATTTCAACGTCTCCTATTCGAATACATTACAACTGAATTTACCTTATTTCGTCTCCGGCGGTCCGTTTAGAGCCCTAATTCTCCAATCTATTCGTTGAACTCACCCCCGATGTGAAAACCTAATGAGCGCGATAAAGTCGATAAACTTTGAGCCGAAACATTTCAGTCTTCAAATGAGAAGCCTACGCGCTTACGTGACGTGACGTGACGTGACGTGACCGGTCACCGGACCGAGCCTCGCTTCGAGCTGCGATGGCGTCGTTCGCGCCGCGGACCGCGCTCGAGCGTTTATGCGATAATGCCAGTGTATTTGTGCGCAATGTTCGCGTCCCTGTGGAGGCCTGTAGCGCATTGTGCGTCGCGACACTGTCACTGTCACGCTCCTTACAAACTAAACGTGATTCGAGCGAGTAAACAACGGCGGCAGTGTACAAAAATTTACATCACATTCACTCGAAATACTATAGCGTAAAAGTGAATGGTGATCGGCGGAGGAACACATCGAAATGCAACAAACAGACGAGACGCGGCGGCGCCGCACCTCCGATCCTCTAATAGTATGAAGCTTACCTAAATTATACGTTTTGGGATTGAATGCTGAACTGCGCTAATTATAATATTTATTAGTTCTGTTTTACATACACATATATTGTTTATATATAACAGTAAAAAACCTACCTAGCAACAAGCGAGCGACGTACGCTCGGGTCGCGGGCCACTCTCCTCACTCAGGCGCGCGTCGCCGATGCGGACGACGCGTGTCGACGCTAATGTGGTACTTCGCTACGTCGCCCCGACACCGACACGTTACGACGAGCCGTTTCCGCGTGACATCTTTGGTTTCCCGACTGCCGTCAGTGCCGTCCACAACTCCACAGTCCACACCTCCTCGCGCCGGACAGCGCTCGAGTGGCCCGCGCGTCACAGTAGGCGTTACATTTTCATTTAAGTAATCACTTTTTACATACTCGTATGGAACACAAAATGAAAATTAAATCACCTAACTATGATAATAGTAAAGGTTACTTGTCTAATTGCATTATTAATTAATGTTTATTGATACAATTACTGTCCTAAACGCCTTAAAGTAAGATTTTTCTTTAATTTTAGTATTTAATAATAAATTATGTTATATAGTTTATATATGTATAATGTTTGATTACGCCGATTCGCGAGTGTATACAAGTTTATATACTCACATATCTTACATGTAATGTAACTGAACCCAGGCTATGGCCACTCGGGATCGACTCCACACACCTCGCAAACTATTCAGTAATCACCGACGCTTACATTACACGACAAATGTCCGGTTACACTTAATTCATTAAAAAATTATAATTCGAACTTTTAAATATACCTTTTAATATAAATACGCTAGAGATAAAATAAATATTTAACATGATTTTTTTATAATTGCGTACACGAGTAGATCTTACAATGCTATCTTAAGGTTACTGTAAAGTGATATAGAAAAAATATGAACACAAAAGAACTATATATACTTGTATATGGCATAAAGAACTAATTCTCTCGTAGGAATAAACAGTTTGTGCATAGTATGTCGCTAAACTTAAAAAATATTTCTTTTGTTCGAGGATATATTACACCTTAACTTGAAAGGTGTCGCACGCCAAACGAATGTCCTTAATACAAAGTGGTTACAGTTTGTGCATTCAAAAGTTTATAAAAAAATAATTTTTCATCGTAAGTGACATTACCTATTATTGGAATGATATATTGTATCAGTTATAGTAGGCCTGTGAACGTACTCATGCGTCCTCACTACAGCTCTGCACTACACATTGGTTCCATTCTGTTTTGGTCCGTAAGAGAGTGAGTATATAAGCGCATGCGTCCCGACATGCAGACGTATTGTTTCACATTCACATACATATCGCCGCTGATAGTGCAAAACTGCGTAACTACAGACAATACCGCGTAACTTAGATATGGCAAACTTTACAGGAGAGCCAAAAAACTAATTTTTTTTCTCTTATACATGTTATATGTGACTGAACTCTATGATAATTAAATATGTGCATTACATATTATTTAATTATCATAGGAGTTCAGTCACGTATTAAAAATAAGACTAAGAGAAAAAAATAGTTTTTCTCTCCTGTAAATCTAACTTATAATATCTAAGTTACGCGGTTTTGTCTGTCGTTGGTTACGCAACTTTGCACTATCAGCGACGCTATCACGCCGAGAACAAAAGTGACCTAACTCAAAACTGGTCTTTGTGACCTTTGACCTAACTCTAAATTGACCATTAAAATGTAAAGCTCCTTTTTAAGAGCGTATTAAATAGTAAATGGCTGTTTTGTGGCATTTGCTGTTGGGATGAAAATTCCAAACAACGTGTCAATAAGAGCCTCGTTAACTTTCCTTTCCCTTAATTTCATTAAGTTGAGATCTGTGATTACTAATGAGATGGTCAATATTTTATTCTACTTTCTTGGTAAAGTTCAATTTTGAAATAAGTCAATTGATATATACCTATAGTATGCAATGGATGTGAAACAATGAGTCAATCAGTCGGACTGGACAGTGTCGCAACTAGACCGCAAACACAACCAAGTTTTTTTTTTTACAAATCTTTATATGCCTAGCACCAAAATTTAGAATCGAACACTATTTTAGAGATACCTAAACTTTTCAACTGCGCTAAGAGAGTGCAATTTCATATCCATTTGGGAATAAATCGCATCAAATTGTTTGGCTGGTCGAATTTACGCTGCGATTTACTGTTCTCGTTTGCCCGGTGTCTTGTTTTTAATAGACTTAACCAGTCGGGTAAAAAAAGGACGTTGCGTTTTCTCCATACGTTTCTGATTGTTAAAGATTGTCTCAATTAAAAACGACATTTGCATTTAATTATAAAATGTATATATTTTTCAAGAGGGCTTTGATTTTATATAGGTGTCTCTCAGTAACTTTGGACCGGCCATAAAATTTGGTGCGACCTATAAGCATAAAACGGAGAGAGAGAGACAGAAGATTTGCCTCATAAATAGCGCGATAAAGGGCGTACTGACACATAAACGTGTATATACGTCGAGGTCAGCCGAAAACCGAGCTGAATTTATTAAGCTCGCCCTAGCACTATGTGTGAATGCGTCTTGTATCGCTCGTTATATTTAAAGGACCTACTGTTCTCTCTCTATTTTATGCTATATGCTATAAACTACACAGTGGGGGTACGCAAAGTTCTTCGGATCTAGTTGCACACCGCTCGTAGAGCATATAACAGAACGCCTTGCCTGCCCATCGGGGGACTAATAATATAGTTTTACTTTGACATTTAGCGATCCTCGCGACCTGTTGTTTCATACAAAGCTGTCATACTGACGAACAATTGACACTGTTGACATGACAGTTTTGTATGGTACGACCAAAAATATTACAGAGATCTGGGATTTTTTTAAATAGCTTAGTACTTTAAAACGTGTCAATACTGTGTGTATTACAAACGCACAATCCGAGACATCGAAGTAGCGTATCTTCACTGTGACGTCTCAAATTGTGCGTGTAGGTATTTATTTACACGTTTTTGTGAAGACATGACTATTCTTATGTGGATTATGACATTATGTCATCTCTCGTCTATTCTATGATTACGACAGCTCGTCACTAAGTAGCAACTGTTACTTAGCCTTAGCACTAAAGTTTGCTTGTTACAATGCGATGATCGCAATTACAATCGCAATGTTATAATCCCAACTTCCTTGCTGTGCTTCGTGGGAGTTGCTAAGTGTCAAAACCCTTACAGAATAAGCCCGCAAGTATATCCAAAAAGCTTACTTCTCATTTAAATACATACGACGCTCGCACCGCCCTGCACGGATGTCGCATTGATATGCTGTGGCCGTTGATATACAAAACTAATGACAATATGTTCCCGTTCAAAATTAACAATGGAATCATATTAGTGTATTATAAAAGATGATACTAGTTTCTTTGTGCTAACAAATTGTATTCTCCACCACTAAGCCCTCATACGCATTAGCGGCTAACCGTGCGTGCGGCTAACCGCGCGGCTAGGCGCTTTTATATTTTTTTATGCAACCGCTCATTTTGTACGCACTAAACCGCGACAAAATTCTATACAAGTGGCTAGCCGCGCGGTCAGCCGCGTACGCGGTTGACCGCTAATGCGTATGAGGGCTAAAAACGAGAAATGCCATGTTTTTTCATTGTTATACATGTGATTTTGCTGAAATATCCAAGTTAAAATTTGGCATCTTCAATTTGTTCAAAATTTTTCACGCAAGACTTTTTCATATCTTTCATTTCATACATCAATGGCGGTGGTGAGTATATCTTCAATCCATTACAAAGACGGGTCGAGCGGAGAGAAAATGCTGTACGACCACAAAAAAACATCCTATGATAAATATGAAAAAAGAGTCTTCCAACAGTACCTCTTCAAGTCGAGTCCAAACATAGCGAATTAAGCTAAATCATAAAAATGCAGCGATTTACTTTAAAACATGATTGATTGTGACAATACTTACATTCTAATGTACGAGTTAAGTTATTTTATATTTACAGACAGTGAACCTCTCACAAACGGAGGAAACCTGTCTGGTACCAATCTCGGAAATCCAGTCGGTGGTTCTATAATAATTGTTATATTATGCATGAAAATTATGAATGTTGGTGAAATATATATTGCTATAAAGATTTTTGATTATATTTTATGTTATAATTATAGCTTTCCAATAGATCAAAAGAGCTAAACAAATGTTTCTTGTCTGTACATATAAAATGATGTTGACTATTATATTATGTGTTGATACCGAGTTCCTCTCGTCGGGTGATTCGTTCGTTTTTGTTCGCGTTCCGCTTTGTTTGGAGGCGACATTGTAATACAATATTAGTCGTAGATCATTGATTTCTTTTACTGCACCACAATAATTCACAAGGCATAAGAGTAACTGCCCTAATACTAAAACGTCTCTAACTGCTTAAGAGCTTGTTAAACTAACGACCGAATCTTTATTCAAGAATCACAAGTGCTTAAGAGCTTCGGACATTTGCCGATCATGATTTGCCAAAAACATGTCAAGTAAAATTGTGTAAAGTCGTCTTTTTTTAACTATAAGATGATTTTCAGTGCTTGAGGGCTTGCTTTGAACAGGTATGTCAACATTGTTTATTTCAACTTTTTTTTACCCTGAGTATAAAAGAAGTTTAGCAAAAGAATTCAATGAACTACATTATTATCATTGACTGAACAACTTCCGAGTAATCATAAAAATTGCGATTTTTATCAATGTGTTCATTTGAATGAGAAACTGCAAAAAAGTCAAATTATATAATGTAAAAAAATAACCATCCTTTGTTCATTTCACAAAACTGCTTGTTCGTGGATCAACTTTCTAAATCAATGGTAAATTGGTTACCAATGGCTAGATCACTTTATACAGCATTTTTATTTTATTTGAACGCAGTTATTTCTCTCATACAAATGATGCGAAAATCCGAACTTTTGTAGTTAAATCACAATTTGCCCTATCGTCATTGCGTCTACCGTATATTACGAGCGTTTTAAATTTTTTTGTCCCAAGGTAAGTAATATCATTTTCTCAACTAGATCTGTATTCACATTCAAATGGTAACTGGCTCGCAACTGCAATTTGTTACGTCAAATTAAGACGAGGTGTCAAAGACGTAAGTAAAATGCGCTTCACACCTTTTGAACATCCAATTCTAATGGACCTGAGACAACCTGAGATCATATAAAAATGTTAAAAAAACAATTTCTGATGGTGGTATCTGCCATTACCTTTTGGTTGGTGGACTATTTGATTATGTATGCAAAATTTCAATTTTGTGGCTGACTAAGAAATGATATCTGCTTTGCACGCTAACTTTACAGTTATATAATTTAGTAGATATATTACTGAGTTTGATGAGCTGTCAAACTCGATAATATGTCAGGAGCCTTTTACTATCTGCTATATTACTTACCATACGGACAAAGGTCCGCTAGACGCAACGACAGATCACTTAGACACAAACACATTACTGCATTGCGGTGTGCCGCTCCACGATCGACCAATCGGAGTGAGCTTCGAGCGACACGAGAAAGAATAAATAATAATATGCACTTAAAAACGTATAAATATCGACAGGGATCAAAACTTTGGTGATGAGAAGTAATTTTTTTGGGGTTGTTAAAATGAGACGTTACTTTGCGTGCGTTTGGCAGCTGCGCAGCGTCATATCACGTCATCGTGCGCCTCCCGCGTTGGTCACTGAACGGCTTCGTGCATTCGGTGGCGCACAAACAAAGAAACAGCTAAAATCAATAAGCCGAGTGGGCAGGTGTACGCGTGTGCATATCCGCTCACGACCGTCTCATCTCGCGTCACGACACAACCCAGTAATATGTTCGCGTATGGGTGTGGGTATGGGTGTGTGTGGGTATGGGTGTGGGTGTGGGGTGTATGGGTATGGGTGTGCGGTGGGTGCGTGGGCGTCTAGTACAGGCCGCAGCCGCGCAGGTTGTTGGCGATGATGACGTCGGTGACGGCGTCGAACACGAACTGGATGTTGTTGGTGTCGGTGGCGCACGTCATGTGGCAGTAGATCTCCTTGGTGGTGGATTTGTTCTTCGCCTCGAACTGCGCCTGGATGTACGCGGCCGCCTCGCCGTACTCCTGCGCGCCTGGACAATACCAAAAGGGAAATTAAATTATTAAATAGTAAAAAGTGGCGTGGTCCACACGAGTGACTTCCCAGTAGGGGAAAAAAATTGGCTGGACCGATTTTGCTGAAAATCTAATCAGTTTAATTTTGAGTTTCAATTGGCGACTTGGTGCACGGTCGTGATTGGTTTTGTTTTGAACCATATATTAAAACAAATAAAGCTGAGTTTAAGTTGTTTTTATGAAACGGACTTCCACTACGGCGCCACTGCAGTCCTGTTGGTGTGACTATTTATAAAATGTGCACGATGACTTATCCTAACTCTATTAGGCGTGGCTCGAAAACAAGCAATAATATTCGTGTAAAGCTTGTAAGAAAGTTTTGCAATGAAATTTCCTTGTCCAAATGTAGTAAATATTATAAGGAGATGCAATTTTTAATGGGTTGGGCAATTGTGGCATTTTTACAGCATGGCAACTATTTTGAAGTTTGTGCTAATCATTAAAAACTACTTCTATTGCTTACAATATAATAATCAGAAGCGTCTCTAGCCAATGTGCAATCATTATCCTAGCGCCCTCAAGTAAGCGCGCGGTCAAAATGAAATAGGTGAAAGTGCCGAGGCCGGCGCCCCTAACACCGCTGCGCCCGTGTGCACCGCACGCCCTGCACCATAGACAAAGCCGCCTCCGATAATGTTAGCATACCTGTGTATTCAGGGAAGCATATGGTGAGCGGGGACTTGCGTATCTTCTCCTCGAACAGATCCTTCTTGTTGAGGAACAGGATGATGCTGGTGTCGGTGAACCATTTGTTGTTGCAGATCGAGTCGAACAGCTTCAGACTCTCCTGCATGCGGTTCTGGAAACAACAATACATCACATTTACAACAACAATATTGGAACAACTTCAAAGCCTTACTAATGTTATAAACGCGAAACTTTGACGACATGGACGTGTGGATGTATGTTTTACTCTTTGACGCCGCAACTACTGAACCGATTTGGCTGATATTTGGAATGGATAGATTATACCCTGATATAACACATAGGCTACTTTTTATCCTGGACAAATCCAGTTGCCGCGGGATTTTGAAAAAACTGAAATCTATAGCTATAGGTAGATTACTATAGCAAACTTCCTTGAAAGTAGGTATAAAGGATGAAAAAGGGAGCGGGAACGGGAATCGGAAATCCACGATTCTCTCGGGATTTGTGAAAAACCGAAATTCACGCGGGCGAAGGCGCGGGCAGAAGCTAGTTTTAAATAAAATATAATACCTATCATGAAATTATGTAAACAATACCGAAGGAGAAAAAGTTATCTACTCAAAGTTGTGTAACTATGTGGGTAAACAAGACAGATAACTATGTATAATCCTAAAATTATATTAATATACGAGTAGGTATATTCATATAATTTTATATATATAAACTATATAATTTATAATATTGTTTTTACACATTCAGGTGGAAGTTTAAAATCCTTTCTCTCAGGCTTGAGTAGAAAATTTTCTAGAAAGTATTTTCTCTCATCTTGAATATTAGGCTATCATTTTATGTTACATAAATAGATAAATAGAAAGACCTGAGGTCATAATCACAGAAATCCTAATAATATAAGGCACTAGAAATGCGGTGTACGTGTGACCTTGTCGCCGTGCTGGCTACGGACGAAGACGTCGCCAGTGCAACGATGGTGAGGTAAACGAACGATGCGACGCATTGGCAACCTTAACGCGCTAATCCTATGGCTTAATTCTGTCTGCATAGCGTTGAGCGTAAATGTGTTTGCGTGATTGCGTAGAACTATGTTTGTGTATGTAGTACAGCGGCGACATGCGTTCTGTATTGTTTGAAGTGGTAATTCAAACAATACAGAACGCATTACGCACAGCACTTCTAATGCCTTATATTATTGGGATTTCTGTGGTCAGAACCGAACGGGTAGTTTTGAAGGTCTGTATACGTATTTAGGCTCCTTTCATTGCTTATTAAAATCTGAGAAACTATCAGGATAGTGAATCGCCCGCTACTTTGAAAAATATACCCCATTTTGCAGATTTTTCACATTTTTTAGATTTTCAAACCTACATGTTCTATTCATCGACCTTTTTCACGGTTTTCAGTTCACGCCGACTACGACATTATGTAATCAGTAATCACACTCGTTTACTCTATGAGTACGACAGTGTGCCAAGGTGAATGGATTCAGGTTTCCTCTCTTAACCGGTCCATTTTGATTGGATGCTGTTAGACGAGTTTTTTTCAGTCACCATGTGTTTTAATTTGGAACGCATCCACATACATATCAATAAAAAGAAAAAAAGAGACTGTCTTAATCCTAATCTCAAAGACAAAAATAAACTTGCACTGCGAAAAATTGGAAATTTATTAATTGCCAGTTGTATACGTTCCATAAAAAATTAAAAACCCATGGACATAAATTGTTCTAATGGCCAATGTGGCTAATTCTGTTGTACACAATCTCTAAACCTAAACTAAATTGACAGGTTTAAAAATAGTGCTATCCCTTTCAGCAGGGAGGATTGTGAAAGAGACGGGAATATATTTAGACCTGTCATTTTAGTTTAGATTTAGAGATTGTGTACAACAGAATCGGCCACAATGTACCACTAAGAGTAGGTACTAATTTTAAAAAGAAAATCCCCTTATTTGTAGAGTTGCAAATTTAGTACTATCGATTTTTACTTCACTAATTTTCCACTTGGGGCACTAGCTGTATATGTATGGGTAAACAATGCAGTTAAAATCCATTTTTCTTTAACGTTATAGTGTTTATCTACACCCATGCTTTAAATCCTCTATTAAAGATTATGAAACAGTTAGCTTATTGCCAACATTAAAACACCGAATTTCCTAATGGCCATAATATCATCCAAAGGAGTGTTATTGTGCAATTCAGTACAACATTATCATCCGTTTTCATAATAACACTCTTTTGGATGTTATTATGATTACTAGGACTGGCTGTTTTAATGTTAGCAGTAAGCTAACTGTTTCAGAATCTTTTATAGAGGATTAATATTATGAGTGTAGATAAAGTCTTGTATGCAACTGTTGATAATTAGGTATTATACAACAGTTGCAACTATTCGGTACTCGAAATGTATCAACGTTGTCCAGATGTGCTAAGTCGTAGTATTTGTTTGATTTGATTGACTTAAGACTGCCTCGTGGTCTAGTGGTTAGCGTATTCGACTGCACATCACGAGATCCCGGGGTGGATTCCTGGGTCGTGCAAATAATTGTTAAGTATTGGGTTTTCTATCAAGAAATTCTCATTGCCAGCCCAGAGTTGGTAGTTGGCGGTGTTTCACCGCCGTGGCTCGGAGAGCACGTTAAACAGTCGCTCCCGGTTATTATCACTATCATGTGGCAATAGTCGTTAAAGGCCGCCAATCCGCATTGGAGCAGCGTAGCGGGTCTAAAGCTCTAAATCCTCCTCTCCTATGAGAGAGGAGGCCTGTGCCCATCAGTGGGGCGTTAAAAAGGCTGCAGTGGTGATGGTGGTGGAAAGATACGTTATTCTCTATGAACTGTCACTGAAACACTGCGTCCTCACTGACACGGACAGGTGTGAACGCGTTCATAGAGAATGTATGAAAGAATATTTTTTCACTGTGCCGGCACTGATGCTTCACTGATATGTGCGAATCATGCATAAAATGTACGTAATGCCACCACATTGGAGCAGCGAGCGTGGCGGGTCTAAGCTCTAAATCCCCCCTCTCCTATGAGAGAGGAGGCCTGTGCCCATCAGTGGGGCGTTAAAAATGCTGTAGTGGTGGTGGACTGAGGTAAGAGAGAGCTGGATTACCGTCGTCTCGTCCTCGTGCAGCACCTGGTCGTACTCGGACATGGCGACGCAGAAGATGATCGCGGTCACGTCCTCGAAGCAGTGGATCCATTTCTTTCTCTCCGACCGCTGCCCGCCTACGTCGAACAATCTGGAATATATGAATTACTAATTAAGTTTGTGCCCATGATGCAAGGTTTTTTTCCATGTATGTGTGTTCAATTGTTAATGCTAGGTTTATGCCCTTGATCGCCGCGCTGAGCAGGCGGGTTGGCGATCGCAGGGCTACATAGTTACAAGTGTAAATTGAAAATTTAAAAAACCCCCGACATTCGCCATTTTGTGGCGGCGGCCATCTTGGATTTGCAATAGTGCTATTCTACTAGTCAAGCCCTTTCATTTGATACCCATATTAAGGGAGTTGTGAAAAAATATGTAATCCTCCATTTTGTAGCGGCGGCCATCTTGGACCGATTTTCATCAAACATAGCTAACAACACTCTCGACTAAGTCACCTTTCAAACAAAAAAAATCGCATTCATATCGGTCCACCCGTTTGAGCGCCACAGGGGAACAGACAGACACACACACACACACACACACACACACACACACACACACACACACACAGACACGTGAAACTTATAACACCCCGTCGTTTTTGCGTCGGGGGTTAAAAATGGTGTCGCTGCTGCTTGACTTCAGCCGTTGTTATTGGTTCTAGAATAGAAATAACGCCATTGGTGGGGCACATAGCGCGAAGAACCGATAGACGTAGATGCTCGAGTAGTGACCTCGCACAAGGAAACGCAACGTTGGAAGACCCCCAATTAGGTGGACGGACGATCTCAAGCAGGTTGATGGCAGCTAAGTTACAAGTTACAAGCGGCACAAGATCATGTTCTTTAGCGATCCTTGCAAGAGACTCCTATCCAGCGGTGGGCGTCTATCGTTTGTGACGACGAAATTAAGTTTAGTATTCAGTGTTCAGCCAAAAAATCTTATCAGACATAACATTAACTATAATTATTGATGATTTTGAAAATCAGGTATCATGTACTACTTTACAGTTTCCTTTATTTAAATTAATTTTAATTTATCCACTTTTATAAAAAATTTACCCTCAACCATAGCCCTTAGTTGAATACTCACTTGAAATTAAGGTTTTTGAAGGAGAAATGCACTTCGACAATGCCGGTGGTTTTGACTCTAGTTCTTAAAATATCTTGCTCGGTGGGCTGGTAGTCTCTGGCGCCTAACCGGTCCAGATCGTCCAGGAAACTGTAAACCAAGATAGGGGACCATCAAAACTACAAACAACCTACAACTACGAAGTACTAGGTACTAACAACTGTCTAAAGGAGGTGAGTTAGGAAGTTCCCCGAATTGGGAAGTTGGCGGTATTGCCTACACCCCTGTGCCTCGGAGAGCGCGTAAAGCCGTCGGGTCTTACTCTCTCTCATAGCGTCCGATTGCTGCCCCATCGGATTATGACAGTGAAGGAATAGAGAGTGCACCTGTTTGCCCACACACTTGTGCACAATAATATCTTCTGTTCTAATAATATCTGCAGGCTAGTTTCCGTTGAGATTGGTCGCCGTGGCCGAAGTTCTGTCAGGAGCTATTATTTCAAAACTAGTAGTCAAATATGGGCTTAGAATAAAAAGCAGATCCCGGCAATTAGTATATTATTAGTCCCTTGTTAAAATGAAAACACCGTGTTCTAAGTCAGTGTTTTTAATAAAACAATTACAATGCTATGTATTAAACGTACCTACCTACCTAATGTTATAAAAACAAGTGTGATCGTTCTTAATGATTCATTTAACCTATACAATTGATCTGCGGGCTTCCATTAGTAGATATTTGCTATGTAATACCTATGTTCCCTTTATATTATAACCGAAGGACAGTTGTACTCACAACTTGTCAAGAAACAAACTGCGCAGTAGTCAATTTTAAGAAAATTAGCGCGATTTTTTCGCAGAATTCTGTGACATATGGAAATGTGTGAAGCTGCATGCACTTGCGATTTAAAATTCGCGAAAAAATATATTAAAAGACGGAAAATATACCGCGCGAATAAACTCAGTGCGAGCTAGGCCTAGGTACCTGTCTACCTACCTATCATAATGAAGTGCGGTTCATTATGATAGGTAATTGAAGAGTCGTTCAACGATTTTCACTCTTTAATTATGATGTTTTATGACCTATGCTTTCCCATATGCGGAAAGTTAACACTGAGCACCGCTTTTATGATATTTCAAGACCAGTGGCGTGCATAGGGTTCCAAGTCAGGGTATGCAATAGCGGTGGTCTGTACCTACTCTGTATTGGGTTCAACACCCGATAGATACTATGTAGGTATTTATAGGTGGACCAAGTCGCGATCAGTCCACCTATTTTAATTTATAACTAGTGGATCCGGCAGACTTCGTCCTGCCCGGTGGTGACATACCTACCGACATCAGCGTCACCTACCGAGACCCGGTAGGTTACCTGTACCTACCCGGTAATTGTGTTTTCGAACCATCCAGGAACCCATTGAAATATACACACAAAATTTCATCCAAATTGATCCAGCCGTTTAGGAGGAGTTAAGTGACAAACACACGTACAGAAGAATAATAATATATGTAGGTACGGGTAAGAGAGTTCACCGTATCCACGCGACGGGATGTTTGACAGTTACGAAAAGCGTGAACATTTTGTATGGGAAAATATTTTTTTAAATCCCTTGAGAACTCTTTAATTTTCCGGGATAAAAAGTACTCTATGTCCTTTTTCAAGGCCTTGTCTACCTCTATACCCGTCCAAATCGGTAGATCCGTTCTTGAGTTATAAATAGTGTAACTAACACGCCTTTTTTTATATAATATATAGATTAAGAAGGCACTTCGTTGTGGTCATTTAAAACTGTCATTTAATAGTTACAATCAGAATAAGTAGGTAAGTATAGTAGTTAGTACTATACATTACCATTTTACTTCCTGAAACGATGTTTTAGTTTAGATAACTACTAATAAAAAAATTAAGTAAGTACCTTGAAACTTCGTTACGTTCCCCCGTAAACATAAGTTTTCAAACAAAATAACAATTCCAATTTCTTATTTTGGGATCACTAATCACTATAATATTATACACTTCACACACTTTCGTACGTTACATCGCAAATATTAGGGCTTAACACTTTTTGCACATTTTCACAAGCTTTGAAACACAGCTTTGAAAGAAACAGGAAGATACCTATAACCTACCTATAAAATGGCATTCGTAATAATCACTGCTTCTTTTAGACGCACACAACAACAAATTCACTTTTAAAACATGTGTACAACAAACGCTTCTTCATGTGTTAGTTTCCTTTAATAACAGCACACATACAGCAATTACTAATGTGTGAGTGCGCAAAAAAAGCTGAATTTCTCGGTGCTTATATCCAATAATTCCAACCGGCAAACCATTTATTAGACAACGCCATCTACTAGATTATCATAAAACTTTTACGCTAAATACTAATATGGATGCGAACCATCAACTAGATGGCGCTTTTATGAATTTTTGACCATAAATATTTATTTTTTATTTCGAATATTTTTTAATTACTAAATGACTAAAATAGGAGTTGTCTAGAGATGTCCAGGGTATGCTCTGCTTTTCTGCATGTAAGATCCGCACGCCACTGTTCAAGACTTATATTTCTCGAAATTTCATATTAAATAATATAAGTATCCCTTACTACTTTTTTTTTGTATTTGTAAAACAATTAAGTTTATTGCCCGCTTAAACTGTTCTCCTAGCGACATTAATACGCGAAGATTGAGAAAGTCTAACTTCTTCAGGCCGGCAATGTAACATGATCACTCGATCTATTATTATTTATTATTATTATTTTATATTTTACGAGTCGTCTCATAGTAAGTAGGCCGTTCGGCTGCGTTGTAATTTGCAACTTTCGTAAAATGTAGGAAACACATTTATAAATACCCCGAATACGAAGGGAGGATCGTAAACACGTGTTTAACAATTTGTTTTGAACGGATATTAATTATATTATTTATCACTACTTAGTATAAAACAAAGTCGCTTTTTCTGTCCCTATATCCCTATGTCCCTATGTATGCTTAAATCTTTAAAACTACACAACGGATTTTGATGCGGTTTTTTTTAATAGATAGAGTGATTCAAGACGAAGGTTTTTAAGTAGAAAAATTGGACCCGGTAGGTGGCGCTAATAGCGAGCAGGACGACGTCTGCCGGGTCCGCTAGTAAATAATAATTATGTACTAATATAATAATTTAATTAATAGGAATCTGGAAACCCAACTGCTGTTGAGAGTTTAACGTCTTACTCATGTAGCAATAACTTATTAAGTCAGCATAAAATTGTTGTATCATGTCTCACATAATACTTGACATATCGAGATAGCATACCAAACTTGGTAGGCTGTATGTCTTATAAGTGATCTGTCTTCTTGATCGGTTCCATAAAGAAATGTCTTTACACCGTTGTGCTGTATCTCTAACCTTTAGATCTACTTTTTCAATTGACATTATTGTGAGTAAACTCTGGAGCGGAGCGGAGGTGGTTCAGGAGACCAATAAGATTGTTAATGGATAATTATCACGTCATCGATCAATAATTTGATTGGTCGAAGCACACGTCTGCGGCTTGTGCTTTCGCCCGTCCGCTTCAGTCGAAACGCACCATAATAATGCTTGTGCTAGGAGTGATAATTATGACAATATTATAGACATCGGGCGGGATCGTAACCTATAGGTGCGTCCAAACTTGAACATTTCCCCGAACCGAACTGCGTAACATTTCGGCGAACTTGTTACGCTCAATGTGGACGGCCGGCGAACCAAGCTTCGTAACATTACCGCGAACTTGTTTACGCTGTGTATTTATTTTAGTTTCATTCATCGGGCAATCATGTCGTCTGCTAAGGAAATTGCAGAAATTAATTTAAATTTAGCTAGTGCATCTTTTATTATACTTTGTGCTTTAAAAAAGAAAAAAGGGAAGATAAGGAGGCGATGGTGGCAAACTGAACTTTTTAGAAATAGAAATACTCATGGTGGAAACATGTTATTAAGAGATTTACAATTTCAAGAAACAAGTGGAAAATATAAGAATTATACGCGAATATCACCAACGGATTTTGATCATTTGCTGAGACTTGGAATTTAATATTACAGTCTATGATTGATACTTTTAATATGAATTCATAATGGACATTGCTTCAATCCCCATAGTTTAGGTGGATAGTACCTTGCAGCATCAGAGCTGAAGAGCTAGGACTTGGAATTTAATATTACAGTCTATGATTGATACTTTTAATATGAATTCATAATGAACATTGCTTCAATCCCCATAGTTTAATGAGTTGGAGCAAAAAAAATTTATGGGACTGTTTTGCAAACTTCTCCTGTGGATAAAAAAAAATTGCGCAAATCGGTTCAAAAATCTCAAGAGTAATCGGTGAACAGACATAGAAAAAAAATACGCGATGAATTGAGAACCTCTCCCTTTTTGGAAGTCGGTTAAAAATCATTGGTTCATTGTTTTTCGAAATATTCGCAAACCTACATTTACATACATACTCATTTACATACATATACATACAGGTCGAATACAGAACCTCCTTTTTTGAAGTTTGTTAAAAATAAGCTCAAGAGCCTCTGCGCGAATGAGAACGATGCACGATGCACTCACGCAATGACGGAGGAGTGGGTGAGTAGGTATGTGTTGTGACTTGTGAGTCGTGACAATATCCAACAATCCCATGATATACGGTCATAAGTCAAAGTACGGCACCGTAACAACAGGCGCACATGGTCACGTGACGAAATACAAGTGTGGATGTCTCGTAGTTACGTAGGTATTAGCGGAAATCCTTTGAAAAGACCGACTTTGAATGGATCGGCCCGAACACGTGTCTTTACTCCGAACATTTCAGAAATCACCGTCCACACTTGAACTCGCCGCACCGAACAATGTTCGCGAACTATGCCACGTACGGTCGTTTCTTCGAGCGCTTGATATGGGTTACTGTGTAACAGTTCGGCGAAAGTTTCGCCGAATTGTTACGCAGTAACCCATCTCAAGCGCTCCGAGGGCGCCGTCCACATTGAGCGTAACAAGTTCGCCGAAATGTTCGCAGTTCGGTTCGGTGAAATGTTCAAGTTTGGACGCACCTTTAGATCTTTAGAATTTCCGCCTCCCACCACCCTATTTTGAACCATTGCACCTTTGAACTTCAAAATTAGAAGAAGATCAATCATACAATAATAAAATGAATTAAGTACAATTATCTTCTTAAATTACCTACTTCTTCTTTGCACCAAATCGATTTATGTACCGTATAATAATGAAGTCAGCGAAGTTTCTAACAATGGCAAATAGACCAAACGTAAAAATCGTTACTGGACTTATTAAAAAGTGCCCGTTCGTTAGGTACTAACTATGTTTGTTGATACAATTACCTACATGTTATAAACTGCGGACTGCTATTATTGTAATAGCCTGCTTAGTAATCGGTTTTTCCACAAGCAACGCGACTTACCGACGAATGTAATCCTACAACAATAAGTCAAAATACCACGGCATTAAATTCTAAAATATATCACATAAACTGGAACGGTCAATACATAAACTTAGGGTCAATGAGGCGAAAACAATAAATCAGGTATTAGAAGAGAGTCTTAAAAACCATAGCTTTAATATTGAAAAGTAATATAGACAAGTGTAAATTGAAAATTTAAAAAACCCCCGACATTCGCCATTTAGTGGCGGCGGCCATCTTGAATTTGCAATAGTGCTATTCTACTAGTCAAGCCCTTTCATTTGATACCCATATCAAGGGAGTTGTGAAAAAATATATCATCCGCCATTTTGTAGCGGCGGCCATCTTGGACCGATTTTCATCAAACATAGCTAAGAACACTCTCGACTAATTCACCTTTCAAACAAAAAAAACCGCATTCAAATCGGTCCACCCGTTTGAGCGCCACAGGGGAACAGACAGACACACACACACACACACACACACACACACACACACACACACACACACACACACACACACACACACACACACACACACACACACACACACACACACACACAGACACACACACAGACACGTCAAACTTATAACACCCCGTCGTTTTTGCGTCGGGGGTTAAAAATAGAAAATTAATATAAGTATAATTTGATAAGCTACTTGGATCGCTGTGTTTTCCTCTGCAATGCGTATTCAGCTTTTAATATTTTCCCTTTTTTATTCATATCGAATTCGTTTTTTCTAAGTACTCGTTCATCGAGTATATGGGCTCGACTTTACATTCTCTGTTTTATGAAATACATAATTTATGTGTTTTTTTTCTGACTTCACTTTTGTATGCTTCGTGCATACAAACAAAGGCCGATTTCAATATAAGCATTTTTGCCGATTGAGGCTCTCATTAAAAAAGAAAAGCTTGCATACGAAGAACGAAGGCTTTATAAGTGGTAGTTCCCATGTTATATTATTTTTTGGGTCAATTTCTGCATTAGCTTCAATAGCTTAGATCTTGGCTGGTTGGAGGTTTCGGTCAATGGCTTACCACTAGTACAAACTACAAATAGACAAATAGACAAAAAGATATAAAAATGTATTTCGGCTGTTGCCGATTGCCTGTTGCCCCAAATATAACATTTTACTTGTATCTAATCGCTAACTGCTAGAGGTACAAACCGTTGAACACATTCAATAAAATCATAATAATATTTTTTTTTTATGTTCCTTAAAAACATATCAAAATTCAGTTAAAAATACATAGGTACATACATTATTATTTACTGCAGTATTGGTAAAAATGGTCTAATAATAACTTTATTCAACTTTTGTTGGGCAAATAGTTAGAACTTTGGTGTGCCACCAGTTGCAAATGGCGTCGGCGACGCGCCGGCACCGCATACATATTAACGAGCTTCGAAGTTAGAACCAGACATCACGCGATGCTTCAACAATATATACACAGGAACTATCACACTGACAGGAAATACTTACATATATTTATCAACATCAATAATTGAATATGGTATTAATATGATAAGGAGCTTAGCATTTGAAAACCAGTCATCCCATGCATATTAATATGCATCCCTGGTCAATAACTAGATATTTATTTTGTTATACAGACACTCTCACATGTAAACCCATTGTTTTTGCTGCTATTTTGATGATATTCATATTAAGTGTTGTCTATACAAGCGAGGTAGCAAAGACGTGGCGCTGACGCATGTCCCTCCCAGACTTGTATGTTGTTAGTAACACAGGGGAAAGTGACGCGGGCAACGCCACGCCGATGGCCGGTGATACGTTCGCTCTGCAGAAAAGTCCTCTGGTGAGGGTCCTAATTCCGACGGTACCGAGTACAACACAAGCACCAGAGTTTTGTAACGTGTCCATCTCTAAAGTGTAACAAAAAAACAATAGTAAAGTGTAATAAATGTAGTGTGTACTACATGACCGCACTATACCTGGCACTAGGTACTCGTCATTTCTTTAATAAACCACATCTAAAAGATAGCGGGATTACTAGGGACAGGAATGGACAATAAAACATACCAAGAGGCGTTTTAACTGGTACACATTTACAAAGCGACAAGTCGCTGTAAAATCAAGTCAATGTATGCGATCAGCAAAACAAAACCACGCCTGAAAATGTAAAATCATATACAACAAGAACAATACACGAGGAAGTTGCATATTTGTGATTAAATATCGAACTGGTATTTCCCTTTTGACTGCAGAAATAATGTTGACAATTGACTAGCGGTCTGATAAGCGATAATTGTAACAACATTTTGCAGTAATTAATAAGACAAGTTGTAAACCGCATACTAAGTAACTTTATCCTATAAGCTCCAAAGTTCACGTCGTCGGTTTAACGCTTTTGACGAGTGCTGGCTAACGTGTAAACGCTGTTTGCGTATTGCGCTAAGATCCTTTGATACGGTATGAAAACTAGGGGACAAGCCGGCCAACGCCGGCTTTTTATTTTCTAAGTGGCCCTGTACACGTTCGCCGAATACATTCAACGAGTGCGTGAGGCCAACGTGTACAAGGGGCATTGCATAGTTATAATGTAATTCAGTTTTTATATTTTATTGATATGATTTAGTCAAACTAGTACCTTTTGCAGATATTTTTCCAAATTAACCTGAAAGAGATATTAAATCTACCAGGTTAAAGAAAGAACAGATTCATCTTTTAATTTATAGCAGGTTTTCATAATTTCATCGGCTGACCAACCCTACTGAAGACTTTACATATACACAAATATAGCGGCTAACCTTTCAAATCTATTTCAATGACAATAGGTCACGAGATCGAATTTACTGAATTAATTCTGACGACATCTCGCTTCCGAGTGATTCAGCACGAATCAAGGAAATAGATCTGACGAATTAAAATGAAACGAATTAGATGAAAGAGACCGTATATTTAACTAACTACTTATAGAGTACTTACATCATCACGATCATACGATGGCATAGGCATAGGTTCGTCTTAGCTGTATGTATATATAAGTAGTTGCGCTTCGAGTTGCTGCTTATTATGTTTATTGGCATGTTTATGGATATTTTAAAACCATGCTAAAAAAACCGGCCAAGTGCGTGGCGGGTCACGCGCAGTGTAGGGTTCCGTAGTCACAATCCTCGAAAAACAGATATAACTCCTTAACCTGTGAACCATACTTAGCCCTGATAGTTTTCCTTTAAAATTGATTATATATACTACAGCTGTGAATTTTTTCAAGTTCCTATATACTGCCATTTGGCTGATAGAGGGGGGGGACACTTGACTCTAATAAAAATTTGCACTTTAAAACATCATATTTTACAAACGGATCTAGGAATCGAAAAATGATGTTCCCATACCCACAGTATTTTTAAAAGACCTGTTGAACGATACCCCACACTATGGGGTAGACGAGAAAAAAAATATTCATCCCCACTTTACATGTGGGGGAGCTACCCTAAAAAAAAATATTTATAAAAATTTTATTTCACCACTTTGTCGACGTGATTAACATTTATACCCATGCCAAATTACAGATTTCTAGCACTAATAGTCTCTGAGATTAACCGAGGACGGACGGTCGGACGGACAGACAGACAGACAGACGGACGGACATGGCGAAACTATAAGGGTTCCTTGTTTACTACGGAACCCTAAAAATTGCGTTCTATATTGTAGTTTATTCAATAGCCTATAAAAGTTAAGTAATAGAAAGTTCACCTGTGTCGGCACACAAACTTGTGCACTATAATATTGTTATTCGAACATACCTACTTGGCTAGTATCCAGTACAGTTGAGATTGGCCCCAGCAGTGGCTGAAATTCGGTCGGGAGGAAATTATTTGTATCAAACATTAAATAACAACTTTTAGCAAATTGCAAGTTTTAGCTGAATTATGTATTTCATTGCCTTCTATTCTATAGAAATATATTACTTTCCTCTAAAACACGTCTTTGTCTGAATAATAAACGGGATACAGTATTTCTGTTAACGTTGGAATCATAGCCACAGACGTGAACACTGAACAAGTCGATTAACACAGAAACAACTTAATCGGGCACTCTTGTAATCTGTAAGCGAATGGTTGATCGTGTGAAAGGCCACTACAGTGCGACACAAGAAATCACCGACTCAAATGAAAAGTACCTCCGCCACACGCGAGCGTATCATATGTAAGCGTTCGCCTATTTTGACTTCTCGTAACTTTGTATTAGTGTATAGTTGTGCCTTTGCGCTTTTTTTTACAGATAAATAATTCTTCTGCACAACAGTTTTAAATGATGCCCTAAATTCGGAATGTGGTGAAGTAGGCAAGATCAAATGCCGAAAACGTCGAGGAAACCATCAATATACAACGTAGTAATAGCTAGTATTCCGTACCATCATCATCGGGCTCGTAGCTTTAACTTTGTGACGTATACGTCAATATTTTTCATTTCATTACATCACAGACTACATAATTCTATGCATAGATAAAATGAATAAGACGAGATATGGCAAGGGGGCGTGGTTCCTGAGAACTCTTCTGGCGTTAAATACACCTGAGAACCGTTTTTGTCTTGAGTCGAATGTCGTCCAACGATCGCTTCACCGCTCTCGATTTTTAACAAAATGCCGTGTTGTTCAGTGGTTGTTTGCAAAAAATCAAGCAAAAAAGTGAATCATACAAAATATGGCATCTCATTTCACACTTAAGTACAAGCTATTGTTGTTATTTTCCATAAAAAACAAGAAAACATTATTTTGTATATTTACATTATGCTAAAAATGTGCTAAATTGAGAAGTTTATATCTCATTATGAACAAAATCCATTGCTTGCTTAGTAGAAATCAATCATTGAATCGGTCGGTCTTAGGACGCAATGGACTTGTACTATATAAATATATTCCTTCACTAAGACGTTAGACTCACGGTATGGACGCCGATCGGGTGGTCGTGGTCGTAGAGATGTCATGATGTTAGCTAAGTACATTGTTATCGATATTTTAACGACCAAACGATGATTTTTGATACAGTTATTATTAATTAACCCCCGAAGCAAAAACGACGGGGTGTTATAAGTTTGACGTGTCTGTGTGTGTGTGTGTGTGTGTGTGTGTGTGTGTCTGTCTGTTCCCCTGTGGAGCTCAAACGGGTGGACCGATTTAAATGCGTTTTTTTTTGTTTGAAAGGTGAATTAGTCGAGTGTTGTTAGCTATGTTTGAAGAAAATCAGTCCAAGATGGCCGCCGCTACAAAATGGCGGATTACATATTTTTTTACAACCCCCTTAATATGGGTATCAAATGAAAGGGCTTGACTAGTAGAATAGCACTATGCAAATACAAGATTGCACCACCACCACAGAATTTTGGGTAAAAAGAAACCCAGCCCCTCATTTTTATTTCGAAATTAATTTATTTGAATCGTTATATCTCAAAAACGGTGGCTCTTAGGAAAAAAAGTATACAGACATTTTTTATAGATAATTATCTGATCTACAATTTTGTTTAAAATAATTTTATGATAAGACTTACCGTTTTGCTGAAAAATTTCCCGTGAAAACTTTGACACCAAGTAATTTTTTTCCAGGTGTCGGATCGATGAGGACTTTTCACATTTCATTTATAATAGTGTTTTGAACAATCCTACCAATTTTCAGCCAGGTGTGAATATTGTAATCTTGGAAGTCTAAATTGATCGTATTATATAAGTAGGCATTTTTTATATCGTATTATTTTTGATTCATAATAATAATAATATATCGCTTTTCTTAATATATAAGTCATTGTCAAAACCCAAATAGTAAAAAAATTAAGAATCGATAACTTTACATTTTAGTCAATCACTAAAGTTTTAATGGCTTTTACTCAACATTTTTATTTACTCATCAGTGCATACATACCAGCACTTTTATTTAATTTTATAATTACCTTTTTTAATTTTCTTTTTGCGAATAAACAAAATAACGAGTATCTATCGATATCGATAGACAATTCAATGAGTAGCAATACAGCGCCATCTATGGTCAAGTAGCGGAATTAATTGGACAATCGAATCTAGTGTGACTATAGCTCATAAATACATTCTTCCGTTAAAGCAAAATAAATCTTATTTCTACAAAATCAGGGTTTGTTTCCAAATCTGTGAGTTCTGTGAAGTAGGCTAGTTTTGACTAAACTTAAAACGACAAATCAAACGATTTGTTTCTTTGTAGTGCAATATAGATTAACGCTATATTTGTGTGAGTTTGGCGACAGCGGTTCCTATAGTATTTTTGGCGCATTTCACTTCCCCTGCCTTCTCTCTTCCGTGATTCTATGCTTTAGATTTAATGAAAAATATTTATGAAGGATTGAAAAGATGGTATAGGTTAAATGAAGAAAATTTCGAATTACAAACATTTCAATGGTCATCCATGCTCGATACAACCCAGATAATGATTGGCAAGAAGTACAGCAATACATATTATAAGAACAAGGATTAAGGAATGAACCACTTTGGAATCCAATACAGTCTCATCGTCCAGTTTAGTCGACAATCGTTGACTTAATACGATTGGCTAAGTGATTAATAGTCATGACTAATAACATAATAAGCAACACGGTACCGGTTAATATGATGACCTCAAGATAAACTCAATCACACTACAATTCACAACTCTATAATTCCGAACGACTTTGTCATTTATCATGACAAAGTCGACGTCGAGTATAGAAGACATATTTCCAAGTACCTATTGAAACGACTGAAAAAAGCACTTTTTAATTTAAGTCGATTTATTGTTTAGTAATTTGTTCAAATAGCTAGATGCCAATTATATTGCCTTAACTTGATTTCAGCAGTCTACGCTAACTTTCTATGTAATCTGACCCTAACGGCCAGTTACACATCAGGCGGTTATAGACTATAGTTAGGTTACAGTTGAAATTTTGACCACCAAATGAAAAACAAACTTGGCTTCACAAGCCCAGTTGCTTCACAAGCTAAGTTTAAGTTAAGGTTAAGGATCAAATTTTGATATTTATGTTCATTGTCCATAGTGCGTCATCATGATAAACGGTCATCACGGACATGCACGAGGACATACTTACATCTTTCTTCATATTATGAAAATGTAAAAGGTAAACTTAAAAATTCAGTGCCAATACATAAACGGTATCAATGAATCAACGTTAAATATTTATGACGCTGAGTGAGATTCAACAATGGACCACGAGCTTAAAATTCCAAACAGTCGTATCACTTAGTTCAGCGTTCGAGTCTCACGGTTTACGATCAAGGCCGACAGCGAATCTAAGCTAGGCAACGGTTGGCGAGCGGCCAACAGGCTAGACTGGAGCTCGGCCTAGACAACCCTTGATATAATATGTCATGGCTGTTGAACAATAGCGTGCAACAGCGTCCTAGACGTGCGTTGTTATCTAACAAAGACCGGTGTTTTCTGAACTACCACTTAAAGTTTTAGTAAGCCTTTTTTTAAATTACCATTTACCATAAAACCAAAGTTTTCCAACCAAAGAATCTTACTTTCTTATTTTTTCCTAATTCTGACATTCTAAGAGTGATAACTGCTATTCTGCTCGATATCTTCGTTTTAAATCTTTCAAATTCTTGTATTGTTGAGTTTTTTCACAAATTTTGAGCGTGAATTGAGTCAGTATCAGCAAAAAAAGTGTTTTTTTTTTTGTTTTAAATTTGAATAATTTAATAAAATAATTTTTGGCGAAGAGGAAAAAACTGACAATGGGGTTGCAAAAATTATGAGAGTAGATAAAGAGTTTGTGTCCCACACATTTGCATCTTATTCCACTCCACACGATATGGTAAGAGAGGCAGCTTGAAGTGGCGCCGCGGGTAGAGGCACGTTTGGCCGCTTGCCAGCTAAAGACCCATTGTACCTATTATGTTGGAAAATTGGTGCAATCAAGCTCTGGATCATGTCTGCTCTGTGTAGTCAAAACGGCTTGTGGATTTAATTTGTAAGACACTCTTGACACGATTCTACTTCAGAGAATTTGAGTACGGATATTTTGAAATTTAATGAGATTAAATATTATGGACATAATCTACATTATACGTATATACATACAAGCGGATACCTGCGACTTCGTTCGCGTGGATATCGGTTTTTGAAAATCCCGTGGGAACTTTTTGTCTTTCTTAACCTCCTTTGCGCTCATACCTTGCTAAAAATTGTTAAAAGTTCACTGGTGGATGTTTAGGTAGATAAAAATCCGCCACTGATAGTTCCATCAAAATCGATCCAGCCTTTCGGAGATTACCCGGTAATCTTTAAAGTATCTCCTTTCTAACACATTTTGAATTTCATCCCCTCTCCCAAGGGAACCGTGCTGAATTTCGAGATAAAAAGTATCCTATATGTTACTCCGTAGTATGAACTTAAATCATGCCAAGTTTCATTTCAATCCATTCAGAAGTTTTTGCGTGATGCGCGCACAATCATACAGACAAACAGACAAATATTTCAAAAATAGCTTTTTTACGTTCTTATCCCTACTTATCCCTAATATGCCCCAGTTATTATTTTGCAAAAAAATTTTAATGTATAGATACGGCAAGTCTACGATTTTATTATATGAATAGATTACGTAATTTAAATTATCCATAGTTCCTTGACCTGATGACTTGAAAATGAAATGATGTCCCGCTGCTGGACAACGACCTCTTTTCAGATTTTAGACCCATCACGATGCTCACGAAAAAATTTTAGTTATATTTTCTTATAGCCAAAATTACAAAATTGCAATAGGATCCCAGAATAATTCTGGGACCGCGAAGATAAACTCCCGATCTTACGACATAATAGCTCTATTGATAATTCGCAAAGTATCAATAACTAGCAACTATGCCAAAATATTTACGCTTTACTGGGGTACTCGGTGGGCCGAGCTGATAAAAGTGAAAGGCTAAGTGATTCCGGGGGTAGTTGTCGGTAGTGGCTCATTTGGAACCTCGCCAAAGAACTATTGTACTTATTATAGTGGAAAATTAGTGCAATATAGACGACTTTGTAACGAAATTGAAGCAGTTTTCAACGGATCGTCAATGATGGACAGGCGAACACAAGATTTTGGCTAATATCAGCTGTCTGCGTAGATTTCTATTACGCTTGAACAAGAATTGAGTGTTTGTCTGCAGAGGACGTTTGACTAGTTACTTCAATCACATGACATTGTGGCCGATTCTGTTGTACACAATCTCTAAATCTAAACTAAAATGACAGGTCTAAGTATATTCCTGTCTCTTTCACAGTGCTCACTGCGGAAAAGGATAGCAATAGATTTAGACCTGTCATTTTAGTTTAGGTTTAGAGATTGTGTACAACAGAATTGGCCACAATGTGACATGTTCTTAACTAAAAAAAGTGGAAAAATCTACGAAAAACTTGCTTGCCGGGAAGTACAAAAATAAAAAGCTCCGTGAACGTAGTCACGAAGAAGTCTTTCGAGAAAAGAATATCAATAAATAACCACATCCCCTATTTGCTAGTGACTACACATTCAAACATGTTTTCAAAATGTTAATAGAGATTGAAAGCATTACTGAGATTAGACGGTCTTCCATTAATAGAAATGCATTTCATTTCAGCCCAACTTTTACTACAACTCAGTCGAGGATCTACATTGCAGATGCGGCTTATTTGTATTCATGAGTGTTGAACGAGGAAAAGTTTTACTTTTTGGTTATTAACATAACCTTCCCATTGAAAAATATTTTCTACTAAAGACTCCATTTATATTAACACCTAATATAAATGGACAACAAATTCTAATATTCAAAAGACAAGAAGAAAATCGTTATAAACAATACTCTCAAATGCAAATAAAAACATTAGAAAGATAGGATTTACATAAATAACTTGGATAACCTTGTTATTTAAGAACGGTCACCAAATCAATAACCAAGCACGCCGCGGCCTCAATCTAATATTGTCAAAGTCCAGATATTTGCGTATCTAAGACCAACCCAGCCCTACAAATAAGTAAAGAGTAATTTCGAAGGTTATATTTAGATTTTGGAATAAGCTACGAACTCCCGTTCGACGGAAGTGTTAAAAGTAACGCACAATGGCATTGTTTCGTTTTCGTACAAAAAATTAGATAACTAGATAATCAATGATACCTCTCTATAGATAATACGGAAGAAAATTGAATGCATAAGCATAAAGCTATAAAGTGGATTATGGAAGCAGATTACAATAATTATAGCTCACAAAAATGCATGGAAAACAACAAAACCAAAATATTATATGTAATGCTACTGTCTGTATAACTAAGTTATTCTATCGTCCATGCAATACTTCTGCAATCGTTACATTAATTGAATTGTTTGTGAATTTTGAATTCATAAAATTAGTAAGTATCATAATTCTGATTTAAACAAGAATAAGGTGAGTAATAGGAAAATAGACGGCAACCCAATTCTTGTTTTACGGATATTTGTGTATTTTTTCCGTGCAACTATAACGGTTGTGTAAATAAAAGCTCATATAATTCTAAGTGGAATGCAGCGGGCGTTTCGCCTGAGATTGCATAAAACGTAAAGCGGTGGTCGGGTGGCCGGGTGCCCGGCAACAGGTCCAGGGCGCGATGCCCGATCAATACGCGAACAGCGCGCCGCCGCCGCGCCGCACGCCGCCCACCCAGCCCTTCTGATACCTCGCTTCGCCTGCCGATCGCCCGGCGCACTCGTTCGCACGGTACGCACAATGCACAACCGATTGTAGCGCAGCCGAATGCCGAATATCGCAATCGATGTACGACTGACAATTCACGGATCGTTCGTTTTAGCCCAGAGACAGTTCATTAATTTTCGGAATGTTTGCTTTCAGTTTCGAGGCTTCATCGATGAGTTAACTATCGAAAATGAACCGTCTAAACACCGACCGTTCATCGTTCAAAGGCACTGTGCCATAGCAAATATCGTATCGTGCATCGTTCATTGCAAAATTGTCCAGATATTTGCATACTAAAAACCAACCCTACAAATAAGTAAAGAAATGAACGGGGCACTGTCTAATTTGGGCTTTATTGCCTGGTATGTATTTTATCACCGATAAATATGTTCCAAAATCATTGCCATAGAAGATTCGTTAAAATAATAACAGAATCGGACAACAATTTCCCGAAACAATTGTAGATTGAAAATTCTGAATCCCGCAAACCATGTAACAATTGATTTGTATCAGATTTATCACTGCCCCAAAAGATGCAAAACAACGGGATCGAGGCAATATACCTAGAAATTGTGAAGATCTCAAAATTCAGTAGATTATAAAGAGTATAATAATATGAAAAATTAGTCTTTTGTAATTTCTAAGTTTACCCACTCATCATGTAGCTCTTTATTAAATTCATTTCTTCTGTACTCACTTTAGAGACCGCAAACCAGAATTTATTAAGCCACATAATAATAATTAATTATGACTAATAAAAATTCGTCAGTAAATTCAGAATCATTAATCATGTTCGCCAGAGTTTTTTAAAAGGAAAAGACGAATCTTTTCCTAATAAATATTTTTTTTTCGATCTAAGAGTTTAAGGATGAAGAGAATAATAAAAAGTATACTCGTTATTTATAGTCAAAAAGTTGTTACCGCAATGGCGCGGGCGTAGTGAACTCGAGCCACCGAAATCCGAGTGGGCGTCATGCGATGGTGGCATAAATCTGTCAACCCCCGACAACCTTTGTAGTGGATGCATTACCCGCATTATCTGAATAGCTGATCTATATATTTCACGCTCGGGTAGAAGCGTTTTATTTGATTTTAATTACAAAACTGCTCCGAACGCGTATTTAAGGAATTAAGTCTCAGTCTCTTTAAAATGGACATAAATGACTTTTGGATGAAGTGTTACGAGACAAAATTAACCACTTAGCTATAACAATTTTGTAGAGATTTTATTTAAATTGTCAATGACATTGAAAATGATTTGTGATCTATAACTGAAGATTTATAATATTTATACATTATTTACACTATTGCAATAGATTATTTCAATCAAAATAGGTATAATTTTGATTGTTAATTAGTAATTTTAATTATTATTGTTTTACAATATTATGATGACAAAAAGACACGTGCAAAAGTCGAAAGTGCCTATCGCCTTGTATCAAATTTTCGTAATACAATACCTATTACGTACATCATGAGATGGATGACATAAAGTAGCAATTTTCCCAGCATTTGAGCACTCATCGACCGTAACATACAAAGTGGTGCAGTAAATCGCAATCGCTTGTGGTTAGATTATGTTTTTACGGAGGAAAAGGAAACACTAGCGCAATCAGACGTTATTAGAACGAAGACGAGAGGATAAGAGAACAGAGACTTCCTTGTGGCAGCTGCAATCGCATCCGCCGACCGAGTTTCAGATGCAAAAAGACTATACTGCTAATTGCTATCATGTTACTGATTTTGCGGAGTAACAAAATTATATTGTATTATTGCAATTGTACATATAATCAAGATTGTGAACATAATGGAGCTTACGATTGTGTCTGTGAAATCTAAGTTACAACTTGCTCCTGTTTTACTATGGAATTTTAAACAATAAATATTTTAAATACATATTTGAAATAACAAAGCGTATAATTAACGAATAAAGCAACTGACAATCTGCAAACATGAGCAACGCTTGGTGTTTGCTTGGTGTTTTCCTTTAGATTAGTTATGACCTCCACACTGCTTCAACTATGAACTGCAGCGATTGCGGAAGACATGCAAATATGGCACGAATGTGTTCCCAAAGACCGGACGAGTCAATCGGCGCGAACGCACCGCACCCATCTCCCATTGAGGGAACCACTAATTGGACACATCACATTTATCTGTGACGTCATTTTATTCAATTGGCAACCGAGCATCACGCATACGAGCGAGCTAAGAGCATACAAATCTAAGCGTAAAGATCAACACAACGCCTTGTTTGAAGATTTACTTACAGTTTCAGCGGATGAGTTGCCACTATTAACATACGCATCCTAATAAACCCTACCAGCGAACAACTATTGCAAAGGAGGAAGGTACGATGTGTATTCCCATGCTAAATACCTATGCGAAAGCTTAGACACTAATTCTTCCAAATAATAAACACAAGGCATGTAACAACAATTATCGAGTTGTAATGATGCGTTTCTATGCAGCACTTTAATATACATATGTGTATATAATTAATAATCTGTATAGTTAACAAGGAAAATATGAAAAAGCTTCACTGCCATCGTAGTATTAAAGATTAATTTTATGAACTATACTAAAATACTGGAATACAATTACTAAGTAATGTAAATTATATAACAAGTTCATACGTAACCCAAGACAGTAGGCAATTGTTACTTGATATACAATATGTTCTAAGCCAATGGGTAAAAGGAGCAAAAGAAAATAATAATAAACCACAAGTCAATTGTTGTAAGGTATGTGTGCTGCGTCAACTTGACAGGTATTACGAAATTGTTGAAAACGTAACGTGGTCGCCCCACTTCCTTCACGCTACATCTCCAGGGGCTGACAGGGAAGGACCATCAGTATTGTGCATGCGATGGCTAGTGCAAGGTGTTTCGCGACTATTCCAGGCCCCAGGCCACTTCCTTTATTAGGAAACTCCTGGCGATTCGCCATCGGTCAAAAGCCATGGCGTACTCGTAATTTGGACGTAACATTATGGAATTTAAGGAAATTGGCTGGCGCGGGCGGCGCTGCTAAAGTGGCTAAACTGTTCGGTCATCCCGATTTAGTATTCCCGTTTTGTGCTGAGGAGACCGCGAAAATTTACAGGCGTGAAGATGCCATGCCACACAGAGCAGTCGCACCGTGCCTCCGACATTACAAGCAGGAATTACGAAAGGAATTCTTCGGCAATGAACCTGGACTAATAGGCGTGTACGTATTTTAGTTGTACTATTATAGTTTATTATAGTTAGAGATTCATTAATTATTTTGAATCAAATGAATTTATTTTAACAGGCACGGTATGCCCTGGTCAAAGTTTCGATCTAAAGTGTCAAAAGCTCTTGTGGCACCAGAAGCTGCGAGGGCTGCTATGCCGGCCCTTGACGGAGTTACGATAGACTTTCTTGGCAGGTAAGCGATAAGAGATATTAATTACATTTTATTGAGGATTCACTTAATATTCGTAAGGAATACGTTCCTATTAATACGTAGTTCTTAAAGCATCGTTGCATGTTGGCACCCATGAAAGGTATTGCTTCAATATGCTACGTTATTGGATAAGTTATAAGTAGAAACTTATTTAAATGTACTCGCTATTTAACTCGCTAATCACATATTGGATTTTGATAAGTAGATGAATATGCCGTTATACTTCGTTATCTTAAACTGTATTCAGTTGCCAAGAATTTAAGATAACGAAATATAACGCAAAGTATATAAAACGGGCTGTAGATGGTGATAGTGGTGGAACTAGGTGTGATTTTTAATAGAAGTATTTGGACTGTGGTTGCCTTTACCAACCTTCTTGTAAAAACTTTAGATTTTTTAACTTCAATCACATCATTCAAAAATCTATTTAAAAGTAACAAGATTTCATAGGTTAAAAAATGAAATGCCCTCAAATTGCAAAGTGCATTATAATATTGGCATGGGTACGACATGCACATTGTGTAAGCAAACGAGAATTTGATTTGAGTTCAAATCGAAGACATCATTAGGCAGCTCTTGATACCGGGTTGCCGAAAACCTATAGCATTTCAGCATATGAATTTACAAAATTGATATTATAAATAAAAATTTTGCGGATGTGAACATAATACATAATAATATTATGTACATAGAATGCAAGTTCAAAGTATAGTTCTACCTACTTAAACCCTGAACTAACTTTAGTAACTCTTGTCCAACTCATTAAACCTTATGATTGTACCTGCTCTTTTCTACTAGGCGTCGACTTGGTCAATCGGTGTCAGTTTACTTGCTAATGTACTCTAATTTGTTCCATTTAGATTCTAGAGCATCTGTTTCAGGTCATCTAATTATGGTAGTTACATACATCCATACATATGCTTTCATCAAAGATGACAATCAAAGTGTGCAGGGGTTCTAAATATGCAAAGATACGGTCTCGTTGACTAGTTACAAATGTAGGCAGACTGCAGAATCACGGTTTAATGACCACATCCGTTTCTAACAGCGACGGCGTCTCAGTATTTGTTTTGCATGCTCCGTTCTGAGTCACTGCGGGAAACAACAATCTCATTCAATGAAACAGTAACGTTCCGATTAAATGGGCCTTAACCGCTTCACATTTAGCGTAGAGCGCTTTACATTTAGCACGAGACCTTTAAGAATTTTGAACAATAACAGCTTTTTATTAATTAATTGATAATCTCGTATCGTCAAACACTTGGTCCTTTAGGTAATACATGAATTCAAATTTGCAGTTATTGATCAATTAATTGCACCTTCCAAACAAGTGGCTTCATTTAAAAACTGCTACCTACTCTAATTACTATAGTATATTTACTTGATAAAACCAATTTTACAGGATGGAGGATATTCTAGATGAGAATAGGGAACTGCCAAAAGACTTCCTCATGGAATTATACAAATGGGCCCTTGAATGTAAGTTTCAATTATATTAAATGTATTATATTTATTGTAAAGCCTTACACCAGGAGTACATAACTTTCTGAATGTGGTTATTTTTTTTTAGCCGTAGGCGAATGGGCATTAGGTACAAGACTAGGCTGTTTAAAGGACAAAGACGCTGGTGCCAAGGATATTATTAAAAGTATTCACGGCTTTTTTCACAGTGTACCAGAACTTGAACTGTCCGCTCCTCTGTGGAGGGTTTATTCAACCCCAGCTTATAAAAACTACATTAACGCATTGGATTCCTTTAGAAGTCTCTGTTTGGAGAGACTTACCGACAAAGGAGTTTGTGCTGAAATCGCTAAGAAATCTGGCGAAAAAGTTGCAACCATATTAGCTTTAGACTTATTACTAGTAGGAGTCGATACTACCGCTGCGGCTGCGGCTAGCACTATTTATTTACTGGCGAAAAATTCAAGAGCACAAGAAAAGTTGCAAACGGAACTTGACGAAAATCTTCCTGTAGACAGATGTCTTAACAGTAAAGATCTGGATCAAATGCCATATCTGCGAGCTTGCATTAAAGAAGCCCTACGGTAGGTAGTCTTTGATGAATTTAATTTCATGGAGGAATAAAGATAGTAAACTACATTAAATATAATTAGAGTTAAAGATAGAATTGTATCCAATTAAATATCAATACTACTATTGAATCTAATATTGTAATAATCTATACTAATATTGGATCTATAGAAACTGTACACTTTATCGATACTTAAAACCACATAGACGATCAGAGATAATCTAAATATATAAAAGGAAAAGGTGATTTACTGATTCATGTATCAACGTAAAGCACAAACCACAAGACGGATCGTACGGACGTAGACATCCACCAAGAAAGGATTTATGAAAATTCAACCCATAAGGGGATAAAATCGAACTTCACCTGAACGAAACCGCAGGCAAAAGTTAATATAAGAGTTTAAAATAACAATTGACAGTAAAAAGAGAATTATCGCTGACTTATTATATGCGGTTTTGTAGAACATAACTAGTCACTAATATAGAGACGAATTTAAAAAAATTGCGTAGTCGTTTCTTTTGATCCCTAGTGAAGAGTATTAAATTCCTTCGTATGCAGTGCAACTTATACCCACAAGACTCTTTGCGGTTGAAGCGGTTTCTTATTTATATTGCACCACTGTATAGAAGCAATGCAGATGTATTTAGTTGGATACAACGTCGTGCTACGACTAATGTTTTATTCAGTGCTGGCTTAGCTTATTTTATTTATGTTACCGCACACGAGGTATTTTACACATATAAACTTGACATATAAACTTGACACAACATTGTTTTCCAATGTATGTATAGATCGACCAGAATCTCATGAAAAATAGGGAAATTAAATTTTGTAGTAAGCAACACTAGGTTAACTCGGCTACCCTAGTGATAAACAAAGTAATTACATTCAGAACACATTACCTGGGATCGTTTCACGAAACGAAAAATCAAGCAACTGCATTTTAAATACAAAAACAAAGTAATCAACATCTAATTACTTTGTTTTTGTGTTGTACTTGTTGTTTACTTGGTTTTTGCATTTATATTCCGGGTTAGTGAGTGCAGTTAGACTTGCCTTTACACAAGTTTAAGAACTCTGTTAAAAATATGCTCATAAAAAGAGGATATTATACAATTGAAGATTATATAAATGATAAAAAAGCATGGAGCAATTTCTCAATGACAGGTTGCTTGGAAACAATCTAAGAAAATTTAACTCATGTCTTAAAATGAGTATTTGATTATTTATTGGTGTTCAATTCGATGCTTTGATCATGGGTAGCCTAAGTATGTCACGCTCTCTTTAAACATTTCTGTGGTGGTGTCGTGTGGTGCGGGTTGTTACGTTCCCTCGAATATGGTTGAGCGATGCAATGGCTGGATCATGCGTCATAATCGTGAACGGGTGCCACCGTCGGAAATGGGGCTACTTTTGTCTGCCCTTCTTCACATGTGTAGAATTGTAAGCACCATTCCGAACCTGTGGTAGATTCATTTGTCGATTCGTAAGCGCTTGTGAAAGTTTATCTGAATAAAATTGAAGATTACTTATATAATTGATAAAAAGGCGTGGATTTGACTCGTTCCAGCAATGCGCGAGACGGCAATTCAATCATGTACTTAACATAAAATTGTTATATTGATATTGTAAAGGAAAAGAGCAACCGCCGAGTTTCTTGCTGGTTCTTCTCGGTTGGAATGGCATTCCGAACCAGTGGTAGATTCATTTGACTATTCAAAAGTACTTGTAAAAGTTTATTTGAATAAAAAACTTTTCTATTCTATTTCTATTCTAGTTACTTTGTTTGGGCAATTTAAATTTCAGTAAACGGTTCAAGTTATTTGAAATATTAAACTGTGGTAGTTAAAAAACTACTCGACATAAAACTTTAGTTAATGCAAGAAGTCAATTTCACAAAAAATGTCAATTGCTTTGTTTATCGCTAGGGCGGCCGTAGTGTTGCTAACCTTGGAATTTCATTTCCCTATTTTTCATGAGATTCTGGACGATCTATACCTATGTGTGTAGAAATCCAAAATTAAGAACAGCTAATATATCTATATATATAATAAATAGCTTTCAGTTAAACGCAAATCCTAAACAAAACTAAATTGGCTGACCTAACGTAGAACTGAGTGTTATTTTTGAGAGGGAACATAAAGTGAAGAAAAATTTATCTGAAGTCAGCATTTACTGCACCTGTGGAGAGATCACTGGCGCTAAGCTGGTCTTCCATCGAAGGAGTTACGAACGAACAAACAACCCCCGCACGCTGGGCCACTAGTAGCGACAACTAGTGGCCGGCCCCAAGTCGAGGGAGAGATTTTTCATACATTTTATATGGTACCACCGCACACTGAGCGCTCGAGTGGCCGCGTTCCATCCACAGGAAAATGTATGAAATATGTCTTCCGCAACTTGTGGCGGCCGCTAGTCGCCGCCACTAGTGGCCCAATGTGCAGGGGCTGAAAGTGATTAGAATGGCGCTAACTTTATTTACAGTAAAACTAACAATTGAACATCAATACATAGTTTTATAATAAGGCAAGAGTATGTAAAACAATTATTGTTTAAAGCTATATCGGATAGAATGTGAAAAACGCTTTTACTATAATCATAATAGTGTGACGAGTTTTGTGTACCTTACATCCTTAATGAACAATCAAAGGCGTATCATCGTAGCGTAGGTGATAATATTCAATTCGGAATATTTATAGCTGATCGTTGAAGTGTTAATATTTATAGATACAATTTGCAGCACCAGTTTTGTAATTTGGCAATAAGCAATAAAAAAGAATACCTAATAATTTAGTAGCCTACGTAATTATCTGCAAAAGAAACATGTTATACAATGCAGAACTTGTATTGAGAATAAACGTGTGAATTTATTTGCTAATGGACTAAATACGTCTTATTATACATTCACATAATTATAGCTAATATAATTTTTATTTGTTCCAGGATTAAACCTGTAATCTTAGGCAATGGACGTTCAATACAATCAGATGCGATTATATCAGGATATCAAGTACCAAAAGGGGTAAATATCTATGGAACTCTTTATGGTTTAAATAATTACATAGCTCTCACCTCAGAGCAGGTTCTCATGATTTACAATTTTTTTTTACACTCACGCTAAATCTCTCTCCATTGGAACTGAAAATATTATGATGTAACATTTTATCATAACAATCAACATTTTGCAGTCGGACATTGTCTTCCCACACTATATCATGTCAAACGAAGACAGATACTTTCCATCGCCAAACGAATACGTACCAGAGCGTTGGATGAGAGACAATAGCAACGTTATTGGAGAGGAGTTCGCCAAACAGTTTGCCAAAGACCGTGATCACAATGAGCAAATACAGGGAAAAGCAAACGGATCGATCTGCGAACATGCAAAGGCATTGTCAGTGTGGAGCAAGCAAAAGGAAATTGGAATTCATCCATTTGCATCTCTACCATTTGGATTCGGACGCCGAATGTGCATTGGGAAGAGATTTGCTGAAGCAGAGTTGCAGCTTTTGTTAGCTAAGGTGAGGACATATAAAATGTACTGACCCTACTTTGCATGTTGCCGACACTTAATTTAGGCTTGCCTATTATGCTAATGCGGTTTGAATAAATAATCTGATTGCTGCTGGTTAAGTAAAACATAACTCCTCGCAAGCGTTACAGTTGCTTATTCGATTTTTTAGTTTGATGAACTCAATATTTCCTAATATTGCAGTATGAAAGCTACATTAGCTTGGTTATCCCTAAACCGTTGGAATATTAAAATTAAATATTCAAACAGTCATAATGAAATAATTTTTGTATTTTTATGTTCTGTCCAAACCAAAACCAGACCACAGACAAACGAATAAAAAATATTCAAAGGTTTGCCAACTGCAATTTCAGTTTATGAAGTTGTAGTCTGTAGGGAAGATAAAATTATAAAAAGGCTTTTCTGAATCAGAAATGCAGTTAAAAAGTATCTAGCGCAGTTTCCTGGTTGCTTCTATGAATCAAGAAAAAACAAGAGAACAGATTGTAATGAGGCCTTTAGAACCAGTGCATTGTGCTTTAGGGTCGCAGCAAGGTGTGTTCTGCCGAGAAAGAATACTAAGGGGTAAAGCAAAACCAACAAACTTATAAAAAACTAGTAGGGCGCGTGGGTGCGCGGCCCGCAAGCGGACCGCGAGGTTTTGCTTTCGGGTATTTTGGTTTGAGGAGCCTCCACTTATCTTTCCCAAATTCCTAATCCTCGATCATTATCACTCTCCATATTTTTTCTTCGAATCATTCTGCTCATCAAATAGATCTTTAGGTATTGATCATCTTTTTCCAAGAAACCACTCTTCCATCTTGTATACTTGGTGAGATAAACACCGACGAAATTTGTATAGCCACCATCTTGAATCCGCCATTTTGGTATTTTTTTTTCGCCGTGCCAACTGGATGAGGTTTTGAGTAATTTTTGTTTGAGCACCTCCCACCTATCTACAATACCCTGCCCGGGCTCCTCAACCATCTTCCAAACCCTCAATCATCATGTCTTCCCATATTTTTCTTTGAGAGTTCTCCAAAGAACCTCATCAAAGCCTTGGATAGTTCACAACTTGTAGTCTCTTCAATATTCGCCATACATTTTCTATGGAAAAATAAATTCCGCCATTTTGAATTTTTTTTTCTATGCATCGAGTAGATCTTCTGATCCTGATCATCTTTTGCGAAGAAACCACTTTTCCATCTTTTATACCCTCCGAGTTGGACGCCGACGAAATTTGTATAGCGGCCATCTTTTTTTCGCCATTTTGAATTTTTTTTCAACTCATTGCCAATTGGATGACGTTTCAAGTGACATTTGGTCGAGCACCCCCCACCTATCTTCAATAGCTTAAGCATGCCATTCCCTCGTCTCTGAAATCTTCAATCATCAGCTCTCTCCATATTTTTCCTCTTAATGAATTTTTATCCTCTATACGACACCATTATTGAAAAAAAAAAATTTCATACAAAATTGTTCAGGAGAGGCGATGAATGAGTCAGTGAATCAGAACGAACAGCTATATATATATTAACTAGTAGGGCGCGTGGGTGCGCGGCCCGCAAGCGGACCGCGAGGTTTCGCTTTCGGGTATTTTGGTTTGAGCAGCCTCCACCTATCTCTCCCATATTCCTAATCCTCGATCATTATCACTCTCCATATTTTTTCTTCGAATCATTCTGCTCATCAAGTAGAACTTAAGGTCTTAATCATCTTTTGGCAAAAACCACTCTTCCATCTTTTATACTTGGTGAGATAGACACCGATGTTTGTATGGCCGCCATCTTGAATCCGCCATTTTGGACTTTTTTTCAGCTCACTGCCAATTGGATGATGTTTCGAGTAATTTTTGTTTGAGCACCTCCTACCTATCTTCAATACCCTGCCCGGGCTCCTCAACCAACTTCCAAACCCTCAATCATCATGTCTTTCCATATTTTTCTTTGAGAGTTCTCCAAAGAATCGCATCAAAGCCTTGCATAGTTTACAACTTGTAGTCTCTTCAATATTCGCCATACATTTTCTATGGAAAAATAAATTCCGCCATTTTGATTTTTTTTTCAATTCATCAAGTAGACCTTTGGATCCTCATCATCTTTTGCGAAGAAACCACTCTTCCATCTTTTATACCCTCCGAGATGGAGACCGATGAAATTTGTATGGCGGCCATCTTTTTTTCGCCATTTTGAATTTTTTTTCGGCTCCCTGCCAATTGGATGACGTTTCGAGTGACATTTGTTCGAGCACCCCCCACCTATCTTCAATACCTTAAGCGTGCTCTTCAACCGTCTCCGAAATCCTCAATCATCAGCTCTCTCCATATTTTTCCTCTTAATGAATTTTTGTCCTCTATACGAAACCATTTGTGAAAAAAAAATTTTTCATACAAAATTTTACAGGAGAGGCGATGAATGAGTCAGTGAATCAGAACGAACAGCTATATATATATTAATGTTCTTATATTCAGTGGATTTTTCTTTATTCACCGGGAAATATACGGTACAAAGAAATAGATTCACTGTACTGCATTATTTGTTCTTTCGGAATATTTCTTTCAATACAAAGTACGTAGTAGATACGTAGGTACTTATTACTATACAATATGTAAGATTCAGACGGAAGCTTGTGTTTAGTGTGTATCATAAAAGTGTAACGGATGAGGTTAGATTCTGTTGTACTTTGCATTTCATTATATCTCAGAGAAAGTTGATTTCTGGTCAGTGCCATGTATTATAAAAAGTTCAGAACTTTTTCCATGTAAATATTAACGCTGATTATATCATACTTATACTTCTATACTTAATAACTGTAGCCCGCGACTTCATCCGCGTGCGTTTAGGTTTTAGGAAAATTTCGTGGGAACATTTTTATTTTCTCTCTCTCCAGGATGCAAGCTATCTCTGTGCCAAAGGTCACAATCCGTTCAGCGATTCAGGCGTGAAAGGGTAACAATCAGACAAAGTTACTTTCGCATGAATTATAAACATTAATATTATTAAGAAATATGATTATGTTTTTTTTTTAGATATTCCACAAATACAAAGTATCTTGGAAGTACGGAGAGCTAACATACAACGTGACACCGACTTATGTGCCAAACGAACCATTGAAATTTACGCTTCATCCGAGAAAATAGACGGATCAACATATTCGTAGTAACTTAGAGTCTAAGTTAAATAGAGCCGTAAAAAATGCTACTGATAGTAATCATAACATCTTACCAATTTAATTTTAAGTTTAATTAAATCCATTATTATGGACAAACGGATTTTATTAGTGGAATTGAAATTTCATTTTAACGATAACTCGCGAGTAATGGTTAAATCAAATTATAAATTCAAATTGCTGTATTTTGATCAGAACTGCACTGCAATAATTTCAGCGCTAAACGATTGTTTTAATAAAATTTATAATTTTAATGTGTTTTATTCATATATTAAGGAAGGCTCCAGTATGATCATAAAATATAAAAAAAAACTTTTAGCTATGGCATACGATGGTTTGAAGTAATATCGCATATGAACATTGATCGCCCTTTACTGTGCCTATCCTTTGAAGCAGAGCGCAGACATGCTCAGCAAACCGATCAGAGTATGTCTCCGCTCCGTTTAGCTTAGCCGACAGCCACCCTTAGGAAAAAAGATGAAAGAATTTTCTGTGTTCCTATAAAAGCATTTATACTACACCTGCTCGGAAAGTACCTTCTGGTTTTTCTCATATCGAAAGTCAAAATACGTCATTACTGTCAAACAAATATGCGTGCTGAAAAAATGTATGGGATTTCATTGTTAACGCGCTAGAGCGGGTTGAAAAGTACTATGAAATTCCATTACTAACGTGTTTTTTTTTCTTTTTAATTTTTGATAAAATCCGATCTGTTTATGTAGTCTATGTAGCAGTTGAAGCCAGTGTATTCACCGCCGTTTGCAACTCGCTGAATATCACCCGTAAAGCAACCTAAGGAATGTAGAGAAGCAGTGAACTCACTATTTAGCAGAGTCGTTGAGCTGGTACTCGTTGGACCGGCCGAAGCACTCCTGCACGCCCGCGTCCGCCCACAGCCTCTTCATCGCCGCCAGCAACTCCTCACTGAATGGCTCCGTGTCTTCCATCCGTTGGATCACGTCGAACACCATTTTTCCGTCGCTCTGGAACCAAATGACATTCGTTAACTTTGTGTTCAACCAATGTGACAGGCAGTGGCCAGGGTATGCAAAAGCAGAGGCCTGCGCTGAATTCGAACCTTGTGATGCTCGCCAAACCACATTGGAGCAGTGTGGCTGGTATAAGCTCTTATTCCCTCTCTCCTGTAAGACAAGAGGCTTGTGCCCCCTGGGAAGTTATAAGGCTATAGTGGTAGTGGTGGAAATGTCTAGAATAGCTAGTTTCGTAGGGTATGCAGTGGTTACTTGCATATATACATTGTCTAAAAATTAAAAGTTTAAAAAAGTATATGTCAGTTTCCAGAATGTCAGCTATCTGTGAGCCAAATTTCGTGACCATCGGATCAGCGGTTGAGATTGAGGAGATAACAGACGATAGACGTACACACTTTCATCTGTTGGGTTGGTAACGCATACATCATCAAGGAACATTATATGGAAAACTTTCAGAACAGTTTCAGAATACATAATTTTCTGCCGCCGGCGTATGTAGGTATGTAAGCGATTACAAAATTCACTGATAAGGTGACGAACTATTTTACGCAGCTATATCCAATGACGTTAAAGCCGTTTATTGACAAAAACTGATAAAGCTACATTGATAAAAACTCTCATATTTGCAGTCAGTGTTATATGTGCTAAACCTAATAAGAATAAGATATCCGAAAAGTCCGCTTGGGTCCAATAACATATTTTTCCTTAGACTGCTACCTACACCAATCCCTTTCAAAACCCGTTAAATACATATTATGTACCTACATAATAGTGTAAACATACTGGTGATATTCCATTTTCCATACATACTTACTATGTGAGACGTAATATTCCGAAATATGGATGGACTACTGATTTAAAAACTGAAAAATTTTATTTGTGCTAAGTAAACACTGTAAATAACGTATCAAAGTTGGTAATTCCAACATTTTCCGTTTATTAATTAATTTCGTCTTATCAATGAAACAAAATCAGACCAAAAACATACATATTATACGAGTACATGATTAAAAAACCCAGTTTTTTAATTAACAAAACCCCATGGCCACCATGCGTCCAGTGGATTTACATTCATTGCACGCGCGATAAGGGCTTGTATACCGCCATGAGGCATACTTTGTCTAATATAATGGCGCTTACACATTAGGGTGTCCCGAAATATTTTTTTTTGGTTTTCCTTAACGCAAGACCTCTCAAAATTTGCGTAATTGATCGTAGATTACCAAAATAATTTTAAAAATAAAATAAAATAATGTCTTTAGGGCTCTACCCATCTTTAAAATTTTTGAAAAATTATCAATTCTTTGGCAATTTTTCTTTATCTTTAATTTCGGCTCCTGAACTAAATATAAAGAAAATATTAATTATTTGTTCTATTTATGTGTAAACATTGACGATTTTTCGATTTGCATGCAGCAACACGTTACCGGCGACTTCGAATTCGAGGTTTCAACTTGCTTCGAGGATTTTGTTGACTCTCGAGTGTTTTCTTCGTAGTCAAAGCAATTTTTATGCTATAAAAATATATTTGCGATTATTACAGTGTTAAAAGCAGATTTTGTGATTCTTTAAGAATGAGTTCGAGGCGTAGTGAGACTACTTGTGCTATATTGGGACCATACAAAGAACTTGACGATTGGCAGCTACCAATAATAAAAGACTTCGATCACAACTTTATTAGAGGGTCAAGGTTGGAATTTAGATGAGGTGATTTGCGTTGGATGTGACGGAACTGCAACTAACACCGGTTGGAAGGGTGGCGTGATTAAATATTTAGAGGAGTATTTGGAGAGACCATTACAATGGTGTGTATGTATGCTTCATGCCAATGAGTTACCCCTTCGTCATTTGTTCTTGACCTTAGATGGCTGCACTTCAGGTCCTAGAGAATATTCCGGACCTATTGGAAAACAATTAGCTGGTTGCGAAAATAAAACCGCGATGTTTTTTTGTGCGATAGCTGGTAATTTGTCTGCCTTGCCGAAAAGTGTGGTCGATGAACTAAGTACGGATCAAAAATATCTTTATGAGATTTGTCAAGCTGTATCAACTGGTTCCTGTACTCCTGAGCTGGCAAACCGTCACCCTGGAAAAATGGCGCACTCGAGATGGCTTACTTCTGCTAATCGTATACTGAGACTTTACATAAGTACTCTTAATCCTTCAGAAAATTTGCAATTGCTTGTCAAATAGGTACGTGGTTAAAGTATACGCTCCGATTTGGTTCCTAATAAAGCAAAAGACATCTTTTAAGGACGGAGCCAAACATATTTTTCAACTTATTATATACTCTCGATTCTTACCCGAAAATCTGAGATCTGTTGTGGATTCTGTCATTGAGAGAAATGCTTTTTTCGCCCACCCCGAAAACCTACTCGTCAGTATGTTGTTTGACAATAGAGACCACATTCGTGAGCTGGCATTGAGAAGAATAGTAAATGCTAGAGAAGCTGGAAGTAGCACCAAACGCAGGATATTTAAGCCACCAAAAATTAACTTCTCTGCTATAGATTACACCGACATTATTATTTGGCACGAGTGTCAGATTACACCACCACCGGTTCTTCGACATATTTCTAATGAGGACCTTGAAATCATGGCAAGAGATAAGAGCTTAGAAATTCTTGATTTTCCTTGTCACACACAATCAGTGGAAAGATGCGTTAAACTGGTAACAGAGGTCTCACAAAGTGTTACTGACGCAACTTCGAGAGATGGCTTTATTAGGACCAGGGTTGCAATCTCGAGCAGAAATGCCAAATTTTTGAGACAAGAATAAGTTTAAATTCTAAGTTTCTGTAATTTAATATAAATTATTTTTGTTTATTTTGTTTTATTGTATATTGTTTCATTAATTTCAGTAATAAATTAGCCTTTAAACATGATTTTCGTATTATTTTAGGTAATACGGTTTAGATCTGTACAAACGTAAAACTTAAAAACTTCACATTGTGGTAGAGCCCTAAAGATGATACACAGTTCTAGTTTTTTTATATTTTCTGTAATTTGGGTAAAATTATGCAAATTTTGATACCTCTTGCGATAGTATAGCTGGAATTTTTTTTTTCTCATACATGAACGGGACACCCTATTACACATGCTGCGTTCACTCCAAATATTTAAACAGCATAAAATTCTTTCTACTCACATCATTCGATAGTCGTTACAAAAATTTGTACTCGTACTTCTATCTAGGTGCAGTACTGACTGCCCCTAGTGATAATCTACTTTATATGTTTATTTTTCAAGGAACGTATAGCAACATCCATATACGAATTTTTTATACTGGTCATAGAATAATAGATCAAAAAGAATATCGAACCAGTAGTAGAGTTGTCGACTGCGACGACATAGCACGAACGAATGCAATCTGTAGTTCGTTCAAAATATGAGTTTAGGTTTTTCGGCTTAATATTTTTGCGCTAGTTTATATAAATTTATGTTTTATGGCACCCTACACAGATTTTGTCGCAATACTTTTGTTTAGCGACAAAGGTTTGTTGTCTATTACATGTCGGGTCGTATGTTAGCACCATAACGTTTAACATGAATATGTAAGGGGTTAGGTCCCGGCGCCATTTATGCGCCAGCACGACTGACTCACTCTTAGATAATAAGCAGAAGCGATTCATAGGGTGCGAACCGCGTAATTAAACTCCTTTCATATCGTAAGGGCCTTAACCTTTCGTACATCACGCACGGTGCTATATCTTCTATATATACCTACAAGTGTAAATTGAAAATTTAAAAAACCACCGACATTCGCCATTTAGTGGCGGCGGCCATCTTGAATTTGCAATAGTGCTATTCTACTAGTCAAGCCCTTTCATTTGATACCCATATCAAGGGAGTTGTGAAAAAATATATCATCCGCCATTTTGTAGCGGCGGCCATCTTGGACCGATTTTCATCAAACATAGCTAAGAACACTCTCGACTAATTCACCTTTCAAACAAAAAAAACCGCATTCAAATCGGTCCACCCGTTTGAGCGCCACAGGGGAACAGACAGACACACACACACACACACACACACACACTTATAACACCCCGTCGTTTTTGCGTCGGGGGTTAATAACACTTATAACTCGAGAACGGCTGGAGCGATTTTCATGGTTATTGATTTGTTGTATTTGTCTCCATCCCGAATAGCAGAATAACTATTAAAAACATTGGAAAATTGACGAAAAAACGACGACGATTGACGTAAACTCTGTCATCCGTAGTATATAATTCTTAAGTACGTGTGTTTGTCACCTAACTCTCCTAAACGGCTGGACTGATTTGGATGAAAGGAGATGTCCCAGAATTGCCCCAGAGTCGTTTTACGTTTGTATAATGAAAAATACCAAGAGACCTAACTATATAAATCTAATAAAATTACTTTATAATTATTATTTTGAAAGACAAAAATAGAAACCTACGAACTAGCAGGGTTTTTTAAAATCATTCTAAAAATAAGTATTTTTATTTCCTGTTATTGTTTGCTGCCATTTTATTTACAGCTATAGTCTGATTTTTATTTGACGTGACGTTTGATGACTTTTAATGTTACTAGAGATAAAACAGTTCCCACAAAAAAGATAATAAATTCAAAACTTACGTAAATAAAAATCTATTCCCTCATGTAGATAAATGACAAATGCCTGACAGATACTTCAGGTACTTTAGTTAGGGGTAAAATCGAAATTCAGTTAGTAACCCTGTTTTTGATACGAGTCATTCTATTTTTGACATGACAACAACTGTCTGTTATTTTTAAATGACAACTGTAATTAAAAATCAGACTATAGTGGTGTTTGATACAATACAAGCAAGTACTCGATACTTTTGTTTCGATACCGAGTAATTTTGGTATCGAATCACTACTTTCAAGTCTTACTTGGTATCGAAAGAAAAGTATCAATTCGAATCGACGCGCAGTGATACGAGTTTCTAATATTAAAAAAAAAAAAAGATTTTCAATCGATTCGAACAAAAAAGTTTAAAATAATATTTTATTTATTTAGATTGACGATTAAACTACCTAACTCGAATAATATACAGGGTGACTGGTAACAGGATACATTCCTTGCAGGGGCTTAAAGTAGAGCTCATTTGCAACAAATTTTTTCATATAATGTCCTATCCGAAACTTAGTCGTTTCCGAGTTATTGAAGATTTAAGGTTTTTAGCAAAAAATTCCAGTTTTAAAGTTAAAATTAGTTGCTAAAGAAAATCATACCCGGTTTTGTTGTTTTTTTTATTGTTTTCTGATAGAAAAACGTTCAGAAACTCAATCAAAATCAAAATAAGCTAGAAAATACCGTTAACTTTTCAGTTAAGGCCTAAAAACCACGTATTATTTTTAAGAAAAAAATCGAATTTGATGAAAAGCAATAGTATTTCTAAAAAAAAATGTATGGAACGTTACGTACAAATTACTGAAATAACTTCCTTGATTCATTAGCTATCCAAAAAGGTACAGATGTCTACAACTTTTTTCAAAACCTCGATTTTATTAACAAAATTCTGAGGACTGACGAGTCTCAATTTGACCGGGATGGAATCACAAAGTATCATAATTTACATTATTGGGCGGCAAAATGAGAAAACCTAAAAAAGAAAAAGAAAGGGCACATCAACGGAGGTATTCTGTAAAAGTATGGATAGGATTAATCAATTAGACATCTAATTGGCCCGCATTTTTCCCTCAGAATTTAAAAAATACGAATTAGGTGAAAATAATATTATTTCTAAAAAAAAAATGTATGGAATGTTACGTAAAAATTACTAAATTAACTTCTTTGATTCATTAGCTATCCAACGAGGTGAAGATATTTACAAAAAACTGCAAGAACGATTTTTAATTCAATTTGAAACTTGTAGTAGTTTAATGACTAATTGATTAATTTTAGGAATAACAATAAACTAACTAATAATTATTAGTAATTACATATTTTAGGTTCGCAAAAGAAAAACTAGTTATGATTTTAATCTAAATTTTAATCTTTATTTTATTCTAAATCTTAGTGTTAATCTTAATCTTAATCTAAATCTAATTTTAAACTTGCTCTAACTGTGAACCTCTTTGTCTGATACAAGCCCAAAACCTTTTTCGTATTTCCGTTTTAGTGACTCTTGTTGGCTAATTCTTACGTATTTCATGAGCTGCACGAAGAGTACTCGCGAAGCTCATCTGTGATAATGGGGTAAGCGTACATCAAATCATTCATGTGGCCCCAAAGATAAAAGTTTCAAGGCGTTAAATCTGGACAAGGAATAGGTTCACCTATCGTTATTGCAGTTTTTTGTAGACATCTTTACCTCTTTAGATAGATAATGAATCAAAGAAGGTAATTCAGTAATTTTTACGTAACGTTCCATACATTTTTTTTTTTTAATTAATATTCTTTTCACCTAATTCGTTTTTTTTAAATTCTGAGGGAAAAATGCGGGCCAATTAGATGTTTAATTGATTAATCCTATCCATACTTTTACAGAATACCTCCGTTGATGTGCCCTTTCTTTTTCTTTTTTAGGTTTTCTCATTTTGCCGCCCAATAATGTAAATTATGATACTTTGTGATTCCATCCCGGTCAAATTGAGACTCGTCAGTTCTCAGAATTTTGTTAATAAAATCGAGGTTTTGAAAAAAGTTGTAGACATCTGTACCTTTTTGGATAGCTAATGAATCAAGGAAGTTATTTCAGTAATTTGTACGTAACGTTCCATACATTTTTTTTTAGAAATACTATTGCTTTTCATCAAATTCGATTTTTTTCTTAAAAATAATACGTGGTTTTTAGGCCTTAACTGAAAAGTTAACGGTATTTTCTAGCTTATTTTGATTTTGATTGAGTTTCTGAACGTTTTTCTATCAGAAAACAACAAAAAAACTAACAAAACCGGGTATGATTTTCTTCAGCAACTAATTTTAACTTTAAAACTGGAATTTTTTGCTAAAAACCTTAAATCTTCAATAACTCGGAAACGACTAAGTTTCGGATAGGACATTATATGAAAAAATTTACTGCAAATGAGCTCTACTTTAAGCCCCTGCAAGGAATGTATCCTGTTACCAGTCACCCTGTATAATTTTTTGAAGTCGGGGATCAATGACTTTCATATTTTTCTAGTTGAAAATGTGCCCCCCGCATCCCGGACAGCTTCGCGCTCCGCGGCTGTCATGGTTCACCGCACTCGCATTCAAAAGTGGATACCTAATCTGACTTTACTTGCATTTACTTATACATTTACTTTTTATTTTACATGAATTGCATGTGGTTTGGCGCCGACTCCAAAAAATTATATATTATTTCAATTAGGTGGTTTAATCGTAGTATCGTTAAATTGTAGTAGTCACATATATAGGTACTCGTACATACGGGTCGAATACAGAACCTCCTTTTTTTTGAAGTTGGTTAAAAAAACTGGCTACATGCGTTGTGGTCTGCGTTTCAAATAAAATGACGAAACTACTTTTTTTTTTTTTTTGGTTTTGACATTATTTTAAATCTTTAACGTTTGTCAGTGAACTGACAGTGATCGAACTATATTTTTGGCCCGACTTTTTTGTACAATGATATTGATCGATAAAATTAGCAACTGAATCGTATACCCACCGTATACCATTGTATCGATTTACATAAGTATCGGATTCGGATCGTGACGAACATCCCTATACAAGGAACTTCGTTGAGCTGCATGTTTGCGCTTACGTGATTTTCTTGTATTTTACCAATTTTACTCTGTTTTGTGTTATTCTTCCAGTCTGCGTTAAGTAATTGACCACTAGTTGGTGCTCCGCAGTGCTTTAACGCAAGTTTGCATCAGAACATTCGTGAGCGAAACGTGGATTAGAGATTTTGACTCTGTTGTGTTGTGACATCTCGGCAGCAATCGCGTTTCATTATCGTTGTGCTAATATTACTTTCGATAATCCTATCTCGAAGAGTGCTTGGATTAATATCAGCAGTTAGACAGTTCCAAATATCACTAATTATGACGTTGAATACCCAATAATACTTTGTGTTTTGTGTAAAAACTTTTTAGGTAGGATATTTTTAGTGAGATGTTAGGGTACTCAATAAACAATAATCACACTATCAAGGGTCAAGAATACTATTTATTATTAATTTACACAGGAAAACCAATCCAAAGGTAAAAGTTTCATCGTGTCGCATAAATTTTTTTTCTGGGGCAAACAATGTATTGGGGAGGGGCCATCTCCTTTTGCTTGTATATTTCAATCCTGGGTGGGTATTATCGGGTAGGTACAGGTAACCTATCGGGTCTCAGTAGGTGGCGCTGATGACGGCATGTCACCGGGTAGGACGATGTCTGCCGGATCCACTAGTTTTATATAACTTCTCTACTTCTTCGTCAACTCCACTGTCAACGGTTGACATCTCATCATAGGTATTTACTTCTAGTCGAAACAAACAAACACATCAAAGAGTAATTGTGTCAAACTAGCTGATTCCTGCAACAGCTATATCCGCGTCGATTTTTGATTTTTAAAAATCCCGTGGAAGTTCTTTGTTTCCGTGGCATAGTAAAAAGTATCTTAAAACCGTCGTAGCCTCGATCTTGTGAAATCGTCTATACTCCCGACAAAATTGGTTCAGCTGTTCCGAAATCCGAAAAGGCAGACAGACACAAAAGTTTTAAAAACGTGTTTGAGTTAGTATAACTCCTATCTTACCTATCTTTCAAATGATCACCACAGACAGACAGACAGACACTTCAATTTAATTTATAAATGTATTTCTAGGTATGGATAGGTATGTATTGCGTCATCGATCATCATCATGAGGTATAATAATTATAATTATATCAGTCTGTTGTCGTCCACTGTTGGGCATTGACCTTCTTTTATAAGCGCCACCACCACTCAGCTGCTTCCCGCCATCCTCCATAAATTGATACGCGGTCTCCATTCTAGGAGTTTTCGACTCCAACAGCCGTCGATCCTATGAAGAGCATGTCCTGTCCACTGCCTTCAGCTAGCTACCTAATTGGTTAGGCTACGTTAGATATTGTTGGTTCTCCAGTGGATTTCTTCATACACTTAAATAATATAGCCTCACTCACCGCTTCCGAAATCTCCTCCGTATCAAGGTCAAGTTTACGAAGACTACTCGATAAGTCATTTTTATCAATTATGTACCTTTATTTGAAAGCATTAAGTGGACTATAGGGATTAGAATTAATGGAGATTAAAAATCGATTTTGACTAAAGAAAATGATCCGATACGATGACAATTAATGGACGATATTAATCTTTATCAAGCCATGTCAAATAAAACATACTCAAATGAATCCAAAGTACTAAATAGAAAGAATCGATTCACCCAAATGATCGGCTTCAATAAACCGCCCTATCATTTTCTATAATAGGAAAATTACTACTTGCAACGAAAAGGTATTGTATTCGACTTTGAAATAAGCAATTAGTAGAGTTTATAAGGGTAACTCAAGTAGGTACTATATAAATTATAATTATTGTTTAGTCAAGTAGTCTAGTTATGTGCTAAGAAGCCATAATCATAAACATAAGAAAATAGCGTAGGTCTAGTGGATTGCATGTTCGACTGAGGATCACGAGGTTCTGGATTTGATTCCCGGATTGGGCTAGAAATTTTGAGGAATTGGTAGGGTTGTTCTATCAAGAAATTCTCACCCCCGAGTTGCTAGTTGGCGGTGTTTCAACCCAATATTAGCAATAAATCATTCACATATTTCGAAGTTTTTATTACAGTTCTGTTTAAGACTTAAGTGAAAAGCTGTATAGTGATGTAAAATGTGAAATAAAAAAATATGTTGCTATCATACGAGCATTATTCAAATTAATAAATTCTTAAAACCAAACAACATTTTACAGGGAACAAATTAAACGGCCTCTGGAAACTCCGATAGGACGCCATTGTTTTGTTGCCAAACAGTGCCCGTAATAAATATGCAAGAGGTAACCGATAAAATGCAATGTTTTTTTATGGAAACTTTATATACAGCAACTTTAAGTACCTACCTACAAGTTTATTAACGTATCTGAAAATTAAGTAAACTATATTTAATAAGTATTATTTAAATTTACTTGACGCAAATTACAACTGGAGACACCAAAAGCATTTAAAGATTTACGAGTTGATCAAAATAAAACAGGTTAGCGAGCCTCCTATTATTAGGTACTAGAGAATACCCGTATAGTTGTAAAAACCCCGTTAAATACCGTTAATTTACCAAATTTACGGTTAAATACCATAAAATGCAGTTTTTAACGGTTAAATATCCGACTGCGACAACGAAAAAGGGTAAAGTTTTTCTATCTTTTCTTGTATATATATAAAGATTTCATTTAATTTTTAGATGTTATTATAAATAATATTTAAAGCGAAATATACATATAACCCAATTCTTTAATTATGAGTAATTTAACGTAAACCACAGATCACCTACTTAGATACCACATGTTGATAATTTAGTATAGTCACTAGGTCATCAAAGTTAGCGGAGAGCGCGAACTGCGGGGATAGAGTCAGCGATATCTGAATGGTTTTTTCTAGAACAAACTCAAAGTTCCTAGTACAATAGTGTTGGGACAGCGATTTAATATCGACTGTCAACTGCCGATAAATAATAAAACAAGGAAAATATTTTTTTTGTTTAGATATTATTTACACATAGTACCTACCTTAGTGCCTACACATAAAATATAATAAAGGTAGGTAACTGTAACTTATAAATGGTAAGTAAGCCTGAATAGCGTTACATAATTTTATCTAAATATAAAAAGTACGTATTGACTAGAATCTGACTGAATCTGAACTGTAGAATCTGTATAATATGGTTCGCTAGGAGTGAAACAAGCAGAAAAACCGGTGCAAGCCATTCCATAGCCCTTGTTAATGGTTAAGAGAGTTGTTTTTTTTGTGATTTTCTATATAGATAGTTATAGGTTGCTAAAATTTTGTTTTTTGAACTATGTCTGTGTGTGTGTGTGTGTGTGTGTGTGTGTGTGTGTGTGTGTGTGTGTGTGTGTGTTTGTGTGTGTGTGTGTGTGTGTCAAACGGGTGAACCGATTTGAATGCGGTTTTTTTTGTATGAAAGATGAATTAGTCGAGAGTGTTGTTAGCTATGTTTGATAAAAATCGATCCAAGATGGCCGCCGCTACAAAATGGCAGATTACATATTTTTTCATAAATCCCTTAATATGGGTATCAAATGAAAGGGCTTGACTAGCAGAATAGCACTATGCAAATCCAAAATGGCCGCCGTCACATTTTTTAAATTTTTAATTTATACTTGTAGCTATGTAACTTCCATTATAATTTGAACTCTGCTCGACTGATTGAAAATAAATTATTTAAGTTACTTGTGGTACGGCTGCACCCTATAGTTTCGGAGATATAAGCTTTAAAAAATCTGACCATGGGAGCACATAGACATCGCAAAAATAAGAAGTTTGAGTACCAACAACATGGTGCTGCACCCTATAGTTTCGGAGATATAAGCTTTTAAAAATCTGACCACGGGAGCACATAGACATTGCAAAAATAAAAAGTTTGAGTACCAACAACATGGTACTGCAGCCTATAGTTTCGGAGATATAAGCTTTCAAAAATCTGACCACGTGAGCACATAGACATCGCGAAAATAAGAAGTTTGAGTACCAACAACATGGTGCTGCACCCTATAGTTTCGGAGATATAAGCTTTTAAAAATCTGACCACGGGAGCACATAGACATTGCAAAAATAAAAAGTTTGAGTACCAACAACATGGTACTGCAGCCTATAGTTTCGGAGATATAAGCTTTCAAAAATCTGACCACGTGAGCACATAGACATCGCGAAAATAAGAAGTTTGAGTACCAACAACATGGGGCTGCACCCTATAGTTTCGGAGATATAAGCTTTCAAAAATCTGACCACGGGAGCACATAGACATTGCAAAAATAAGAAGTTTGAGTACCAACAACATGGTGCTGCATCCTATAGTTTCAGAGATATAAGCTTTCAAAAATCTGACCACGTGAGCACATAGACATCGCGAAAATAAGAAGTTTGAGTACCAACAACATGGGGCTAGTTTAATCGTCAATCTAAATGAATAAAAAATTATTTTAAACTTTTTAGTTCGACTCGTTTGAAGTCGGTTCTTTTTTCTTTGAAAAAAATTATTATTCATTTCAAAACCGAAATGTATAGCTACAGCTATAGGTAGATTATTATAGCAAACTTCCTTGAAAGTAGGTATAAAGGTTTGAAAAAGGAGCGGCAACGGGAACCGGAAATCCATGATTCCTTCGGGATTTGTGAAAAACCGAAATTTACGCGGGCGATGCCGCGGGCAGAAGCTAATACTTAAATAATTCAATGAAGTAGTTTACTCAGCATGAATGCTATCAATTAAACATACGTCGGCTGCCTTACTCATTCCTTCTCGCTATACTGGCCGCGATCGCCCGCCGCGTGTCGGCTGGGCACGCGCTACTTCGTCCCCCGCCACCGCGCCTCCCGTCCTCTTGCCGCCAGTTGAAGCTCGCATCATCGCGCAACTCGTGATACACATTTCAAGCCGCTAGCGACATCTAGCGGTGGTATTTAACCGTAATAACCATAAAATGCGGTTAAATACTCGTTAAAAACGAAAAATGCGAATTTAACCGCTCGGTTAAAATCGTTAAAAACCTGCTTCGCATCTATAAATACCCGTGGCTCACCCGCGTGAATTTCGGTTTACACAAATCCCGAGGGAATCGTGGATTTCCGGTTCCCGTTCCCGCTCCCTTTTCTAACCTTTATACCTACTTTCAAGGAAGTTTTCTATAGTAATCTACCTATAGCTGTAGCTATAGATGTCGGTTTTTTCAAAATCCCGTGGGAACTCTTTGATTTTTCGGGATAGCCTATGTTTTAAGTCAGGGCATAATCTATCTCCGTTCAAAATTTCAGCAAAATCGGTTCAATAGTTACGATTGAGATTGAGTAACAAACATCCAAACATCTAAACATTCAAACATCCAAACATCCACACTTTCACATTTATAATACTAGCTTTTGCCCGCGGCTTCGCCCGCGTGAATTTCGGTTTTTCACAAATCCTGAGGGATAAGTAGATTTCTGGTCCACCCGCCCCCCGCCGCGCGGCGGCGTACCGCGGTACCGCGTACGGTGGGCGCAGGGCGCAGGGCGCAGGGGCGCGCGGCGCGGCGCGGGGAGTTCCGTGCAGCGCGAGCGTCGGCCGTCGCGATCGCGCGCAGCGAAAATACCTATCAGGGCGTTTTTACTTACAGATTTCAACACAACTCCTTTTTTGAAAGTCGGTTAAAAAAGGTAGCCTATGTTACTCCTTGGTTAATCCTCTGCTTGTCTGTGAAAGTCCCGTCAAAATCGGTTCAGCCGTTCCGAAGATTAGCCCGTTCAAACAGACAGACAGACAGACAAAAATTTTAAAAACGTGTGATTCGGTTATGGTATCGTTCAAATAACCATATGAGCTTAATATGTGGTAGTTATTTCGAAATTACAGACAGACACTTCAATTTTATTTATTAGTATAGAAGTATAGATTAAGTATAGGATAGGATGTATTATGTAATATTTGGGCAAAATTCTTAATGTATACTTACGGCCTGTTTCACCACCTTCTGATAAGTGTCGGATAGCCTAAACGTAAGTTTTGTCACTTTCTTACTTTATGTCAAGTGACAAAGACAAAAGTTGTAGATAGTTATCTGATACTTATCAGAAGGTGGTGAAACAGGCACTTAATGTTATAACACAAAGGCATCGCGATCGCCAACCGAGACTGCACAACTATTCAAGCTCCGGCTAAATAACTTTTATCCACAGAAACCTGACCTTTAAGAACTTCAACAAACTTACTACACGTGTCCAGAGGAGGGCGCGCTGGCGTCAGTTGCATAACGATCAAATGAATCGCAGCCCTACTCAGAAGAAATTATGTAAAGGTAAAGCAAACTCGTGGAAAACTATCACTTACGGCCTTGTTTCACCACCTTCTGATAAGTGTAGCTTAAAAAGTTTTGTCACTTTCTTACTTTATGTTAAGTGACAATGTTAAAAGTTGTAGATAACTATCCGATACTTATCAGAAGGTGGTGAAACAAGCCCTTTATATTATAAAACCTTTTTTGCTTGAACTTGCTTGAACGACTCATTAATAAAGTAACATTTTCGTCAACCGCGTAGTCTTAACAAGTAGATGTCCTCTGCTGGAGATAGGTCCTTTGCTAAGATCGCCACAGAACACGATCTTGTGTCACTTGTGTCCTAGCAGCTCGCTCGTCGCAAATCGTCCGTCCACCTAGTGGGAGTCTTCCAACGAGTCGCCATTCGAACACTTTGGGGCCCAAACGTCTATCCATTCTACGAGCTATTTGCCTCGCCCATTGCTGATTCAACTTCGCGACTCGATGAGGCGTTAAAAACTCTCCATCAAATCTCCTCATTTCTCAAGAACTATCCCACAGGAATGACCGCTGAGTGACCTTCTTATAAGGCCCATAGTTAGCAGGCATGATTCGAATCCATTTTAACCCCCGACGAAAAAACGACGGGGTGTTATAAGTTTGACGTGTCTGTGTGTGTGTGTGTGTGTCTGTCTGTTCCCCTGTGGCGCTCAAATGGGTGGACCGATTTGAATGCGGTTTTTTTTGATTGAAAGGTGAATTAGTCGAGAGTGTTGTTAGCTATGTTTAATGAAAATCAGACCAAGATGGCCGCCGCTACAAAATGGTGGATTACATATTTTATCACGATGCCCTCAGTATGGGTATCAAATGAAAGGGCTTAACTAGTAGAATAGCACTATGTCAAATCCAAGATGGCCGCCGCCACAAAATGGCGAATGTCGGGGGTTTATACTTGTACTATATCCGTATTAGAAGGGTATAATTACGCCCTTAACCGCCACATTGGACAGGCGGGTTGGCGATTACAGGGCTAGACTATAAATAACATATTCACAGAAGTTCGAGAAATCACACGTGTCCCGTAGAGAGCAACTGACGCAGCAGTTGCATAACTCTGAGGGCGGAGATGTATCGTAGCCCTCTGAATATGTAAGGAACTGGGGCAACTTCGTGAATAGCTGAACACCCGATATACCTCAGACCGCACAATTCCTCAATTACTGCTCTATAATAAATGAATCTAAATGAGCTTGGATGCGAATAGACGCACGGCTATTTGAATAAGGTATCCGTGCCTTATTTGCAGGAGAAAAACTCATTCATAAGATTCTCACTGACTCAGTCATTAGATTTTATTAGGCTGGGCCCGCACTGCGTTTATTCGCGCGATCTGTGACATATGGAAATGTATACTTAAAGTTTCACGTAGCTACTTGCGATTTAAAATTCGCGAAAATAATATATTAATGTTATAGAGTTATCGACTCGGAACATAAATTTTCGCCAACCAACCGTGTTTTGGTTAAAATCATGAGACAAAACGCACTAATATATTTTTTAAGAATAATTACAATAATATTATAAATAATAAAATATATCGTTTAGTGGGATGAGAAACAGAATATTCGGCGATCAGAAACCCCAAAACTAACCAGAAGAAATAAGAAAGTATGTGTTTAACTATCTGCTTTTCATTATACCTTTTTCTAAAATACTAAAATATGCACAAGAACTGAACTATGATCGATATAGTCACCGAGGTTTACTATTGATGTCTGTGAACCGATCCCACAGACTTGGAAGTAGGTACGCGTCCGCGGGTATAGCTAGCATTTTCTCACAATTATACGTGCTGAATATACGAAACGTGATACCTCTAATGTGAACATTCTCTCGAGTTCGGTCACCTTTCGCTTTTCTTCGTTGTGGTAAATAATAAATTGGATGAGCTATCTTTTCTGTGTCATTCCGTGTTTTTGCCGTGTGAATCAGAAATTATGGACAAAATCCAACTTCAGTGAAACGAAAGTTTCAAAGAAACGTGTCTCTGAACTCTATCTCTTATTGCAATATGATCTTATGACGTGAGGTGGGTCGTGGGAGAAATTCACTTTTTCTTCAAAACCAATTTTTATGAAAAACACACTAATAGGTAACGTAATTATGGTACTTTTTTCAGAAATATGTTTCAAACAAATCGAAAACTTATATCGTGAAGGAACCGAGCTTGGCTTATATTCATTTTATCATAAACATTTCAGTTTTTTTTTCCGAAACACTAAGTATAGTAGACAATAGATTTCTAGCACTATCTCTACGCAAATGAAGAAGTACTACTATAGATAGTAGATACTATCCCTCTCCCTAGAAGTTTATTTTTATTTTTTTATATTAATTGCGGGCAAACGAGCAAGCGTTACCTGATGTTAAGTGATTCCCGCCGCCCATGAACATTTGCAGTACCAGAGGAACCACTAATGCGTTGCCGGCTTTTAAGGAGTTTTTTGATCCGCCCCTTGAACAACCCTATGTCGAAGCTATGTGGAAACACCTCCGAAGGGAGCTGGTTCCATAATTTTTGTTACTGTTACTGGGGAAGGGTTAAGTTACTGGGGAATCTATTTTACGTCTACTGTAAAGCTGTATCTAGAGAGAACAGATACAGCTTCAGAGCAAAGATATCGAGAGTGATAAATTGTTGATGTAGAAAAGCCCACCCCATTTGCCAACACAAACGTATCACTGCAATAAATCGACAAGAGCGCGAAACATTTCAGATGATATCGCAGGTAATATACTCGTAAATATTATTTTCATTACCCAATGACAAAATTCTGATTCTCTCAAGCTCTAGATAATTAACACAAAAATAACTCGAATACGATTTCCTTTTGACATCAAAGCACAATGCTCAAAATGTCCTCTACATAAGACGGGTGTCCTGTGTCCATATTAATAAAGTCAAGTTTTATTATCTTCGAAGAAATAAAATTAAGTGGTGGTAGAGTTTCGAGCGTCTTCGTGAGATTACGAAGACATTGAAAGATTGTTTAATCAATCAAAGATTGAAGTAAAATATATATTGAAATCCAATAAAATTGGCGTCAATGTGGCGTCAATAATAGGTCTCTCTCTCTCTCTCTCTCTGTCTCTCTCAAGGTAATAAATAAAATTAAAGATAAAAATAAAGAAAGAAAAACGTTAAAGGTATGAAACTATAGCAGAAATTAAACTTTAAACTGAAATGTCCAAGTAATAGAAGAGCCGGGATTACCTACATGGTGTCATATTTTATCAACCCGAAAAAAGGCCCCATATCAGATGCAGAAATGCTGTTTTACACTGTCAAATCATCAATCATCAAAACTATCATGAAATTGCAAAGTTTAAAGTTACAATTGTTATTTTTTGTACTATACAGCGTAATTCGAAAGCTGTTTTAGAGTTTATGTTTTATAATTAGGTATGCAAGTTTAATATAATGCGATTTCACAGAAAATTTATTATTCTAGATAAGCAAGAAGAAAGGCGTTGGTTCGTTGCAAAGAACGTTACTTCAATACTTGGTGCAACATAGATTAATTTTTGACGAACCAAACATTATTTATAGAACGTGCCGGGTGTAATCGATATAGTTTATGGTTTACGCAACTATACGAGTAGTTCGTACACGCTTCCAAATTCAAAATAGTAATTATGTAGTTTCACACTTGGAAGTGACTCATGTCAATAAATATTCCGTATAGTACCTATTTTACCTTTTAGTGGAGTGATCTAAGACCAAGAACAAATCTAACGTAAAAACGCAAACAGAATCCACGCACGGAAGGTATTTATGACATTTCGTCGTAATAGGGTGCGTCTCTAATCTATACATCTATATAAATAAATAAAATTGTCTGTTTATTTATTTCCAAATCCAATTATTTCTAAATCACGAAGACATACAGTGCAGCGGAATACCACCGCAATGCAATGTAACGTTGGCGATTTCGCGTTAGATGTGTTGTTGGCCTTAATGTTATAATATTATATATTCAAAATCAAGAGACGGATATTTTGAGTAACGGACAAAATTGCATTTTTCATATTCTATAAGTTTTATACCACAAAAAGTAAGACTTCAACAGTAACTGCATAGTCCATTGAAATGTTACATGGGCATTTCCGCCAACGACAAAAAATCATGTAACAATTAGCTAGCAGCCAAAATACTCATTATCTTTGTGACTTTTAAATTTAATAATGTTATAAAATCCATTCTCTACATCGTCTGTTAGTATCAGTAGTCTATCTGTTATAGATATTAAACAAAAACAAAAATTATACCTTAGTCGACGCAAATTCTAGTGTAACAAACTACGTTTTCTACATTCATTACGAATTTACAAGAAAAAGAGCAAACAAATTGACTTCATACTAACATTCCTAGAATAAACGCCTTTTACTGATATCGAACCATGTCATAACATAATGGTATATGGTGTAGGTATATATTCTTTTGGTTGTAATATATGTGTATCTCGAAAATCGGTCATTACCAAATCACACACAATATTTCAATTTTCAAGTTATTTATTCACCCGCCCCCCACTTCAGTTAGAGAGATGCGAAGCTTTCGCCATCAGCACGCTGATGAATGCTGTGAGTGGCGGATGTGTTGCATAATCCGGTCTCAGGATGCATTCTTTTGCGAAACTATAAAAAATGTCCTTACCTACATAGAGTGAAATGTACTAATAAATAAACATTTTATCCTGTTTATTATTAAATAAGATTGAATGTATTAGTACTATGAATGTCTATCCGGTGATTAGAAACTAGAAATCCTTGATTTAAGTACAAAATTATCAGAAAATGTTCAAAATGTCACTACCGGTACTGTCTTTACCGTGGTTAACCAGAAGCTACGGTAAGGACACGATAGCTACGGAAATGACCAATTGCATCACATACAAAGAGAAGCTGGCGTGAACAAGCAAATGATGTCGTCATCATTGTGAGTAGGTGTCTCCCCTTCACCCCGCCCACCTTCACAAAGCATCATTTCATACAAAAATACCATCCCCTCTTGGAGATGGTACAGCGCTCCATCTCCTCTTGCTCTGTTGCTAATAATAATTAATCGGACTGTCTCGATGGGCTTTTTATTGACGAAGGAAGAAGTAGGTATTTAAAATGCAGTGTTTGTTGCACTTAGAGATTCTATTCTAACTCGTATTATTAATTATTCTTATGATCAAAGCATCATTTAGAGACTTCAAAAACATAAATTATTTATTACGTCGATATTTACACCCAAAAATATTAAAATGTCGAACGTGAATACGGCAGCAAATAAAGAAAGAACGACGAATAAATAAAAAGAATCGATATGAATATATAAATCTTGAAAAATATGCAGAATTACTGGAAAAAGAAAGAGAGTGTTAAAGAAAAAGAAAACAAGCAAAAAAAACTTAAAAGCATTGCAGACATGCCAGAAAGAGAAAGGAGGTTGATAAGAAAGAAATGGAAAATTAATAAAAACTATATATTACTTGTATTATTACTTATGCATATTATGACGATTACAACTTTTGCAACTTTTTGAATCGTTATATCTCAAAAACAGTAGCTCTTACGAAAAAAAGTATTAAGTCATTTTTTATAGATAATTATCTGATCTACAATTTTTGTTTGGACTAATTTTATGATAAAATTATAGTCCATTGAAATGTTACAATTTAAGGACCGAATATTGCATTTTATAGAGGACGCAATTTTATTTTTGGGACATGTGTCAATAGAAGCTTAACCTCAAGTTTGTAGGATCGTCACCCTTGTCCTCCGGCCGCCATCTTGGAAAAAGGCGTGATAACACTTTTTTCGCGATATCTCGGAAACACAAAAAAATCGCAAAGACATAATTTGTAGCAAATTGTTTTGCCTACAAATATGTTTATATAACTTTTTGCCCTAAATTAAAAATTAAAGAAGTTATAAGCAAAACGTGAGATTTTTTTTTAATCTTTTTTGCTCTATTACTTTTTTTTATACATTTTACAAAAAAAAAATACCTCAGAAAAATCATTTTTTTTTAAATTTTATTCATTTAAAACGCTGTTACTGCACTCCAAAGTTGACCGGGTTCGTCAATGCTCATGAGAATCCGGAGCAAAAAAGATTTTATAATAATTTTCTTACTTTTTTCCACATAACTTCTTTAATTTTTAATTTAGGGCAAAAAGTTATATAAACATATTTGTAGGCAAAATAATTTGCTACAAATTATGTCTTCATAAATTTTTTGTAAGACGCATAGTTTCTGAGATATCGCGAAAAAAGTGTTTTCACCCCTTTTTCCAAGATGGTGGCCAGGGGACAAGGGTGGCGACCCCACAAACTTGAGGTTAAGCTTTTATTAACCCCCACACATGTCCCAAAAATAAAATTGCGTCCTCTAAAAAAATGCAAAGCTCATGTAACATTTCATTTCCGTTTTGCTGAAAATCGCGAAAATCCCGTTTTTGCAACCTTTGACCCTGAGTAATTTTTTTCCAGGTGTCGGATCGATGAGGACTTTTCACATTTCATTTATAATAGTGTTTTGAACAATCTTACTAATTTTCAGCCAAATGTGAATTTTTGTAACCTTGGAAGTCTAAATTGACCGGGCTAAAAATAACACCTGGAGATCTGAAGGAAAATTTTAATTTAATTTATATTATTAGCACAATTTTAATTATTATTAACACAAATTGCTTTAAAACTTGAGATAGATTAAGATGTCAATTATCTTCTTCTATTCTATACAATATACATACTTAATATAATAAAATCGTAGACTCGCCGTATCTGTACATTACAGATTTTTGCAAAATAATAACTGGGGGATGTTAGGGATAAGTAATAGAACTTAAAAAAGCAATTTTTGAAATTTTTGTTTATCAGTTTGTCTGTATGTTTGTGCGCGCATCACGCAATAACTACTGAATGGTTTGAAATGAAACTTGGCATGATTTAAGTTCATAATACGGAGTAACATATTATAGGATACTTTTTATTCCGAAATTCAGCACGGTTCTCTTGGGAGAGGGGATGGAAGTCAAAATGTGTACTTACTTAGCTGTAATTCTTAATGCGTGGTCCGATTTCGTTCATTCTTTTTTTGTTAGACCTTTCTTTTGAGATACTTTATAGATTACCGGCTAATCTCTGAAAGGCTGGGTCGATTTTGATGGGACGTTCACTGGCGGATGTTTACATATTGATGTACCTAAACATACGCCAGTGAACTTTTAACAGTTTTTAGCAAGGTATGAGCTCAAAAGAAAAACCAAGAGTTCCCGCGGGATTTTTAAAAACCTAAATCCACGCGGACGAAATCGCGAGCATCCTCTATTTTTATAATATTTTGATTAGGTACCTACACTAAAAATGTTGATTATATATATTATTTTGATTTTTAACCATGACATAGAGAGATTAAGTCAGATTTCAGACATCCGAGTTCCGACTGTAAAGCAGTCATTGCCGTACTTTAATGTCCTTACCGTTCCTTACGAGTTTTAATTATTTATGATGGCAATAAAAAAAACCCACGATGAAAACATTTCCTTCTTCGATTTTCTATTGACTGCAGTTACTTTAATTGGATAATGTTACAGTTTTTTTTTAGCGTGTCCTTACCGTGTTTTTTGTGTCCATACCATTTTTTCAACATGGAATATTTATTAAACTTCTCAAAATAATTCTTGTACACAGAAGTGAGACCTTTATAATGGTTGTGGAAATATATTAAAGCCATCCATAATCTGATATCTAAAGATTTTTTTTAATCTTTCAAATTTTGCAATTTGGCGGAAATGCCCACATGAGCTTTGCATTTTGTAGAGGGCGCAATTTTATTTTTGGGACATGTGTCAATAGAAGCTTATCCTCAAGTTTGTGGGGTCGCCACCCTTGTCCCCCGGCCGCCATCTTGGAAAAAGGGGTGAAAACACTTTTTTCGCGATATCTCGGAAACTATGTGTCTTACAAAAGATTCGTAAAGACATAATTTGTAGCAAATTGTTTTGCCTACAAATATGTTATATATAAATTATAAGCAAAAAGTGAGAAATTTTTTATAAAATCTTTTTTGCTCTATAACTTTTTTTAAACATTTTACAAAAAACATTCTTCAGACCAATCATGTTTTTTTTAAATTTCATTCATTTAAAACGCTGTTACAGCGCTCCAAAGTTGACCGAGTTCGTCAATGCTCATATGAGAATCCGGTCAAAACGAAATGTTTCAGCCACAGCCACAGCCTGCCTCTAAAAAATGCAATATTCGGTCTTTAAATTGTAACATTTCAATGGACTAGAAATGTCAAGAAAGTCTTTCATATCGTTCCGCGGACACACTCGTATCGTCACTTTTTTACGACCATGAAAAAGCCAAACCAAAGATAAGACAATTGTAAATTGTAATTATATCGCGAGTCGTAAAAATGTTTTATATTTTCGGAACGGCATACAAATTGCACGCGTATAAAACGCTAAATATAGCGAGAAATGTGAACTATTCTCATTCACTTTCAGAGAAATCATGATAACTTCTCGTACCGAACCGTGAGCATCTTGACATGCAATCGTTTGAAACTTTATAGATATTTATCAAATCGATTGATGTAGCTACTACAATTGTTACCAAAAGTATTCCAGGCTTAAACAGGGTGTCCCAGAAATCAACGTCAAGCCGGAAACGCATGATATGTGCTGGGTGGGTGCCGGGTGTTATTTTTGAGCTTATATTATAAAACTACATGATGCCCACGGCTTCGCCCGTGTGGATTTAGGTTTTTTGAAAATCCCGTGGGAACTACTGATTTTCCAGGATGAAAATATGTAGCCTATCTGTCCCCAAAACGAAAAAATCCCGTGCAATTCCTTACAGCATCAGGGTTGAGGAGTTGGAATCCAAATTGTTTATGGAACAGTGTCGCACAGTTTCTCTATCGATTAAAAAAAATTACGCAAATCTGTTCAGAAATCTCGGAACTATCGGTATACATAGGTAGAAAAACACAACTCCTCCTTTTTTGAAAATCGGTTCAGCCGTTCCGAAGATTAGCCCGATCAAACAGACAGACAGACAGACAAAAATTTTAAAAACGTGTGATTCAGTTATGGTACCGTTCAAATAACCATATGAGCTTAATATGAGGTAGTTATATCGAAATTACAGACAGACACTTCAATTTTATTTATTAGTATAGAATATAGATTATCAAAAGTTACCTCGCGATCTTTGTTTCCATATGTGATGCCCAAGTTAGGCATGGCGCGCAGGATCGCGACCAGGGACTGGATCGTGTTGCTGTACACCACGGGCCGATACTGTTTGAAGTCCTCATTTGTGAACCCACTTTCGTGGATAATTCTGTTGGCAATACAAAATAACGTTAACTCATCTCATCAATAGCATTGACTGCCTCGGTCGTCTAGTGGTAAGCGTGTTTGAATGCGGATCATGGGGTTCCTAGGTTCGAACTTCGGCGCCAAAATTTTCAGCTTTTGGGTTCATTGTGTTTTTCTGTCAAGAAATTCTCAGAGCCAGCAGCCTGGAGTTGGTACTTGGTAATAGGCAGTGTTTCACGTGGATTGTTGTATATATATGCTCGTACGACACGGCAGCGGCGCTCTAGAAGCGGCATCCGGCATCTTAGTTGTTTGCCAGATGTTTCAATTAGTTTATTATAATTATACCTATCAGTCTTCGACAGACTTCGACTGGCTATTAATTAAAATGTAATGTCGCTTGCGATCTTACAGAACATGGGTTGCCTGTATGTTAGATATGCACTCCTAGTTCATTGCCCTCTTTTAATAGTTTGTATGTTTAATTAATGTTGTGTTCGATATTAATTAGGTACCTTATGTGGCCACAGACCACAACTATACATCGTTCGTTTGATGTCATTTTCGAATTACGTATTTAAGTACCTACCATCTACTCGTATTTGCAATAAGAGTAAGCACAGTACCAGAATAAGTAAATGTTGTCAATAATGTTCCAAATAGATCGGGAAATAGGAACTAATTAATTAATAGAAATAAAACTTCGAAAGAAGCACTCGTACTTTCGCTTATGTGTGGAAACTACTGAACCATTTTATGAACCGATAAGAATAGAGAATGACTTCCTTTCTTTGAACCTGTTCCGCGATACGTGTAATGTGGCGTATCATACTCTGTACACGTTCACAAGTTTACATTAAAAATTTAAATAACAAGCTATAATTTAAAAATTAAAAAAACCCGACTGCCATGCTAAAAAACGAACTAAAAAATTAATAAACTATAACCGTACCACTTACAGTGTAGTTGTTATTTATTTTGTTTTTCATGATTTGTCACTCCAAATTGATTTAAAACATATAGATTTCATACATTTTCGTACTCGCCTTTTAAAGCCCTTTATTTTGATACCCCACTAGAGGGTCTTGAAGAAAAAAATTTTTTTCAACCCGCACATTAAAGTGCATAAAATTCGCCATTTTGATTTTTTATGAATTGTATGTACCCAGTAACATTTGCGCCGTCAAGACAAATCTAATGACGTATAATTTATCAAAATAGGTTGAGCCGTTAAGTAGTTACGAACTGACATAGGAAACGGTCATTTTCTACGATTTATCACTCCAAATTGTTTCCAAATATATAAATTTATACATTTTTGTATTTGCCTTTTGAATACCTTTATTTTGATACCCCACTCGAGGGTCTTGAAGAAAAAATTTTTTTTCAGGTCGCACATTAAAGCGCATAAAGTCCGCCATTTTGATTTTTTTTTAATTTAGGTACCCTATGACAGTCGCGTCATGAAGACAAATCTAATGACGTATCATTTATCAAAATCCGTTGAGCCGTTGATTAGTTACAAGCGGACATAGGAATGGACATACATACACACAGGTGAAACACATATACCCAGTCGGGTAAATAAATAAAAAACCCCCGACATTCTTCATTTTGTGGTGGCGGCCATCTTGGATTTGCATGCTATTCTACTAGTAGCTCTTTCATTTGATACCCATATTATGGGACTTGTGAAAAAATATGTAATCCGCCATTTTGTAGCGGCGGCCATCTTGGATCGATTTTCATCAAACATAGCTAACAACACTTATAACACCCCGTCGTTTTTGCGTCGGGGGTTAAAAATACAAATAGAAGAGTCCGTTTCGAGTCATGACTCTACCGCTTCAAAAATCGAAAAGCAGTCGTTACCGAGTATCCCACAAGAAAAGCAGTAGTTAGGTTAGGTTCTCAATTTTGTCAAATTAAACATAATGTTAAGATATGACACGTCGAAAAGAGGACCTCAACCTCCTTTAAAAAGTTAGCTTTAAAAAAAAGAGGCAAATTCGCGGTCTAGAAACTTTGTAAAAAAATTCGACAATGGGTGACGTCACTCCCCGGCTCGGCGTTAACGCGGCTCGTATGTGTTCAGTGTCTTCAAACAACCTTTATGTGAACACGCTTCAAGAATACGAACAATGGAAGCGCCGCCGGATACTTAAAAATCGCGGCGAGCCACCGCTTTTCGAAAATAATGAAGTTATCGAGATATAAAGAATATTTACCTCGTAGTCTACAGCCGGTTGGTGAATATTTAACGTAAAATTAACATGGAAAAAACCCTTTCAGTACAAACTTTTGTCAAGGGTCTCGAAAGAAACTTCGATGGATTTTTACGGTTATTCCTAGTAAGTACCTATCAATTTAACCTAATAGATACTATAAATACAATGACTGTGATTTGCAGGTGAAATAAAAACAAAGTCGTCAAATGACATAATATTATAGTTTCTTGTAAGGTATTATAGTTCCAAACTTCCAAGACTTTTGCTTAGCTTATATAACGTATAGGATGTTTCCATGCTTATCACTCTATCTATCTCTATCATCAGCTCATCAGGTATCAGCATAGCTCAGAAACTCTAATAAGTATAGATAGTAAGTAATAAGTTCAAGGAGGTAGGTATCATCTACATTCATACTAGAATAATATCTACACTAGTCTAATTATATAGAATAGAATAGAATAGAAAAGTTTTTTATTCAAATAAACTTTTACAAGTGCTTTTGAATAGTCAGATGAATCTACCACTGGTTCGGAATGCCGTTCCAACCGAGAAGAACCAGCAAGAAACTCGGCGGTTGCTCTTTTCCAAATTTACAATATCAATATAACAATTTTATGGTAAGTACATGATTGAATTGCCGTCTCGCGCATTGCTGGAACGAGTCAAATCCACGCCTTTTTATCATTTATATAAGTAATCATAATTTTATTCAGATAAACTTTCGGAAGCGTTTACGAATCGACAAATGAATCTACCACAGGTTCGGAATGGTGCTTACAATTCTACACATGTGAAGAAGGGCAGACAAAAGTAGCCCCATTTCCGACGGTGGCACCCGTTCACGAGCATGACGCATGATCCAGCCATTGCTTCGCTCAACCATATTCGAGGGAACGTAACAACCCGCACCACACGACACCACCACAGAAATGTTTAAAGAGAGCGTGACATACTTAGGCTACCCATGATCAAAGCATCGAATTGAACACCAATAATCAAATACTCGGTTTAAGACATTGAGAAATTGCTCCATGCTTTTTTATCATTTATATAATCTTCAATTGTATAATATGCTTTTTTTATGAGCATATTTTTAATAGAGTTCTTAAACTTGTGTAAAGGCAAGTCTAAGATTGCTTGTGGAATTTTATTATAGAACATTACGCCCATTCCCACAAATGACCTTTGGACCCTTTTGAGGCGTAACTGAGGAATCACGAGCCTATTTCTATTTCTTAATTGCCTGTCGTGTAATTCGCACTTTTTAATGTAACTGTGAATGTTTTGCCTAACAAAAATTATATTGTTATAGATATATTGAGAAGCTACCGTAAGAATACCTATTTCTTTAAATTTCTCTCGAAGGGAATCCCGCGGTTTTAAATTATAAATTGCGCGAATTGCCCTTTTTTGTAAAACGAAAATTTTTTCAATATCAGCCGCTTTACCCCATAGTATGAGTCCATACGACATAATACTATGGAAATATGCAAAATAAACAATTTTTGCAGTTTCTATATCTGTTATCTGTCGAATCTTCCTAACAGCGTAAGCAGCAGAGCTGAGCTTGCCAGCAAGTGTTGCTATATGGGTGCCCCATTGAAGCTTTGCATCTAGGGTTATTCCCAAGAACACAGTTGTGTCCTCAGTTTTCAATGGCTCACCACTTATCTTTAAATTTTTGCTAGTAACCCTTGTATTGGGCAATAGAAACTCGACACACTTGGTTTTTTTTGCATTCAAAAGTAGATTGTTTGTAGTAAACCAGTGTGAAACTTGAGATAATGTATTATTTACATCGTCAAAATTGTCCTTAGTCCTATCGACTTTAAAAATCAAAGACGTGTCGTCAGCAAATAGTACAATATCGCAAGCATTTTTGACAAAATGTGGTAAATCATTAATATAAACCAGAAACATGAATGGACCCAGAATAGAGCCTTGGGGAACACCCATTACTGAGGCTGATCCGGACGACTTAACATCATTGATACATACTCTCTGTATGCGATCACTGAGATAAGAGGCAATAAGACTGAGTGCAGTTTCTTTAATACCATAGTGGCTTAATTTTCGTAAGAGAGTCTCATGATCAACGCAATCGAATGCTTTTGACAAATCACAGAAAATACCAATGGCATTCTGTGATTTCTCCCATGCATCGAAAATATGCCGTAACAGCCTTGCGGCCGCATCGGTTGTAGAACGACCCTTAGTGAAACCATACTGCTCAGAGTGAAGTAATTTATTTAAATTAAAGTGCAAAAGCAGTTGGTTGAGCATCATTTTCTCAAATATCTTGCTGAGAGTTGGTAGAATCGAGATCGGCCTGTAGTTATTTGGGTCACTATAAAAGGAAAAGGTGACTGACTGACTAACTGATCTACCAACACACAACTCAAACCACTGGATGGATTGGGCGCTTAAATTTACCATGCAGATAAATACTTAGCTAATATGACGTAGACATCCGTTAAGAAAGAATTTTTGAAAATTCAACCCCGGCGGTTATATAGGGGTTGAAAATTTGTATGAGATATTATATGAATCAACGCGGACGAAGTCGCGGGCATCAGCTTGTATATCATATGAATGAACGATTTTTAGGGATTCCAACTTCAAGATAGGGAATGAAAGTTTGTTTTACTCAGTAACGGAGAGACAGTCCGGCGAAGGAGAAAAATGCCAGACGCAAGTAAATGAGGTCAGTTGTTTTTATGCCAGTAATCGATTTTAGTCATTTTTATGATCAAGCCTTCTGGCATTTTTTTGCCATCAACTTCGTATCTATACCTACTCTTTCTGATATAATCGACATTGAAATACATGGCAGGGCGCATGCGCCGAAGTTTGACGTCACATTTACATAGTTATCACAGGGCCGCACGGCAAGATCCGGGACGCGCGTGACGTCACCCACGCAAGATGTGCTGTCTATCGCGATTCGGATACGATTGCGAAATTTTATATGATAACGCTTGATGTTCAATAAGAAGTTATCAAATACCGATAAGATGAATGCATAAAAAAAAACGATTTTCTGAATAGCTTTAGGCTCAAGGTACATTGACGCACTGTAGAGTAGTAAGTATAGCCACACGAGTATAGCCAAGTACCTACCGCATGCGCCGCGTCTTTTCTTTTTTCTTTTTTTTATTTAAGTTAACTTTACTTTTCCGCTCCGCTTAACTCCGCTATTTTCAGGTGTTTGGAACCACAATTTTAGAGACAATATAGGTATGAACCGAAATACAATGTAATGAATATTGGTACTTTAATGAGTAACTTTATTTTAGTAGTGTTAGTAACTTTACTTAAGTGAATATTTCGGCTATAAACACAGACAAACAACATTTTCGCATTTATAATATAAAGACGTAAGTATAAATTGAAAATACCTAATTAAAATCCTAATATTACTCTATCTATAACTACGCGTTCAGACCGACAGACTGCACTTCAACTGCACGCCGACGACGGCAAACAGGCAGATCTACTGCAGTTGACACAACTGCATTGCACTGTTGACCGCTGTAATAGAATTATACGCTGACTGAACGCCATCTACGTAGGTACCTATTCGGTTGGCATAAACTGAAATTTTGCAGTCGGCTTGCAAACTGCAGTTCGTCTATCTACACCTGTGGACACAATACTGAAACGTACATATTATGATCTTAGCAACGAACGTCCCAAACGCTTAATAAGTCAGTGGTTTTTGACATTCGTTGTGTGGACACAAATCAGGCCGCTATTCCCCATTAGGCAAGTCTTGCATACAAGTATGACGTCATATTTGCATACAAGTTGCTTGCATTGGAAACATATTTTCAAGAGGGTGCAAATTGCATGTATGTAGGTTTTACTTGCATACAAGTGGAGATGTTCACTAATTGAGGAGGACATCATGGGGACAACGTGCAAGTAACGTTTGCGCGTTCAATTTGAATAAAAATGTACAAGTTCAAACTACCTGCATGCAACTTGTAGCTTATAATATGCAAGTATGTTCAAGTTGCATGCAATTTGCCACTTGTATGTACATACAACTAACTTGCCTAATGGAATCGCGGCTTAATATTAAAGACGTTCTTAAACGTTAAGAGATTTTTCTGTATTGCTGTAAGAGTTACATATTTTAGTCACTTGATGACGTATAGACATTCTAAAACGGCTCAATGACGACAGAGCTTTTATCGTTTTTAACAATTGCCTCATCACAAACGGCTAATAGCTTTCGCTGACGTCCCGTCCCGTTTGTACGTCACTCTGCATTAGGACCTTTACACACGAAGTTTTTTTTTAAATAATAATAGCGGGCAAACGAGCAAGCTGGTCACCTGATGTTAAGTGATTACCGCCGCCCATGAACATTGGCAGCACCTGAGGAACCGCTAATGCGTTGCCGGCTTTTGAGGAAGCTCAGCTCGCTGCCGGAACACATCGTGGATGCTTTGCGACAGATTACGGCTGAACTGTGGTCGCTAGCTAGGCGGATTTGGGATAAAATCCTACCACAAAGCGGTTATACCATCTAGATTGAGTTGTGTGGTATCAGGCACAACGACCCGTAGAGGGGACTGAGAGCGTCAGGGCCTCGTTAGCATACTGGCAGGGTGCGCAGTTGAGGTTGACTTTGGCTACATAGGTGGAATTTGGGCCACTTACACCCCGCTCGCTCAACCGCGATGATATTTATGTATAGGTACATAACGCAAAAGTTCATATTATTTTTACGCCGTACGCATCGAGTTTCCTGAAGGCCTCGCACATTTTTCAACACCACACACGACGTACGTACCGTACGAACTGCACTTCATGCTTTCTGCAGCCAGCGTCGCCCAATCCTATGACGTCCTCATGATGCGGAACTCGACTAGTTCACCTACCTACCATAAATAAATAAATATAGGTACCATATTATAATACCAAAGTATAAAAATATTTATGAGTATATTTTGTACGTTTCTGAAAAGCCTTGTTTCGAATAAAATCCTTGCGTAACAGTTTTCATCTCCTCCATAAAACTCTTTATTGGTAACGGTAGTACGATAACAGAAAGCGCATGCGTCGAATTTCGACGTCACGAACGGAAGTTTGTTAACATGAAAAGGAAAAGGCTGAGGCCTGAATTCCTCCTACACTTAGGTGTCCTACGTCAGCGACAAAAGTGAGAACGCGACATAATACGACGTGACGCGAAAATATCAAACAGTAGCTGAGCCTTCGCGTGGCCTACGTTGTCGCGTAGATATGTTTGTCATTTTGTATGGAGTCGCGTCGCGTCGTGTCGCATCGCGTCGCGTCGTGTTTGTCGTTCACCTAGGACAACGGGTTACCTACGTCGGTCGCGTGATCGACTTCATATCGTGAGCTGTTAAGCAGCACACTGACGCCAATATCATCCACGTATTGTTTTCATTATACCAAGTTCACTCGTATGTCAAAGTATATTAAGCTGAGTTTAAGTTGTTATCATTAAAAACCGCTGCGCCTCCCGTCTCCACTCGTATGCAATGGGGAGCCAAGTAAGCCAAAGATTTTATTAAACTACGTATTATATTAGGGCGCCACAGTGCCACTGTTGACATCGTATCCGTAAATAAATCGAGTTTAAAAATAATAAAGTGCATAAAATAACTGAAAAAGTGCTAAATTATGTAAAAAGTGTGCAATCTCACCTGGACAATATAAAGAACACAGTTTATATGCAGTGAATTGCGAAAAAAGTGCAGAACAAGATCCGTCAAAAAGTCACCGTTACAAGTTCACGTTAACACGAAAATTAAGAAATAAACAGTGTAAAATTCTATTGTATGCATATATATTATAAGTCAAAATCCGAACAAAACTGTGAAAAGTGCTCAAACAGAAAAACTATAAAAATAAACTGTAATCCTAATACCCTCAAAAGTACAAATTATGGAAACATCGATCATAACGAACATCAATAATTTATAATAGATCATCTTCGCAACGCCATCTATTGATAGTTCACGAAATCACTCAACGAAAACCTAAGACTAAGACTCGCATCCGCCACCTAGCGTCAAATGTGGACACCGCTACAAATAGCGAAAGCGCGATTTACATGAGTGAATGCCGATAGTCCAAAACATTCTAAACGCAACTCATAGAGGTCACTTGCTGTCACATCTTAATCATAAACTGATATTACAACATGGAAGAAATTAAAAATATGTTAGTAAACTTGCAACAAGATCTAAAACAGCAAAAATTAGACATGCTAGAGATGAAGGAAGATATAAAAACTACAATAAACAATAATTTTAACGAGAAGTTTAACAGTTTGGAATTAAAAAATGAACTTTTGGAGAAAAAAGTACAAGAACAAAGCACAAAAATAAGTTACCTAGAAAGGCATATTAGACGCAAAAATCTGGTCTTGTTTGGAGTAGAAGAGCAAGAAAAATCTTATCATGACTTAGAGGAAACAATAATTAATTTAATAAACACCTACTTCAACATTCCATGTGATAGTAGCCACATAGAGGCTGTTAGGAGACTGGGAAAGAAAGGAGAGAAAGTCAGACCAATTGTGATATCGTTCTCTACAATGGGATTTAAAATTAAAATTCAAAAAAATAAGCAATGTCTACAGAACACCTCATACTACATAAAAGAAGATTATCCAATGGAAGTCCTTAACAAACGGAAGGAGTTGCAAAGCCAACTACAGAAGGAGAAAGAGGCAGGTAATACTGCTTTTATCAAATACGACAAACTTATTATATTGAATAAGAACAAGCCCGCTTCTCGCAACCACTTAAACAAGAGAAACCTCTCTGAATCCCCGGAGACATCTCAGTCTAGCAGTCAAACATCTCTACATAATTATAAACAACCATCTAAGAAAAATAAAGCAACTAACATGACAGATTATATAGTACAGAAACCAAAACTAAACTACTGTGAGACAGCTTCCTCTCAAGGCCAAGCGAAGACAACACAGTCCAATGCACTATAGCAACCACAAAAGGACCCTCTACCTCCCTCTAATCTCCCAGTACGGCTGGTCACCGCGGGAGAGTTCGACCAAAACCCTCCAAGGAAAACACATACGGTAAAGAAAAGCAATTTGAATATTTGTACTTTCAACGTCAAATCACTATCGTCAGCAACAAAATTTATTGAATTAAAGACAGCTCTACAAAACATTAACCATGATATATTAGGAATGAGTGAAGTCCGCCGTCTAGGTGAGAAAATTATAGAGGATGAAGATTACATCATGTATTACCTAGGCAGTACCAAAGGTCTTTATGGAGTGGGATTCCTAGTCAAGAAAAAATATAGAGCAAATATTAAAAAATTCACCGGGATATCGGAAAGAGTCTGTGTACTAGAAATTCAACTAGAACACTTACTTTTTGCAATAATACAGGCATATGCACCTACTGAGAGCTCATCTCAAGAAGACATAGACAATTTCTATGAAGACTTAGCAAAAGCTCATGACTCTATCTCTACAAAATACATAATTTCTATGGGGGATTTTAATGCACAGATCGGTATACCCAAAAGCCATGAGAATTTAGTTACCGGCAAATATGGCTATGGGAACAGGAGCATTCGCGGAGTGAGACTCATTCAATATGCATATGAATACAATCTGAAAATTATGAATACCATGTTCAAGTTAAAAAATAAAAATAGATGGACTTGGATCTCCCCAGACAAAAATACAAAAAATGAGATTGACTATATTATGACTACAAAACCCCGCTTAATTTCTAAATATGAAGTACTGTCGTCATTCCCCTTTGGATCAGATCATAGATTGATAAGAGTTAAAATCAATTTGAAATCCATGAAAAAAAGTAGGCGGAACTTTTCTAATACATCAACAACGCTGAAAACGTTGATAGAGCAAGAAACATACCTGAAAAATTTAAAAAAACATATACCAGAACTTATATCGACACATGTAAATTATAATGCTGATGAGTACTGCCAAAAGATCATGCATTCTATATTTGAAAGTTTAAAAAATATTAATAAGAAAGCAAGACGAAAAATTTTGTCAGAAGAGGTAATAGAGCTTATGAAAGAAAGAAACAGATTACAAAATAAGCCAAAACTAAAGAAGAATGATAGAGAAAAGCTGAAAGAACTCTATAAAATCACAAATAAAGAAATAAGAAGATGCTATGATACCTATAGAATAAACACCATACAAAGACACTTAGAAAAGTCTAGATCAGCTAAAAAAGCAAATAAAGAGCTAAATAGACAAAAGAATTGGATTCTTTCACTTCAGTGCGGCTCTATCAAATGCAAATCCCGAACGGAAATCATAAATATAGCTACGGAATTTTATACAAAACTATATAGCCAAACAAACTCATTAAATCAAACAAATAATTTTAAGCAATCCAAGGATGCCTTCCCAATTCAAGAGTTCACAGAGCCCGAAATCCTGAAACAAATTATGAAGCTTAAGTCGGAAAAAAGCCCGGGGCCAGACGGAATCACAAACGAATGCATCAAATTTGCAAGATCTCTATTACTGACACCTATAACACTTCTATGGAACAAGATATTGCATGAAGAGGCTGTGCCACACATGTGGACCGAATCCGAAATCATCTTACTGTATAAAAAAGGCGATCCAGCGGACATAGGAAACTACCGCCCTATAAGCCTCATGCCTTGCCTCTACAAACTATTTGCTTCCTGTCTGCTCGAAAGAATATCGCCAGACATCGACGCACACCAACCGATCGAGCAAGCAGGATTCAGAAGCTGCTTCAGCACAGTAGACCATATACAAGTAGTCGACCAGGTAATAGAAAAATATTTAGAATTCCGTAGACCATTATATTTAGCTTTCATCGACTATAAAAAAGCCTTTGATTCAATATCACACGATAGCATCTGGGAAGCATTAAAAACACAAAATATTAAAGAAAAATTCATAAATATATTGAAAAACATCTATGCCAACAGTACGAGTAGAGTCAAGTTAGACAGAACAGGCACAAAAATTAACATAAATAGAGGAGTGAGACAAGGAGACCCGATCTCTCCAAAACTGTTTATAGCCGTCTTACAACATATAATGGAAACCTTGCCATGGTCTAAACAAGGCATCAACATAAATGGGAAGTTTCTAAGCCACCTCAGGTTTGCCGACGACATCATACTATTTTCGGAGTCTGCAGAAAAAATAAATAACATGATAGATAACCTGCATCTGGCCAGTATCAAAGTTGGACTAGAAATGAACCTTGACAAAACCAAAGTAATGACTAATTACCATAAATCACCCATTTTAGTAAATAAAATCCCTCTCGAATTCGTAGAAAATTATACGTACCTGGGCAAGAGGATCTCCTTTGGCAGGGAAAGAAACATAGAAGAAGTGGAGAGAAGAGTAGCAATTACCTGGAATAAATACTGGGCTCATAAAGAAATATTCAAATCGCAGCTCCCCTTACCGGCTAAGAAAATAGTTATGGATTCAGAAATACTACCATGTCTTACCTACGGTTGCCAAACTTGGACGTTTGATCTTAAAACCAGAAACAAAATCCAGACTACCCAGAGAAAAATGGAAAGAAGCTACCTGGGTATAAAATTAAAAGACAGGGTGAAAAATACGGTTATTCGCAAGAAAACAAAAGTTACAGACGCCTTAACTTTCTCGCTACAAAGGAAATGGATGTGGTCAGGTCACGTGGCTAGATATGCCGACGATAGATGGACCATAAGGGTAGTTAAATGGTCGGGACCTAGAGGCACCCGAGCGAGAGGCAGGCCATGTGCTAGGTGGGCAGACGAGATTGTAGCTATAGCGGGGAGAAGATGGTTAGCCTCAGCTATAGACAGAGAAAAATGGAAATCCTTGGAGGAGGCTTTTACCCAAAGGGGGTCCATATAAAGCAGAAATCATAAAAATTATAAAACCTATGTAAATAACTTGTAATTACTAACATAACTAACCATAATTATTTTAAATAGGTACTATAACTTCACTAACAACAACATGTAATAACTTTGTATGGAATTAAATAAAGCTGTATTATTATTATTATTATTATTATTATATTAGACAGTATCAGATTCATACAGGAGGTCCAGACTCCAGAGTCGCATAAGGGCAATCTGCAAAGGCTGGACACTTTGTTCGAATGTTAGGGTCTTTACGTATAACAAGGTAGCTATACAATGTTAACAAAAGATATTGATTTATATAATACATATGTATATGCTTTCTTTGCGAGGTCGTTAAATACACGTGCCGTCTTTTATTTGCAAACGCACTTTAGTCTACACTAGCGGCACGCTATGATGGCCGGTTTGACACATTACAATAGTGATGTGGAATGTCAATTTATTCTCGAACAAAAAACAATTAAGTTTTGTTTTTGTACCTGATTAAATAGGTTTAATAAAACAAAAATGTATATGTTTATTTAATTTATTTGAACGAACTGAATATTTGAACGAAAATGAATATACATACTTTATATGCACACAAGAAACATATGAATACAAAAGATACCAAAAAAGGTGCCACAAAAGGCCATAATTAATCAGATTCGTCCATACTACTATTTTCACTGTCGTCACTGCTATCATCACATACATTAATAATTATATGTTCGTTTTCTATAATATTATCTATTTTCACATCTCTTTCATAATCTTCCCTTATTAATTTAACAGTTCTATTCACAACCTTTTCCCAGTCTCCTTTAGTCACATGTTCACAAGCTTCTTCTAATAATTTTAGCATTTTTTTTGTGGTAAATGGGGGTTCTGTATTGTGTCTTGCAGCATATCCCTTAATTTGAGCCCACACCAACTCAATCGCATTATACTCACAATGGTAAGGCGGTAACCGTATAACTCTGTGCCCATGTTCTAATGCTATTTCGTCAATGACGTATCGGATCTTGGTTGGTTTGTTTTCTTTTAAAAGACGTACTAATTCCGCTTTTAACATATTCATGTTTGCATCTACGCCATTTTTACGAAGCCATGCGACGATATCAGCTTTCTTTTGGGATTGGGCAGGTGGCTTGTCAATTTGCATCGAGTGGTATGGGGCGTTGTCCATAATTATAATAGATGGTTCAGGGAGGCTACACAACATTGAGGTAAACCATTCAGTAAACTTTTCTCCATTCATGTCTTCATGATAGTCTCCAGTGGTTTTTGACGCAAAAGCCATGAGAGAACCTTCGACAAACCCGTTGATGGTTCCGGCGTGACAAATTATAAGTCGCGATCCTTTTCCTACAGGAACTTTGGAAGTAGATGCTGCTGTGTCATCGTTCCAAGAACGGCCTACAGTATGGTTAGCATTAAGCCATGTTTCATCCAAGAACACAACATTTTGCCAATTTTTGATTTCTTTCACTTGCCGTAAAAAAGTATACCTTGCCATCGCTATATCAAATCTTTCCATCAATATTTTGCGTTTGTTACATTTTTTGTATCGAAATCCAATGGTCTTCAAAATCTTCGTTAAAGAACTTTCCCCACCGAAGAATAATCCAGCTTCCTTCAGTGAATGCACCAACTTTTTTCTTGTTGGATACTCCTTCTATAAATAGTAGCCGTAAACATGTCTTCGGATAGCATCGGCATCAAAGCTATCGATGCCTACGACTGGTTTTGCTCGTTTTCTCTTTTTTGGTGTGTGAAGTTTATTTTCTTCTGTGCCAGTCTCGCCATATTTTTTTTTTAGTTATCCGTCTAACAGTTCGTTGTCCAATATTAAGCGCATCAGCTACGCGTTCAACCACTGACGTTATAGGTAAAATTGGCCCTCCATTTTGAGCTTCACGATCGAAATAGTTACGAAGGCGTATTACGAACTCACGTGTCTGACTATTTAGAACAGTTCTCTGCGTACGTTCGGTCATATCGACGAAATCCACAACAAAGGGCTTGAACAGAGTCCAAATTAACGAGCAAGGGTCAACAGTAATGCAGTATCAATATTTGAAATCCAAAGCCAGGTCAAAACTATATCACAATCGCATTGCACTGACAGTTTATACTTTTCGAAGCAACGTCAATTCGAAACTGCTTTGTTTTGCATTGAGCATTGACGCGAGTTTGCCGGAGGTAGTAGTTGTGCTAGCCAGCGATCCTATGTGACGATCGTATTAGATTCCATTTTTAAAAATTTATTGATATTTTTTTGCGATTTCAGAGGTTTGTCCACATAGTGAAAATTGTTCATATTCACAAGTACATTCACCCCTTAAATGGTGCAAACTGATTTTTCTACACTTGTATACATTTAAGAAATCAATTTAATAAATAAATTTTGAGTCCTAAACCTAAAACTACATTCGATAAAATTTATGAATCTCTGCACATCACTATCACTACATAGTATAAAACAAAGTCGTTTTCTCTGTCCCTATATCCCTTTGTACGCTTAAATCTTTAAAACTACGCAACGGATTTTGATGCGGTTTTTTTTAATAGATAGAGTGATTCAAGAGGAAGGTTTATATGTATAATAACATCCATTAAATTGTGGAGAAATACTGTTATTTTTGAGGTTTCTAATGTGATGTCGTAAATAATTACATTTTTTCCGCTTACATTGCAAACGCAGGCTGAACCCTACGAGATTTATCAATATAATGTACTAAGTATTGTACACATTAAAAAGGTCTATAGAAAACTCCGCGATGGTATATGTCTATCTCTTATGGATATCCCACAATAACTTTTTTTGTCATTTACTTTTTTACGACAAATAATGGCTAATTTTAGAAGCGATTTTAACCAATACAGCATTAATCCTTATCTAATTAAATACCTTAAGTACATTGTTGATTTATTAAAGATCTATATGGCCCTTTACAGCATATGATTTAAATGAATATTTTCGAAGATATTACAGATTTAAAAATTGCGGGACATAGCCTTTACGCGCGGCGCGCGGTTCCAGCCGGCCGGCCGGGGCGGTGCGTAAAGTTCTCCCCATATAGCATTTTGAATTTAGCAGCGATCGGACGCGTATGCTATCGGAGCTCTCTAGCGAGGAAAATAACAATCACACTAATGTTATAAAGGCGTTATTAAGTTATTAAGTTTGTGTGTATGTTTGTTCCTCTTCTCCGCCGCAACTACTGCACCGATTTGGCTGAAATTTTAAATGGAGATAGCTTATGCCCTGACTTAACACATAAAGTAACTTTTTATCCCAGAAAAGTATTCCTGTAGGACTAAAATAGATATAGACCTCCAAAACGCCACAGAGGGCGCTGACTGTTCTTAGGTAAATCACGCTCACATAACCCATTTTTGCAATACTTTGCTGTGTAGCATGCATTGGCAACACATAGGCTACTTTTTATCCTGGAAAAATGCACAGTTCCCACGGGATTTTGAAAAACCCGAAATCTATATCTACAGCTATAGGTAGATTACTATAGCGACCTTGCTTGATATTTTAAGTATAAATGTAGGAAAAGGGAGCGGGAACGTGAACCGGAACTCCACGATTCCCTCGGGATTTGTTCAAAACCGAAATTCACGCGGGCGAAGCCGCGGGCAGAAGCTAGTCGTCAATAAAGTAATACAATTATTTCCTTCAAAGTCGTTATCAATTAATACGGAACTTCATGAGCGGACAAACGTCAAACCGGCCATCATAGCGTGCCGCTAGAGTAGTGACGTTATTGATTACTTCAAATATAAGGGGACGAGGTTTTCAATTCGCCGCGTCACAATCTGAGTACGCCAACTTTCTAGATTTCTGATTCCTTTTTAACCCCCGACGCAAAAACGACGGGGTGTTATAAGTTTGACGTGTCTGTGTGTCTGTGTGTGTGTGTGTGTGCTTGTGTGTGTGTGTGTGTGTGTGTGTGTGCCTGTGTGTGTGTGTGTGTGTGTGTGTGTGTGTGTGTGTGTGTGTGTGTGTGTGTGTGTGTGTGTGTGTGTGTGTGTGTCTGTTCCCCTGTGGCGCTCAAACGGGTGGACCGATTTGAATGCGGTTTTTTTTTGTTTGAAAGGTGAATTAGTCGAGAGTGTTGTTAGCTATGTTTGATGAAAATCGGTCCAAAATGGCCGCCGCTACAAAATGGCAGATTACATATTTTATCACAACACCCTCAATATGGGTATCAAATGAAAGGGCTTGACTAGTAGAATAACACTATTGCAAATCCAAGATGGCCGCCGCCACGAAATGGCGAATGTCGGGGGTTTTTTAATTTTTAATTTATACTTGTAACTCAGTAGGTACAGGTAGGCGAAGCTGTCGAGGCGGTCCCATAAACTCTTCGGCGCATGGAGGCACTAGGCATTGTATGTTTATAAATACTTAGTGGCTCGTCTTCATAACATGAACGTGTTGAGTCTTCTCTAGAAACCTCAATATCCTAACAAGAAGCATCACCCAATACATTATTTATTGTTATCCAAGCCGAAGCTTTACGCTTAGTAGAAGGCGAAATGGGTATCACTACATAGTATAAAACAAAGTCGCTTTCTTTGTCCCTATTTCTCTATTCCCTATGTATGCTTAAATCTTTAAAACTACGCAACGGATTTTGATGCGGTTTTTTTGAAGGTTTATAAGTAGAAAAATTGGACCCGGTAGGTGGCGCTAATAGCGGGCAGGACGACGTCTGCCGGGTCCGCTAGTATGGTACATATTTTCTATTTCTATGTGCATTGTGCATAATACCTATTTAAGTATGTACTATTTTAAAAATACATAAATAGCCTAAATAACTCCAAGGCACAAACTCCGAAAATAGCTTGAAAGTTGTATAATGGTAAATTGATATTGCAGTATAAGGTTATTCTATCGCGGCAGTTCGAATTTCGTTGCCGAGTCCGATATCGGAGCAATATAGGTAAACAACTTTGTTGTCAAGTCTTTATATATATATATATATAGATAAAATCGATCAGTTATCGCAATACTGGTGTATTGCGCTCTTAACTAGAAGCACAGAATAATAACTAGTACCTAATGCTAGAAGATAAATAATAATTTTAAGGCGAGTAATCAGTTAAGCACACGGGCACGCACCTCTAACTTTTCGGAGTTATGTGCGTTTTAAGTATTTAAATATCACTTGCTTTAACGGTGAAGGAAAACATCGTGAGGAAACCTGCACGCCTGAGAGTTCTCCATAACGTTCTCAAAGGTGTGTGAAGTCTGCCAATCCGCTTGGCCAGCGTGGTAGACTATGGCCAAAACCCTTCTCACTCCGAGAGGAGACCCGTGCTCTGTAGTGAGCCGGTAATGGGTTGATCATGATGATGATGATGATGAATCAGTTAAGAGTATTATTTTAAAATATTGTGAGCAATGAATAAAAAAAAATTAAAATACTTATGTGGAGACAATTAATTCATTAACTATTATTATTAACGCTGATCGATCGGTATCGTCTGCATAAATTCTTAAATTTTTGTAAACCAGGGTCAAGACATATTCATGCAGAGTTGAAGCGACGCATTTTCTATTTTATACTCGTACAACTGACAGTAAAATTAGAGTACTCCTATCTTCAGTGTTGTAGTTATAATGTGTCGAGCTAATTCTCCACAGGGCGTCAGTCGTGCGACGATGATTGCATTCAGAGGTCTTTTGCTCTACTTTGCACTTAATTAGATTACAATAATTATTTTACTAAATGGAGATAAAATTATGCTATTTATGTAATATTTAGGGCCAGTGCACATGACATACGGTTGAAATTGGTATAATGAAAACATAACATGAACTAAGCCGGAGGTGCGGTGCGTGTTTTCATTTGTTTTGAACCATATTTCAAAGTAAGTAAAGGTATATAAAAAAGTTGGTATCATTAAAAGATTCTGCTTCTCGGCGCCACTTCACTCCGCTGCGCCTAAGGCCCGGCGCACACCGAGCGCAGAGCATTTTCTGAAAACACTGAATAATTAAATTTACGACTATTGTCATACGGTCGCGCGATACGGTAGGTGCGAGCGCACGCGCGCGCGCTGTACGGTACCATTATTTTTTATTTAAGTAGTTAGGTTATTCAGTGTTCTCAGAAAATGCTCTGCGCTCGGTGTGCGCCGGGCCTAAGAGTAAATACGCGCGCGTCGGCGTCGCTTTAACTCTGCATCAAAATACCTTGACCCTAACGATTTATTATTATATTTCTACTCCAACTTTTGGAGTTCATTTACCCACCGGTGACAAATGATGACTTGATTGGCCAATTGCCAGCACTATTTTAATAACGCGCTGTATTTGTGTCTTATTATGTAAAAAGTTGGCTAAAAATAGGGGAAATCGTACTCACTTCATTTGTTTAACTATCGTACTCTTCCCCGACTCGCCGGCACCTGGAAGAAAAGTTTTCAGTTAGTAAATAATCGACAAAGTTTGCATGTTATAAAGACATGTGAAACATGTGAAGTTACAATGTACGTAGTGTCACAAAGGGGGAGGGTCCACATTTGTGACACTACATCACCGGACCGAACTGCACTGTACACTTGGACATGTACAGGACTCTAAATGTGGACGGTCAGGCGTTGCCGACATGGTCACGATCATAGATAAATGAATAAGAGGAGATTTGGCGGCTTGGCCTTTACATCAAATTGTATGGTAACCTGCTGCCGTTAGTTTGTCCCTACCACTTGCTACAAAATGCTATATTGCATACTGATAGATCAGTGCAAGCAGCACCAGCAAATATAGACTTTATAGTTTAGTACACAGCGTTCAATTTCAATCACCGTGCATCAAACATTGTCGATGTTGAGTAAAGGCGCCCGTTCCATGAAAGGTCTAACGTTTTAGTGAAAAATATGTTTATATAGTACAAGTACCACTGCGTCCTAAGACCGACTGATTCAATGTTTGATTTCTACTAAGCAAGCAATGGTTTTTGTAAATATACAAAATAATGTTTTCTCGTTTTTTATGGAAAATAACAACAATAACTTGTACTTAAGTGTGAAATGAGATGCCATCTTTCGTGTGATTCACTTTTTTGCTCGATTTTTTGCAAACAACCACTAAACAACACGGCATTTTGTTAAAAATCGAGAGCGGTGAAGAGATCGTTGGACGACATTCGACTAAAGACAGAAACGGTTGTCAGGTGTATTTAACACCAGAAGAGTTCGCGCGAACCACGCCCCCTTGCCATATCTCCTCTTATTCATTTATCTATGGTCTCGATCCATATCACGATGAAGTGTCAAAGATGTGGATCGGAGATTCACGACCGGACATTGTACTCATACGTGACTATAAGACTTGGACAGACATAACCAGACAGCAATCTAATGGCACAACAATTGTTTAATAGAACTGGGTCAGTATTTTTCATCGATTACTCAAGCTATCGACAGTTTTTAGTTTTTAACTTCGTTGTAATCATGTTTCAAGAATAATCGCTAGCTAAACTCATAGAAGTCTACCTCTCACATTCACTCAACTGGCAATGCTACTCAAATCTTCTATCTTCTTCTTCTATCTAATAAAGCGGAAGAGTTTGTTTGTTTGAACGCGCTAATCTCAGGAACTACTGGACGGATTTCAAAAATTCTTTCACCGTTGTATACATGTACGTGATCCTTGAGTGCTATAGGCTATATATGTACCACGGGCGAAGCCGGGGCGGACCGCTAGTACAGAATAAATACGAAAAAGTATCTGTTAGTTTGCAACTAAACAAAATTCGGCACAGATACAGCTTGTATTCTGGAGACGTACATGGGATAATTTTCAACCCGAGAAACGAAAGAATCCCCGCGGGTTTTTAGAAACTTAAATCGCGGGCATCAGCATTCAGCTATCAAGGTATCAAGTAATAAAACCCGCAAAGATATGAAACTGCCAAATGAATGTAAACCGTACCACACATTTTACACTAGATGCATGTCTCGGTGTGATACAAAAATAGACGAGAAGAACGAAACCACAGCACATCGGGAGCTTTCATCACCGAAATTACTTTCACAAGTTTTAGAATCAGTTCTCATGAAAACTGTGGGGCGAAAAAATTGTTAAAATCGCGAAAAAATTGCGTTTTAAAAAACGCGTTCATAGAGAATTTATGAAAAAGAAAGATGTGCGAATCGGCCTATATAAGGTGAATCGATAGTGTACGCACTCTCAGCGGAATTTTATCTTTATTGTTTTTAATTGTGCAGATATAATTAATTAGGGTGTTACGACGTGTAAAGTGCTATAGCTTGAAATTGTAGGTCCAACCGCTTTTGGAGAATTTTGCTCTCCGAGGCACGGAGGGAAGGTAAAAGCCAAATTCGGACCTCCAAAATAGGTCAACCATCCATTTATCGAAACTGACAATAACATGAGCGACACAATGATAACTGCAAAAATAAATACATACTCAATTCAATGATCAGACTAACCAGAGCGAGAGATACAACAACGTATCGTCAAAGAAAATTTGAGATAGATGCATCATCCTGAACAATATTCATTCATTCATACACTGAGAATGAGAATAAAGTAGCGATTGTAAAATTAAATCACGAGTCGAGTCTCGTCCTCGATTGTAGTTAAGGCTGGGACACACACGACGCCAGGCGGCAGCGACGTTCAACCAATGTTTAAGTGTTCATTCAACGCGGCTAGAAGTTGTTAACACGTCACACAGCGCCGCCGGCACTCTAGCAGCAGCGTGGCTCTCACGCGATTTGGAACCTTACTTTTTTACTAGATATTTATAACACGTCCTCCTACAATCATTTTTAACTTCAACACAACAACAAGTCACTTCTCTCATAAGTTATACAAGTTCGAAGTTATTATCGCGAACTAACAATGAGACTGTACTAGTGAAAGACCACACATTATAACGTCTAGAGCACCGGGCAAAGCACGCCTCCCTGGCGCAGTGATGAGCGCTGTGGTCTTATAAATGGGAAGTCCCGGGTTCGATTCCTGGCAGGGGCAATTTGGGATTTTATAATTTCTAAATTGTCTCTGGTCTGGTCTGGTGGGAGGCTTAAGCCGTGGCTGGTTACCACCCTACCAGCAAAGCCGTGCCGCCAAGCGATTTAGCGTTCCGGTACGATGCCGTGTAGAAACCGATCAGGGGTATCTCTTCCATCTTAGACTGCATCATCACTTACCTTGGTAGATTCAATCGACGATTCAAAAGTACTTGTAAAAGTTTATTTGAATAAAAAACTTTTCTATTCTATTCTATTCTACCATCAGGTGAGATTGCAGTCAAGGGCTAACTTGTAGTTGAATAAAAAAAAGTCGCTCTTCTCCGAGAACTTTTCTGCCAATACTATAGGTACATACAAGCGTTAAGTGCAACGTTTTGCCGTCCTGCAGCCATAGTCATAGCGCTGTGTTTACCCAGGCCTTTATTGGAGTTAGGTGATATGTGTATCGTGAGGTCAGAGAGCGGCCGTTCGCGCCGTTCGTCGCACCAATTAAATGCAAGTGGGGTCACCACGATCAGGTCTAGTTATTATTTGACAGGGTCGGTTTTGCAACACCCACGTTAGCTATAGTATATACCTACATATATAACCATGACTTGAACAGGTAGGCAATTATGAGAAAGGAGGCCTGTGCCCAGCAGTGGGACATTAAAAAGGCTGTAGCGTTGGTGGTGGAACAGGTAGTAACGTTCCTTTTAGATATGATTAACTGACTGATCTCTAGTGATTAGCTATTAGTTAATTCAAGAGCGTCGCCAGCTGATGGGCTGGGGGGGGGCGGGGAAGAGGATGTAAAACAAGACTGTGTGTGTGTGACTTGACTTAAATAAAAACAGCTTGTACACATTTATTAGTTATTCTAAGTCAAGTGAGTGAATTTAGAACTTTGGTTGCATTTAGCTATATTTTTCAAATCTCTGGGGGGGGGGGGGCAGCTGCCCCTACCTGCACCCCCTTGGCGACGCCCTTGTTAATTAATTATTATTAACTGGATACGCGATCAAATCAGAAATAAGGAGATCCACAGAAGAACTAGAGTCACCGACATAGCTCAACGAGTTGCAAAACTGAAGTGGCAATGGGCGGAGCACATAGTACAAATAGCCGATAGACGTTGGGGTCCCAAGGTGGTAGGAGTGGCAACCTCGCACGGGAAATCGCACTATTGACAGTCCCTACTGGTGGACTGACTAGGTGGACTTACAACATTAGACAATTCGCACGGAGTCGCTGGATACAAGCGGCACAAGACCATGTGGGAGTCCCTACAAGAGACCTATTTCCAGCAGTATATCGGTTGATGACGATAACTTGCGGAATAGCTCAAATTAGAGCGAAATCCGAAAGATCAAATCATATCCGTCTTTATGTTGTTTGTTGCAACTTAACTTTAAATACTATACGTGCACAGAAACTATATTATACATAGAAATAATGCTGAATAAAGGGAGAACATAGATTATCACAAAAATATTTAAAATGTTGACACAAAGGGTCCTCTTCATCATTAGTCTATGAAGTACTTTCCATAGCCAAGAATTGCCAGTCAAGATAATACCTAGTTCAGACATCACAGCTATAATGTCTTGGAACACAGTAAAAGCGAAAACCATAGTAACACTAATCCGTCAATCTTCGAGCAATCTTCGTTATCGAGATCATCTGATGAGGCGGAGGGCCTTTTGTGCTGTCATCGCGATAACGCCGCGTCGGTCGCGCTCGAACCCCACTGATAAAGCACCTGTCTGTAACATCCGACCTGCCGCCATTTCACTGTTAACGTCGCCGATAGGGTCCTTCAACGTGTTCAAGATCAATCGTCAAATATTACACAACCATAGATAGTCTTTTAACTTTATTTAGGCCTTTAGGCATTGCTGTAGAAAATTCTAAGGTATCAACCATCGAACTATTACGCTTAGAATGGAAGTTTCTAACAAATTTCCGCTCGAAACGTAAGCTATAAACCAACCCATGTGTGCCCTGTAATTACATTTGCCGACACGCACACAAGCGCATGAGTACCTTGAGCACTGACGCGACGATAGACGTAGCTAGCCTTTTAGACTAGCTAAAAACGGCTTATCGCCGCATCGACGACTGCCTTTCTTTACCTATTTATTCTAAGGTATCAACACAATATACTGATAACTGCGCGCAAGTCAGTGACTGTGTTCGATTATTGCATCATTATTACGAGAATTGCCTACTTAATACAAACAATCAGGGTTCCAAAATATCCGATATTTATTATTAATATCAAAATATCGGATATTTATGATATATACATCGGATATATATCAAGTTTGATATATATATCCATTTTTTATGAAAGCCATATCATTATTTTATTGTATTATTTATGAATACTATCTGCTATGTTACTTAAACATACTAAAATTATGTAGCAATTACTTTCTTTAAAAAAAATAGAATAATGAAGAAACTCGTATTGTAATATATTATTTAAAAAAAATTTGATTTTTATCGGACATATATATATATCCATTATTGATATATATTATATCGTCGAACCCAGCTTGATATAATATATCCTCGAACCCTGCTAACAATACAGATAAACTGCATTTTAACTGCATGCCAACTGCAAAATTGCAATTTGGGTACAGTTCTATTCTATTAACTTAACTGCACCAGCTAATCAACATAACTACTGTCTCCCACTAGTCCATAAGGTCTACTTCATGGCCTATTTTGCAGGCATAAATAATATTATTTGATTTGTTTTGAAAATGATTGAATGGCACAGTATGCAAAAGGGAAGAGAAATATTACTTTTGCTTTGCATATGATTCAACATTTTATACATCTTATATTAGATTAAATTGAATATAATTATGTGAAATTAGATGATGTGATTGAGTGTCAATTCTATATTATTTTCTCCCTATAACATAATGGTACCTATTATATCAAATACCTACCTATAGATATTACAATGTGTATTTAGTAGTGCGAAATGTAATGGCAAGACAATTGTTAAAGTAATACAAGATCGTTTATTGTTATTTTAATCAAGTTTTTTTTAACCACCTTCCGTGGCATGTGGAAGTCCCTTCAAGAGACCTATGTCCAGCAGTGGACGTCAATCGGTTGATTAAGACGACGACGACGAGATGATGTGAACAGTTGTACTCAAAGGCTAATAATTAATCTTTCACATATATCACATCTATACTATCTATACTAATATAATAAAGCGGAAGAGTTTGTTTGTTTGTTTGTTTGTTTGAACGCGCTAATCTCTGGAAGTACCTATCGGATTTGAAAAATTCTTTTTGCATTTGGTAGTCCAACTTTTGGGGCAGGTTATAGGCTATTTAATATCCCTAAAATCCTCCCCTAAGGGGGTAAAATGGGGGTAGAAAGTTTGTATGAAAGTCCTGTTTTTAAAGTTACAGACCTGAAAATCGGCATTTAGATTATTAGTTTTAAATAATAAAACTCTGTATATTTTATTTTGAAAATTCTTCCCTTAAGACCCCTCTCCCAGTTTCGCGCTATGGAAGTTTAGGTATCTAACGGCAGGTAGACGGGCGGCATGCTGCACGGACGACCACTTGCATATAGCGCGACCATGAATTTAGTTTCGGTACTTGTATTAAATATAAATTTCTGAATTATTTCTTTGATGTTGTAGTATTATATATATAATGTTTATTATAAAATATTTTTATCGAATAAGTATTTCATGAATCTACGTTCAACTTACAAAACAAAAGCGACCAGGATAATATGATGTTCTTCTCTATGAATACATGTAGGGTTCCGTATTTATATCATAGGTGTCACGCATATTTAGCCTTCAGCCATTTTTTTCTAAACTAACTAATAAAAGAAACAAATACCTTTTTAATTATTTAACAATTACCTGCCAATTATTATTATTATTATTATATTTCAAATCATCTGTCTGAAAATAACATAACAGAGCTGTTGCATTGCACCTGTTGAAGTTCTTGAATACATTTTCTGATAAGAGTAGGTACAATACAATTATTTAAAGTTTACCAATAGAACAATAAAAAGTATGCAATCTTTGTTTACTGCTAAAATGTCGGTTTAGTCAGAAGTGCAAGTGCGACTTTTATTATAGTAACAAGCGGACACCCGCGACTTCGTTCGCGTGGATATATATTGGTTTTTAAAAATCCCGTAGGAATCATTTCGTTTTTCCTAAGCTCCTTTGAGCTCATATCATGCTAAAAACTGTTAAAAGTTAACTGGCGGATGTTTAGGTAGATCAAAATGTAAACATCCACCAGTGAAAGTCCCATCAAAATTGATCCAGCCTTTTAGAGAATAGTCGGTAATCTTTAAAGTATCTACTTTCTAACAAAAAAAGAATGAATGAAATCGGATCACGCGTTATTGAATTATAGCTAAATACACGTTTTGACTTTCATCCCCTCTCCTTAGAAAACCGTGCTGAATTTCGGGATAAAAAGTATCCTATATATTACTCCGTAGTATAAACTTAAATCGTACCAAGTTTCGTTGTTTCAATCCATTCAGTAGTTTTTGCGTGATGCGCGCACAAACATACAGACAAACAGATAAACAGACAAACAGACAAAAATTTTAAAAATAGCTTTTTTACGTTATATTACTTATCTCTAACATCCCCCAGTATTTATTTTGCAAAAATCTTCGGAAATGAAATGACACCCATATTATAAACAAGTGGATACCCGCGACATCGTTCGCGTGGATATTTTATAAAATCCCGTGGGAATCATTTTGTTTTTCCTAAGCTCCTTTGAGCTCATAACTTGCTAAAAACGGTAGATCAAAATGTGTAAACATCCGCCAGTGAAAGTCCCATCAAAATCGATCCAGCCTTTCAGAGATTAGCCGGTAATCTTTAAAGTATCTCCTTTCTAACAAAAAAAGAATGAATGAAATCGGACCACGCGTTAATGAATTACAGCTAAGTACACATTTTGACTTTCATCCCCTCCCCCAAGAGAACCGTGCTGAATTTCGTGATAAAAAGTATCCTATATGTTAGTCCGTAGTATGAACTTAAATCATACCAAATTTAATTTCAATCCATTTGGTAGTTTTTGCGTGATGCGCGCACAAACATACAGACAAATAGACAAACAGATAAACAGACGAACAGACAAAAATTTCAAAAATAGCTTTTATCGTTCTATTACTCAACCGTAACATTTCCCAGTTATTATTTTGCAAAATTCTCTAATGTACAGATACGGCAAATCTACGATTTTATTATATGAGATAGATGATAATTTCTTCAAAAAAAAAATATGACGGCCATCTTGGATTTCAAAATGGACTACTTTAGTATTAGTTTATAATATCATATTTCCGTGACTGTCCTAGGTGCTATGCTGTAATTTCACTTATTTAAAAAAATACTCACGCATATTTTTTAGAAAAATATTCATGCTCAAAACTTTGCAGTCGTTGTATAAATTAGTGTTTACACGACTCTCGTACGTGCATCTGGATGGTGGCAAAAACTGCACAGGTCCTTCCCCAACGAGCGCCGGGCGCATACTAAATAAGCGAAGACATTGCATAGCTATTTATTGTAATTTAGGGGGATGTTTAATAAGTTTTTATGTTTGATCAAATACATGGATTGTTAATTAAACTATATATATATAGATTCGTTAAAGAACGTAGTTTATTTCTACATAAAAATTTTATTGAATTTATGCTTTTTTCAATACAAAAAATCGTGTTAAAGTAACCGTATAATTCGGGAAATTTGGCGGAAGTTCTTTTTTTTTTACCATTAATTTGATTAAAAATCTATATTCTGGTCTGTAATGTGTCAATAGGACTATATGTCTGATATTTAAGTATTTTTTTCAAGTAAATCAGATGACTTTTAAGGACAGATATAGAGCTTCAAAGTTGAGTCTGTTATTTATTTTATTAAAACGAGGTGTGGGAAAATCACTACAAAATAAATAAAATAGTTTTTGTAAATATGGTCTGACAAATGTCAATATGAAGGATTAGTTTATTTAAAACATGTATTGAAATATGTGAAAGTCTCTCCTACGATGCTAAATTTGGAGCTTCAAATCTTAGATTTTTCAGAGAAAAGGTAAAACTGCTCTTAAGGGTGGTAAAATAGGGGATGAAAGTTTTAATGGGAAGTTTTAATTATAATTTTGCTATTATCAACTTGAAATTTGGAAGGTAGGTTAATTCTAGGGCTTAGATATCAGCCTAGAAAATATTTCACGAAAATCCTCCCCTAAGGGGGTAAAATGGGGGTAGGAAGGTTATGTTTTTGAAGTTACAAATATGAAAATCGGCATTTAGATTAAAAATTTTAAATGATAAAAACCTGTATAAGTTATTTTGGAAAAAAAAATATAGGCTATTTAATATCCCTAAAATCCTCCCCTAAGGGGGTAAAATGGGGGTTGAAAGTTTTTTTGAAAGTCCTATGTTTTTAAAGTTACAGACCTGAAAATCGGCATTTAGATTATGAGTTTTAAATAATAAAACTATGTATAATTTATTTTGAAAAATCTTCTTTTAAGGGTGGTAAAATAGGGGATGAAAGTTTTAATGAGAACTAAAAACGATCGCAGCGCCCTCTGGCGGCCTAACTTGAAGCAATCACAGTGCCCTCTGGCGAACAAAACCGGAAATTAAAAACGATCGCAGCGCTCTCGGCGGCCTAACTTGAAGCAATCACAGCGCCCTCTGGCGGCCAAAACTGGAAACTAAAAAACGATCACAGCGCCCTCTGGTGGCCAAAACTAGAAACTAAAAACGATCGCAGCGCCCTCGGGCGGCCAAAACTGGAAACTAAAAAAAACAATTGCAGCGCCCTCTGGCGGCCAAAACTGGAAACTAAAAACGATCACAGCGCCCTCTGACGGCCAAAACTGGAAACTAAAAAACGATCACAGCGCCCTCTGGCGGCCAAAACTAGAAACTAAAAACGATCGCAGCGCCCTCGGATGGCTAAAACTGGAAACTAAAAAAAACAATTGCAGCGCCCTCTCTAAAAACTAAAAATGATCACAGCGCCCTCTTGCGGCCAAAACTGGAAACTAAAAACGATCGCAGCGCCCTCTGGCGGCCTAACTTGAAGCGATCACAGCGCCCTGTGGCGGCCTAAGCCGGAAACTTGAAGCAATAGCAGCGCCCTCTAGCAGCCAAAACTGGAAACTAAAAAACGGTTGCAGCGCCTTCTTGCGTCCAAAACTGGAAACTAAAAACCCGATTGCAGCGCCATCTAGCGGCCAAAACTAGAAACTAAAAACGATCGCAGCGCCCTCTAGCAACCATCATTCAAAATTTAAAAAAAACGATCGCAGCGCCCTCTAGCAGCCTAAGTCGTAAACTTGAAGCGACTGCAGCGGCTGAGATGTTTGGATGTTTATGTCTATAACGTCGCAACTTCTGAACAGATTTGGCTGAAATTTTGAATGGAGATAGATAATGCCCTGACTTAAAACATAAGCTACTTTTTATCCTAGAAAAATCCACAGTTCCCACGGGATTTTGAAAAAAAAAAAACGAAATCTACAGCTATAGGTAGATCACTATAGCAAACTACCTTGAAAGTAAGTATAAAGGTTGGAAAAGGGAGCGGGAATGGAAACCAGAAATCCACGATTTCCTCAGGATTTGTGAAAAACTGAAATTCACGCGGGCGAAGCCGCTGGGAAAAGCTAGTACTAAATAAAACTGAATTTTTGTATGATTGTCCTCTATGTGTTAATTCCTAAACCATGAATGGTGAATAGTCTGCGTTAAGAGCTAGCTCTGTATCCTGTGTCAAAATATTAATTTTTAATTTCAATACACTTGTACAACCAAGTTCCCCTTGTTTTTATTGATTTAAGTAAATCATTCAAAAATGATAATGGTATAAAATCAACTCCAGAGTCTTGGAATAGCTCTTCCTAATACATGTGGATTAAAAAATACATTATTTAAATTATTCTCTTGACAAAGTCATAGTAACTAAAGTAAGCTGCATAATTTGGGGATTTATTTAAAGTATGTAGGTATGTAACTATATTTTCTGTAATTCAATACATTCCCAAGGCGAGGCATAAGCATTACTCAATGTTTCCATATCAAAGCTTTTAATTAGCAAATTAGATTCCATTGTACTGTGCCAGCATAATAATAAAACAAAGGTATGGCGAAGAAAGACAAACACTGCATAGGCTTTGATGGCAAAAAGATGCTTTATTGGATCTAATATCCCCTGAGAATACTCTGGTGTTATGAATTATGCAGTGTGTTTTACAGGGTTCATGTGGTGTTGCAGATAGCTTGCTTTCCCTGCATGATGTACCATACAGATTTTTCTGGTTGGGCAGATGGCAAAACATGTTTTTTATTTCTTGTGTAAAGATGAAAACTTTAGGAAACATGCTAGTTTTTAAATTTAGGAATCAATAACATTGATTCATATTAGCATAGGGAAAATAAACTCCATCCACTGAATGACTCATAAAATAATTAACATTTGAGTGACTAAGCAACTAACCACTTCCACAAACATTATAGAAATTGCTCAAGTAAAAAAGGTAGGTAGTCTAAAGTTATTTGCATTTCCACCTTCAACAGGAAGTAATGGCATGATTAGCTTAACTCATAAATCAAGCTCTGTTTTGATTTTGACAGCTGAAGCACAGACAGTGATTTTGGGATTGCATGATTGATCAATGAATTATTAGGCATCCATTACATGGTAGATTTGCCACAGTCACTTCTGTGACTGGCAGGTAACTCGTTTGTTATGTGATGGCACATTGGTCACATGGTGAACAAGCTTAAAAAATAAGTACCTCTTTGGGAAGGTCACTGATTTGTTTGCATGTTTAATTATGTTATATTTACACAAGTCATAGTGGGTTCACATGATTCGATTTTAGTTGATCAACAATTATTGTTGTTCCACAAACTTAAAAGGCATTTGTTGCTTCAATTTGATTGAACGCCTGCTCAGATGGTTCAAATAGCATGCCATTTAGTAGGTGATCAACAAAAATTGCACCGTGTGAACTTGTGTTAAATAAGCACAAAACTGGACAGAAATAAAACCCTTTTCAATTCATGACATCCTCTTGAAAAACAGTTTGATTTATTTAGTCCTGTCTATTAATTTCCAAAGCGCCCAGTAATTCCTTCAAATTGTTTGTCTTTGCATGATCTCATATACAGTGTAATATTACTCATCTTATTACATTATAGCACAATAATGTCACATCACAAACAAACAAGACTATGGGGAAGTTTCACAAAACTTTTTTGATCTTTGGTTTGATTGTTGCACTTTTTTTTGCTGAAAAAGTGATGCTGGACAAAGAAATTTGATTGTTGACATGGTGCTTATGTAAAGGCACCATCTTACATATACTTTAATTTGTTTTCTTGATATTTGTATATTACTTGAATAATTTTAATGAGGAAAACTCAACTATGAGTCAGTTTACTGAATTCTGTATATTGTAAAAGAATATGAATTGTGAATAGTAAAAATGTTATACCTACTAAAATTATGAACATGTAAATTCTGTTAGCACTTTGCTTTATTTTTTGTGTCAGAGAACTAACCCATTTTGACTTTCAATCTCAGAAACATTTCTTTGGTACACTTTGGAATGGAAAAGTGCAAAACAAGTTAATAAGTAGGTAGTAGTATACATATAACACATACAAGACCGCATCGCTAATTTTCTAACAATTAGCAAATAAACACTTTCGTTCGGATACGGAACAATAATAACGCATACTGATTAGCTAAAGAGAAAGCTAATTAGGAGTACCTACGTGTTCCTGACCCGATTGTTTATGAATGCTTATCGATTAATTGTTTTTTTGCAATGAGCGAATATGCTTGGAACGTTTTTTAAACCGTAAATGAGCTACTAACGTCTGTACATTCAATACATGGGTGCGGCCGTAAAGAGCCGGCGAGTTTTCGAACGACAAATCGTACCTAGCAGCAATAACTTTATATCCTTGGAAGCCTGGATGCCATCCTCCTTCAAGTTCCTCTCGATCTGTCGGCTTCGGGCAGCCGCTGCGCGCTCCTCGGCCGACTGAGTGCAGCCCATGTCGGCAGCTGTCCCTGAGCCCTCGGCGCCGACCGCCCCGACTCCCGAGCCGGGCGCGCTCTCACCGCTCCCTCTGCATGCGATCCGGTCGCGTCCTGCCGCCCCGGCCGCACCGGAGCCACCCTACACGACGTTACCACTCAACACAGTAACCTAATCGTATCACTGATCACTGCTGCGGCCCGGACCGATGCACTTGTGCGAGAGATGAATCTCGTAACTTTCACAAATCCGTAATACACACGACACTCGAACGCGTAACGACAGCGAAAACTTTAATTGATTTTATGAAATCGTATGAGATAATGGCGGCCGGATGACAAGCACCAGCTCCACTCCGTGACGACTGACGGCGACCGCGCCCCGCTCGACTGACGTTCGGGTATATTCGGCGTTATTCGTTCGGCTCGCTCACACATGCGTGAAGCCATATTCACACACGAAAGAGACTAAAAATAAATTAAAAAATAATACAGCCTGCCTAAAACTTTTATTAATTTTAGTTATAAAATAAATAAAATTTGAATTAAAAGATTTTTGGTTTTAAACTGAAGGTGATTGAATAATAATTACTTATTAAGTAGGTATTTTATCTACATTAATCACATTTAATAAATTCGTTTAGATTAAATCTTAAAAAGTAGCCTGTGAAAAATGATTTGGATTTTTTAAATTCTTCATCGATTCTCAAACTTTTAGTGAACAATCTAAAAATTGTTGCAAAGGCATAATAGATTAATTAATTTCTATTTAGTCAGTGCATCTGGATTGAGAGAAAATTGTAAACCGGTGCAATATATTATGCAGCTGTGCGTCAGGGAGGTGTGTTGAATCTCCTCTTTTTAGGGTTTAGTACGATGTTTAGGAAATATTAAAGCTGTGGCTGGTAGAATGGCTGTTATAGGTACATAGTTTATTGTTACGATTTATAGGTATATTTTATTCACCGCAGATTACCTAGTAACTTAGGAGTTTAGGAGTTATTACCATCCAAGATAAAAATATTATGCAGTTTATATCTATAGTAGGAGAACCAAGTTACCAGTAAGATCAACTTTGTTCGTCACATTTTCTTTTTGTAAGGTAAGGAGTTTTTTTTATAATAGAATTGCGCAAGGAAAGATTTTAACCCTAAAATCAAATACAACTTCTCTCTTAAAAATATTCATTTGTAAAAGGACTGCTAGGTTATCTCACTTTTAAATGATGGTAACTAATTGTGTATTTTAAGGCATTCATAACTTAACATTTAGAACTTGTTTATTTACGATGTAGTCTACTTATCCGATCTTAGTTACTTAAAGCTCATTTAGCTGAAGCGGGCTACCAGAACCAATCACTGCCAGTTGGCAGTACACCAATAAAGTTACAGGTAGTTTTCCTTTTGTGTAGTGTGTGTGTGTGTTGTGTTGTGTCCAGTGCTTACTACATAGTACACATAATACAATAGTATCTTCTTTTGTATTATAAAAGGTGTTTGTGATAAGCTAATTTTTTTCCACAAATAGTAAAAGCTAAACTATAAAACATTAAGACTTTTTCTACCAAAAATTACAGAATAATTTTGTATTTTTGGGTGTTTCGTAGTTAATGTGTAGTTCATTAATATATTTCATATCATTTGGTTTTTAGATTCATCAGGATTGATCAAATTGTAGAAAGCTTGCAGATGTATTCAATACTTAATATTTGCCGATTATTTTAAAATTGGTTAACATAAAATTTAAATCTTAAAAATATCACAAAGCAACAAGCCGCCCGACAATATAAATGCTCTGAAAGCCGGCTTCGGGGAGCTTGAACGGGCAGTCGATAGAGCAATGGAGGGCGCGGATGATGCGCGCGCATGTTTAAGAGAAAGATAGAGGAAGCCCCATTACCAAGGAGCAGCAGCTTGATGTCCTTGGAAGCTTGGATGCCGTCCTCCTTGAGGTTCTTCTCAATCTGTTTGCTGCGTGCAAGAGCGGCACGCTCCTCGGCAGACGAGGCGCAGCCCATGATGGCGATGGCGCGCACGGCCTGGCTCGCTACGCGCGGCAGCGCCGTGCTCCTTGCATGCTCGCGGCTCGTCGTCGCGCGCAGAGAGCGCCGCGCACGCGCTCGCTCGCGCACGCGTGCTTCTGGTACAAATTTGTCGCGCCCGGGCGCCACGTCAGGGCTCAGGTTGCCGCTGCACTTTCGCAAAGTCACTACAATCCGGAACCGGAGTCACGGCAATGGCACCGCGACGTGGACCTGCGAACGAATGACGGGTCGCGCACGCCCGGCTTGCTAACGGCACTGCGCAAGTGCGTCCGCCCACCAAATACCCCCTGATACACTAATTACACCCTTGGTTGAACGGCTGTCCTGTCCACTGCCAGCAAAACTAGCCTTTTATTGTTTGAACTTGCACAATAACAATGCATACCCACTTAATATGTGCGTCAAGCTCGTAGCATATGCGAGTAAAAAGTCTGAGAGTATATAATAAATTATATGTTCTACGGTGATCCAAAAGTAATGATAATGAATATAAACAAGGTGATTATAGTTAAAAAAAAATTATTTTTCTACATATTCTCCTAACAAGTCAATGCATTTAGTCCATCTTTTATTTAAGAATTCCCTTAGAAAGAAAATCTTTGTCTTGACCCTCCAAAAACACCTCAACAGCGGCCATAACTTCGCTATTGTCTTCAAATTTCTTGCCTCGGAGGTGTTCCTTGAGCCGAGGAAAGAGGTAGAAGTCACTGGCGAAAAGGATGGGTGTCCGAGCAGTTTGAATCACGATTCTTGAATGGCAGCCATCGCAACTGCGGCTTTGTAAGCCGGTGCGTTGTCTTGGTGAAACAGTACTCCAGCTCGCAGTTTACTACGTCTTTTTTCTTTAATGGCCTCTCGAATTCTTCTTTTTTGTTCTGCGTAGTAAGAGTCCGAAATAGTGGCTCCCATTTTCAAATATTCTACCATAATTATTCCTTCAGCGTCCCAGAAAACGGAGACTACCTTTCCTGCCGAACTTGATACTTTGAATTTCTTCAGCGTCGGTGAGGAGGCTCGCTTCGGTCATAGTCCTTCGCGATGTTCATCTTCCGTGGATGTTACGCCCAGCTTAAACTTCTTTGCCCAGCGGGCAACTGTGGAATATGGAGAAGTAGAGTCCCCTAATATTTTCACTTCGTCGCTATGTATGTCTTTCTCTTTGGTAACTAAACATAATAATAATAATAATAATAATAATAAATATTTATTTGCAAAATTGTGGGTAAATAACATGATATTTAATATTAAGTGCAATCCCGAACACAATCGACTGTCACAGACAGTGTGCAAATATTTACCTTAAAATTAAATTAATTACATTAAAAATTACATTGAAAATTAAATTGAAAATTACATTGAAAATTAAAATCTTAAATTATAGTTATATATAATGTCAAACAATATAATTCAAATCACAAAATGAAATTATCCAATGTTATAAATAAATGGTTATTTAAGTATGTTCATGTCATCAAGATATTCTTTCACACTATAATAATTTTTTCGATTCAAGAGTTCAAAAATTTCTTTCTTAAATTTTAGAAAAGGCAGAATTTTTTTACAGTCTGGAAGTTTGTTATATAAGGTAATAGCCATACATGAGGAGTTATGTGACAAGACAGCCAACCTTTGCGGTGGTACCCAGAGCTTGAATTCTGGATACGGCCTGCCCCTTCTGTTAGGATACTTTTCATTGAATGTAGGAAATAGATTGGGGTTTTTTTTTACAAATAGCAATGCTTCGTATATATAGAGACATGGTAACGGTAGAATTTTATTTTCCTTAAACAATGGTTTGCAGCTGTCTAAAGTTTCAGCTCGACATATTGATCGAACACAAGCTTTCTGTTTAATGAATGCTTTTGAAGCGTTTGTTGAATTTCCCCACAGTACAATTCCATATCGCAAAATTGATGATACATACCCATGGTAAGCAAGTAGGGCAGTTTGTTTATTACTAACTTGCGATAGCTTTTTCAAGACATACACAAATCTGTCAATTTTCGTACATAGTTTTTCAATATGAGCTTTCCAATTGAAAAACTTATCTAAGGTCAGTCCAAGAAATAAGGATGTATCAGTTTTATCAATGTTATATGATTCATAGCCTACTGTTATATTTGTTGGGTGAGAGTTAAGTGTTTGAAACTGTACATAGTGGGTTTTTTTCATATTAATACTTAGATTATTTTGATTTAGCCACTGTACAACCGATTGGAGTGCTTCATTTGTCTGTTTTTCAAGAGTTTGTTTGTCCTTTGTTTTAACTACAATCGTAGTATCATCTGCGTACAAAAAACATTTATGTGAGACTATATTGGGGAGGTCATTTATATACAAGAGGAACAGTAAAGGGCCAAGTACACTCCCCTGAGGTACTCCATATGGATTTTGGGTTTTAAATAATGAGCGGCAGAAGTTCATAACCTTCCCAGTGGTTTTAGAGACTTCCACACATTGTTGACGCTTGAAAAGGTAACTTGATATCCATTTTAGTGCTTGGCCTCGTATCCCATAGTATTCTAATTTATTAATTAGTATTTTGTGACTTATTAGGTCAAAAGCTTTGGACATATCGAGGAAAATTGACACAACGTTATGACTAGTGTCGAGACTTTCTAATACATACTTTGTTAAGGCAAAGCAGGCAAGTGTAGTACTACTTTGTTTTCTAAAACCATATTGTTCCTCTTTTAAAATATTATTTGTAGTTATAAATTTATAGATCTTATCAAACATGATTTTCTCAAACACTTTTGACAAAATTGGAATAAGTGTTATTGGACGGTAGTTATTTAAGTCATCTTTATTATTCTTTTTATGTAGGGGCTTAACTATGGACTTTTTTAAATTATTGGGAAATACACCTTCTGTAAAAGACAAATTGATAATATGGCTTAGTGGGGGTGATAAAAGTTTTGCGCAAGCTTTGATTATTTTCGTGTTAAGCCCATCATATCCCGTTGAGTTAGTATCTTTTAGCTGAATTATAGCTTTGTGCACATCCTGTGGGATGACTGGGGTGAGGAACAAAGAATGACAGATTTTCGGTACTTTAATCATTGAAGGTCTTTGAACAATTTGAGCATCTGAGTTACAATTGCTTATATTAATAAAATATTTATTAAACTCTTCAGCGATCTCTAGAGAACCTGTCAAGGTAACGTTTCCAGCTGTTTTTAGTTCCTTTATTTCATTACTCACATCTTTGGCGTGTGAATTTGAGCTAATGACATCCCAGGATGCTTTGCATTTGTTTTTGGACTTTTGTATGTAGTTCGTATTAGCAATGCTTTGAGATTTGGCCATACAAGTTTTTAATATTTTTGAATATCGGTTGTATTTTATTTTATTCAAGCGTTTATTAGCTGCCGAGAGTCTATAGTTCAAATACAATTTTCTTTTAACTATACATGATTTTTTTAGTCCTTTAGAGATCCATTTATTTTTAATTTGTTTATTTACTAATTTCACTGTTATGATTGGGAAACATAAATTGTAAAAAAGAATTACGTCATTATGAAACATCTCAAAAGCTGTATTAGTACAAGTTTCCGTTAGTACGTCACTGAATGATAATGCAGAGATACATTGCATAAATTTTCTTTTATTATCAGTTGAAAAATCTCTCCGTTTTATGAATAATCTTTCATTTTTGATCTGTATGGCGCTAGTCGCAGTTGGAAATGTAATCGTTTGCGCAGTCTCATGGTCAGACAAACCAAGGTAATGTAACTCTGATTTTGCGTCTTTAATGTTACTAGCTATAAGATCTATACTAGACGATTTTCTGGTAGGTTTAGTAATATGATTTATTAAATTATAGTTTGTCAGTAGTGATAATAATTGTTGAGATACTTTATTTTTAGCTAAGGTGTTTACATTCCAATCTCCACATAGAACCACTTTCTTTTTAGTTTTAATAACCTTTAGCTTGCATAATAGCATTTCCAAATTCTCAAAAAAGATACTTATATTCGATGCAGGTGTTCGATAAATGCATAAGACAATTAAATTTAATGATTCTATGGACACACCGCAATATTCAAAATGGTGTTCAATTGGTTTAACTTTTTTATATAGATCTGTAAGGGGGATAAAGTCTAGGCCTTTTTTTAAGATGATACAGGTGCCTCCGCGCCTCTGATTCACTCTGGTGAACTGGGCAGCAACATTATAATTTTTAATAATCAGGTTAAGCTCAGATCCCCTTTTAATAAAGGTCTCCGTCAGGCAAATAATGTCAATATTGTGCATTTGAGTATTGCTATTAAAATTTTGTAAGGTAAGTTCAAACAAGTCGATTTTATTTAATATGCCTGCTATGTTTTGATGAAAAATTGTTAAATTATAGTAAGTATTAACGAAAAAACAATGGATTAGAGTTTTGTGCTTTGGGTGATTGCGTAAACGATTTTTTTGTATTATTTAGTTTAAAATAATAGGGAATGGTACCTTTTTTCTCTTTATTCTCACATTTAGAACTAATTTCTGTATGAACCTTTTGTAATATATTTTTCTGTTTTTGAGCCTCAAAGTAGTAAGGAATAGTTCCCTTTTTGTGCATCTTTTTAAAATTTTTGTTTTTGTTTATATGTTTTTTAATATTATTTATGAATTTATTTTTATATTTTATGTAGTCTATTTCAATATTTAATTTTTGACACAGATATTTTACCCAATTTTTTTGTGGACAATTTGTAGAGTGGCAGTTATAGTTGGGTTGTATGAATGTACAATTGCTATAATTTTTTACTAGTAATTCAATATTTTTGTTCAGCAAACCACAGTTTAGGTATCGATTCTCATATACATTTACTACAAAAACTTTAGTATTTCTGAGGATAAACAAAGCATTACTAAGTGTTGAGTATAATTTATAGGGGTTGGTGTCATTGGCCCCAATACCTATGATTACAATATCTTGCTCAGAATAGTCTTTGCAGTAGTTTTCACAATCTAATAAAATTTGTGATGAATCAGCATAAGGTTTTATTGAGCCATAAATAGAATAAATATTGTTCCACGAATGCTGTCTACTCCAATGCATTTCACATGACAAATTACATAGTTGTTGATCACCAATTATCAAAATTCGGGGTGTTTGATTTGCTTCACTTTTTTCTAGTCTGCTAGTGGTTTTTTCAGTTTCTCTGTTAATCACGTAGGAGACGTTACTTTCCGATTGCAACAGCGATGTTTTCTCCAAACAATCAAATGAGTTTTCTTCTTTCCTCAGTACTGTGGAAGGTGTAGAGGTTTCTTTAGGTACAGGTGCAATGTGTGAAGGAGTTTCTTCTGATACCTGTGTAATTTGGGAAGGGGGTGGACTGCTATTCTCTGTATGTATTTTTTTCTTATTAGCTGACAAACCCGTTTTAATAGCTTCTGTCTTCTTACTTGTAAGTTTTTGTTTAGTTGTAGAAATTAATATTTTTTTTTTATTAATTAACATTTTTTTTAAAACAGAGGTACTATATGACAGCTCTAATTTAGTTTTTTTCCATTCTGGTGAAGAAGAAGGTGAAGAGAGAAAACTCTCCGACGGTTCGTATTCAAAACCAAATGAATGTAGCTCCCGTAAATCGTGGCCTATTTATATGATTTTTGCTGACCTAAATGTATTTAAGTAAGTAAAAAATATATTTTGGGATTTTTATGTGCACTGGAAATAACCCATTATCATTACTTTTGGATCACCCCTCGTATATTTCTGTAAAGTAGGAATCTTATATTTTTGAGACGTAATCATTCAATGAATTTAATAGATTAAAAAATTGTAATTTTGCTGTAAATTGTTATTGTCATCGTTAAAGCCTAAAGGTGGTAGCAGATGGGAATAAACCATTGATATACATATACTTAGGTACTTATTGATTTTTTTTATCTTCGATAATCTAGCTTAGGACTACCTTCTCCCATTTCTTATTCACGTGATATATTGGTTACCTATTACTGAATTAATGAAATATTGTTTTTTACCATAAATATGTACCTAAGTATGTAAAATTTCATAAGGAAAATAACACAGATTTATCCAGATGTAACCATCTGCGTGGCCGATCGTGAGACAGTGATATTCAAGTACTTATTACATCGTCCTTGGAAGTCATGCTTAATATATTGATATTAGAATACAACCCACCATTGCACAGTAACTTTATAAAGAAAAGTTATTTGTAATTTACAGAACGATTATTTCTTCAAAAAACTTGAGTTTATCGTAACCGAAATAGCCTCACTTCACGTTGTTTGGCTCAATCTCATGTACAAAATACGTTTAGCCAAATAAAAAAAAACCGGCCACGGTGACAAGGACAAAAATCATTCGCCACGTTCTAATAAGGGCTTAATTGTATAAAGCTATCTCACTTTAACAGTATGAATACCATTATGGCACTATCTATAGAAGTCCTCTATTCTATTCTATTCTATTCTCTATCTACGCAAAACAATAATATTTAGATATCAATAAACTTTGAGAGCCTGTGACCCCAGATGTGTCCATAGACTGTCATTTAAAAGTTCACTCCATTGAGAAATTAATAATACAGAGGCGCCCTAATGTCCTATAGAAAATAGTGGATCGGAAAATAGCTCAAGCTTATCAAAATTTTCATAAGTGTGTATGAGATAATACTACATTTTAACATAACAATAAAACAGTTTGCGGCAGACTCAAGGCAAAAGATGGCCTCCCTAAAATGTATACACATTTTAGGGAGGCCATTCCGGACATGTTACCGGAAATTTATGAAATCCGTCATTGTATACAATTTCTAAGAAATGTATGTAATTCCTAAAATCACACGGAAAAGTGTAAAATAAATTATATTAGACACATTTCCTAGGAAATCTATACATTTCTTAAACAGCAATCGAAAATGTAAAACATATAGATAGATCGACGGAGAGATCCATTGATGGAGATATCATTGGGTCTTAGATTAGGTATATAGAAGAGGATATGAAACATCAAATTTAAATTGAAGCTTCCGGAACCTTAAAAATGGCGTATGGGCGGAGCCTAAATGACTTTTAGGGCTGGTGCTATCGATACTTAAATACTCGATATAAAATTATCAGTCACATTATTTACATATTTTATTTTGAAAATCAGTATGACAATAATCTATACTAATCTATTAAAGCGGAAGAGTTTGTTTGTTTGAACGCGCTAATTATAATGGAATTGATGGATATAATGGATGCTATGGAAATACCTGTCGGATTTGAAAAATCCTTTTTGCGTTTGATAGCCCAATTTCTGAGGAAGGTTAAGGGCTATTTAACATTGTTTGGAAGCCCTAATTAATATACTATCATATGTGAATATATTGCAGTTCCAATATTACATACATAACCTCTTTTTTTTAAGTCGGCAAAAAATTAGATTGGCAATATCACTAAGAAGAAACTTACTGTTTCAATTTCATCTCTCTCTACCACTCTGAGAGACAAACAGTAGGTGACAGGTGCGGTAAGTTTTATTTTTATCGACATTCAGTTTAATTGTAAACAATACAATCCCAACACTATACACACAATCAAACTTATTCTCGTGAAATAATCGAAGTTTTTGACAATACCGCATAAATTTACGCGTTTTGAATTAAATAAAGAAGAAGCTGAGCTTTACTTAATCGAAAAAACTCAAAATACTCGCTAAAAAAAGAGAAAATAGAAGAATTTATTAGTTACCTATGAAAAGAAATTCCTGGGCGTTTTACATTGCTTTTACGATCACAACTCACAATTGAACACTTCACCATTGTTTATTGCTTAAAACAACTGCTGAAACGCATGAAAACAGTGCAAAATAAGTAAAAACTTAGAACTGACACACCGGAACAACAACAAACGCCATTTTTAAGGGACAAAAAAGTGGCTTCAGTAGGTAAATTTTATGACGTCATTCGACATTTGCGTGACGCGTTTACGCAATAACATAATCGACCTGTCTCTTTCTAATAATGTAGCTTTCCATAAATAAGAAAGGCTTAGAAATAGTTTAATTTGTTTTATTCGAAAAATACATCATATAACTATAATTGAGTAAAATGCAACATATCCTCTCCTATATACCTAATCTAAGCATTGGGTACGCAGGGATAGCGGGAAGAGATACCCTCCGTATTGCATCGTCTGATAAGGTGATCGCGCTAGTGCCGCGTAAACTGTCAGTGCGTGGAAATCATATTTTTTTTTCAGAGGTTAGGTTAGGTTAGAACATAAATATTCATGTGCCCTTAGGTTCTATTGGGTCCTAGGTAGAATGAAGTCCCAAAGGAAGCATTATTTTTATACATTTCCAAATACGATATACTGATATAGGAATTATATAAAATTCCTAGGAATTGTACACATTTCCTAGGACATTTATAAATTAAATAGTTTTTAAACAATATTTTATACATTTCCTAAATAGCTTCGGAATTGTATACATTTCCTAGGATTTGTATACAATTCCTAGATTTCATACATTTCCGGTAACATACATAAACACTCACACACGGACAACTTGAGACATCACAATGAACACGCGCCATTTTGTGTCTTCGGATTGTGCGTGTATGATACCTAATCTAAGCGTGTAGATTTGGAGCAGAAAATAAAATAAGTACCCAAAACCAATACATGGAAGAAATTGCTTTACTATAGCGAATAAAACATAATTATTATTGTATTGTTATTTTTTTCCTTATACTAATTCTAATGTGATAGTTTGCATTATTCATCTCAACCCCTTTTATTGAGCACGGGTCTCCTCTCAGAATGAGAGGTATTTGGATGTACCCCACTACACTATCCAAGGCATGTAGGTTTCTTTATGATGTTTTCTTTCACCTCTAAGCAAGTAATATTTAGTAAATCATAAAACGCAATTACTCCTTAAAGTCAGAGGTGCATGTCAGGCACAGACGTATAATGTCAGGTAATCCAACCCCCTGATGAGGTCTGAAAAACGTAGATGTTTGTAAAAATAGAAATGTGTGAAAACATTACTATGCTGTAATTTAAGCAATAAAAAAAATTATTTGCAAGTATCAAATTGAGTTATTCAAATTTTTTCACTATAATCTTGGGGATGCCCTCCGAATTTTTTTTAAATTTGCCGGGCGATTTCAGGCTCATCTTTCGTTAGCCAGACTTTATGAGAGTATTTTTGACATGTTTTTAAAGTAGGTATGGCGCCTCCATATTATTGATTACTCATGCACAATCCGAAGACATAAAATGGCGCGTGTTCATTGTGATGTCCCAAGTTGTCCGTGTATATGTATGTATGTATAGGTACATAAATACTCAGTATTTATGTACCTATACATTTTTGGGAGGCCATCTTTTGCCTTGAGTCCTCCGCAAACTGTTTTATTTAGTGATGTGCGGAATCGATTATCAATAATCGATTAATCGATTATTAAAATGATCGATTGCAATCGATTATGATTTTGCATAATCGATCATGATCGATTATAAAGATATACGTTAATTACCAAACTTTACTACCAGCTTTCTGTTATTAATTTGCTTGCTAAAGTATAATATGGTTTGGCAACCCTATCATTGCAAAAAGGGGATTCCCTCAAAGTTAGTTTTAGGCTTTGTTCACACCAAACGGATAGTCAGCCGCCGACTGTGAGCGAGCGTTATGCAGCTTACAGCTTTTTCATACATACTCAACTTTTCGAACACACCGAACCGTTACCGACGATACGCCTTTACCAACTGTAGTGAAATTACCCCCGCTATGAGTATCTATATATGTACAAGCTGTGCCCCGCGATGTTACCCGTGATTAATAAGTTTGTACACATAAAAAATATTTGAACAAAATCATCTAAGAGTAACTTAGCAACGAGAATGACAGCAAATTCATGCAAAAGCATACAAATGCATGCAACGACAGCAAACTATTGCAATAATTTGTTATGTGAGCGTGATGTACCTAAGAACAATCAGCGTTTAACAGCACCTATCTCGTTTTTGGAAGTTTATATTTATTTAAGTCCCTCAGGAACACTTTTCCGGGATAAAAAGTAGCCAATGTGTTATTCCTGGACATAACCTCTCTCCAATCCAAATGTCAGCCAAATCGGTCCAGTAGTTGCGGCGTTAAAAAGTAATAAACATACACACATACATACACACACACACAAACTTTCTCCTTAGTGTGATAAATAGGTACCTAATAGGTATGTATATTTAATTTTGATCAATTACATTATTTTTTAATTAATCTATTTAATTTTCTAATTTCAATTTCAAAAAATTTAAAAAATAGTGTTTGTTTTTCTCAACGACGACATACCCCATAGACGGATGATAACAGGCACGCGGTGTGAGGTAACAGTTGAGTTTTTTTAGTCTTATATAAGTGGCTGCTCGAAAATTCCGAATTAGTATCGACCAGTTCTGAGCGCCGTAAACACGTCCGCTTTGGCGAATGAAATATAGTGACAAAAAATACAAGGATGCCTTACTGATTTGTAAAATGGTGTGGTAAAATCTCTCAAACATCGAGGTAAAGAAAGGTAGCATAACATTTCATCGATAAGTCAGTAAAACTAATTTTACCAAAATAATCATAAATAAAATAATTTATAGCGGGGTTCATCTTATGTTGGTCATGTTCAGAGTAGGAGGAGCTTGAAATTTACTCGCGTTATCGCCGCATCTCTTTTATTCATACTCGCCGCGTAAGTATTTATCTCGTTTCATTAGTTACCTTCTGAACGATAGTGATGTTCAACATCAATTCTATTCTATTGTCGATAGTATGAACATAATAAAGCCGTAGACCGAATTGTTTTTCTCTTAGACGTTGTCCTAATACAACGCGAATGCGCGATCATCGCAAGTTCGCGCGAATTTTACTCGTACGAACTCGCGATCAAACATACTGATCTCGAATAGGTGTCCTAATAGGCATTCGCGCGACAATCGCGTCACGTCGTTGGGCAGTGACTGACTGACTGACTGACTGACAGACTGACTGACTGTGACTGACTGACAGTGACTGACTGACTGACAGTGACTGACTGACTGACTGGTTGACTGACAGTGACTGACTGAATGACAGTGACTGACTGAATGACAGTGACTGACTGACTGACTGACCGACTGACTGACAGTGACTGACAATGACTAACAGTGACTGACTGACAATGACTGACAGTGACTGACTGAATGACTGACAGTGACTGACAATGACTGACTGACAATTACTGACAGTGACTGACAATGACTGACAGTGACTGACAATGACTGACAGTGACTGACAATGACTGACAGTGACTGATAATGACTGACACTGACTGACAGTGACTGAAAATGACTGACAGTGACTGACTGAATGACTGACAGTTACTGACAGTGAATGACAATGACTAACTGTGACTGACAGTGACTGACAATGACTAACAGTGACTGACTGACAATGACTGACAGTGACTGACTGAATGACTGACAGTGACTGACAATGACTGACTGACAATTACTGACAGTGACTGACTGACTGACAGTGACTGACTGACAGTGACTGACTGAATGACTGACAGTGACTGACAGTGACTGACAACCCTCTCCTCTCTACCTCTACCTCTACCCCTACCTCTACCCCTACCTCTACCCCTACCCCTACCTCTACCCCAACCTCTAGGTAGGTAGGTAGAGGTAGGTAGATGTAGAGGTAGGGGCAATATAGCAATCTGTAATACAAAATATAAAATAACATTCATACAATATGTTTGGTAGGTAAGTATCTACTTATCGTGTTTTAATCAAACGTGTCCCATCCCTAGTCCGTGTACTTTTCGCAACCTAGGTAAGTACTGACCTTGGTCGGGCCAATCAGAACGCGATTCCCCGCGCCTTCATACTTCAGCTAGTTGCCAGAATTGTTTCAGTAGAATTAAAATAAACATGAGGTGTCTATGGGATGTATCGTCGATGGTTTTTCTTTTTTCAGAACAGTCTAAAAGGTTATAATATAGATGTTGCTACTAAATGCAAGGGTTCAGAATTTTTTCCAGAAAGTAGAATTGTTTTTTCAGTTCTTTCTAAGAATTATTTCATAATCGATCAATAATCGATTAATAATCGATTATTATTTTATAATCGATTAATATAATCGATTATCAAAATAATCGAATCGGCACATCACTAGACTTTTATTGTTATGTTAAAAATGTAGTATTGTCTCCTACACACACAGAGTACATTATATATACTTTATTAGAGATTGCACTCGCCTGTTCACCTAAAGCGACCTCCACAGGGAAGTGGCTAAACTAAAATATATATAACTACAACGCTATAGTACTATATATATATAGGTACTACTGGTACTATAATATATATAGGTACTATACTATTGTCCTTGTGTATCGTATAAAATAATTTATCTTAATTATTACAAGATCACTAAAGAATGATGTGACCTTGTAATAATTAAGATAAATTATTATTATACAATACTTACATTAAAATTGTAAGAGGTGGTCTCCAGATGTTAGGAAATGAAACGCATGTTGATAATTTTCTGCTTTTTAATCGAGTCTTTTTTACATGCGTGGGTCACTGTTATTTATGCAAAGATAATCGGAGTTGATCACGTCCACGATCACGAGATGAAATGCACAGATAATTGGAGTCCAAGAATGGCGAAATAGTAATAAAATAAGAAAAAACTAACGAAGCACCATTAACACAATAATTATCCAACTGTCATACTAGAAAAACTTCAATGTCAAACTAATTATTGTTGTCAATGTTGGTCAAACTGAAATGGCCGTTCGCTACGTTTAGAAATTAAATCATAAATGTTTCATTAAACTTCCAACTTATATAGAAATATTTACAATGACTGTTATGTGAGTTTTAACTTAGAAATTTATCCTACTAACTCATATTACTCTCAAAAAAATATTTTACATATTATTAGCTGAACTGTTTAATTAAATGACATTAAAATAAATTAGACTAAAACTTAAACTTCTGAACGAACACTTACTTCAGTGGCATCATAGATAAAGAGGCACAGATTATAAATACAAGATAAGCGCCATCTTTAGGGAAGTGGTAACCGGGGTAATTTTCATACAATGAAAAAATGTTTGAAGTGCAAAGGCCCTGCCTACACACTTATGAAAATTTGGATAAGCTTGAGCTATTTTCCGATCCACTATTTTCTATAGGACATTAGGGCACCTTGTGGGGCACCTCTATTATTATTTATTAATTTCTCAATGGTACTTCGTACAACCACAGACAGACTAAAAAACTAAATCAAATCAATTATCAAATCTTATTTTTTAAAATTAATTTTTTTTAGTCTGTATCAAATCATCAAATCAAATCAATCGCAAATTCATGGAAATTCAGCGTGAATTCAGCTAAGACAAAGTATCTCTCTTCTGAACTCTCAATTCAGCAATTCGCAAAATCGCAAGACGTACTGACGCAAGCGGCGCAAGCGCCTTAAATATTAAAGTTTCAATTTTTAAAATTTTTCAATTTCAAATGTTCTACTGTAAGTAAGTACTTGTGAAGTTGTGACATAATAAATCTACAAAAGATAATTATGGATTCCGACGACGAAAATGATTTTCAACCTTCCTGGAGAGGAGTGCCTGGTATCGTTATACTGATTAATATATTTGAAAACTCTAAACATAATATCTTCGAAATCGCTCAAGAGGCAACATGTCGTTTGTTAAAACAGCACATGAGATCATCGAGCTCGCACATCATCGCAGTATGCTTGTATGGGACAGAAGAGTCTTCTACCTTAAAATTTGATGTAAAACCTGTAATGGAAATAGTTCCCTTGTCTGTGCCGACCTTAGAAGATTACAAGAAACTAAAAAATACAAGTACATCTTCTTTTACTGAGGCTAAAGAGTTCAAGCTTTCAGATGTCTTGTGGCATTCCAGTAAAATGTTTCTCAATTGTAAGAAACAATTGTCATCGCGGAGTGTAGTATTGCTAACTCGACTTGATATTGCACCCACTGCATCGGATCAGAAACCAACACTCAGCAGAGCCAGCGATCTGATTGATTCCAACATTGACATAAGGGTAATAAATATATCTGATCATGAATATGCAATTGATTCATTCTATGAGAAGTTTTTGAAAATAGCAAATCGAGGAATGGATTATGTTGTGCCAAAACCAATGTGCAGCTCAACTGAAATTGAAAAACTGATGCATCAAGAATCACATCGACATTCAGCAGTGGCAAAACTTAATTTCGAGATAAGTAAGGATTTCATTATTGGTGTTGGTGTTTATAATCTACTTAAAAGACCTGGTCAAAACTATAAGAAAAATGTTTATTTAGATAGAGAGAGCAATGCAGTTGTTACTAGTGTAACAAAAACTGTGAAGGTAACTACTGATTGTATTGAAGATGTCGAAGCAAATAGTCAACCCAAAGAAGTGCCGTTAATCAAATCTGAGTTACTGCATTACCAGGAGTTGGGAGGTGAAAGGATAGAATTCACAGACAAAGAAATGAAAACTATCAAGAATCCCTTTGGCCCACCTATGATGAAACTCCTTGGCTTCAAACCTGCCAGAATCATTTGCAAGGAAAAGTGGTATTTAAAAATGGGACACTTTTTGTTTCCCAATGAAAAAACTATCGAAGGATCAACTGTAGCATTCAAAGCTTTACATAAGGCCTGTACAGATATGGATATGGTTGCTATTTGTATTCTATGCACACGAGTGAATGCTAAGCCTATTGTTGTGGCGCTGTGTCCTTGTGTAAGGCCATTAGATTTAGATGTAGATGTTGGTTTTGATATCATCCACATTCCATTCATTGAAAGTGTCAGAGATGTAAACATTAATGAGGATGAAGATAGTGAACAAACTTCAGTTGTGCATGTAGAACAAGCTCATAAAACATTGATGAAAGATATCTTAAATGAGTTGGTGGTAGAGTATAAACCGGATATGTTTGAAGATCCTAAGCTCCAGTCTAAATACAGGGCCTTAGAAGTTATTGCTTTAGATGAAGAAGATAATGAACCATTTGTTGATACAACAATACCTAATCCAGAGAGATTTGAGAATATTAGAGATGATTTATTTGATGAGTTATTTGGACCATTTGGTGATTTGTCTCTGAAAAGAACGGCAGAGAAGCAGCCATTGAGTGGTGGTAAAAAACAAAAAGTGGAGGATATTGATGAAGATCTCTTAGATTTTAGACTGAAGAATAAAAAACTAAATGATTATACAGTAGCACAATTAAAACAAATACTGAGATTCAAGCAAATAAAAGGCCCTGCTGGTTTAACAGGACTTAAAAAGAATGAACTTGTTAATTTAATCTCTGAGCATTGTGTTTCCTAAAAAAAAATATAATATCAATAAAATTTATAGAGATTCTATGCATATTTTTTATTTTAACTTTTTCATTAATACAGTCAAAGACTGGGAAGGGCAGGATTTTGCTGCCTGATTTTCTTTTAGTAATTTTAAAATTATAAAAGAATTTTAATTTTTCTTGAAATTATTTTAGCCTTTCTTGGGCTAACTGAAGGGTGATTAATTTCTGCCTAATAACGTTATTCCAAGCCAAGGCTTTAAATAACGTTATTTAATTGGTAACGTTACTTCAACTTGACAGTATTAACGTTAATATTAAAATAACGGTAATTGAATTAACCGTATTTTTGCTATATTTTACCAGTAACTTTGTAAATTGTAAAAGCATGGAGAGCATGTTATGCTGTTGGTACCGGTTAAAGTACCTACTGCTCATAGAGTAGGTGACAATAGTCGTTAAAGCGCGACAAACTGTAAATACCTACCATGTAAATACCTTTCTAACCGAATAGCTTGGCGGGTCTAAGCTTTAGCTATAATATTTCTCTCTCTATCCTTTTAGAAGAAAAAGGCTGTACCCGAGTTTGACGTTAATTCCAGTCACGGATTCCAGTAGATTCCTGGTAGATTCCACTTCGTTCATTTCAATGTACCCACCTACTCTGTAGTCTGCGCCACGCTCTATACCTGTGCTCTATACTCTGATTTTTAATTCCGATTTCCGTGGAATTCTGACGTTTTGCAATGTTACCAGAGATAAAACAATTCCCACAAAAAAGATAAATTTAAAACATAAATAAAAATGAACTCCCGCATGTAGATATGAAAAATGCCTGAATGACACTTCATGATTGATGATTGATAATATCATTATACTTCCATTTATGAATTTTTTTTCAATGTGCTTCTTTTGTTTTCTATTGCTGTTAATGTGGACTTTCTAGTTTCCACTCTTAGCGATTTCTATTTTAGGGTAAACAACTAATATCATTACGCGGCTTAGGGCTTTTATTGGCTTTTATGTTGACAGTCGAAATTAAAGTAGTTTGGGGTAAAATCAAACTTCGTAGATGTTAACCTTGTTTTCCATACAAATAACTCATTAGACAGTCATTCCGTGGAATTCTGACAGCTGTCATTGTCATTTACAGATAAGTTATTCAAGTATGGAGAACAGGGTTTAACATCTACGAAGTACGATTTTACCCCAAACTACTTTGATTCCCTGTCATCATAAAAAGCCATATACCGCGTAATAATACTCGTTTCGCCTTAAAATAAAAAACACCAAGAGTGGAAAATGGAAAGTGCAATAGAAAACAAAAGAAACATATTGAAAAAAATTATTCAAAAATGGATGTCGAATGACATTATCACCATGAAGTATCTGTCAGGCATTTTTCATATCTACATGCGGCAGTTGATTTGTATTTACATAAGTTTTGAATTTTTTATCTTTTTTGTGGGAATTGTTTTATCTCTGGTAACATTACGAAACGTCAGAATTCCACGGAATTAGTAATTCGGGTATAAGACAAAGCAGTATAATATAGTATACCCGTATTACTAATTCCCCGGAATTCTGACAGCTGTCATTGTCATTTACAGATGAGTTATTTGCATGAACCTATAGAAGAGGACTTGGCATAATGTCCTATAGAAAATAGTGGATCGGAAAATAGCTTAAGCTTATCAAAATTTTCATAAGTGTGTAAGAGACAACACTACATTTTTAAACATAACAATAAAACAGATCGTGGCAGAAATTTTATTGCAACTTCCCTTAAGATGGCCTCCCTAAAATGTATACATGAACACTCACACACGCACAACTTGAGACATCACAATGAACACGCGCCATTTTATGTTACAGGATTGTGCGTGTGTGAGTGTATTTTTGGCACGTTTTTAAGGTAGGTATGGGCGGAGTTGAGCGTATGTTATATACACAATGGCAATAACATAGGCTCATCTCTATTTCCATCACCTGTCCGGTGGTGGATCTGGCTAAAGGTCTAGGGAGTTAGTGCATGTCACGTCGATCCCCTAAACAAGGCGAAGGGTTATCCTTCACGTGGTTGCCGCCTGCTATTGGTCTGATTCCATCTGAACCAGACATAACAGAAACCTAACGCCGCGCTCTTAACCCCTTCACAGCTCAATCCTTCCCTCCTCCCCTTCCCTACCTGTCCGAAGGAGTAAACCTTGTCATCAAAAATCCCCAATCCAAGGTGTCATACGCACCGTGCCGATGGATGCATGGCTGAGGGGGAGCTCAGTCGCGAACGGTTGTCTCCTCGAAACCAGGGCGCATCGAGGCAGTATTTTTGCCCTTCAGGCGGCATGCGGGGCTCTGCCGTCTGTGACCGCTTAATTCCCTTGCTACTCGTGGGATTTGTATGGAGAACGAAAATATAAATAAAAATATACAACCAAATACCTTTCAGGCGCAGAGGCTGTCCTCAGACTCTGAGATGCCTGACTTGAACCAGGAAAGGAGGACACCAAGCGACTCCTGTACTGGACTTACCTCTAGCACTCTTGGGAGTGACCTTGCGGTCGACGGAGGCTCTGCCTCCGGTACGCCCTTGGAAACACCCCTAGTGCCAGAGCAGGGTACCCTCAGTACGGGCGAAAAGTACGGCCGTCTGAGTGGTGCGGGGCGGAAACGCCTCAGCAGACTTATAGCCGAGGGCAAGGATTTCGAGGAGGCCCTCGAGCTAGCTAGACTGCCTTCTGGGGGGGGGACTCCCGGGGGGACAACCTCGAGGCCACACCCGAAAAGGGTCAGGTCGGAGGAGGTCTCTCCGGGGGAGAACCCCAGAAAGGCACCTAAACCGTCCACTACACCTGTGGGGCGCACTAATCCGCCCCTCAGCTATAGGGACGTCACTGGTGCAGTCAGAGTGGGCATAATGAACAAAGAACCCATGACGACTACCCAAATGAACCTGGTTCACGCCGCCATTAGCAGGATCATCTGCCTGCAAGCGCGGAAAAGGACTGTTAAGGGCGGCGGACCCAGGTTCCTGGCATTCGCCCACAGGCCAGGGTGGATCATGGTGACCTGTGAGAATCAGGCCACCAGGAGCTGGCTTGTGGCCGAATTAAAGGGGTGCAAGCCATGGCCGGAGGCGGAACTTTCACTCATTAACGAGGGAGAGTTCCCCAAGCCATGGACGGCAACCACTTTCATCCCCAACATCGAGGCGGACAACGCCTCAGATGCTTTGGGGATGATCCAATACCAGAACCCAGAGTTAAACCCAGAGCACTGGAGGGTCGTCAGCGAGACCAGGACCGAAAGCGGCATAATAGTCGTGTTTGCCGTGGACGAGGGGTCCGTTGGGGCCCTCCGTGCCAATAACTGCCAAGCCATCATAGGCTGCAGGAAACTGGGTTTTAAAATAAAGGGGGATGGTTCAACCCCGACGGCGCCGCCGGCTGCTGCGTCCGCCGGCACCAGTATTGACACTGCTGTGCCTGGACCCAGTGGACTGGGGAGGAGACCGGCCGAACGCAATGCGGACGGTCCGGGAACCGCCTCCTCGGACCCAAGTGGAACAGGGGGCAGGACAGCTGGGCTGGCGGGTGCGGCAACTGGCCCCCGTCATAAGGGGAGAAGGAGGAGACATAAGGCAGGCAGGGCTCCGGGAGAGACTCCCACTGGACGAGGACGACAAACGACTCGAACGGTGGGAGGACGTACTCGGCCCCTGCCTGTCACAAAGCGGGCCAAGTAATGGAGACCCGGGGTGCCTCGGCGAGGTTTCTCCAAGCCAACCTTCATCATGCGACCGCAGCCACCGCGGTCCTGGAGGGTTGTCTTGTTGAGGGAAAGGCAGACCTCGCCCTAATTCAGGAGCCCTGGGTATCCAACTCTGCCATTATGGGGCTGAACGCTGGGGGTAAGTTATTATCGCATACCAGCGGCACCAGACCCAGGGCCTGCATTGTCTTCAACAAAAATATTAACTTTTTACCTCTTCCAGAGTTGTGTAATGACGACCTGGTGGCGGCCTACGTGCAGCTCAAAGGGTGGGAGGGGCGAAGAATCATCGTCTGCTCGGCCTACCTACCTGGAGAGACTACGAATCCCGCTGTCGCCCTGTTTCCAGTGGTCGATTACGCCCGGAAACACGACGCGGAACTACTAGTGGGCTGTGACGCAAACGCCCATCACGAAGTCTGGGGGAGCAGCGACACCAATGAGAGGGGTGAGTTACTATATGACTTTCTCCTCTCTAACTGCCTCCAGCTCCTAAACAAGGGCAACACTCCTACCTTCGTCACGAGAGCGAGGCAGGAAGTCCTGGACATCACTTTCGCAACCACGAACTTAGCCAGGGAAATCAATGACTGGAAGGTAAGTGCGGAAGCATCACTGTCAGATCATAGACACATATTATATGATCTGGCTAGTACACTACATACAGAATCAACTACCTACAGGGATCCGAAATGTACCAATTGGGTGGAGTATTCTAGCCATCTAAGGTACAACCTGGAGGTGGCCCCTAAAAGTATTAAAACGCTCGAGGGTATTGACAACGCGGTGGCGGTTGTAACCGAAGGTCTGATCAAAGCCTTCGAGGATAGCTGCCCCCTTAAAACAAGGTCCTCTAAGCGTAAAGTACCGTGGTGGAGCTCGAGGTTACAGCGACTCCGAGATAAAACACGCAAGTTATTCAACAGGGCTAAAAGAACCAAAGAGTGGGATTCTTACAGGCAAGCCCAGACTGAATACAGCAAGGAAATAAGAAAGGCTAAGCGGGCATCGTGGAGGTGGTTCTGCGAGGAAATTACCAGTTTGCCTCAAGGGGCGAGACTCCATAAGATGCTAGCAAAGACCGATCACAACCATCTGGGACTCTTGAAGAAACCAGACGGATCCTTCACATCTGATGAGAAGGAGACTTTAAAACTGCTAGCAGAAACCCACTTCCCAGGAGCGGTACACTTGAGCGACAATTACGCTCTGGCATGCACACCCAGAAGGCCTCATGCAGAGGACTGGAGGAGAGCAGCCATTGTGTTCAAACCTGGGGCTGTAAGGTGGGCTATTAATTCTTTTACTGCGAATAAAACAGGTGGGATTGATGGTGTTACGCCTCTACTCTTGCAGAGAGGCGAAGAACTGTTAATCCCGCATCTGGTGAAAATCTTCAGGGCGAGTTACGCTTGGGGATATATACCAGAACTGTGGACCAAAGTAAGAGTAATCTTTATACCTAAAACGGGAAAGAAGGACTACACTATGCCAAAAGCCTTCAGACCCATAAGCCTCTCCTCGTTTTTATTAAAAGCCATGGAGAAAGTGCTTGATAGGTATATCAGGGATTCGCTTCTCATAGAGAGGCCCATCCACAGCACACAGCATGCCTACTGCAGAGGTCGATCCACGGAAACCGCCCTGCTGAATCTTGTCGACAAGATTGAAAAGGCGCTAGATGACAGGGAAATTGCGCTTGCAGCTTTCCTCGATATTGAGGGGGCATTTGACAACACTCCAACCCGTACGTTGGTGGGAGGGCTGGTACACAAACTGGCGGACACGACCACCATCAGATGGGTGGAGGCAATGCTCTCAAATCGTATAGCCAATCTTGAGCTAAATAACAACTCCGTTGAAGTGCTCACAACAAGGGGATGTCCGCAGGGAGGGGTCTTATCGCCCCTACTCTGGACCCTTGCTGTGGATCTACTTCTGTATAAGATGGCGGAACTTCGCATCGACACCCAGGGATATGCGGATGACCTGGTGGTCACTGTGCGTGGTACCTGCCAAAGCACTATTTCGTGCCTTATGCAGAGAGCGCTCGACACCATTGCAAAATGGTGTACGGAGAACGAACTAACTGTCAATGCGGACAAAACAGTTATAGTTCCATTCACTAGAAGGCGTAAGCTCGACAGACTCGAGCCGCCTGTACTGAATAACAAATGTGTACAGTTCTCAAGCGAGGTTAAGTATCTGGGGGTTATCCTGGACCAGAAACTTAACTGGAATTCGCATGTAGATGCAGTACTCAAGAAGGCCAAAATGGCCCTGGGAATCTGTGGTCGTCTTGCGGGGGCCAGGTGGGGACTAAAACCAAAAGTTTCCTGCTGGCTCTATACAGCCATTGTGAGGCCTATAATCTCATACGCTTCCGTGGTCTGGTGTCGCAAGACGATGCAGCTTACTACCCGGAACAAGCTCAACAGTCTACAAAGGACTGCGTGCTTGTTTATTACGGGAGCAATGAGCACCTCACCTGGTGCAGCTCTGGAGGCTCTTCTCAATCTGCCTCCACTATTCCTATTTTTGGAAAAGGAGGCAAGAATGAGCATGTACAGACTGATCAGCCAACAAAAGGTGAGATGGTCATCTCAAGCACTGAGGACACTCCAAGACTCAGTTCTTGAGATCCCTATCATGGGGATGCCATCGGACACGATGACCCCCAAATACTACTTCCAGAGGTCCTATACTGTGGAAATTCCCGAAAGGGAACAATGGCTCAACGGTCTAATAACTTGGGTATCTGGCAGCCACAAATGGTTTACAGATGGCTCCAAGTCAGGAAAAAACGTAGGTTGTGGAGTATTTGGCGTGAAACCCAGGGTAAAAATCTGTCGCAACCTGGGTATTCATGCATCAATATTCCAAGCAGAGATTTACGCCATAATAATTTGTGCGGAAACAATTCTGCAATACAACCACGTGAATAAAACAATATACATCCATTCGGACAGTCAAGCTGCTCTTTTGGCATTGTCCTCTGAGGTAATAAACTCAAGGCTGGTCGAAAACTGCAGACAAGTGTTGAATACCCTGTCCAATCAAAACAGGGTAGTCCTCCGATGGGTACCAGGGCACGCAGGAATTGACGGCAACGAACAGGCCGACAACCTTGCAAAAACAGGTGCAGGGACGCGACAGATAGGTCCAGAACCTGTCTGTGGCATACCCAAAAGCCTAGTTCAGTTGACCCTGCTAACCTACTGCTACTACGACACGCTAATGCGTTGGCGTACTCTACCAGGTCTCAACCACTCTAAAGCGCTAATCAGGTCCTTCAATAAGAAGGTTGCCTCTGATATACTGGCGCTGAGTAGGAAAAACTTATGCATTTTAGTGAGAGCCTTAACGGGACACTGTGGACTGAATAGACACAGATATAACCTTAAGCTCCAGGGCACGGATATGTGCAGACTCTGTCGTGAATCGGCGGAAACGCCGCTGCACATAATCTGTCAGTGCCCCGCTCTAATGCATACACGAAGTCTCCTACTAGGGGAACATATCATACACCCTGAGGAGGCTATTTTCATTCCAGCCAAAAAGGTGCTGCTTTTCCTGGCGGCAACGAACATTGGCGAGGAACTATAAATCGTGGCGAGCACAATAGATCGGCGACGGTCAAAGTGCTACAGGGGCTCAAGAACCTGCATAGCCGCAAGAAGAAGAAGAAGAGAAGGTAGGTATGCCTACTCTACTTATTATTATTATCTCTATGGTTATTTGTATGGAGAACAGGGTTAACATCTACGAAGTACGATTTTACCCCAAACTACTTTAATTCCCTGTCATCATAAAAGTCATATGCCGCGTAATAATATTACTCGTTTCGCCTTAAAATAGAAAACACCAAGAGGGGAAACTAGAAAGTGCACACTGACAGTAACAGAAAACAAAAGAAGCACATTGAAAAAAATTATTCAAAAATGGATGTCTAATGACATTGTGGCCAATTCTGTTGTAATGTTCTGAAACAAATTTCATGAGATTCTGGGCGAACTATACCAATATTTTATTTTTCGTGGTCTATGGTGTATTTTAAGATTTAATCTGCGGATCTGATGTTTCAACCAGCAGCGTGACCACATGTGGTAGATTTCTACTTTTTTGGTAGATTTAAGGCTTGTTGTGGTAGTTAAAAATTGTTGGGTAGATTATGGTATAGGTAATTACACATTTTTGATTTTTTTCCCGGTAGATTTGGTAGATTGTGGATCAAGTATATGGAAACCTTCTGTTTAGTAAGATTTTCGGGGCGGGGTTTCCCCGTCCATAACAGACCATAACTAGTCTTGTTTCGTTTATCTTCTTTGCCCGTTTGCAAGCAGGCACGTCTACGTTAACTTTTAACTTGATGTACCTATGTATATATACGACTTAACACGAGATTACGAATATTATGAGCTGAAGAGCACATATCGAGAGCGATTTCTTTGTTTTGTAATTTAATTTATCATCATGAAAAGAAAATACAGAAGGCCAGTGGCGTAGCGTACCTTGACGGGGGCCCCGTATAAAAATTTGTTTGGGGGGTTTGGTAAATAGCTGATGATGACTTTAGTTTTTCTAAAGATTCTGCCTCTATGGACAATAATGACGCACATCGGGGGCCCCGTGGCTTGGGGGCTCCGTGTAATTGTTACGGCAGATACGGTGGTAGCTAACTAGCTACGCCCCTGCAGAAGGCAATATCGTACGGAGTGGGAGCAAAACCCTTTATTTTCAAAGTGGTTGACTAAATCATCGGAAGGAGACAACGCCTTTTGTAAAGCCTGCAATTGCAATATTCTTCCACGGATAGCGTCTCTTAAGGAACATGAAAATTCAGCTAAACACCAAAAAAACTTCAAAGTAATTTCTGGAACACCTAACTTCCTAAGGTATGTAGGTACTTGCCTACGTAAAATAATAATAACAATTGACAGTCACATATCTGACAGTAATGAGTGACAGTTATCAGAAGTTTGACATAAAATTGGTGCTGCCATTTAAAATTATCGGCATTTTATGATTTTCTACTTTCGTTGGCCAGACTGTAATGAAATATAGTTTTATTTCATCTCTATTTTATCAAATTAGTGAGGTAGATTTGTGGTAGTTTTTACCAAGACTGTGGTATATTTCGGTAGTTTTTCTAAGCTACAGAAGTAGATTGACCAATTTAAATGTGGTCACACTGTCAACCAGTTTCAACTTTCAAATAATATTAGTATTTTTTTTATTTTGTTTTCAATCATTTTCAAAAGTATTGTTTATTTTTTGATTATCATGGCTAATTCGAATTACTTATCAATATCAGATATTTTAGTAACTAATGAAAAAGTTCCTTGTAAATTCTTACACGATTTACCTAAAATGGGTTAGTGTTTTTGTAATATCAATTTTAATAACAGAAAGGTAAGTAGAACGTAGCAATAGGTTAAGTTTTTAAATACATTATCTTTATTACTAAGGTTTCTTGGATCCTTCGGCTGCTGATGATGATTTGAAGGCGGGTACAAACGTCGAAATACCCCTATGGCTTGCTGAATCCCTATATACTAGAAGACCGCCATTAGTGAGTGTGGATTTACCAAAAATATATAAGGAAACCTACAGAGAGATACTAAATGCTGACGCTTGTACTGTTGACATGCATAAACTAGGTCAAAATTTTTACGAACTTGGATGCTATATAGCTAAGCATGATATTAAAGGAGAAGTTGCAACAACATTGGTGAATGTATGTACATTTAAAATTCTTTCAATCTTTACATTATTCATTTACTAGCTACCTACTACTCACATGGATTTCATTTTCCGAGATAAAAAGTAGCCTAGACAGCTGGTATGATTTTCTATATGCTCAAGAACTCACATCAAGATGGGTTCGACCATTCGGAAGATTAATTTTGGTAAACTGACTGACAAACAAAACCTTTAAAAATATGTAAGTGTACATTATAAGAGGAAAATTTCATAATTGCAGACAGGCTCATCAATTATTTTATATTTATATTTTGTTTTACATCCAAAACAATTGTTGCAAGAGTTGACTATCTTGCTTAACCCTGGAGTGGTCGCGCGCGGTCTGTGAGTCCGCAGCGAACTAATTTTGGTCATATTTAAGAAATTTAATATTTTTGCACACTGTACGTCCGTGATTGCCTCGAGGGGGTAGGGTAGCATCTTTTAGTAGCGATTTGACCTTTGTCACAGATGCACATGAGCAGTAATTACGTTTTTCTGTGATTTTTAAGTACCTAAAACTTAGTGCCAATTTTTAAAATAATGATTATTTTTAATGTTTTATTAGTAAACTCCTTTGTAATGTTTAAAATTAGAAAAGAAGTTGTAATATTTTTTTAATATTGTTTGTATTCTATTATATAAGCTGTATTCTTTTGAGGAGGCGAATTTTGATGTTTTTATAGACTTCATTACTTTTTGTACAACCCTGTACTTACAACCCTGTAATTTTCTTTGTTATTTAGTTCGACAAAGGAGCAAATTTTACTATTATGTTATAAATAGACACAAATTGCTTATTAGTTAACTCAAAACAGGCAGTCAAAGTTGCGGACTGTCACACCGCGCGCGACCACTCATGTACGGCGCAGGGGCGCGACCTATGGAATGTTAACTGTGCTATGAAGATGCACATAGCAAATACCATTAGATACTATATTATGTAATTATGTACACATTATTTTAAGAAGTGTATTTTTTTAAGAATTCACAACAGATCAGTAATTCCTTGCATTTCAGACATTCAGACAAAGATTTCGCATGATCCTATCAGCAAGTGTGTCAACCGATTCCATTAGTTCATTTCAACCTTTATCAGCGAGTGAAAGGGATAGGACAGCAGCAGCTGTTGTCACAGAGTCAGCTTTATCGGGGTGGCTAAAGAGAGGTGATTGCCCGTTAAGAACAGCCAATATGGTAGCAAATCATCGAAAACGAAAGAGAGCTGAAATGGAAATGTTATAAATGTAAGAATTTAAATAAATGTAGAACTGTAAATTATGTAAATATTTGTAAATAAATAAATGTTCTAATTATATGATTTTTTAGTCTTATAGTATTATATCAAAGGTATTAAGGCTTATATATGATTAATGAGGCACTTGTGATTTTTGGTAAGCCTTAACTGGAAAACTAAGGAAAATTAATTTCATATTTAATTAAATATAAATATATGCTTTTTGGTTCTTAAAATATATAAATTCACTATTAAATTATTGAAATAGAAAAATGATTGGGAACAAACTAGACATATTTTTCCAACTCAAAAATTGTGTTTTGGAAATGGTAATTAATATTCATTTTTGTTTCTTGTTTGTATAGATAAATACGATTTTTAAAACTGTCAATTTTTTTTCGTTAATTAGGTATTTATCATAGTTTGTTCTTGAACAATGTAATTGTATTTTTTTTTCATTTCCTGCCAACTTGTATTAGCGCCGTTTCCATATCAGTCATAAATCTAATACTTACACTTGTTTTAAATAGTGAAGTTTATAAAGAATGTTTATATTTTAATATGAATAAGAATTTTCACACATAATGTAAAGTAAAAATTTTCTAATAAATTGTTTCTATTAAAAAAACAAGATTTTTTTATTAAAACATTTATTGAGTTTTATCTATAAAAAGTTTACATCTACTATAATTTACTATAAATTAATGTCAATTTGATTTAGTTACTTACAGTTCTTAGCACACTAGTGTACACTTAACAAATTCTTATGAGATCATAATATTATTATAATTCGGAGCAAATTAATGAATTTTCTGTCATTGTTAAAACATTTGTTCTTATTATATTAATATACAAATTAATTGCTACTTATAACAAACACGAAAATTCTAGCTCCTTTGAAAAATCACTACAATAATAAATAAATAACATCATTGAGTTAAAAAAAAACAAAGTAACAAGCTTAATTTTACAGTAAAACTAGCTGACCCCCGCGACTTCGTTCGCGTTTTTCTTTGCTATAAACCTCACGGAGCCCGAGACCTTTCCAATGAATGCAAAACCGTAGAAATTGGTTTGTGCGTTCTGGAGTTATAGCGTCAGGAAGGAAAACCCGACTTATTTTTATATAGTAGATAACTAATTATTTAGTGTGGCAGTAATATTATGTAATCACTATTTTGGCATGAATAATGATAAGAATTGGAAGAATATTGTCACCTAAAAACATAGAGATAATAATAATAATATAGAGTTGCCCTAATGTCCTATAGAAAATAGTGGATCGGACAATAGCTCAAGCTTATCAAAATTTTCATAATTAGTGTGTAAGAGACAACATTACATTTTTGACATAATAATAAAACAGTTTGCGGCAGACTCAAAACTAAAGATGGCCTCCCTAAAATGTATACATGAACACTCACACATGCACAACTTGAGACATCACAATGAACAGGCGCCATTTTATGTTTTCGGATTGTGCATGTATGATACCTAATTTAAGCATGTGTATTTTTGACACGTTTTTAAAGTAGGTATGGCTCCTCCTTTATTATTATTATCTCTATGCCTAAAAAGCACAATTGTTTTTGTTTTGGAAATTGCTACTTATGTCTGTCAACATGTCTTATGTCTGTTATGTATGTTACTTGTGTCTGTCTACAATGTCTGGTCGACAAATAGTAGATATGGTACAGCTTAAGCTATCAACTAAATTAATCTGTTCATGTTCTAAGCAAAACTGCTACAATATATTATATTTTCAAGTTAAATGTGACTATCAGTATGCAGTTTTAATTAATTCCATATTTGTTAATGATATTAAACACTATTCTCTAACTATGTATAATTACTATTACTGTAAAAATAAACAAATATGAAACATACAACTAAATAAAATCTATATAACAAACAAAATAAATATAGTAGGAAATTTAACACCAAAGTGTGTGTTCACATATTACTTGCAGGTTCGAATGCTCTGAATTTACTACATTCGTTTCATCATTTAGCATTCAAAACTGCGAATGTGAAATATTTCAAAAAGATATTTTATTGAAATATTTTTTTCAAAAAATATCATAAGAATTCAAACAGGGATTGTGTATATATTATAGAATATGACCAAAAACTGCATAAAATAAAGCAAATATGATGAAAGCAATAAATACTGAGTCTGTTAAGTGGTAGTTTCACATTTGCTGTTTTGAATGGCGAGCAATAATTAAATTTTTTAAAACTAGAACAACGCAATTCACAAATGAAGTCATTGATTAACCGCTTATGTTTCTTCATCACAACACTGTTGCACCTCCTCCTCAATGTCTTTATTCTTAACACTAAATAAAAGTTCTGAGGTACACCGGTAAGGGTGTATTGACTGTTAACATCTATCATTCTTGACGGACGGGTTCAAGTCGTGGAAGTAAGCATGGGCCATTGCATCATCAGCCGGCATTCTTAAAGCTGGGTTGCAAGTGAGGAGGCGGGCAAGGAGGTCCCGTCCCCGCGCTGGCAGGCGTGGAACTACTTGAGCGAGACCCAAGCTGGGTTGGTATACTGGTAGGGGTTTGTAGTCAGGCAGCTGTGTGACACCTGGCCAGGTGTCTTCATTTGGTGTTCCTGTGATAATATTCATAAATATATTTTGCAGGGTTCGAAAATATCCAATATTTATTATAAATATCAAAATATCGGATATTTATGATATATATCGGATATATATCAAGTTTGATATATATCCATTTTGTATGAAAGCCATATTATTATTTTATTGTATTATTTATGAATACTATCTATGTTACTTAAACATACTAAAATTATCTAGCGATAACTTTCTTTGTAAAAATAATAGAATAATCAAGAAACATGTATTGCAATATATTATTTTAAAATAACATTTGATATATATCGGATATATATCCATTATTGATATATGTATATCAACAAACCCAGTTGGATATATATCCATTGATATATATCCTCGAACCCTGATGTTTTGAAATCATTATAGATCTCAACACTCATCTAATGTGATTAGAATAACAAATTATAATGCCTACCCTCATCCAAATAGTGTCCTAGTAGTAAAAAAGTAATGCAATGCAGTAAATATGATGATCAACAACGAAAATGAAGAACAACATACCAAGTAATTTGAAAATCCTTTTAAGCTGATCATCAACATCAGATCCAGGGAACAAAGGCCTTCCAGAATTAGCCAATTCTGCAAATATACAACCAGCAGACCACATATCAATGCTTGTTGTGTACAATTTAGCTCCAAATAACACGTCAGGAGGCCTGTACCAGAGTGTAACCACCTCTGCCGAGTAGCACTTAACAGGAATGCCAAATGCTCTGGCCAGACCAAAATCGGCCAATTTCAGCTCTCCATTTTTATTAATTAACAAATTTTGAGGCTTCAAATCACGATGAAGCACGTTATGACTGTGACAGAACGCGAGTCCTCGAAGGAGTTGGTACATAAATGATTTTACCACATCCAAATCTATCTCACCGTTAAGGCTATCAAAATACTTTTTCAAGTCCTGGTCACAGTGTTCAAATACTAAAGTCAGCTTCTTCTCACTGTGTAACACATCGTATAGCCGCACGATATTCTTATGCTTCAGTTCCTTGAGGAGACATATTTCGCGTAACGCCGAGGATGGAACTCCTTCATCGTCGTCGTCCAATCTTACACGCTTAAGTGCCACAATTTCATGAGTTTCTTTGTTTTTTGCTTTAAAAACTGTGCCATAAGTTCCTTCTCCAATTTTTTCCAGTTTCTCATATTTCTGCATAGTTAAATTAAATAGATTTTCGAAAAATAATTTAATTTTAAAAAGCAAAAAATCCCAGAGAAGCCTTTAGCTAAAATGTCAATGTCAAAGATGTCAAATAAATGTCAAACACAGAACACAAAAATCATAGAGAAAATAATAATAAATAGAGCTGGCATAATGTCCTATAGAAATTAGTGGATCGGAAAATAGCTCAAGCTTATCAAAATTTTCATAAGTGTGAAAGAGACAACATTACATTTTTTACATAATAATAAAACAGTTTGCGGCACACTCGTGACTTAAGATGGCCTCCCTAAAATGTATACATGAACACTCACACACGCACAACTTGAGACATCACAATGAACACGCGCCATTTTATGTTACAGGATTGTGCGTGTGTGAGTGTATTTTTGGCACGTTTTTAAGGTAGTTATGCCAACTCTATTTATTATTATTTTCTCTATGCAAAAAATAAATTAAAATGTCTGTCTACGATTAATGTCAAATATTCATTGTAGGCATAGAGATAATAATAATAAGTAGAGTAGGCATACCTACCTTAAAAACGTGCCAAAAATACACTCACACACGCACAATCCCCCAACCTAAAATGGCGCGTGTTCATTGTGATGTCTCAAGTTGTGCGTGTGTGAGTGTTCATGTATACATTTTAGGGAGGCCATCTTAAGGGAAGTGCAATAAAATTTCTGCCACGATCTGTTTTATTGTTATGTTTAAAAATGTAGTGTTGTCTCTTACACACTTATGAAAATTTTGATAAGCTTAAGCTATTTTCCGATCCACTATTTTCTATAGGACATTATGCCAAGTCCTCTTCTTGTTGGTCTATGATTGTAGGTTTATAGGTACCTACCTATAGATCGACCAGAATCTCATGAAAAATAGGGAAATGAAATTCCAAGGTTAGCAACACTAAGGCTGCCCTAGCGATAAACAAAGTAACTGAAATTTTTTGTGAAATTGACTTTTTGTATTAACAAAAGTTTTATGTCGAGTAGTTTTTTTACCACAGTTTAATATTTCAAATAACTTGAACCGTTTACTGAAAAAATTGCCCAAACAAAGTAACTGCACTCACTAACCCGGAATATAAATGCAAAAACCAAGTAAACAACAAGCACAACACAAAAACAAAGTAATTGGATGTTGATTACTTTGTTTTTGTATTTCAAATGCAGTTGCTTGATTTTTCGTTTCATAAAACGATCCCAGGTAAGGTGTTCTGAATGTAAATTTTACTTTGTTTATCACTAGGGCAGCCGAGTTAACCTAGTGTTGCTTACTACAAAATTTAATTTCCCTATTAATCATTAATCTGTGGGCTTCAGTTTCAGCCTTAAAGGACCAGCATCCAGGACATTAATAAACAAAAAAAATATTCTTTTTGGTATTAACCACAGACCACAAAAATATCAACAAAATAAAAATATAAAATTCCGAAAGTTGCAATTGTCATTCGAGCACCGTACTTTTTAACTTTATACAAAATATTGAAAAACAATTAATCTATTCTATTGTGTTTGTCATGCGTTAGAGATTTGTTTATATTTTGTAACGAAATATAAAACAAATACATCTATTCTGTGTTAGAACGAAAGGTAAGTGCTCAAATTATGTTGCGAATTTTAAGTGCGTAAATAGTTAAGAAGTTCTGGATTTGCGAAATGATAAACTGGTTAGTTACGTAGTAAATCTCCGAGGGCACATCACGACTTGTTTGCTTTCGCAGATGAGTGAAGGGGAACGTACTTTGGTCGATAAATCAGAGAGCAGTTCCTTTGAGGATCTGGCCTCTGCGGCTGCCCATGAAATTGAAGAAGCCAAACTCGCTGAGGCGGCCGCGGTTGAGAAGACAGAAGGAGAACCAGAGAAACCAGCTGATGAGTGGCAGGACGTGTTGGGCTCTGGTGCATTGTTGAAGAAGGTATAAATGTGGCACCTTGATCTATTAACCGTTTTGTTACTTAGTAAACTGAGTTGGCAGTTACAGTGCTGTCACGCTTTTAGGTATGGGATTTAGAATACAAGAAATTGAAGTATGTCCCACTGCAGCATGTGATGGCTGGAGTGTGGCTCCGTTGTGTTAATACCTTTACACTCCACATCAATGCACTTGCACATTGTGCGTGACCACAGCTTTAGGAGTTATTATTTTTTTGCACGTTGTGTGTGACCACGGCTTTAGCAGTTATTATTTTTTTGCACATCATGCGTGACCACGGCTTTAGCAGTTATTATTTTTTGCACATTGTGCGTGACCACGGCTTTAGCGGTTATTATTTTTTTGCACATTTCGCGTGACCACGGCTTTAGCAGTTATTATTTTTTTGCACATTGTGCGTGACCACGGCTTTAGCGGTTATTATTTTTTTGCACATTGTGCGTGACCACGGCTTTAGCAGTTATTATTTTTTTGCACGTTGTGTGTGACCACAGCTTTAGCAGTTATTATTTTTTTGCACATCATGCGTGACCACGGCTTTAGCAGTTATTATTTTTTGCACATTGTGCGTGACCACGGCTTTAGTGGTTATTATTTTTTTGCACATTTCGCGTGACCACGGCTTTAGCAGTTATTATTTTTTTGCACATTGTGCGTGACCACGGCTTTAGCGGTTATTATTTTTTTGCACATTGTGCGTGACCACGGCTTTAGCAGTTATTATGTTTTTGAAGTGAAAACTTCTTTAGGTGCGTTTTTTTAATTTTTATTGTTTACTAGTGGACCTGGCAGACTTCGTCCTGCCTGGTGACATACCGACATCGGCTCCACCTACTGAGACCCGGTACCGGGACCTGTACCTACCCGTTAATTGTGTTTTCAAACCATCCAGGAACCCATTGAAATATACACACAAAATTTCATCCAAATCAGTCCAGCTGTTTAGGAGGAGTTAGATGACAAACACACATACCTACGGAAGAATTATATAGGTACAGGCGAGAGAGTTTACCGTATCCACGCGACAGAATGTTTGACAGTTACGAAACCTGTTAACATTTTCTTATGCTATTCGGGACGGAGACAAATACAACAAATCAATAACCATGAAAATCGCTCCAGCCGTTCTCGAGTTATAAGTGTTCTAACTAACATGACTTTGTTTTATATATATAGATGTACCAAAAGAAAATTGTTGTTACATTGTTTTAGTTTCTTCTGTTGTTTATAACATAATTATATTGTTTGCTTTAGTTAATCAAATCAGGTGATGAATCAAGCGGGTCAAGGCCACAAAGGAGTGACATCTGCAGGATCAGTTATGAGCTCAAATTGCGAGATGGCACTCAAGACATTGTTGAGAAAAGAGATCATGTCAAAATATACCTGGGTGACAATGAAGTAAGTGCAATTTCTAACAAGTAGTATTTGGAGTAGGTAATATTAGAGATATTTTCATGGCGCTAATTTGTTCTATTATAATATGCAGCATGCAGCCATAGTAATAAGTTTTATTCAGTTAAATAGATAATTCTCTTATCAGCGTAATTATCAATATTATGTTGATTACCATCACCATATTTGATTCAGGCTTACATGCCAGACAATTTATTTGTCCTTTATGATCTTAGAAAAAGTTCAATAAACTTTCAATTACCTACTAACATACACCTGATAAACATTTTTTATCAATCAAAAAAAGTCAAGTAATAAAGTTAGTCAAATTCAATTATTTGTTTTTGAATCCTCAATCCTAAATATAATGTACATACAATTTTTTTTTTTCAAAATTCAAAATTTCAAATAATTTTGATATTTTTGTAATTCTCACAGATTAAGAATATTCTCTTTAATCTCACATAAAAAATTGTACAAAAGCAAACACTTCCCAGAAAGTACATTGTTATATTTTATCTCAACTTTTAATTACCATGCAACCTATAAAAAATTTACAATAATTAATTACAGGTCCTCCAAGGACTGGACTTAGCTCTAACACTTATGTACAAAGGTGAAGTGTGTCTATTACAAATAGCGCCAAGGTTTGCATATGGAGACATTGGCCTAAAACCTGGCGAGAGCCTTGGCTTAGTTGGCGAAGTTGATGGACCCAAGTACGAAGGAGCCCCAATAGATCAGAATACATGGCTTGAAGCTCGCCTCGAGTTACATGATTGGACGGAGGAACCTGATCATGAGACTTTGCCTATTGCTGAAAGAATGGAAATTGGGTAAGCCTTTGCCTTTGCACATGACTTTAATTTTTTTAAATTGATGTTCAAAAAGTGGACAGTGTACCAATTTTCAATAAATTTACTTTATATTTTTGTGAGTAAGAACAACAGCAGTTGTAAACGGAATATGTATCAATTAATCTCCTTAATTTTTCGTAATCCTATGATTGCCTGCCAGTGATAGCTACTGCAATAACACCCCTTTTGTATTCCTCTTTTTTCTTGTTTCTTTTATTTATTCCTTAGTTTAGTTTGTTGTTGTGACTTGTGGTGTAAAGATCAAGTGGTTTTCCATTCCATCAGTCTGTCATCCAGCGTTGGGTTAGGCCAAAAGGCCCACGAAAACGTGGGCGTGCGTCAACTCGGTCCTCCGTCTTCCTAATCCATCAGTTTCCCGCCACCTTCATAAGTTCATCGGTTCAAGGGGCTCATACATAAGGGGCAAGGGCTATACTGCACCTTCCGTTCTTCTTCCTTCTGTCTCCACTCGAGCACACACCGGCCCCATCAACTGTCGATACTGCGACAGACATGATCTGCCCATTGCCACTTCATTTTGTTTATTCTTTGAGCTGTGTGAGCCACTTTGGTCCTTTGAAGAATTTCTTCACTTCTGATTTTATCCCTGACAGAGACACCCAACATAGGAGGCTCCATAGCGTGGCGAGCGATTTTTAAATTTGTGGATGAAGCCAAGCTCCATAGCGCGCTGAGCGAATTTTATTTTATAGATGAAGCAAACTGTCAATCTACATGTAAATATATAAATTCAACATGTATCATGTTGAACTTATATATTTATACAATTCAAAAGCACCTAACTATGGATGCTAGAAATCCAAAACAATGTGTAAATTAAACTGTAATGCTATATTGTGCTATATTGTTTCATTAGACATTTGCATGACATGATAAACTTCATTTACTGCTCTGAGATTTGTGAGTCTACTTCCCTTATCGGTAATTGGGAGTGTGCGAATATTTGCGCGAATCAGGTTCCTTATCACGCGCGGGATTTGCCTCAATTTGACCAAGGCCTGACTTTATTCGATGCTAACGGATGCGCTGGATTTGTCTGCGTAGATTTCAATAATTTGTTTCTTCATACAAAGTTTACGATCCCTTTTTCACCTCTAGACCTGGAATTTCAAAAATTCCTCCAAGGAATATTTCCTATACTTATTTCAAATCTCTAACTCCAGTATAGGCTTGGCTTTGTCTGTCAGTCAGTGCTTCAGTCACTGTTTTATATGTATAGATTGCAATACAGGTTCAATATAGGTTCATAAACATAACCTATGTTATAGTTATGCGAATATTCGCACTTTGCCAGCGAGGTCGTCAAAAATATGGGAGCGATTAGGAATGCGTGGTCGTAAAAACAAGACAATGAATTTTAGTTTCGGTTGACAAACAATACATTTGTGTCAAGGTTGTATGTATATTTTATCTATTTCCTTGTTTGATTCAATCGTATCAATATATTAATACATATTTACATTATGATCAAAACAATATTAGAAATAAATCAAGGTTTGGTCTATCTATAACGCAAAATATTTTATTATATAGGTACTAGATTAAACTGTTGCTTTGCCTGTTCATCATTAAGGGCCTGTTTCACCACCTTCTGATAAGTATCGGATAGCTTTTGTCTTTGTCACTTGACATAAAGTAAGAAAGGGACAAAACTTACGTTTAGGTAATCCGACACTTATCAGAAGGTGGTGAAACAGGCTGGAAATAATTTAATTTTAAGCATCTGCCATCGTCACTTCAGTTTCGCGACTCGATGAGTTATGTCGGTAATTCTGGTTCTCATATGGATCATTGTCACTCCTCACTTCTGATCCCACGGGTATACTCGGAGAATTACGCTCCATTCATATTGACACTTTAAATTGATGCGAATATTGTACGTAGTATTGTATTGTACGTACATGTATCGTATAACGTATTGTATGTAGTATGATATTGTGCGTAGGATCCGACGGCGCTGCCGCGGCAACTGGTGGTACAGCCGCGGCGAGGCGCAACTGGCGGTGCAGCTGTACCGGCGCGCGCTGGACGCGCTGGACGAGAGCGAGGGCGGCATCACGGAGCCCACGCCCACCGGCGAGCTGGCCGCCGCGTCGGACGCGCTGCACGCGCTGCTGGCGGAGCGGCTGCGCGTGCACAACAACATGGCCGCCGCGCAGCTCAAGGCCGGCGCTTACGACGCGGCTCTGCAGGTGAGTCACCGACGCGACGAGAGCGAGGGCGGCATCACGGAGCCCACGCCCTCCGGCGAGCTGGCCGCCGCGTCGGACGCGCTGCACGCGCTGCTGGCGGAGCGGCTGCGCGTGCACAACAACATGGCCGCCGCGCAGCTCAAGGCCGGCGCTTACGACGCGGCTCTGCAGGTGAGTCACCGACGCGACGAGAGCGAGGGCGGCATCACGGAGCCCACGCCCACCGGCGAGCTGGCCGCCGCGTCGGACGCGCTGCACGCGCTGCTGGCGGAGCGGCTGCGCGTGCACAACAACATGGCCGCCGCGCAGCTCAAGGCCGGCGCTTACGACGCGGCTCTGCAGGTGAGTCACCGACGCGACGAGAGCGAGGGCGGCATCACGGAGCCCACGCCCACCGGCGAGCTGGCCGCCGCGTCGGACGCGCTGCACGCGCTGCTGGCGGAGCGGCTGCGCGTGCACAACAACATGGCCGCCGCGCAGCTCTAGGCCGGCGCTTACGACGCGGCTCTGCAGGTGAGTCACCGACGCGACGAGAGCGAGGGCGGCATCACGGAGCCCACGCCCACCGGCGAGCTGGCCGCCGCGTCGGACGCGCTGCACGCGCTGCTGGCGGAGCGGCTGCGCGTGCACAACAACATGGCCGCCGCGCAGCTCAAGGCCGGCGCTTACGACGCGGCTCTGCAGGTGAGTCACCGACGCGACGAGAGCGAGGGCGGCATCACGGAGCCCACGCCCACCGGCGAGCTGGCCGCCGCGTCGGACGCGCTGCACGCGCTGCTGGCGGAGCGGCTGCGCGTGCACAACAACATGGCCGCCGCGCAGCTCAAGGCCGGCGCTTACGACGCGGCTCTGCAGGTGAGTCACCGACGCGACGAGAGCGAGGGCGGCATCACGGAGCCCACGCCCACCGGCGAGCTGGCCGCCGCGTCGGACGCGCTGCACGCGCTGCTGGCGGAGCGGCTGCGCGTGCACAACAACATGGCCGCCGCGCAGCTCAAGGCCGGCGCTTACGACGCGGCTCTGCAGGTGAGTCACCGACGCGACGAGAGCGAGGGCGGCATCACGGAGCCCACGCCCACCGGCGAGCTGGCCGCCGCGTCGGACGCGCTGCACGCGCTGCTGGCGGAGCGGCTGCGCGTGCACAACAACATGGCCGCCGCGCAGCTCAAGGCCGGCGCTTACGACGCGGCTCTGCAGGTGAGTCACCGACGCGACGAGAGCGAGGGCGGCATCACGGAGCCCACGCCCACCGGCGAGCTGGCCGCCGCGTCGGACGCGCTGCACGCGCTGCTGGCGGAGCGGCTGCGCGTGCACAACAACATGGCCGCCGCGCAGCTCAAGGCCGGCGCTTACGACGCGGCTCTGCAGGTGAGTCACCGACGCGACGAGAGCGAGGGCGGCATCACGGAGCCCACGCCCACCGGCGAGCTGGCCGCCGCGTCGGACGCGCTGCACGCGCTGCTGGCGGAGCGGCTGCGCGTGCACAACAACATGGCCGCCGCGCAGCTCAAGGCCGGCGCTTACGACGCGGCTCTGCAGGTGAGTCACCGACGCGACGAGAGCGAGGGCGGCATCACGGAGCCCACGCCCACCGGCGAGCTGGCCGCCGCGTCGGACGCGCTGCACGCGCTGCTGGCGGAGCGGCTGCGCGTGCACAACAACATGGCCGCCGCGCAGCTCAAGGCCGGCGCTTACGACGCGGCTCTGCAGGTGAGTCACCGACGCGACGAGAGCGAGGGCGGCATCACGGAGCCCACGCCCACCGGCGAGCTGGCCGCCGCGTCGGACGCGCTGCACGCGCTGCTGGCGGAGCGGCTGCGCGTGCACAACAACATGGCCGCCGCGCAGCTCAAGGCCGGCGCTTACGACGCGGCTCTGCAGGTGAGTCACCGACGCGACGAGAGCGAGGGCGGCATCACGGAGCCCACGCCCACCGGCGAGCTGGCCGCCGCGTCGGACGCGCTGCACGCGCTGCTGGCGGAGCGGCTGCGCGTGCACAACAACATGGCCGCCGCGCAGCTCAAGGCCGGCGCTTACGACGCGGCTCTGCAGGTGAGTCACCGACGCGACGAGAGCGAGGGCGGCATCACGGAGCCCACGCCCACCGGCGAGCTGGCCGCCGCGTCGGACGCGCTGCACGCGCTGCTGGCGGAGCGGCTGCGCGTGCACAACAACATGGCCGCCGCGCAGCTCAAGGCCGGCGCTTACGACGCGGCTCTGCAGGTGAGTCACCGACGCGACGAGAGCGAGGGCGGCATCACGGAGCCCACGCCCACCGGCGAGCTGGCCGCCGCGTCGGACGCGCTGCACGCGCTGCTGGCGGAGCGGCTGCGCGTGCACAACAACATGGCCGCCGCGCAGCTCAAGGCCGGCGCTTACGACGCGGCTCTGCAGGTGAGTCACCGTACTCATTACTCTTTTAGTTAAAAATTCGTTAAAAATTAAAAATGCGTAAATACGCATATGTGTATACGAAATCGTAGGGTAATTTCGTAGGGTATTCAGACGTATGCATATGTATGTCTGAATACCCTACGAAACCGTAGGGTTTCAGGAACTGTTGATTTTGAATTGATATAAACTTACACTAAAAAGCTTAAAATAAAAATTACTTAAAAAAAAAAAACGATTTTCAAACGGCACTAAAAAGTATATAAAAATAACTCATCGTCACACGTCAACAAAATAACGCACGTCGTTTGAGTCCTGGTAGGCAAGAAAGGATTTTTGTGTCGCTTTTTCGTTTTATCGATTTTCAAATGCACAACAATAAGTACTAAAGAAGTTTCACTTTAAAAAACCCGGCTGAGTTTGTAGTGGGCTCTTCTCAGACCAGAGCACATTTGGAACCCTCGTAGTTTTAGTTTTAAGCTTTCGTACACTTAAATACCAATTTTGAATAAAGTAATTTCGACTTTGACTTCAAATATAGTTTTCTGTTAGAAATGGAAGCTTTTGCTTTATTCGGTTCCGAGACTGTTTCATACGAGGTGTGTGTGGCGGTGCAGGCGGTGACGCGCGTGCTCACGTGCCAGCCGGACAACGCGAAGGCGCAGTACCGCAAGGCGCGCGTGCTGAGCGCCATGGGGCGCACGGCGGACGCGCTGGCGGCCGCGCGCGCCGCCGCCGCCGCCGCGCCCGCCGACGCGCACGTGCGCCGCGAGCTGGCGCGCTGCGAGCGGCAGGCCGAGCGCGACCGCTCCGTGGAGCGCCGCCTCGCCAGGCGCATGCTGGGCGCCGACCCCGCCGACCCCGACACCCCCGACACCCCGCCGCCCCCCAAGAAACCCTCCACGGCTAAGGTACACATCACTAACTAGCTGCGTGCTGCCAGTGCGCCCCGTGCAACAACCCGCACTCACTTAGCAAAGAGTAGGAATGCATGCAACCACAGCAAACTATTGCAATAATGTGTTATGTGAGCGTGATGTACCTAAGTACAATCAGCGCCATCTATCGCATTTTTGGTCTCAAGTCTATATCTATTTAAGTCCCACAGGAACACTTATTCCGGGATAAAAAGTAACCTATGTGATTCCAGGATATAATCTCCATTTAAAATTTCAGCAAAATCGGTTCAGTAGTTGCGGCGTTAAAGAGTAACAGACATAGAGACATACATACCCACGCACACAAACACACACGCGCAAACTATCGCCTTTATAATATTAGTGTAATTATGTCCATACTTACATCAGCCGCCATAACATATTTGCGCAAAATGTGTTTGCACATAGGAGGTTTCCAAATTCTTAGCTGCACAGTGTGGCTAATTCTGTTGTGCACAATCTCTAAACCTAAACTAAAATGACAGGTATAAATCTATTGCTATCCTTTTCCGCAATGAGCATTGTGAAAGAGACAGGAATAAATTTAGTCCTATCATTTTAGTTTAGGTTTTGAGATTGTGTATGTCGGCGACCAAGCCAGATCTTTCACATTAAGGGTTTAATCACGGTGAAATTACACACCAAATATCACTTATTTTATTTCAGTGCAATATCTAACAAAGGAATGCATCCCATTTTCACGATTCAATTGCTTTTATATTTGTATCTCAAGGTTATAACGGAAATATAGCAATACAACTTCTTTTGTATAAAGAACAAATAAAATTACTGTAAAATAATTCCCGAACCACAGCTTAACAATCAAAACAAATATTTAAATGAATTTTACGTAACTCTAAATGGTTTATTTTAAACAAACTATGTTTATTTAAATAATACCAACCAACAGTCATAATTCCTGCAGATGGCGCTACAAGGAGATTCTACCATAGATTACACAAAACGTTATTATAAATTTTGCAATGATTAAATTTGATTAAAGTTAATGTTAATAACTCTAATAGATTTTATTATAAATATTTAAACAGCAAACTATTATTTCAATAGTAAATGGTGATATTGAACAATAAATTAGACATCAAACATTCAAAGAGTCAAAACGGTGTCTATTTAATATTAGACCTTGATAAATAACGGTTTAATATTTACCCATAATTATTTGAATATCAATCTCATCTATTTCACACATTTTTATAATTATTTAAACGATAAACTAAAATATAGTTTATCAATATTTTCCACTAATTGCCGATACATGGCGCTTGCGCCCATATGTACAACAGAATTGGCCACAGTGAACGTGTATACAGTGGATAATATAATGTGTCCTGTGCATTTCCAGATGTTAGTGTGGGGCTCGCTGCTGCTCAGCCTGCTGGTGGGCGTCGCGTCCGCGCTCGTGTACCGCTACAAGATGCAGGCGCAGTGATACCAACTCACACCACTATATCAAGTAATTCTTCACTCCGATAACTTTTTTTAATCTAATGTAAAAATTACGGGTACATACCACGATTAATTTTTTAATTTTTTTGTTTTTGTCGATGTCCAGTTACATGGACCGAAATATCGACAAAAACAAAAAAGAAATGAATCGTGGTATGTACCCGTAATTTGTACATTAGAATATGTCGATAAACCACGAAATAAGCCTTAAGAGCCCTCTCCATGACATCAACAAATCGTTGGTGAGTGGAGTCTAAAACAGTGATTTCTGCATTTAGAGAGCGAGACGTCTTCAGTAAAGAAGAGTACTAAAAATATATACATAAATAAATAATAAATTAATTAAATAAATAAATTTTGCTTGAGATATCATGATTTTTAGTGAAAAACAGCAAAGTAAAAAGATGCAAATCTAGGTTTGGTATTTCGCCTATTTTAGCAAATGTTTGGCAATTTTTTACATAAACTAAAGACATTTGTAATTATTATGAAGTAACCTATGATAAGACTTCGGTCATTTTTCAATTTTCTAGTTTCTTATATAGTTTATTTACGCACGAAGTTGCCCCAAAATTTGCCCAAAAATAGTGATTTTTCAAGCGTCATAACTTTCAAAATAAATATAATTTTACTAATTTTTTTATTTTATGGCATAGATAATGGAGATATAAATTGATATCTGGCTTAACTTTAGACCTATTGCGACAAATATTAGAATAATAAGCGTAATACGTTTGTATGGACAAGCACGTGAAGAGAGCGGCCTTAAATCACTTTTTTTAATCGACTAGCTGACATGTAGATACAGTTGTCCGAAATGTGGGATCTTCTAAACCAGGGGTCTACAAACTTTGAAGCCTTAGGGCCATAATGATTTTTAACCCCTGACGCAAAAACGACGGGGTGTTATAAGTTTGCCGTGTCTATGTGTGTCTGTCTCATATGGGTGAACCGATTTGAATGCGGTTTTGTTTTGTTTGAAAGGTGAATTAGTCGAGAGTGTTGTTAGGGGGTAAGGGAGTGCACCTCCATCTCAGCACTCCAATTGTCAACCTCACCTGCACGTGGTGCCCCCTGCTAATCAACTGACGAGGCTCTGACGACCGACAAATGGCGGTATAACCATTTCGTATCGGCTAGACTACAAAAATGGCAAGGGCCGATGTCGGGCAGCAGCGACATCGGTACAATAGTCTAGCCCTGCGATCGCCAACCCGCCTGCCCAGCGTGGCGATTAAGGGCATACCCTTTGCATATATGGATTATAAAACAAAGCCACAGCCCCTAGTCCCCGGCGGCCCCGCTATTCCTAGCTCTGGCAGCGGTTACGGTAACGGCGGGGCAGGGGGTGTCAAGAAACTCCGGAAGAGATTCCGCTGCCAACCCCGACGACTTGACCTGGCAACATATAACGCACGCACTTTGAGGACCGACGAAAAGATCATCGAGCTGGAAGAAGCAGTGAGCAAGTTGAATTGGGGTGTCATAGGATTATCTGAAGTCCGAAGAGAGGGGGAGGACTCGATAATTCTTAAATCCGGCAACTTGCTTTACTACCGGGAGGGTGATCAACAATCCCAGGGTGGTGTCGGGTTTCTCGTCCACAGGTCCCTCGTTAACAACATTGTGCAAGTCGAAAGTGTGTCGAGCAGGGTAGCGTACCTTATACTCAGAATAACCAAACGGTATTCGCTGAAGGTCATACAGGTCTACGCACCGACATCGACACATCCCGACGAGGAAGTAGAGGTCATGTATGAGGACATATCAAAAGCCATGCATGCCTCTAATACCTACTACAGTGTTGTGATGGGGGATTTCAACGCAAGGCTGGGTAAGCGAAGCGGTGTAGAGTTGAAAGTGGGACAATTTGGCTATGGGCGACGGAACCATAGGGGCCAAATGTTGACCGACTTCATGGAGAAAGAGGGCCTCTACATGATGAACTCTTTCTTTGAGAAGCGGCCACACAGGAAATGGACCTGGATGAGCCCCGATGGTTCTACGAGAAATGAGATCGACTTCATCATGTCTACCAAGCGGCATGTATTCAATGATGTCTCTGTGATCAATAGGGTGAAAACCGGCAGTGATCACCGTATGGTACGAGGCACATTAAATCTGAACATAAAGCTCGAAAGGGCCAGACTGATGAAGTCAACGCTCCGACCTTCTCGTGCCCATATCCAGAACCCCGAGAGCTTCCAACTCGAATTGCAAAACCGATTCGCTTGCCTGGCAGATTGCGATTCTGTGGACGAACTGAACAACAGGCTGGTGGAAACTGTCCATGCGGTTGGGTCTAAGTTCTTTAAGACCCACCGTAGAAGTAGAACCAAAAAATTCTCAGACCATACTCTTAAACTCATGGAACAGAGACATGAAATGAGACTGCAGTCTTCAGGAGACGCCCTCGCCTATCGGCGGATTAATAGACAGATCTCTAAATCACAAAAACGCGATCTGCGATACTTTAACACCGAGCGTATCAAAGAAATCATTGAGCGGAACAAAGGCTCAAAGGTGTTCGCGAGAGATCTGTCTATCGGTCAGAGCCAGCTGACGCGACTGAAGACCGACAGCGGTAGTCTCATTTCATCTAAACATGAGATTTTGAGAGAGGTTGAGAAGTTCTATGGACAGCTGTACACGTCAACACAGAAGCCTGTTGAAGATTCAAAAGCACTTGTAAAAGTTTATTTGAATAAAAAACTTTTCTATTCTATTCTATTCTATTTGGCTAAAGATCCCAGAGCCAAATTGACCCGACACTATACCGAAGATATCCCGGACGTCAGCCTATACGAGATTAGTATGGCTCTCAAACAACTTAAGGACAACAAGGCGCCAGGTGATGACGGAATCACAGCGGAACTCCTGAAAGCAGGTGGAAAACCGGTACTTAAATTCTTTCAGCGACTGTTCAATTCCGTTATCGACGAGGGCATAACGCCAGAGGCATGGCACAGGAGCGTGGTGGTTCTTTTCTTCAAAAAGGGCGACAATACCCTGCTGAAGAATTATAGACCCATCTCGCTGCTGAGCCATGTCTATAAGTTGTTCTCGAGAGTCATTACGAATCGTCTCGCTCGTAGGTTCGACGACTTCCAGCCTCCCGAACAGGCCGGGTTCCGAAAAGGCTTCAGTACCATAGACCACATTCATACGCTGCGGCAGGTTATACAGAAGACCGAAGAGTATAACCGGCCACTTTGCTTAGCGTTTGTGGACTATGAGAAAGCCTTTGATTCGGTGGAAACTTGGGCTGTATTGAGATCACTGCAGAGATGCCGGATCGACTATCGGTACATCCAAGCGCTGAAGTGTTTGTACGAAAACGCCACTATGTCAGTCCGTATACAGGACCAGAATACGAGGCCAATCCAATTGCAGAGAGGAGTGCGTCAGGGAGATGTTATCTCCCCGAAGCTATTTACCGCTGCGTTGGAAGACGTCTTTAAGCTTCTGGACTGGAACGGACTTGGCATCAACATAAACGGCGAGTACATCACTCACCTACGGTTTGCCGATGATATAGTCGTGATGGCAGAGACTCTGGGAGACCTCAATACAATGCTCAACGATCTCAGCAGAGTTTCTCAACAGGTGGGCCTAAAAATGAACATGAGTAAGACGAAGGTCATGTCTAATGCACATGTTCCGCTCCACCCGGTAATCGTTGAGAACTCTGCACTCGAAATTGTAGACGAGTACATATACCTGGGACACACGGTCCAGCTAGGTAGGTTCAATTTCGAGAAAGAGATCAACCGCCGAATTCAACTCGGCTGGGCAGCGTTCGGGAAACTTCGAGATGTCTTTTCGTCCAATATCCCTCAGTGTCTGAAGACGAAAGTCTTCGAACAGTGCGTGTTGCCAGTGATGACTTACGGATCTGAGACATGGTCGCTGACAATGGGCCTCATAAGAAGGCTCAGGGTCACTCAGCGGGCGATGGAGAGAGCTATGCTCGGAGTATCCCTGCGGGATCAAATCAGATATGAGGAGATCCGCAGGAGAACCAGAGTTACCGACATAGCTCATCGAGTCGCGAAGCTGAAGTGGCAATGGGCGGGGCACATTGCTCGAAGAACCGATGGACGTTGGGGTCCCAAGGTGCTTGAATGGCGACCTCGCACCAGTAAACGAAGCGCAGGTAGACCCCCCACTCGTTGGACAGACGATCTCAAGCGAGTCGCTGGCAGCCGCTGGAGTCAGGCGGCACAAGATCGTGTGCTGTGGCGATCCTTGCAAGAGACCTATGTCCAGCAGTGGACGTCTATTGGTTGAAACGAACGAACGAACGAACGTTGTTAGCTATGTTTGATGAAAATCGATCCAAGATGGCCGCTGCTACAAAATGGCGGATTACATATTTTTCCACAACTCCCTTAATATGGGTATCAAATAAAAAGGGTTCGACTAGTAGAACACCACTATGCAAATCCAAGATGGCCGCCGCCACAAAATGGCGAATGTTGGGGGTCTTTTAAATTTTCAATTTATACTTGTTTGTTCCAAGTACCAAAGGAGGGAGTATGTTCCAAGGGCCAAAATGGTTTTAATTTTTTTTCCCTTTTCTAGACTAGTCGCAAAGTGCCCGACAAAGGATATCGGTATCACCTCTGCTTATTCCCGTCGGTGTCAAAACTTTTCTGAACTTGATAATTTTTTTTTTACAGTAAACGCGGCTCTTCAACAGGTTTACGATTTACGTTTTCACAGATTAAAAAAAATACCTTTTTTTTTACAGGCCAGTGAAATAAAAACGGTTGCGGTGCATCGCTGACGGAGGTCATCCTAACTGAACCCAGTTAGAACAATTTAAATTACGTCTAGTTTAACTAAGTTCACCCGTCAACCCTTCTGAAGAGTGACAGGTAAACTTTCAGATTAGTATTTAAAAATAAACCTAAAAAAAATATTTTTATAAATTAAAATCTTCCATTGTCATGTCGATCAGACTAGAAAGTTGCATTTCTTTTTTTTTTTAAAGCGCACCGTCCTATGTGAGCGATATCCAGCGATACCCGTGCGATAGCTTGCGAAGCGATTGCTATTGGTTGCTTCTCTAATAGTACCCTTAACTGATAGGGCACATTTGCAGAATGGAGTCGAAGTGGCTTTTCATATATCAACTGAAACTTGGTTTTATTTAATTAGACAGGCGGTTGAAATTGGATTGAATGGAAACCAAGCACGGAAGAGATCTTGGTGTTTGTTTTTATAAAATCAAATTCAACCTTACTTTAAAGCAAATACAGCCGAGTTTTATTTATTACCAGAAAGGCCGCTTCGAATAACGCTGCAGGAGTGTTGTGTTAATTTTCAAATGAATATTTGTAAAGCTCCTATCTAACTATAGTGTAATCAATAATTCAGTGGAGTAAAATGACAGATGCTAATGTCACTTTGTAAAATAATGATACCATATTTATTGTAATAGTGATGTTCTAGTTCAGTAGTAATCACTACAGTTCACTGACACAAAGGCAATTAAAAAATACCTAATATTAATTGAGTAGCAACAGAATTTTTGACATTTATCGCATTGGAACGCTACAAATCGCTCACAAAAGGCGTATTATTAGAATTTTAGTTTCAAGAAAATCGTAACTATGTATATTTATGTATAAATTCCGATACATCTATGTGAGTAGCTAATATTCGTATTATATTTTTTTAATGTATAAAGGGGTTGTAGGTTAGGTAAATAGAAATAAAAGATAGGTACCGTTGTATTTGAGAAATACGGAAAGGTTTTGGAGTTTTATTATTTTCAAATTATTATGTTTATCAGTTATACATATTACATAGTAAAAAATAAATAATGCTAGTGTATCTTTTTATAATAATAACTCGTTTACACTATTGACTACAAAACAGACGTTCAAATTATATGCATGATATATATAATATATCATGCATATAATTTGAACAATATACATATTTTGAATATAATTTGAACAACTATAATCTATTTTTTCCTTAGCTAAATAAAAAAAATAATAAAGCAAACAAATAGTAGAAAACTTCTCGTAGAAATGCGTAAGCGACGCTTCTCTACCGGCGCTTTACACGTTCTAAAGATTTGTTTTCACTTATATCTCGGTATCATTGTCAGTCCGCTGTAAGAACGTACTATGCGCCGTGAGCGCCGCTTACGTGTTCTTGAAAGAAGCGACTTGGTTACGTTTTAAGTCGTCTAAAGAAAAATATATCGTCACTGGAAAGGCAAATTTACTTAACCGCCAAATTGGGCATATTGAGTTATATACATATTCGGAATCAGCGAATTTTTCTGCATCGATCTATCTAGGTAACATTGCAATCGGATTACTTTTGTGGCGCTTCAGTAACCCGTAAAAACGAGGGAATTCTTTTGTTTTGATTACTGAAACGACACATTTTTTGGTCTTTTTTATACTATTGTCGCATAAGTCATATTAACTTACTATATAAATATAAAAATTTCAATTAAAGTAAGTATGTCTTTCTGCCGTCTGGAAAACCATGTTGTTTAAGAAATTTTGGTTTAAATAAATTGCAATACAGCGTGGCGTTTAAGTAATTTAGCCTGACTGTTATTGAACAGTTTGCGGGCTATAAACATTTTTGCCCTGCAGTAAAATTTTTGTAAAAGTCACGAATGTATTTTTTCCTGTTCGCCCAAATATAATTCTACATCTCTTAAGTAAATATACTGACAATAATATTGATGTCGTTGTGGAATAAGTATCGACGCGACAGTTCAAAATCGTAAGTGAACGCGCCCAGGCAGGTGCTCGCAGGCGGTTAAGTCAGTCGGCTCGACAGATATTTTTGGAGCCGCTGCTGCTGCTACGTGAGAATATTAGTGTGAAAATATGTAAATAATATATTTATTTCATTGATTAATTATCTATATTAAAATAATAAAGCGGAAAAGTTTGTTTGTTTGAACCCGTTATTTTCTGGCAGTACCTGTCGCATTTGAATTTTTTTTTGTATTTGATAGCCCACTTTTTGGGGAAGGTTATAGGTTATTATCCCTACTAGCCTCCCCTAAGGGGGTAAAATGGGGGTAGAAAGTTTGTATGAAAGTCCTATGTTTTTAAAGTTACAGACCTGAAAATCTGTTATTTTTAAATATATAAGTTATTCTGGAAAATCTGCCATTTAGTGTGGGCTAAAATAGGGGATGACAGTTTTAAGGTAAGTTTTAATTATTGTTATTATTAACTTGAAAGGAAGGTAGGCTCTTTCAAGGGTGTAAGTATCAGTCTCTCAGATATCTCGGAAATAGTAATGAGAAAATACACCTCTAAGGGGGTAAAATGGGGGTTCGAAGGTTACATGAAAATCCTATTTTTTAAAGATACATGAAAATTGACATATAAGTTACTAGCGCTTGCCCGCGAATTTGCCCATGTACAATTTCTGATTTCCTATGAGATTATGTTTTCCCGCTGTAGAGAGGCGTATCGAAATCCCAAATACTGATTTTCATGAATCTCTGTTGAAAAATTACGGATTTTAATACAAACTTTCATCCCATCGTTCTTTGGGGGTGTAAATTCTGAAAATCCTGAAATAACAGTTAATTTATCTTTAACGGAAAACTTCCATATCAATTTTCATTTTCTCATTTTTATTTTCAAACTATCATTCAAATATATTCATGGATGGATGGAAAATTAACGCGAAAAATTATGGACCCTAATACTAAACTTCATCCCCTGTTTAACCCACTTGGGGTTGGATTTCTTTAAAACCTGAGACACGTAATTCTTTATTTAAAAGTCTAAATCGGAATCGAACGTCTAAATACGAATTTACATGGAAATAACTTGAAAAATGAAGGACTTTCATATAAATTTATATCCCCTGTTTCACTCCCTTAAGAGTTGAATATTAAAAAATCCTTTCTTAGCGGATGCTTACGTCACAATAGCTAGTTATCTGTATGCCAAATTTCAGCTCAATCTGTCCAGTGCGTTGTTTGTGCGTGTTGATAGATCAGTTAGTCAGTCCGTCAGTCAGCTTTTCCTTTTATATATTTAGAAGAAGATAAGTTGACGTAATAAATAATGGACTCTCATACAAAACTTCATTCCCTATTAAACCCACTTGGGGGTGGTATTTCTTAAAAACCTGAGACATGTAAGTCTTTATTTAAAAGTTTAAATCCAAATCGAATGTCTAAAGACGATTATTCATGGAAATAACTTGAAAAATGAAGGACCTTCATACAAATTCCCATCCCCTATTTCACCTCCTTAGGGGTTGAAAATTAAAAAAAATCTCTCCTTAGTGGATGCTTACGTCACAATAGCTATCTGTATGCCAAATTTCAGCTCGGTCCGTCCAGTGGTTTGAATTGTACGTTGATAGATCAGTCAGTCAGTAAGTCACCTTTTTCTTTTATATATTTAGATTTATATTATATTTAAATAATAAAAACCTATATAAGTTATTTTGGAAAATCTTCCCTTAAGGGTGGTAAAATAGGGGATGAAAGTTTTTATGGGAAGCTTTAATTATTTTTATTATTCTGCCATTGAAAAAAAGCTTAAATGGTGTTATGATTTGGACATCACAGTGGAGTACAATTTTCACTCTGGCTAGGAAGTCACCGAAACCGGACAAATTTCCTGGAAGTATTTTTCTGCAATTATATCCCATTTATTAGAATCAGTATACTTAAGAACCTCTACTTCATAGGGTTTCTTAAGTAGACCTATACTGATTTTAATAAATGGGATATACTTAATTGAAGATAAATACTTCAAGGAAATTTGAAAAGAAGAAAATTTGTTGGGTAAAATAAGCAAACTAAGCACTTTTACATTTTAAAAATCAACAGAATATAATATTATAGCTTATGTGAATCCAGTTGCAAAAAATGAAAAAATTGAAATACTTAACGAAAAAAATTCCACCATCCAACTGAGACCATGTTACAAAGCGCTGCTGTCAGTATGTATAATATAAAAAGAAATAGGTATCTGGATCTCAACAAATTGTGTACCAACAAAGTCATACTAGTCATTATAGTTTCATGAAGAGTACAAAAAATTTACCTATACTAATTATTACTATTCAAGACTATTTCATTGATACAGATGTAGAGGACGAAGAAACAGCCGAATAATAGGTTAACATTCATCATCTATGTTATTGTTTTTTATTATCTGAAAGACGATTTTGGGGGTTACTGTTCCTTCCACAGAACACTTATTACACCAATACATTAAGTATAATATACAGTAGTAAAATTTTTGTGTTTTCACCGTAGAAAACTAGTTAAGTTGAATTTATTAAGTTGTGTAAAAATACAATTATTCTCAAAAGTAAGAGCCATGATTAAGATTCATAAACAATAATTATGATTCTATTAGGTGGATTATAATTAACGTTCAAATTAAAAGTTACTTTGATAATTTCTGTATATTGTATGTGTATTTTATTTGAATAACTGCAACTACGTAGTAAATAAGTTGGTACGTAGGTAGATACTTGCATGCAAGGCGCATGTTTAACCTGTGTTGGGATTTAGCTTAGAAAAAGAGCACTTATTTGGAACTCTAATGCGAGATTTCAAGTATAGGTTCTAACTGCCTCATTTCAATTATATTAGAGACTTCAGTATGATAGATAGGCATCTTTTTGAATCAATAATTATGGTCTTCAGGTTTTTTTAATGTAGTTGTTCATTGTAATTAATCTCTTACGTAGTTTATCCTTATTATGATTACAATAAACTAGACATATGAAAGTGGAAATGTATCCTGGAAGTATTTATAGTTCACCAGCATACTAGTTTAGTGATATTAAAAGAAATTTTGTCGTGCTTCTATGTCTTTATGTTATGTCTTATAAGCAAGTTTAATTTACAATTTTTTTTAACTTAACCACGTTACAGTAAATTTGACTCACTTTGCAATGAGGTACTTTTTACTTAACCGCCACTTATTTCCTGAATTAGCAGATATAGTAATCTACAGCATATGAATAAAAATAAAGCTATGAAAACGTTTTACGTATCAAGTTGTTTGATTAAAATCAGATGATAAATAAAAAAGTTATGAATTTTTTTGTTAAAAAAAAAACTTTAAATTGCTTTTTCTCGAAATGCCGTTTTGGCGGTTAAGTAAAATAGCCTTTCCTGTGACGATATTGTGTATGATCATACGTAATATGAACATACATAGTCGAGTTGTATCTTATAAGAAGTTCATACTTGTATCTAATCTAAGGAGCCTTTACACTTTACGCAGAGTGGATACAGTTTTTATAACCGATCTAAGGATAGATAGGTTTAGGACATTATTTTCTTTAACACACTGTCCGTTGTATCCACTCTATGTATATTGTATAAGAGACCACGATCAAAATTTGACGAAACAGCAGACTCGCATTATTTCATTTGATATTATTATGTACCTCTTAAAATACTATTATTTTTCTTAATAAATGATAGACAGTGCCAAACTGTACTCTGTATTATAGTTATTTTAAGTGTAAAGCGTCTAGACTCTAGAACATTCGACGACTTATAAATAGTGCGGGAATATACCAATTATGTATAACATTAAAATATATGCTGGAACAACAGGAAATAATATTTTTTGAATTTTTATAAGCCTAAGAAAAATAACTAAGGGCCAAAGTAGACACAATACTTTCAGCATCGGCGATAAGCGATTTTGCGGCTGAATTTGAATCATCGATGAATATATAGATAGGCTCTCATACATAAACAATCACGTTCGTAGAATCAATTTGATGTGCAAAACTAGATTGGTTTACTCAAAAGTTGGCCGCACGCTCAGATGTTTACGTTGTGTTTTTGGTTAATTATAATAATAATGGCCTGGGGGGTTATTCTGTAACTTAGTTAGCAACTGAAAATAGTTGCCAACGAATTAGTTCGATATACGAACAATGTATATTAGAGCAATGTATATCAAATTTATTAGTTGGCAACTATTTTCAGTTGCTAACTAAGTTACAGAATAACCCAGCTGGTACGACCAAGTACTTGTTTTTGCAATATGTAAATAGGGATTATTTACATATTGCAAAAACTTTCAACAACAAACAAAAAAAGAACCAGAATTACGTTTCGCAAGAGACCGATTTGTGGAGTTGAAAGTTCTATCACAGCTAACTGAAGCGTTCAAATCGCTGGTTGCCGATGTTGAAAGTATCGTATGTGTTTTTGCCCTAAGACGAATTGCATTCCAGATATTGTACCGTTATGTAAATATTCTGAAAGCCGAATATTGAAACATATTATGAGTGTTTCAAACGCTGACTGAATGTTTTTTGACATTTTAATGGACAAAATGTCAAAATGTCAAAATTTAGTTCAAATAACGTTCTCAAACATTACAATCTAATTACAATACATAGGTACAGTCAATCACATAAGCCAATGCAGTTAAAGTAAACATACCATACTCGTCACGACATTTCACTTTTGCGTACAATATTTTCATTGTTGCTTATAACAAATCACTCACAATGATCTTTTTTCCCAAAGTAAAACTTGTTAAGTTTATATTACACACAAAACCAATTCAATTTTAGCAGTTTACGTAAATATTTTAACAAAAATCTAGTCCACAATCGTAAAATAAAACCACAGAGTATTGACCTACTATGGAGTTTGACATAAGATATAGACTAAATGCCTAGTGCAGAAAACGAAAAGTGAACCATAGAGTGAATGTTATGAACGAGTAAGAACGAGTTTAATCGATTCTAAAATTCGGGTAAAATCGGAAGTAATTTTTGTAAAGGTCAGTGTATTGTCTGTGTCTCTTTAATTTCTCTCGTTTAATTTTGTTATCGTTATTAAGTAAAGCGCATCCGATGCCGGCATCGTTTTTTTAACATCGATTCGACTGTGGAATTTGCCAAAATTAGGTACCAGCTGGAAGTCTGCGTATAGAGATACTCAGTAACGATGCCATAATGATAACATTTGCTGCCTATTTAACGAATCGACTTCTACTCATATACATTTTTATGGGTGTTGCGGGGTCATTCGTTTCGCTGCTTCTCTTGATGTTGTACGTGTCGGGTGTTCTCTGGTGCTCTTTAGTTTTTATTTTCGACGACTTGGCTTGTTTATTGGATTTTTGGATTTTTTTTGGATGAGCACTCCCCCTCCCTCAAATAAAACTATTTCTTACTCTTTAGGTAATTTTTGGCTATTGTCATCAATTCATATATATTTTTATAAAAGCTTTATGTTATTTTAAATCAGATATAACCAGATAAAACATCATGTAACAAAACTTGCTACAAAGCTAGTAATATTAAATGTAGTATCTGATTTCAAAGGTTTAAATAATATCGTTTTCAACGATAGAAGGTTGTTTTTAAAATCACTCTATTTCGATAATCGATTTAAGAATGTATTCATTCAATCGTCCATTCACAATCTGCCTGCTTCTGCTTCGCATCACTATGAGTACAATGACAAATATGATCACGTGATCTGACGCCATTTCTGTTTACAAATACTGCATTGGGATATGGTATGGACTGTACGTTTCAGGATTCGGCAGTCAGCGACACACAAAGTATCAGAATATAAAGCAATAAAGCATGTGAAACATGTCGGCCTGAAGGTTTCTAGCCATTACACTGAGAATGAAATATTGTATTTTATGTATTCTTTACTAAACTTTTTAGTTTTAAAACAGTAAGTTTTAAAACTTCTTTACTATACTCTGATTTTTAATTCGGTGGAATTCTGACAACTGTCATTGTCATTTACAGATGAGTTATTTGTATGGAAAACAGGATTAACATCTACGAAGTACGATTTTACCCCAAACTACTTTAATTCCCTATCAACATAAAAAGACCTAAGCCGCGTAATAATATTAGTCGTTTCGCCCTAAAATAGAAATCGCTAAGAGTGGAAACTAGAAAGTGCACACTAACAGCAATAGAAAACAAAAGAAGCGCATTGAAAAAAATTCAAAAATGGAAGTCGAATGACTTGTTGATTTTCATTTACATAAGTCTTGAATTTTTTATCTTTTTTGTGGGAATTGTTCTATCTCTGGTAACATTACGAAACGTCAGAATTCCACGGAATTAAAAATCAGAGTATATTTCACTTTTTCTTTAAAATCGATCCATGCCAGTGTAGTGGGTAGACTTTGAGCCGATTTTGAAACGGTTTTATTTTTGTATGTAAAAATGAAAATAAATAATTAAATAAAAGTATTTAAGGTACTTACGCATTTTTCATTGTTATTTTTCGGTGCTCTTTATTTAATTAGAAATAAAATAAAGTCCGTAAGTTCGGGTGGAACCAGTAAGACTTCTTTCTAAAGCGCTTACGCAGCACAATGCTATAATTATGTTATGTTGTATCATAAATTCACATTAAATGGAATAATTTTAAATTTTACCTGTTTGAAAACACGTTATAACCACTTATTTCAATCGAGTCGATTGAAATTAGTGCTTATCTGACAAGATGGCATCATCACAGAGGTTCACTTTAATCAATCTTTATGTACGTATGTTAAAACTTAAAATTGTTCCATTTATAGTGAATTTGTGAATTTATAGCTTAATGTTGCATAGGTCTTTTGGAAAGAAATCTACAAATCTTATTGGTTCCACTTGATCTTACAAGTGTATTTTGATATCACGAGTAAATTTTTTTCTCTGTTGTAAAATATCACGAAAATAATAGGGTATTTGACTAATTTTTGGAAATTGTTTTAAATTATTCTTTATTACTTATTAAAACACACTACATTGATATTTTTCGCAATATCTACAGTATTAAGAATTAAATCAATGATAAAGTTTAAGTTTTGAAAACCACGCCAAAAACGACATTTCTGATCACATGATACGCGTGACGTCACAAATCGCTATGCAAGTCACTTCTCTCGCTCGCTCGTTTTCGGAACTCGGTGCGTGCGACAGAGACGCTACGCAAGGCGACTGCTGGATCGTAATGTTCTAAATTGTTATACCTACTCATTTTAATATCAATCTTATTCTTTCAAGTATAAAGTTTAGTTTCGGTTGACTTGATAAACTTCAATTATATCAACCAAGTTACGTGCTATCGAGTGAAGTCACAAATCGCTATGCAAGTCACTTCTCTCGCTCGCTCCTTTTCGGAACTCGGTGCGTGCGACAGAGACGCTACGCAAGGCGACTGCTACATCGTAATGTTCTAAATTGTTATACCTACTCATTTTAATATCAATCTTATTCTTTCAAGTGTAAAGTTTAGTTTCGGTTGACTTGATAAACTTCAATTATATCAACCAAGTTACGTGCTATCAAGTGACATCACAAACAATCCCAGAGCGTTCACGTTCCTGATAAAATTTCAAAAATTATTATGTTTTATTTCGTGCAAAATATCGCGTAAAATTACATAGTTTAGTTTGATTGAGTGAAATATGTCTTTTTTAGGCTATTATCTGATAAGATGACCACAATCAATAGTATATTTTGAATGTTGTCAAATACCCTATTGTTTATTTAAAAAATATTTAAACCTTATACGTTACGAACACGTCCTGTATATTTATACTATCGGTTTGGTCGGTCCAAGGTGGTATCATTATTATGAAACTATTGTCTAAAATATAAACACGTTGTAAATTAATTACTTGTTTTATTCCCATATAGATTTACCTTTATTTCCTACGATAGAAAAAAAGACACATTTGGAATGGCATGTAATCAGTTCATTTATTTGAATAAAAATAAATTAATACTTAGATATTAGGAAGAAAAGCTCAATGTTATCAGAATCATACACATTCAACTTAAATATTTTAATAAAAAACAAAATGTACAAACTTGTCAATCTGTTATAATTATGTACATAGTACATACACATACGTAATAATCCCCAAAAGAAATTGGTAACACATACGCCCATGTAAATTGGTATAAAAATAATCATCATCATCATGATCAACCCATTACCGGCTCACTACAGAGCACGGGTCTCCCTCAGAGTGAGAAGGGTTTTGGCCATAGTCTACCACGCTGGCCAAGCGGATTGGCAGACTTCACACACCTTTGAGAACGTTATGGAGAACTCTCAGGCATGCAGGTTTCCTCACGATGTTTTCCTTCACCGTTAAAGCAAGTGATATTTAAATACTTAAAACGCACATAACTCCGAAAAGTTAGAGGTGCGTGCCCGGGATCGAACCCACGACCTCCGATTAGAAGTCGGTCGTCCTAACCACTAGGCTATCACAGCTTTTTAATATTACGCCTTTTTAATAAAAATAATACGCCCTAGGAAGTTTACGAGATCTTATATTAACATAGCCCGCTTTCAAAAGTTCGCAATGTAATGCAATCTGCTGACGCTAGAGATCACCGAACCTTGGAACCTAAAGATCTCGCCGTGTTTTGCACGCATCGCCGGTCTGAAAAGTATTATATACTAAACCACTAATACAACATGTATAACCCCGCGCGGCACCACACTGCTCATGACTTATTATTTGTGGATTATTTAAACTTTTAATAAATGTTATAATTAAAACTACATGTACATACGAGTTTTGAGTGGTTTTTTTTTTCATATTATAAAAATAGTGTGTCTCACTCAAACCAAATTATTTTGTTCTTGGAAGGCGTACATTATACTGAATTCCTCGCTACGCTCAGGATTCTACATTAGAATCTTTCGCTTTGCTCTGAATTTAAAATAACGCCCTCGAGGAACAAAATATCACTTTGGCCACTTGTATCTAACACGAATAAATATTTCGTCGCTGATGATTTCGTGGGAACTTTAAGCGACAAACAGATACATTGTTGACATGCTAAAGTTACCACATCCCCTCATGATTGGTTTATTTCCATCTTCCACATGTCTCCGTTTCAATCGAAAAACATGCTGTGATTTTTTTAATGTACGTAAATTCGATATGCGTTCACAAACTATCCATCACACTTCATATCACACATACAATAAGTAGGTATATGTAGGTAATTTCTTCGACTTGTTTAATACTTAAAACATTTTTATATTTTATATCACAGCGTCGACTTATACGTAAACAACCTAGCGACCCAACTGGTTATATGAGTTAACAGTATAATATTGCCTATAGTCGATAGTGATTGTATAGAGAATACGGTCGCAACGAAATCGTACAGCAACTTGGGTGAGAACACTGTCCATACGAATAAGTGGTGTCTGAATAGAGCCGCTATTTCACAGTATACCATGAGCTGGTACACCCTTTGCAGAGCAAACACGTTTATAACTCGCCATACTGATTGTAAGTACCTGAAAATAAAATATGGGACATGATTTTTCACTTTGAATGTAGGTATTTTCAAAACTAAAAGTGAACACGCACATTTTATCGCCAGAGCCGCGTCCGTCGTACGTAGTCACCGAAATCGCGGATGATTTCGCGCACGTGTCCGCCTCTAAACCAGCTTTAGAGGTGGACGATATGTTAAAACACAAATGTGGCAGTTTTTCTTTAGTGGAGACCCAGACTTACAGAAACTTTTGTTACCAACACGCGCTGTCAACCCATAACTTGCCAATTTTTTCTTTGGCGAAGACCCGGCTTAACGCGCTGTACGAATAGCGTCCAATACAATAGGGTATTTGACTAATTTTTGGAAATTGTTTTAAATTATTCTTTATTACTTACTAGATGATGCCCACGGCTTCGCCCGTGTGGATTTAGGTTTTTAAAAATCCCGTGGGAACTTTTGATTTTACAGAACAAAAAGTAGCTTATTTGTTAAGTAACCCGTCTCCAAAACGGAAAAATCCCGTGGGATCCCCACGATTTCGGAATGCAATTCCTTACAGCATCAGGGTTGAGGAGTTGGATATGTACCTACTCGAGTTCATTCAACGATAAAGTCTTTAATTGGTACCCCAATAGAATAGAATAGAAAAGTTTTTTATTCAAATAAACTTTTACAAGTACTTTTGAATCGTCAAATCAATATCAATTTAAATAACCGACAGTTTCTGAATCCCATTAGTTTTGAGGATCAGGTCCCCTACAGCATCAGGATTGAGGAGTTGGAATCCAAATTTTTTATAAAACAGGGTCGCCAAGTTTTTCTATCGATTAAAAAAAGAATTACTTAAATCGGTTCAGAAATCTCGGAGATATCGGTGTACATAGGTAGAAAAACACAACTCCTCCTTTTTTGAAAGTCGGTTAAAAAAGTAGCCTATGTTACTCCCTGGTTAATTCTCTACTTGTATGTGAAAGTCCCGTCAAAATCGGTTCAGCCGTTCCTAAGATTAGCCCGTTCAAACAGACAGACAGACAGACAGACAGACAGACAGACAGACAGACAGACAAAAATTTTAAAAACGTATGATTCGGTTATAGTATCGTTCAAATAACCATATGAGCTTAATATGAGGTAGTTATTTCGATATTACAGACAGACACTTCAATTTTATTTATTAGTATAGATTAGTATAGATTAAAACACACTACATTGATATTTTTCGGAATATCTAAAGTATTAAGAATTATATCAATGATAAAGTTTAAGTTTTGAAAACCACGCCAAAAACGACATTTCTGATCACATGATACGCGTGACGTCACGAATCGGTATGAAAGTCACTTCTCTCGCTCGCTCCTTATCGGAACTCGGTGCGTGCGACAGAGACGCTACGCAAGGTGAATGCTATATCGTAATGTTGTAAATTGTTATACCTACTCATTTTAATATCAATCATATTCTTTCAATTTTAAAGTTTAGTTTCCGTTGACTTGATAAACTTCAATTATAACAACCAAGTCAAGTGCAAATCAAGTGACGTCACAATTAATCCCAGAGCGTTCTGGTTACCGATAAAATTTCAAAAATTATTATGTTTTATTTCGTGCAAAATATCGCGTAAAATTACATAATTTAGTTTGATTGAGTGAAATATGTCTTTTTTAGGCTATTATCTCATAAGATGACCACAATCAATAGTATATTTTCAATGTTGTCAAATACCCTATTATAGCAATTATTTTTTGTTCAGAGCAACCCGCGTCGCACCGTATCCGATGACGTCATCGGCGGGCGCGGGGCGAATTTCAGTGGGCGCACGATTTCACGGAAACGTTTATAAGTGCGTGCGGATTCTGCGGCGCGTTTAGGTGCGCCTTCACATTTATTCGTCTATTAAAAATGCGAACGCAAAACGAATCGTATACGTGTTTGTGAATCTGTCGAACATATTGTCTTTCGCTAACTTTTGAAAACTTCGCGAGTTCAAGTGGAAAGTGTTCATCGAATGGGATAAGTTGAGACGCGGTAGAACTCACGCGCGGAACTTCGAATTTTAGAGCAGCTATTAAACATTGGGATATATAATATTACTAGCTGATGCCCGCGACTTCACCCGCGTTGATTTAAGTTTTATAAAATCTCTTGGGAACTCTATGATTTTCCGGGATAAAAAGTATGCCTTTCTTCAAAGCCTAAGTCTTTTTCAAAGGTAGTCTATCTCTACCAAATTTCGTCAAAATCGGTTCAGCGGTTTAGGCGTCAAAGCGTAACCAACAAACAAACTGACTTTCGCATCTATAATATTAGTCAACTCAGGATATTAGGAGGGCCAGGCAGGATTCGTGAGCGGCCGACAAGAGTCAAGACGAGTGAATTGTTCTATATGAGAGTATTTTTTTTTTTGAATTTTTTTTTTGAGAGTAGGTACCTATTCTCCATTTACCGACTATCTTTTTCGATCGGAAATATTATGAAAAGGATACTTTTAGTTGTACATGAATATGAATAAAATGGTTACTCACTGTTGCCAGGTTTTGGTGGGGTCGGCGGCTAGAGCGCAGAACAGCCGCGCGCCGGCCAGCGCAGGGCCGGCGTACGCGTGGAGCCCCATGCGCAGCGCCACCCGCACCGCGCTGTACTCGCGGAGCCCCACGTAGCCCGAGCCCAGGTCCACCGATGCCAAGCTGTTCGAGTTACCCTACGAATTGAATTTAAACTCTCTTAGACCAGGTCCACCGAGGCCAAACTGTTCGAGTTACCCTACGAATTGAATTTAAACTCTCTTAGACCAGGTCCACCGAGGCCAAACTGTTCGAGTTACCCTACGAATTGAATTTAAACTCTCTTAGACCAGGTCCACCGAGGCCAAGCTGTTCGAGTTGCCCTACGAATTGAATTTAAACTCTCTTAGACCAGGTACACCGAGGCCAAACTGTTCGAGTTACCCTACGAATTGAATTTAAACTCTCTTAGACCAGGTCCACCGAGGCCAAACTGTTCGAGTTACCCTACGAATTGAATTTAAACTCTCTTAGACCAGGTCCACCGAGGCCAAACTGTCGGAGATACCCTACGAATTGAATTTTTAAACTCTCTTAGCCCAGGTCGATAAATTCCAATAAAAAGGTTGAGGAAATCGATATCAAAAAAAGTTATTAAATATTTAAAATGATGATGATGATGATGATGAGCTACGTGATCATAGGTCGCATACGCTGTCTATTTTAGTAAGCATTTTCATATACCGAAACTTTTTTAATTTTTTCGAGATTCACAAGGCCCACAACAATGCGACCTATGTCATTATAATAGACCAGAGTAATTCCCTTCAAAAATAATAAAAAGTAAAGAAAAATCACAGTAGGATGAAACCCATTGGAAAGGGAGGAGAATATAATAAGAATTAAAGGAAAAATAATTCACGGGCGATCTGAGCTAGGGAAAAAAAATTGGGGGAGTTTTAAGGGTAAAAAACGGTTTATCTTGATTTCCAATAAAACTACAAGTCCTATGGAAAAAAGTCCAATGGCGAAGTTGTAGATAATAAAAAGATTAACAACTTTTGTATATTCACTTTTTTCATTTAACGTCAAAATGTATGTGAAAAACTCAAAAAACCATGTTTTTGGTTTTTTATTATTATCTTTTACAAAAACATTTTTTTTTTCACGAAATTTGGTGAAAACTTACCTTTTTATATCCCAAATACGCTGTAATTTATTTGATTTGAAATGTTCATTATTTCTCCTTATTTTGACTTAATATCGAAAAAGCACTCTAATTTTCAATCGAAAAATCATCCGTCAAAATGTCAGCTTTTTTCAAAAAGTAGGTGAGATTTCTGTTCGCTGAAATCTCTACTTTCCGATGGTGTTAAAAATATATATATTACTATAGTAAATGTTTTCAGAAAATGCAAAAAATCGAAAAACCAGAATTCGAAATTTATTTTAATCATTATAATATATACAATTTCATCAAAAATGTGACTGCTGCAATTTTTTTCAATTAAAAATTTGATTTATTAAATGCTAATTACATTTGTGTCATAGAAAACTCATAATATATAAAAATAAATGTAAATCGTACTATATTGAATTTAGATACTTTAATTTGATTACGCTATATAGTCATTACAATACAATATTTTTAAATGCATTAATCTTGTTATTCATAAATACTTTATCTTGAATAGAATAGAATAGAATAGAATAGAAATGTTTTTTATTCAAACAAACTTTTACAAGTTTTACAAGTTTACTTTCGAATAGTCAATTGAATCTACCATTGGTTCGGAATGCCATTCCAACCGAGAAGAACCAGTAAGAAACTCGGCGATTGCTCTTTTTTAAATTAATAATATCAATATAACAATTTTATGTTGAGTACATGATTGAATTGCCGTCTCGCGCATTGATGGAACGAGTCAAAACCACACTTTTTATCATTTATATAATCTTCAATTGAGAAAATACTTTTAACTAGCTTTTGCCCGCAGCTTCGCCCGCGTGTACATAGGTAGAAAAAGACAACTCATCTTTTTTTGAAAGTCGGTTAAAAAAGTAGCCTATGTTACTCCCTGGTTAATTCTCTGCTTGTATGTGAAAGTCCCGTCAAAATCGGTTCAGCCGTTCCGAAGATTAGCCCGTTCAAACAGACAGACAAAAATTTTAAAAACGTGTGATTCGGTTATGGTACAGTTCAAATAACCGTATGAGCTTAATATGAGGTAGTTATTTCGAAATTACAGACAGACACTTCAATTTTATTTATTAGTATAGAAGTATAGATAGAGTTCTTAAACTTGTGTAAAGGCAAGTCTAAGATTGCTTGTGGAATTTTTTTATAGAACATTACGCCCATTCCCACAAACGACTTTCGGACCTTTTTGAGGCGTAACTGAGGAATCACGAGCCTATTTCTATTTCTTAATTGCCTGTCGTGTACTTAATTCGCACTTTTTATTGTAACTGTGAATGTTTTTGTTATATTGATATTGTTAATTTAAAAAAGAGCAATCGCCGAGTTTCTTACTGGTTCTTCTCGGTTGGAATGGCATTCCGAACCAGTGGTAGATTCAATTGACTATTCGAAAGTAAACTTGTAAAACTTGTAAAAGTTTATTCGAATAAAAAACATTTCTATTCTATTCTATTAAAGATAAAGTATTTATGAATAACAAGATTAATGAATTTAAAAACATTGTAATGACTATATAGCGTAATCAAAATAAAGTATCTAAATTCAATATAGTACGATTTACATTTATTTTTATATATTATGAGTTTTCTATGACACAAATATAATTAGCAAATAATAAATCAAATTTTTAATTGAAAAAAATTGCAGCAGTCACATTTTTGATGAAATTGTATATAATGATTAAAATAAATTTCGAATTCTGGTTTTTAGATTTTTTGCATTTTCTGAAAACATTTACTATAGTCACACGAGTAGATATTATACAGAGGAAAAGCTACCTAAGAACGTCCTAAATTTATACCTATTCTGATAGGGTTGTCACCTGTTGCATGTGAAAAATTATGGGTAAAAATAAAAATATTATATACTAGTATACATAATATAGCAAGATATGTAATAATGATTGGAAAAATATGTTTTTTATATTACATTACTATACTATATATAAGTTATATAGTTACTTAGGTAGGTAGTAGGTACTTACTAAAACTAAGTGTGATAGCACATGCATAGATATCCCTAGTGACAGAACTAGATACTTACTTACTTTAGTAAAATGAATGAATTGAGTACCTAGTTACTTAGGTAGGTAGTAGGTACCTACTAAAAGTCAGTGTAATACCACATGCGTAGATGTCCCAGTGATAGTATTTAGATACTTACTTTAGTAAAATAAATGAATTAAATACCTAATTACTTAGGTAGGTAGTAGATTATAAAACCGTAGATATTTTTATGAACAGATACCTACTAAAAATAAGTGTGATAGCACATGCGTAGATATCCCTAGTGACAGTACCTAGAATCTAGATACTTACTTACTTTAGTAAATTGAATGAATTAAGTACCTAGTTACTTAGAATGACCCGTTAGCGCGGTTGGCAGTGACCCTGCCTTCCGCTCCAGGGTCGCGGGTTCCATTCCCGCTCCGAGTCTGGGTGTATTTATAATATGTATGTATAATGTATATATACCTTTATATAAAATATATATATATATTTATATGTAAATATGTCTATCAGTCGGCTATTACCTATAACACAGGCATGAAGTTGCCTACTTTAGGAATAGACGGCCGTGTGCGTATGTGTGAGTATTTATTTATTTATTTAATTATTTATTTAGATAGGTACCTTAGATAGGCCCATCGCGATGGCCCATTGCATAGAGGATCTATAACACATTTTAACTTACAACCCGTTTACTAAAAGATAGGACCTCGCTGACAAGTTGCTTTGACTCGCTCGCTCGCAAGACAATACTAACACAGCATACCTGGGTATGCTGTGTTAGTATTGTCAGTTTTTCACAAACATTTAAGTTTCATACAATACCTAAATATTCTTAATGATGCTTTTTTGCACACCCTACCCATGCGTCGCAGTGGCGTCATCGACGCTAGGTCCAATCTTTTAGTAAACGGGTTGTACCTGGCAATGTTATTACTCAATTCTATTCAGTAGAATCTGCTTTTTGAACCAGTAGTAGAGTCTTGACATAGTATCATAAGTGGCACATACTATCCTACAATAAATAAATTCATGTCATTTCAATTAATTTCATTTCATTAATTTTATTGTATAGATATGTAAAGGTAGGTATACTTACTTCACTTGATCTCTAGGGTACACAAAAAAAGAGATTGGAAAAGTGCGCACGACCCACAGCCCTGTCGTTTGTCTACCAACTGTCCTACCAGCGGAGCGTACGTGAATCGTTGGTGAGAGCTCGTGTGTGCGTGAGCGGCGCTATGTGTGCGTGTACCTACAGCGGGCCGCTTCTAGGTAGCTTTCTCTCTGTATAATATCTACTCGTGTGCTATAGTAATATATATATTTTTTAACACCATCGGAAAGTAGAGATTTCAACGAACAGAAAGCACACCTACTTTTTGAAAAAAGCTGACATTTTGACGGATGATTTTTCGATTGAAAATTAGGGTGCTTTTTCGATATTAAGTCAAAATAAGGAGAAATAATAAACATTTCAAATCAAATAAATTACAGTGTATTTGGGATATGAAAAGGTAAGTTTTCACCAAATTTCGTGAAAAAAAAAAATGTTTTTATAAAAGATAATAATAAAAAACCAAAAACATGGTTTTTTGATTTTTTCACATACATTTTGAGGTTAAGTGAAAAAAGTGTAAATACAAAAGTTGTTGAACTTTTTATTACCTACAACTTTGCCATTAGACTTTTTTCCATAGGACTTGTAGTTTTGTCGGAAATCGAGATAAACCGTTTTTTACCCTTAAAACTCCCCCCATTTTTTTTCCTAACTCAGATCGCCCGTAAATTATTTTTCCTTTAATTCTTATTATATTCTCCTCCATTTCCAATGGGTTTCATCCTACTGTGATTTTTCTTTGTTTCAAAAATTATCGACACTGGGCTATAAATCATTGTACGTATTTGAATACATACTGTTAATCTGCCTCGCTTTAACTCAAAAAACTCCCTCAAGACATTGATGTACTCGTATTAAAGATAATAAATAACTAGTTAAAAAAAATTGTTTGTAAAAAAATAATTTTAAGCGATAACGTCCTAAGAAAACAAAGAGAGATAGATGCGTCACAGGCCGAACGCTTAGGCCGATCGTGCCTTCTCTATCGCTCGTTCCGTGCTCTCGCTTGCACGCGGTACGTGATAATTAGCTATGCTTTCTCGTGCGTGTAGCCGGAGTTCATCGGTTTATAAGACGTTAAATTCTCACCTGATAAAAATAAAACAGGGTACCGATCCACAAATGCACCAAAGCCTGGCTGAAGACATCCGCGACGTCCGTGCGGCGCGCCGGCCGCGCGTCCAGCAGCTTGTGATCCAAGCACTTGCACGTCAACACGCACGTGACGTATACACCGGGCACCATTATAACATTGTGGGGCCTCATCAGCAGGATTATTATCAACATCAGGTCGTTGTACATTATGTGCGACAACGAACGCGCCAAGTTGTGTTTCACCTCCTCGACGTTCCACGGTTCGTCCATTCGGTCGTAGAAGTAGTCTTCGCTCTTCGCTTTAGGTTTCGTGTAACCGAATCTATTGTTGCTGTTCGACGGTTTGAAACCGCATCTGTTAAAAATCCCGATGTACGTGGCCAGTTCGAATACGACCTGGAATATTAGCAGGCCCCAGAAAACGTTGACAATGATCACCGGGTCCCAGGTCGTTAGGAACGTGTATCGAGTTTGTAGGGCGTTTGTCGCTATTCGGTAGAGGAATACGCAAGCGGTCGCCGATACCGTCAGCGCGGAGTGCATTTGCATGATGTTGTTCGTGTGTCGAACGTTCCACAGGCATACGCCTAAGGTTAGGACGGTGCCTGAAAACATATCCATGCGATGAGAAAGAACGAAGGGAAACTCGCCCAAACGAGATAATTAGACAAAAAATTAATTCCATACCTATAACAAGATGTGCTTCTAAATAGAAAGAATTTTCGGGCGCATTCAACCAGTCCGCGGTGTCCGGCAGAAACAACCAGCGGTCACCGGTTTGATTCATTGTTCTCAAGTACCTGAACAGTAAAATGGAACGTATCAGATAAGTTTTCCACCAAGTGCGAACTTTTTTTAGTTTCTATTGAACCCATAACCGTCCGATCCGTAGCTTTGTATCGGTACGCTAAATTGCTTGGCGGCACGGCTTTGCCGATAGGGTTGTAGCTAGCAAGGTTGAAGCCTCCCACCAGACCAGACCAGAGACAATTCAGAAATTATAAATTCCCAAAAATTTCCCTGCCAGAAATCAAACTCAAGACTTGTTATTTACAAGACCACAGCGCTCAACATTCGCCTACAAGCGCAACAACACTTTCTACCAAACAGAGTTGTACCAATGTGGAACAAATTACCTGAGGACATAGTGAAATCAAGCTCATTAAATAAATTTAAAAAACCAATTAGACAAATATAGAAAGAACTCGGAGCACGTCTGATATAAGCGTATCAGCGAAAGCTGCTAGTCTTATTACAAATAATAATAAATAATAATAATAATAAGAAGCGCCCGGGAGCTCATTATACTAAGCACTACATAGTATAAAACAAAGTCGCATTCTCTGTCCCTATATCCCTATGTCCCTATGTATGCTTAAATCTTTAAAAGTACGCAACGGATTTTGATGCGGTTTTTTTTAATAGATAGAGTGATTCAAGAGGAAGGTTTATAAGTAGAAAAATTGGACCCGGTAGGTGGCGCTAATAGCGGGCAGGACGACGTCTGCCTGGGTGCTGCTGGTCCTCTTGGATACGTCCGAGGGGAAGAGCAGTATTCGGGCCGGTGCACCCCGGTAACATGGTTAATAATTTCGGGGATATTGTTAGCCATGGCCAATGACCTGGCGGAGGGAGGTTTCTCCGCGTGTCCCTCTGATTAGCAGAGGGCACTGCGGATGAAACTGGGGGTGAGACACCCCGGGGCGGGGGGCAGCGATGCCCATCGCGGGAGGAAGAAAACCTCGTTAAAAAATTACGGGAGGGCGCGAGCCTCTGGAGGGACAGCCCAGAGGCGAGCGGGAGCCCCAGCTGGGGCGGCTGCCGGACACCTGGGATGCATACTTTGGGTTCCCCAGGCGTCCAGCACACAGCATGAGGGTCATGCCGTGGTGGTTTTAGTGGGTACCCGGTTGGACTCCCACATAACCTTCGTTCTGCCGCATTCGGCCGCAGAACGGGGGTACCTATAAAAGGTTTCCACCACGTCAGAAAAAAAAAAAAAAAAGGACGACGTCTGCCGGGTCCGCTAGTTACTTTATAATCTTCATTATACTAATAGATAAAGCTATCGTTACCTGTGCAAAGCAATCAGCAACACCCACTGAGGCACGATGCTGACGCCGACCGAGCTCATCCGAGCCTCCAGTTCCGGCTTCTCCTGCACCTCGGTGGCGCCCGACCGCTTCTTGCTGAAGTACATCACCACCACCACGACCGTCCGCCCCAGCGCGAACAACATCAGAGTGTTCCAGAGGAAGTACCACGTCATGTGCTCCTCCTCGATGAAGCTCGTCCCGAGAAACGACCAAGGGTGGAACAGTGTACCGATTATCAGCAAACAGTCGATCGCGTTCAGTTCCCTCAGATAGGAAAAATCTTTCGTCCTCTCTATGGCCGATTTTATCACAAAATACGCGCCCGTCACGCCGAGAGAGGCCCCGATGAAAGCGAATGACCAAACGGGGTCGAAGGAGCAAAATCGGCTTTTAGTCTCCGATATAAAGCAGGTTATGAGTAAAATGATCGAGATCAGAAGGAAGATGATGACGAAAGCTACGAAGGTGCCAGCTTGGGACCTCTGATGACGCACTGCGCTAGTCTTTCTTTGGGGGTCCTGCTGCAATGAGAACAGCGTGACGCACACGAGTGCTCCGGTAAGCTGGAAAATAAATATAGTTTCAAAGTTATTTTAGTTGATACACCACAGTGACTACATCAATTTTAGTAGGTAATATATTATCGAAAAAATATTTTCGGTGTCGTTTCATGCATGAGACGAATAATTTTGAAATCATAGATTGTTTTTATCGAACTGATATTATTTATTTTATGATTGTGGTACACTTACTATATACAGTATAAAAATGGCGGTTACAATAGCGAACGTATCGAAGTTTGTAGTAGTCTCAGTGAGGTATTTGGCCATATCTTGTAAAGACTCTTCGTAGAAATCTTTGGCGATTTTGGCAGCGCTTTGTTGTCCAGTCGACAGGAAGTGGGCGAATTGCGATTCAGCGCGTTTGAACTGCTTGTAGAATTCTGTAACACCATGATTACTTTATAGTTTATCATCAAAGTCTTCTTCCAATGCGATCATCAAAGTCTTCTTCCTATGCGATTCCGACGTTCACTCCACAATGATCGCGAGCGGACTAAATCCCGTCTCTCGGAATCTCGCTACCTTTTATACTCTCTACGCCGTAGCATTGCAAATGTTATTTTACAATCGCTACGTCGTAGCATTGCAAATGTTATTTTACAACCGCTACGTCGTAGCATTGCAAATGTTATTTTACAACCGCTACGTCGTAGCATTGCAAATGTTATTTTACATTCGCTACGTCGTAGAATTACAAATGTTATTTTACATTCGCTACGTCGTAGCATTGCAAATGTTATTTAAGAGCGCTCTCCATGCAATCGAGAAGTCGTTGGTGGGCGGAGCCTAAAATATTGCTGTCTCGTCCTGCATTTAGAGAGCGAGACATCATCAGTAAAGAAGAGTATGCAGCTACCATAGCTACACGTAAAACTAAAGCGAGAAAGAATGACATATGGACATTGGACAGTACAATGCACAATCATGCCTATTTCCTTTTCATTTACGGTTCGTTTTTCCTTTTGAGGAATGGAATCTTAAAAAATAAAGAAAATAATTGAAAATCAAGAGATACTACAAATGTAATTGATTACTTATCCCCCAAAATTATTTAAAACTAGCTTCTGCCCGCAGCTTCGCCCGCGTGAATTTCGGTTTCTCACAAATCCCGTTCCCGAGGGAATCGTGGATTTTCGGTTCCCGTTCCCGCTTCCTTTTCCAACCTTTATACCTACTTTCAAGGAAGTTTGCTATAGTAATCTACCTATAGCTGTTGCTATAGATTTGTTTTTTTTTCAAAATCCCGTGCGAACTGTGAATTTTTCCGGGATAAAAGTTAAAAAGCCTATGTTTTAAGTCAGGGCATAAGCTATCTCCATTCAAAAGTACCTATCTCCATTCGAAATTTCAGCCGAATCGGTTTTGTAGTTGCGGCGTGATTGAGTAACAAACATCCAAACATCCACACTTTTACATTTATAATATTAGATATAGTTAGTAGGATAATGTGATAATAATTATTTTACAAATCGATAAAAATAATTGACAAAAGGGTGGGTCCAGACTAAGTAACATAATATTTTTTCGCTGTCAAAACTTTGTTTATATATTCGAAAACCTACTTAGAATGTGCACATATAAAACAAAATCATACAAGACAATATTATGAAATGTAAAATAACAGAACTATGTGTATCTAGGTATAATATTTCACACATTTTTAAATGTGAATATATTATATTCTATGTAAAATACGGCTGAATCTACATTATATTATGAATAACGTGAATCCACCTCATTACATTGATGTATTCATGATCTTCGTAGATACTTACCAACTTTTATACTTACATAATATATGAAAAATTCAGTGGTGCCGGCGCCACACCGTGTCTCTTGCATGGTCGCTAAGGATACCAAATATTGGAAATAAAATAAGAAAGTTATTTAAAGTCATTTATTTAAACATCAAAAGTACTAAAATTAAAACTAACTTTTTAGTAATCGGTCTGAATGATGAGCAAAATGACACAAAAGAGAAAAAAGATATTAGGACACAACTAGATAGTTCGTACACAGTCGTATTATAAAATAAAAGTACTTATAATAATATGTATGCTATGCACGTAAGGGATCAAATATCAAGACATATTAGCGCAGAGTCAAAGCGAAATGACGTAACATGAATTTTGCTCAATGTTCTTTGAAACATGTAATGTGTTTATATACTATGGATTTTTTTTAATAATAATAATAATAATTTTCTTTATTCAGGTAAAAACCCAAGTAGGTATGAATATAGAAATACAAAAAACATATCAAAAATTAATTAAATAAATTAAAATCAAATACAATAGAATAGGTGATATAGAATACTATATATATAAATTTACATATATTACATTAACGCTGCACACTGAAGGTGTGCAGAGTTATTTCCTATTTGGATCTCGATGCATCTTGATCCAATGAGCAATCATTGGACCGCGCAAGTCCTGGCTCACCACTTGGAGGATGCTGTTACTAGAGTTACGCAATCTTTCCCAGAAGGAAGCTATACGTGCTCTGATAACAGCAAAGAAATCAGGCACCCCCGACTCGGCAAACATACTCGATGCGCTGCAGTATCTGGGAAATTTCATAATGATGCGGTATGCGTTATTATACTGCACCCTTATGGTGCTGAAGGACACTCTCTTGTACCAGTAGGTACCACAACTGACAGGTATATAAACATTGACAGTAAGCCCTGAGGAGGGTTCCCCTCACTTCATTACTGCTTTTAGCAAATCTACGAGCGAGCATGTTAGACCGAATCGACAATGCAATTTTTGCAAAACAAAATAAATTTTTCTGTACAAATTTGTCTATTACATTACGGTGAAGATAATGTTTCGTACACTTTGTAAGATAATAATATTATAAAATACATGTTAGTTCGCTTTGACTACCCTGTCCCAATATATTTTGATTATCATAATCATAAGCACACAATAATTATATAACAGTATTTTCATTGGTTTTTGAAATATTATTTACTCGTTATCATCATGGTTCTTCGCTCGTTTAGATATTTTCTGCTCTAAGCGCAATTCAAAAGGCTCCAAGAACATCTAAAAAGTAAACAATGTGTTTAGAGATTATAGGCGATAAAAAATCATCAATTAAAAAAGGGTGGTACTTAATCGTATATCTATTGATTCTCTTTCGCACACAAAATGTTTCGAAAGTAGCACCTAAAATACTGAATTGCACACTAAATGTGCCCACTATTAATATTCGAAAGTAGCGCCTAAAATACTGAAACGCACACTAATTTTTAACCGACTTGAAAAAAAGGAGGTTCTGTATTCGACCCGTATGTATGTAAGTATGTATGTATGTATATATGTAAGTATGTTCGCGATTATCTCCGCAACTAATGAACCGATTTTGATGATTATTTCACTATCATAATTTACACACTTTTAAGAAGATTTTAATATATAACACATCGAGTTATCATTCTTACGTACGCAGTTATAACCATAAATGTATACATATGTCACTAATATGTTCTCTGATATTGCCAGACCTATTGCTGAAGTCTAATATACCTATTTTGTCCAAAGACTTCACTCTGCTACGCCTACGTAACATTGACCTTTTGCAAAAACTTTTGGGCCGAAGTCAGTACAGCTGTACTATAGAGTGATTCCTTGGAGTTTGTGCACGGTTACGTGTATTTCCATTCTATACAAAGCCAAACCGCAAGGGTGTGAAACTGGTCGCGTATAGATTGTAAATTACTTTTTAATCAAGATCGTCCAAATTATACAAGAGTAGTACGCATACAAACTAATCTTGTATAGATTGGAAGTTAGGTTGGAGAACATTATAAAACCATTCACCTATACTTAGTATGACATAAAATGTATGTAATTCTGCGGACCCAAACCTAGCCTACTCTACTACACTACCTAGGTAGCAGGTATAACAACTGGACACTATCTGCTTAATAGATATCATGCAATAATGAGACTCGTAGAAGACCCATCCTGTCCAGAGTGTGGAGAAAACGAAACCAGCTTTCGCTTCATAGCTGATTGCCCTATGTACCTACTTATTAGTAAGAAGGGAACTGCAAGGTAACGATATTATCAAAAAACTGGCCAAGTGCGAGTCGGGCCTCGCTCTTTTCAGATTCCGTACATAATTATGAACAACATAATATTTTGGGCGTAAGAAATATTTCATTTCCGAGCTAGACATCGCAACAAACCGTGAAAGAAAAACCCAAAAAGTGTTCGTTTGTTTTGATCACAGCTTACAAATTACTTTATAAATCATTATTTTTAGTATTTGTTGTCTAAATACAGTATATGGTTCATAATATACCTAAGTTTCATATTTTTAACTGGTTTAGTTTTTGAGATAGCCCCCATCACAAAAATAGTCTAAAACTAACAACTTTGATGCCCCCCATTTCTTTATTTTTTAAGCAAAAAATTAAAAAAATATATGTTCGTGCTCTACTTAATAAGTTCTAAATAATGATATCCCACAAGCTAGGTTAAAAAAAAAATTTTTTTTCGGCTCCTTTCTCATGTATGGGAAAGCCCCCCTAAAAAATATTCCATGCCTCTGAAAAATAATTTACTCCAATTTCTAATTCAATATTTAGTTTTGGGTTAACGTTCTACACCAAATACCAAAATTTTAGGTTTTTCTACTCAACTCATTTAGTCTATGAGCTACAGACCTGTGACCGGCGGACGGACAGACAGACGGACAGACAGCCGAGTGACATTAATAGGGTTCCGTTTTTACCCTTTGGGTATGGAACCCTAAAAAGAAGACACCTCTCTATAGGGTATACATTCTTAGGTTTACGAAAGTCGTGGGAAGGTTTGAGGGGCTGCCCCCCTTAAACCGGTGCACAACAAACTGCCAGGACACCAGTAACCTGTGTCCAATTACGGGGAATTGGGTGAAATGGTCCTTACATAGGACTGATCACCCGCCTGGCAGCGTCCCCTCTATAAATACAATACAATACAATCTCACTTGATGTTAAGTGATGATGCAGTCTAAGATGGAAGCGGGCTAACTTGAAAGAGGTATACATACCCCTGATCGGTTTCTACACAGCATCGTACCGGAACGTTAAATTGCTTGACGGCACGGCTTTTGCCGGTAAGGTGGTAGCCAACCACTGAAGCCTCCCATCAGACCAGACCAGAGACAATTTAGAAATTATAAAATCCCAAATTGCCCCTGCCGGAAATTGAACCCGGGACCACCCACTTTATGACCACAGCGCTCCGAATCTCGGCCAAAGCGGCCAATCTCAACAGAAGCAGGGTCAACTACGCAGGAGATATTCTAGTGCACAAGTGTGTGCGCATACGCAGGGCACTACGCAGGAGATAATATTATAGTGGACAGTTATACAATATAATAGTAAATCGTTAAATAGATGTTACCAAATGCAGTTGACGAAGCCTCGCTTCGCAGGGTTCCTTTTTCTGGGCAGTATGAAAAGAAAACAAAAAAATAACAACGAAGGTGATGGCGGAGTCTTATAGACCCTGCCATCCCCCTGTTCGTTGTCCCTTCTAACCTAACCTATCTGAGTTGGGGTGCCGCAAGTCCCGAGCTCGCTTCGCTCGTTCTTGGACCATAACTAAGAAATAATTTAGTCTGCAAATCAGTATATTAGTTGTACAAATTAGTAGTAATACGGTATCATTTAGTATGCAAGTCAGTATATTTATTGCATGTTTAGTATTTTAGATGTGCAATTAAAAATTACCTATAAAAAAACCAGTTTGTAAAATGGCAATAATTTTTTCCTATTATACTTTATGTTTATTATATTTTATCCCTTAGTATTGAAACCTAATTTGCTATAAAAGTCTATTGTTATATTGCCTCGTTGACTGTGACGAGGTTACGGGTTCGATTCCCGGGTCGGGCAAATAGTTTTTAGGTATTGGGTTTTTCTGTCAAGAAATTCTCAGTGCCAGCCCGAAGTTGTTGCCCGAAGGCAACGGCCTCGGAGAGCACGGCAGTTGTTCCCGGTTATTTTCACTATCATGTGACAAAAACCCGCCAACCCGCATTGGAGCTGCGTGGTGGGTCTAAGCTCTAAATCCCTCTCTCCTATGAAAGAGGAGGCCTGTGCCCAGCAGTGAGACGTTAAAAAGGCTGTAGTGGCGGTAGTGGTTATATTGCATGTTATATAGTTTGAAAGGTGTTACTTAGTCTGGACTCGACCTTAGTTCGTTCGTTTCGGAACACAGACTGGGCGTAAAACTTATATTTAGTAGTACTGTTAATAACATTTTTATTTCTAGCATTTTTATGAAGCAATGGGAGTCAGCTTGTCGTCGTCGTCGTCGTTATCAACCGATTGACGTCCACTGCTGGGCATAGGTCTCTTCAAGGGACTTCCACATGCCACGGTCTTGTGCCGCTTGTATCCAGCGGCTCTCTGTGACTCGTTTGATGTCGTCGTTCCACCTAGTGGGGGGGTCTACCAACACTGCGCTTCCCGGTCGCCACTCCAGCACCTTGGGACCCCAACGTCCATCGGTTCTCCGAACTATGTGCCCCGCCCATTGCCACTTCAGTTTCGCAACCCGTTGAGCTATGTCGGTGACTTTGGTTCTTCTACGGATCTCCTCATTTCTGATTTGATCGCGTAGAGAAACTCCGAGCATAGCTCTCTCCATCGCTCTCTGAGCGACTCTGAGCTTTCTTATGAGGCCCATAGTTAACGACCATGTCTCGGATCCGTATGTCATCATTGGCAACACGCACTGTTCGAAGACTTTCGTCTTCAGGCATTGAGGAATTTTGGACGAGAAGACATCGCGAAGCTTCCCGAACACTGCCCATCCGAGTTGGATTCGGCGGTTGACCTCTTTCTCGAAACTGGACCTACCTAGCTGGACTGCGTGTCCTAGGTATATATACTCGTCTACAATTTCGAGCACCAAGTTCTCAACGATTATCGGGTGAAGCGGGACATGAGTGTTTGACATGATTTTCGTCTTACTCATGTTCATTTTTAGCCAGCTTGTACCAAGTAGATATGTAGATACTTACGCATCATTAGATGCTGTTTGTTCCTTTTTCTTTGTCGAGGATTTTTGGGGGCCCGGCTTGGAAAAAGTCTAGATTTGTATCCGTATCGATAATCTCTAGCTGACGAGTCTATAATAGAATAAAAGAGCAGTAAATTACAATTAGCAAAATAAGAAGGCAAAATAAACAACAAAAATGCTAATTATACGTAACGTGTGACATATTTGTTGTTTACGTTTCGTAGTTGACTAATTATGTCATGCGATCGTGCGAAATCGGCCGCTACTCGCTTCTTCTTCGTATCTAACTTACCCCTCTCCACCGCACCTTTCCCCTATGATAAATTTTGCTTGAGATATCATGATTTTTTAGTGAAAAATGGCAAAGTAAAAATATGCAAATCTAGGTTTGGAATTACGCCTATTTTAGCAAATACTTGGCAATTTATTACATAAACTAAATACATTTGTAATTATTATGAAGTAACCTATGACAAGACTTTGGTCGTTTTTAAATTTTTTGCTTTCTTATATAGTTTATTTACGCACGAAGTTGCCTCAAAATTTGCCCAAAAATAGTGATTTTTCAATGGTCATAACTTTTAAAATAAATATAATTTTAGTAATTTTTTTATTTTATGGCATAGATAATGGAGATATAAATTGATATCTGGCTTAACTTTAGACCTATTGCGACAAATATTAGAATAATAGGCGTAATACGTTTGTATGGATAAGCGCGTGAAGAGAGTGGCCTTAACTCGCTACGTCGTAGTATTGTAAATGTTATTTTACACACGTTACGTCGTAGCATTGCAAATACTATTTTACAGTCGCTACGTCGTAGCATTGCAAATGTTATTTTACAATCGCTACGTCGTAGCATTGCAAATGTTATTTTATACTCGGTTCGCGGCTGCACGGGAACCGCACCGCGTATGCCCTATCCGACGTCCAATCACTTCTGACGAAACCAAAAGAGGTAATTTTTGCTGATTAACTACTATACTTGCTACTACTCTACAAGGCATAGACGGTTACCTGTGTCCGCGGGCAGCGCCTGCTTGGCGTTGTGCGCCGCCAGCACGTGCAGCAGGTACAGATGCTGCCGCACGTCCGCGGGCAGCAGCGCGGGCAGTATCCTGCCGGTGCTGTCCGCCGGTATGGGCGCGTTCAGCAGCCACGCTACTGTGGGCGCTACATCTACTTGAGCGACTGTCGGACCCGGACCTGACCTACATAGAAATAGTCCTTTTGTACGAAACGCTAACACGTAGGGTGACTTGTTATACATTTTCTAATCGAGCATATTGTGGGAAACCAACTTCTAGTACTCAAGGCTCAAATAACTATAGTTATTTGAGCCTTGACCACATAGACTCGAATTGATTCTCTCAACTCAATTTTCTTGATTCATTCGACGCATTACGTAACTTGAAACTGAAATTAGATTTTTAGAAAAATTGTCGAGCCATATTTTTTTTTGGGGCCATTGGGAAGTTGAGGACCTCGAGGGTCGACGTCGCACCTAGACCACTTTCTTTTTTCTTTTCAATATTACGCTCGTTTAAATCGGCTCCCTCAATCTGTGTCTTGACTTTGTCTGGTTGTTCTTTTCAGACGACGAGCATACGCTGAAATCTTATAAACACCTTCGATACTTACGGGTGTGGACACTGAAAATTGTCGCTTTTGATCATGACTAGCGGCACCAGAACCTCCGCGGCGCTGCCTCCGCCGTGCCCGCCCGCGTCGCGCATCCCGTGATCTCCGCAGATTAACAATATCCCTGTACGATCCTGAAAACATTTTTGAGGTTATACTTCTTTAGTCGCATTATGAAAAAAATATGAGCGAATTTTTATGATGCTTCTATTTTGTGCAAACTTCACATAAACCATCTACTAAATAGTCCGAACAAAGCCTAAATATTTGGTTTTCCCGTTCTTGAGTCATAAAATTACAATGAAAAGTGGCATTGATTTTTATGTATAGGTATAGATAGAAGAGAAGATATGAGAATGAATTTTTATTTGTCTACTACGGATGATATAATGTTGTATTGAATTTAATAATAACACTCCTTTGGATGATATTATAATGGTTATTAGGACATGTGTTTTAATGTTGGCAAATAAGCTAACTGTTTCAGAATCTTGTATAGAGGATTTAAAGCATGGATGTAAATAAATAACTATTATAAACTTCATTCACTCACCCATGTCCTCATAGCGGTATATATTTTCTTGACTACCTCATCCATTTCCAATAGTTTGGGCTTAATTTTGGGACTCCTAGCACCTTCTAAGTGTCCGATATGGTCCAAGCCTAAATAGTGCAGTACCAAGAAATCAAAAGTCGGCTTTTTCTTCTCATCCGGCGCTAGTACTTTGTCGAGATGCCTCGTTACATTGTTATCTACCTGAAAAAAGGTATAATCAAAAATTCTAAGTTCATGAACAAAACAAAGCTCTATTTCGATTATATTAGCTATCATCGTAGTAATAATGGCAATCATAAAACAAAGTCCCCCGTCGCGTCTATCTGTTTGTTCGCAATAAACTTAAAGCTACTTGACAGATTTTCATGCGGTTTTCACCAATAGACAGAGTGATTCATGAGGAAGGTTTAGGTGTACAATTTGGTAAGGTTTCGTGTTTTGTGACAGTTTGTCCCTCTTGGGTACTCATGCAGCGCCTGGGAACTCAAACGATCTCCTGTCACCTTATAGACTCTTGTTATGCAATAGAGGATTTCGGTGTCGCTTTTTCGTTTCATATATTTTCGATACTATAGTCTGATTTGACTGGCCCGTTGGCGCGGTTGGCAGTGACCCTGCCTTCCGTTCGGGGGTCGCGGGTTCGATTCCCGCCCCGAGTCTGAGTGTATATGTATATATGTAAGTATATATAAGTATATACTATGTATTTATACATTTATTAAAAAATATATATGTAAATATGTCTATCAGTCGGTTGTTACCTATAACACAGGCATTAAGTTACCTACTTTAGGAACAGACGACCGTGTATGTATGTGTGAGTATTTATAAAAAAAAAATTATTTAATTCGATAGAATTCTGACAGTAGTCATTTTATAAATAGAATGAGTTATTTGTATCAAAAACAGGGTTACCTACCACCTGAAGTTCGATTTTGCCCCAAACTGACGTATCTGTCAGGCATTTTTCATATCTACATCGTCGTCGTCGTCTCAACCAATAGACGTCCACTGCTGGACATAGGTCTCTTGCAAGGATCGCCACAGAACACGATCTTGTGCCGCCTGATTCCAGCGGCTACCAGCGACTCGCTTGAGATCGTCTGTCCATCGGGTCGGGGGTCTGCCAACGCTTCGTTTACTGGTGCGAGGTCGCCATTCATCATATCCATAGATAAAATGAATAAGACGAGATATGGCAAGGGGGCGTGGTTCCTGAGAACTCTTCTGGCGTTAAATACACCTGAGAACCGTTTTTGTCTTGAGTCGAATGTCGTCCAACGATCGCTTCACCGCTCTCGATTTTTAACAAAATGCCGTGTTGTTCAGTGGTTGTTTGCAAAAAATCAAGCAAAAAAGTGAATCATACAAAATATGGCATCTCATTTCACACTTAAGTACAAGCTATTGTTGTTATTTTCCATAAAAAACAAGAAAACATTATTTTGTATATTTACATTATGCTAAAAATGTGCTAAATTGAGAAGTCTATATCTCATTATGAACAAAATCCATTGCTTGCTTAGTAGAAATCAATCATTGAATCGGTCGGTCTTAGGACGCAATGGACTTGTACTATATAAATATATTCTTTCACTAAGACGTTAGACTCACGGTATGGACGCCGATCGGGTGGTCGTGGTCGTAGAGATGTCATGATGTTAGCTAAGTACATTGTTATCGATATTTTAACGACCAAACGATGATTTTTGATACAGTTATTATTAATTAACCCCCGAAGCAAAAACGACGGGGTGTTATAAGTTTGACGTGTCTGTGTGTGTGTGTGTGTGTGTGTGTGTGTGTGTGCGTGTGTCTGTCTGTTCCCCTGTGGAGCTCAAACGGGTGGACCGATTTAAATGCGTTTTTTTTTGTTTGAAAGGTGAATTAGTCGAGAGTGTTGTTAGCTATGTTTGAAGAAAATCAGTCCAAGATGGCCGCCGCTACAAAATGGCGGATTACATATTTTTTTACAACCCCCTTAATATGGGTATCAAATGAAAGGGCTTGACTAGTAGAATAGCACTATGCAAATACAAGATTGCACCACCACCACAGAATTTTGGGTAAAAAGAAACCCAGCCTCTCATTTTTATTTCGAAATTAATTTATTTGAATCGTTATATCTCAAAAACGGTGGCTCTTAGGAAAAAAAGTATACAGACATTTTTTATAGATAATTATCTGATCTACAATTTTGTTTAAAATAATTTTATGATAAGACTTACCGTTTTGCTGAAAAATTTCCCGTGAAAACTTTGACACCGAGTAATTTTTTTCCAGGTGTCGGATCGATGAGGACTTTTCACATTTCATTTATAATAGTGTTTTGAACAATCCTACCAATTTTCAGCCAGGTGTGAATATTGTAATCTTGGAAGTCTAAATTGATCGTATTATATAAGTAGGCATTTTTTATATCGTATTATTTTTGATTCATAATAATAATAATATATCGCTTTTCTTAATATATAAGTCATTGTCAAAACCCAAATAGTAAAAAAATTAAGAATCGATAACTTTACATTTTAGTCAATCACTAAAGTTTTAATGGCTTTTACTCAACATTTTTATTTACTCATCAGTGCATACATACCAGCACTTTTATTTAATTTTATAATTACCTTTTTTAATTTTCTTTTTGCGAATAAACAAAATAACGAGTATCTATCGATATCGATAGACAATTCAATGAGTAGCAATACAGCGCCATCTATGGTCAAGTAGCGGAATTAATTGGACAATCGAATCTAGTGTGACTATAGCTCATAAATACATTCTTCCGTTAAAGCAAAATAAATCTTATTTCTACAAAATCAGGGTTTGTTTCCAAATCTGTGAGTTCTGTGAAGTAGGCTAGTTTTGACTAAACTTAAAACGACAAATCAAACGATTTGTTTCTTTGTAGTGCAATATATGATTAACGGTATATTTGTGTGAGTTTGGCCACAGCGGTTCCTATAGTAGTTTTGGTGCATTTCACTTCCCCTGCCTTCTCTCTTCCGTGATCATATCTATCGCCTATCATATCTACATGCGGCAACTGATTTTTATTTATGTAAGTTTTGAAATTATTCTCTTTTTTGTGGGAACTGTTTTATTCTCTTTTTTGTGGGAACTGTTTGATGCTTCTTAATGTTACTAGAGTAACATTAAGAAGCATCAGAATTCCATGGAATTAAAATCAGACTATACAGTGCCACAAGGATCTTTTAGCAGGGGGGCGTAGTTGTAGCACAACGTAGGATTCTTACGTATGGTAACCCTTACCTGCAAGATGGAGGCATTAGTTCCGATATTGGCCACGTGCCAATGATCCTTGTGGCACGATAAAGAAGTTTGACGTGAACAAACCTCAGTATAGTCGGTGACGTAGAAGGACGTGGTGCCGTCGGCGTCCGCCCACAGGCCCGGGAACAGCCGCAGCCAGGTGTCGTCGCCGTACAGCAGCGCGCGGCGGCCGCGCGACGCCGCCGCGCGCAGCACGCTGTCGCCGCGCACGGCGGGCGCGCCGAAGTTCAGCGCCACGTCCGCGAACGTGGACACGCTGCCCGTCATCATCGCCTGAAAATACATTTTTAGATGTTGAAAAAAAAATTTTTTTTATAAATGTCATAAATCGATGAACGACGGCTACATGCACGAAAATCATGACTCATTGTCACGTACAGCGTGCAAGCGAGAGCGCGGAACAAGCGATAGAGAAGGTACGATCGGTCTTTGATTTCTTATAACGTTATCACGTAAAATTATCGTCCGTAAACCAACTTTACAGACAACAATTTTTTTTTAAATAGTATTAGCCATGGTGATTGATGAACATGACTAATACCCTCCAAATAAGCAAAAGCTTGTGTTGGAAGTGGGTGAGACAATAGTGTAATGGGTGGGGTTTGAAGTTTGAACCGGCCACCTTTCGGTGTTCCGATCCACGCCCGACGACCGTTGGGCTAATTATTATTATTATCCGTCAGACGCTGCTCGCGGCATATTTTGCAGTTTTGTCTGTTTCGGGCCTATGCGCTAGCAAGGAAAATGCAGTGGCATGCAATTCACAAACACAATGTCACGCTGTGACAACTAAAAATATAAAATTATTGCTAATGTGTAGGAAATATGATGACTGCTGAAGCGTATATTTTACGAGGTACTGTAGATTATGTATGCTAAATGCGAATTTATGCAATTACTGACTGTGTTGCAACCAATTAATTACTCTTTATAGATAGTATCGGACAGGAACTATTGCAATGTGGGAAGTTAAACGATGAAATACTGTAATTACAGATTGAAATTGGGGATGGTTCAATCAATTCATAGTAGTTTTACTAAAATGGTACATAGCCACAGACAAGAGAAAATAAACATTAAAGCAAAGCTTTGTGGCAGGAGAGTGCAACATGTGCATTGTATGGATCTGGCATTCAGGTGGCACCAATAATGAATTCTTTTATTTTAAATTGGCTTAAATGTGCCCCGTTTTTCATAAATTTTACTGCCCCATTTATGTACTATTTATCTTTTTCTACAGTCTGTACAAATAGCATACCACATAAACAAAACCATGCGTAATTAGTAATTACACATTGGCCCCAACGTTTTCTAATATGTAAAAGTATCACAACTACCTATGAGCATGTATTTTCTGAAAAATCGACACACACCTGCCAACTACTAACATTGGCACAAGTGGTAGGATAATGCTACTTTGTCGATAAACATATTGGTGTGAATCGTATTGAGGCCAACGTGTGTAGACAATGTAAGAAAAAAATTAATGATTAATGTAATAATAATAAATCACAACACCAAAGAAAAAACTTAAACTTTATTCACAATATTTTGAATTAAAAGTTGAGGTTAAGTAATAAATAAAAGGATGCTACGGCCTCTGGTTGTGGAACTAACATGGAACTAAACAGTTCCATGGAGTGGTATCAGAGTTGTGTAGTCTATAGCCTTAAATGAATAAGTTTTTTCTTTGGACCCAACACAAAACCAAACAAAGCAGTGACATAATTACAGAAAGTGACACTTGCGAATATGTCCCTCCAGAAGTTTATCGTGCGCCTCCACTGTGCTTTCTCCTTTTTCCTTTCTGGTGACTGTGCAATGTATAACAAAATTAAACATTAAGTTTCATCAAAGAAAAAAGATAAGGTATTAAGGATCTATGCAGAATTTTGTATTGCATTGTATTTCTCATTGCGCATGGTAAGTTATCACAAACTTCCCATTGATCACATATTTTTGAGATTTTCTTCAGATAATTATGCAGTAGGTTAACAGGTCTATCTATATACAACAACATAGTGCTGGATTTCGACTCTTAACAATAATTTTATTAGATGTACCAAAGGACCAAGACCAGAGGCTTATCATTCTGTCCGAGGCATGGAGGGAATGAAAAGACCTAATTATAATATTTCCTCTAAAATTCGTCACCTATGCTATGCAGTAATTGACTTATTCAACGTTCAATGTTGCTTATACAACACAAACAACTTATGTATACTATAATGCACTAAAGCCCACATATCCCTCAGAAATACTTCTTTCTGAATAGAAATAGAATATGAAATAATTTATAGAGTTTGAAGTTTATGAAATTATTTTTCTTTGGCCTTGTGATTACAATTGACAACAGTATATGTAGATATGGTTCAGACAATAGTTACATTTTTAATTATAATTTTATTTTCCATCGAATAATCCATACATGCATTTGCTACAACCGAAACTAATTTAGTGGATTCCATTAAAAATATCATCCATAGAAATAATTTGTAAAGAAAACTAAAATAAATAGATCTTTTATGATGCATTCTTGAAATTAATAGAGCATAGACCAGTTGTAAACAAAATCAAATCAATCAATCAACAAATCAAATCATTTTTTTTCACCAAATTTACCTTAATCCTAGGCATGGTAACTGTGGGTGGCTCCGCGACAGATACATAAATGCATCCAGATTTATTTTTCAACAGTCCTCCCATAAAAGGCATGTACTCTTCAGTAGCAAAATCATATCTCAAGCCATCGATCACCATCAGAATGACACTGTTTTCCCCAGAATTATATACTTCATGACCATCGATACTGTAAATTACCAAAAATAATACTTTATAATTTCAATTTTATAGTTTTCAATCTTTGCCTGTTTTAAGAGAGATAAAAAATATTCCAATGACATCATTTTAACATAGCTGTTACAACTGATCGACATCCACTGCTAGATATAAGTCTCTTGCAAGGAACACACCAGAACACAATCTTGTGTTGCTTGTATGTGTGAGTGCCAGCAAGTTGTTTGAGATCTGTCAACCTAGGGGTCTTTTTAGTTGGATTTCGCAGTGGGTGGTTACCATTTGAGCACTTTTGGACCCTATTGGTTTTTTGAGCTATATGCTGTGCTCATTGCCATTTCAGTTAGCAACTTAGGTTCTCCCATTTTACTATTGATTTCTGTTTTGATCCTCTAGGGATAGCTCTCACTGTCACCTACTGAGTGCCTCAATACTATTATTCAACAGTTTGCACAAGATAATTTTAATAATAATCACAAATTGTAGACAAAACAATAAGGTAAGTACATTCTAGTTGAGTTTGTGACTAAATAGCAAAATTAAATTAAGAAAAATTTAAAAAGTTTGAATAATTTTAGAATCCTTCATATCGTCGGCTTACCGCTAGAACTCATTATGTGACATATTCACAACTTTGAGTAAACGAGGTTTAAACAATTAATTAGTTGTAGTTGTATTGATTGCCTAATATCTTCTAAAATTATGATAATCATAATTTTAGAAGACTTAATCATAATTTTACAACTACAACTAATTAATTGTTTAAACCTCATTTACTCAAAGTTGTGAATATGTCACATAATGAGTTCTAGCAGTAAGCCGACGATATTAACATATCGCTTTAAAACAGAAAAGAGCAGTAAATACTTTATTTAACTGATGTATGATGGATTATTTTTTAAATCATAAATAGGCTTCAAATTCAAATACAGACTTACCTGACGACATCTATAAAATTGGGAAGGTCATCCATATGAGCGAGTTTTCCTGAATTATACTTCAGCGGAAAATATCCATAAAGAAACAGGCACAAGGCACCATGCGATGCTATCAAGAGCCATAAAGCTGTCCATCTATGTTGTATCCAAGACAACATGGTGATAAGAACTTATGGTTCTATAGCACAAGCAGCCCGAATTTATTGAGGTTATTTTTTAAAATGTTTTTTTTATCAACACTGTGAGAACCAAAGAGTTCCCAAGAGGGAGCAACGCGAAATATTATTAAGCTTTGATCAAACTGAGGCGTCTCCCGCGCGGGACGCGGGACTGTAGTCGCTCGCGCCGATAGCGTCATATAACTTGTATGGCGGTGTTCACATTGACGCGAATGGTCGCTCGACTTGCAGCGAAACCAAAGCGGGAAGCCGGCGGGATTTTGTTTTGATCTCACAATGCCGGTTTTTATTTTATGTTAATGCTTAATTACCTCAAATGTTGTGATTCTTCCTCTGCTACTGCTAACAACAGTAAAACTTCATCTTCGAAATCAAGAGACATGATGCTTCTCCATTGAGGAACCAAAAATGACACGCGGGAATTCGCGTCAGTTTGAGAGGCTAAGCGAGCGAGCGACTCGCGCGAATTCGCGTCCCGCTTCCCGCGCGGGAGACGCTTCAGTTTGAACAATCCTTTACTCGTCAAGACGGCCGCGCCTACTGGCTATGTGTGCGTGACCTCGGTAATCGCGCCGTGTACGATACAACCTCGAATCGCATATGTGTGCGCGCCTAGGGATACCGGTTATTTGGACAATTGCACAATTTTTATAGATAAATCAAGTATGGTGTAGGATAAAATTTTGTTTTTATTAATTATTTATCTTTAATCTACGTGTGTGTAAAACTGTTTGTTTAATGTAAATCAATAGTTTGCCATGGAAACAGCATTAGTAATTACTTGATTACAGAATATTCATTAGGTATCTACCTCATTATTTAAATATCGGCTGGACCGATTATGATGGAATTTTTGGTGTGTGTTTGTGTGGGTAAGAAGATAGTTTGTATCTACAATTGGACCCTGTAGGTGGTGCTGCAGTCATGTTCTAGGATTTTTTTTATTACGAACAAATTTTGTTGAAATTTTGTAAGTTTCTTGTCCCTGGGGAGTTTAGATTCATAACCTAATTGAATCCGGTAGGTGGCGCTGCAAATTCGTAACACTAGATACTAAATAAAAATTATTTCTTGATTTAGTCAAATACTTTTATAATACGTTTCCAACAGTCGTCATGTCGTGTCCTTCTGATGACAGCTGTCCAGCGATGTCTTAGTATTGGATCCGTTGGAAATCTACATTAATTAAGTATTAATAATAATTATAAACTAATTAGAAAATTTATTTTTAATTTTTTTTTATATAATTTATATTTATAATCATAATTATTTAGAACTAGGAAATGCCCGCGGCTTCGCCCGCGTGAATTTCGGTTTTAAACAAATCCCGAGGGAATCGTGGATTTCCGGCTCCCGTTCCCGCTCCCTTTTCCAACCTTTATACCTACTATCAAGGAAGTTCTCTATATTAATCTACCTATAGCTGTAGCTATAGATTTCGGGTTTTTCAAAATCCCGTGGGAACTGTGAATTTTTCCAGGATAAAAAGTAGCCTATGTTTTAAGTCAGGGCATATTCTATCTCCATTCAAAATTTCAGCCAAATCGGTTTAGTAGTTGCGGCGTGATTGAGTAACAAACATCCAAACATACAAACATCCAAACATCCAAACATCTAAACATCCAAACATCCACACTTTCACATTTATAATATTAGTAGGATAATTATTATTTAAAAAAATTATTGAAGGTCAAAATTCAGTAAGTATAATATTAATAATAAATATTTACTATATTCCGGGACTTCCCTATATTTGTGGCAAATTACCTCACTACTGGCAACAAATTGATTTTATTAATAATTATTAATGTTCACACACGTATAACATACAACAATATATTTTTGCACAATAATGTGCAAAATACCACAATGCTCAGCTGGTATCACCGGCCAGTTCGACGTACCTATAAAACATCGAAATTAAAAATCCTATTTTCTCAAAAAAACATACGCAAATGTAAAAACTTACTGATGATATGAGATCTTCGACCTCTTATTTTGTTGTGAAGGATAATTACGACATAATTTCACCGCACAAACCGGCATATTTTTTTATTTTTCGGGAGCTGTTTACTGCGTAGTTTATTAAGTGACACTGAAGTAGGTGAGAGCGATCCTACCAATTTAAGTGAACATTTTTTAGGGCGCACTCGTGAGTTACATTATCAATCTGGCCATGTGGATAATCAAAGGTGAGAACCTTCCTCAGTCGACCGGATAATTAAAACTGTTTGTTTACGAAGTAAGACCTACTTCTTTAGTGTTCCGGTTGCAACTGCGGTATGATCATTTCCTACGCAATATTTCGAACTGGCGTGTTAAGTAATACGTATTGAATTGCAGTTATTGGTAATATTATCGGCCTATCGCAGTATTAAATAGTATTGTGAGATAACGATTTACACACCGGTAGCTGGTTTATACAACTTATTAGGTTGTATTAAATAAATGAATAAATACTGAGATTTTACTTAAATTCGGATTTAACTTTTATTTTCTTTCAGCGAATAATTTCAATTAACAACAAATTGTACTTTTCAAGTAAAATTAAAAAACATTTTTATAATTTTTTTTTTTTTTTTTGTTTATCCCTTTCGGGAAAGGCAAAGGTCGTAGACCATACAGCCTGTACATTTTTATAATATTTTTGAAAACACAAAAAATACAAGCTGTCAATGTCAAACCTCAAACCCACAGACTCTCGTTAGAGAGTATTTTTGTTCTCCACAGAGCCAGTGTGACCCATATAGAGATAATAATAATAAGGTTTATATAGGTTCATGGTGTGACCACATTTAAATTGGTCAATCTACTTCTGTAGCTTAAAAAAACTACCGAAATATACCACAGTCTTGGTAAAAACTACCACAAATCTACCTCACTAATATGATAAAATAGAGATGAAATAAAACTATATTTCATTACAGTCTGGCCAACGAAAGTAGAAAATCATAAAATGCCGATAATTTTAAATGGAAGCACCAATTTTATGTCAAACTTCTGATAACTGTCACTCATTACTGTCAGATGTGTGACTGTCGATTGTTATTATTATTTTACGTAGGCAAGTACCTACATACCATAAGAAGTTAGGTGTTCCAGAAATTACTTTGAAGTTTTTTTGGTGTTTAGCTGAATTTTGAGACGCTATCCATGGAAGAATATTGCAATTGCAGGCTTTACAAAAGGCGTTGTCTCCTTCCGATGATTTAGTCAACCACTTTGAAAATAAAAGGTTTTGCTCCCACTCCGTACGATATTGCCTTCTGCAGGGGCGTAGCTACCACCGTATCTGCCGTATCAATTACACGGGGCCCCCAAGCCACGGGGGCCCCCGATGTGCGTCATTATTGTCCATAGAGGCAGAATCTTTAGAAAAACTAAAGTCATCATCAGCTATTTACCAAACCCCCCAAACAAATTGTTATAATTATGGGGCCCCCGTCAAGGTACGCTACGCCACTGGCCTTCTGTATTTTCTTTTCATGGTGATAAATTAAATTACAAAACAAAGAAATCGCTCTCGATATGTGCTCTTCAGCTCATAATATTCGTAATCTCGTGTAAGTCATATATAGGTACATACATCAAGTTAAAAGTTTACGTAGACGTGCCTACTTGCAAACGGGCAAAGAAGATAAACAAAACAAGACTAGTTATGGCCTGTTATGGACGGGGAAACCCCGCCCCGAAAATCTTACTAAACAGAAGGTTTCCATATACTTGATCCAAAATCTACCAAATCTACCGGGAAAAAAATCAAAAATGTGTAATTATACCATAATCTACCCAACAATTTTTAACTACCACAACGAGCCTTAAATCTACCAAAAAAGTAGAAATCTACATTGACATAGAGTCAATGATGTCAGACGTCACTCACCATTCCTACTGTCAATGTCACTTTTATTAGAGTTCGTTTTAGGATCAATAAAATTCAATTAAATAAATAATATACTTTGAGAAAAAACATATTTTTATTATAAGACATGTTAGAGTAACCTTCCAAATCTTTTTCTTTAAAAGAAATTAGAATAAAATAGACAGCCAGTGTGACACATAAATTAATACAAAAAACCTTCTTTAACATCCTCCCTTTTTGAGAAATTTATGTCACCAAGCCAATTAATTTACAAATAAACATAAGTCTAGGCTTATGGATAGGCTTAGTTAGAATATCTGCACATTGATATTCTGTGGGAACATATTTGACTTCAAGATCATTTTCTGAAACCAATTCTCTGACATAAAAATGTCTTAAAGCAATATGTTTCGTACGTCGATGAAGCTCTGGATTTTGAGAAATTTTTATAGCTGCATCATTATCAATTTGCAGCTTGGGAATTTCTTTTAATTTGGTAACTTCATTAAACAGTCTCTTAAGCCATACAATTTCACGAGCTGCTTCACTAGCTGCTACGAGCTCCGCTTCAGTACTCGAAATTGCTACTGATGTTTGCTTCCGACTTGCCCAAGCAATTACTCCTCCAGCATACATACACAGAATTCCAGATGTAGAGCGTCCTGTGTTTGGATCTCCACCGTGATCTGCGTCACTATAACATTCTAAGATTCCAGACTTGTAGTCTTTCTTATAAACAATTCCAGAATCTATTGTTCCTTTGATGTATCGAAAAATGCGCTTGACCTTTTGTACATCTTCTGTAGTGGGATTAACAAGTGACCTGGATACAAAACTTACAGCGTACGATATATCTGGTCTGCTTGCTGTCATCAAGTATGCTAATGCACCAACAGCTTCTCTATAAGGAAACTTAACATCATTCTCCTTTTCAGAATCTGTTTGAGCTTCTTTAATAATTGGAGTATTGACTGCTTTACAGTCACTCATCCCAAAGCGTTCTAGTAGCTTTTGAGCATAATGCTTTTGTGAAATTACAATTCCACCATCTTTATCACTAGAAAGCTCTAAACCAAGAAAGTAATTAGCTGGTTTAGTGGTTATCATGAACCTACTTCTCAACTCAGCTATAAACTTCTCAGAATCTTTCTGATTTGTTGATGCAACAAGTCCATCATCAACATAGAGCGCTAGAATAATTTTATTGCTTCGTCGATTTCTAATAAACAAACATGGATCTGTGTCACATTGTTTAAAGCCAATATTTTTCAGATAGTCGACAATACATTTGTTCCAACATCTGGGAGCCTGTTTAAGTCCATATAGACTTCTCTTCAATTTACAGACTTTATTTGTGCCATCACTATAACCTTCTGGTTGCCTTTTCTAACAAAAGTTTAACATGTCTGGTGTATATGTCTGGTGATACAGTTGTAGGATATTATCATTAGATACAGTGTTCAATTCAGGAGTTTGTCTTTTAATCGCTTGTATGTTTAACTTATATAGACCTCCATTTTTAACGCGTTTTCCAATTAAATTAATTTTTCCTTTTACTTTCAAAATACACGATTCTCTTTCAGATATAAAGACACTGTCCTCTAGTTTGTCTTGTGCGGCAAGAACAGAAAATAAATTTCTTTTTATTTCAGGTACATACCATACGTCACAAAGCCTTATATGTTGTTGCTGTCCATGAACGTCTGCTATTAAATCAACTGTACCTTTACCGATAGCTTGTATTTTAGCGCTATTTGCAGTTGTAACCGATTGGTTATTAGTAAAATATTGAAATGTAGAAAATATGTCATTGCAACAAGAGACATGGCTAGTTGCACCATTGTCGACATACCAATTCTCATCATCTCTTTCAATTACATTAACTGTTTCATTAGTTTCAATCTGCATTAGTGAAAGTGTAAAGTTGGCATCTTTAGCTTTACTCGTTGATGGATTTTGTGGCTTAGGAGGTTTACCATCCGATATCCACTTATAACAACTTTTAACTTTGTGTCCAGTAAGGCCGCAATAACCGCATTTCTTCTTTTTATCCATTTTACTATGTACAACTAGTGCTTCAGTATTATCTTCTTTATTTGTAAGCGATCGTTCATAAGCACAAATTTGAGCTGTCAAATTATCAATATTACGATCCTTTTTAGACATAAGCATCCAACTAGACTTAAATGGAAAATAGCTGTCATCAGGTAAAGTTTCTAAGATCTTGCAGATGAGTAAAATCTCTGGAAGATCATATTTTTCTTTATCTTGAAGAACATCTTTTTCAGATTTTTGTAGTTCTACTTTCAAGTCATGCCATATATTTTTCAATTTAGATATATGCATTGACATGTCATGAGAAGGATCTTTACGATAGCCAAAGAAACTGTAGCATAGTGTATAGCTTTTATCTTCAGATGTACCATCAAACAGAGTGTGCAATTCTTCCCATACTTGTTTAGCATTTGTGAATCTCATCACTTTTTGTAGAGTAGCATCTGACATATTAGCCATTAAAATGAACATTGCAGTATTGTTTATCTCATTGTATGTTCTCAGAGCTTTTTGATAAGAATCAAAGTCTTCTGGTGATGCTGTGCTATCCGGTTCCTTTGGTTTGTTTAGATTGCCATTTATCGCTTCTAAGCATCCAGCAGTACCTCTTAGCATTAACAGTACCTTGCAGCGCCATGTTGTCCAATTTTCCTTTCCTTCTAAACGACCAATATCAATTTTGAAGCTCGTGGATGAATTCCATGAAGACGACATTTTGATAGATCTTGTTAGAATTTTTTAAGAAAATAGAAATTATAGCTTATCTCTGCTCTAAAATAATTCTTGAATTTATTTTCGATCTGCTACCATATTAGAGTTCGTTTTAGGATCAATAAAATTCAATTAAATAAATAATATACTTTGAGAAAAAACATATTTTTATTATAAGACATGTTAGAGCTAAGATATTGTAATATATACTCTAAATAGATGTCAAGTTTACAGCTGTCTGTGGTCACAAGTTTTTTAATGACACGTGACGATGACACGTGACGTGCTAGTGATGTAACTATCGATATTTTGACTGTGAGGATCTATAGGGACACAATATGCGTGTTTAAATATGTGGACCATACTCTAATATTACATTATGCGAAAGTGTGTCTTTCTGTCTTTTATCTTTTCAGGGCCCATCCGATTTGGACGAAATTTTGTACACAGACAGCTTGCATCCCGGGAACCGATATCTAAGGCTACTTTTGTCTTGCAGTATCAAAGCGTTCCTACAAGATTAATAAAATAAAAACCTAAGCTCACGTGAATGAAGTCTCGGGCATCATCTTGTTAGGAAATACAAGAATAATATGTTTCATATTATAGTATATTTTAACCGACTTCAAAAAAGGAGGTTGTATGTATGTATATAAGTATGTTCGCGATTATCTCCGCAACTAATGAACTGATTTTGATGATTTTTCACTATCATAATCTACATACTTTCAGAAAGGTTTTAGTGTACACATCGAAAAATATACATATATATATATATAAAAAACACAAAATATACATATCCTTCTAGAACCTTTGTTGTGCCTTCTAGAACTGAAATAAAATCGAGTCTTTTTGGAGTCGATGAAACTTTATAAACGGTGTTTCGAAAATACGATCATACAAGCTATTTTTAAGAAAAATTAAACCGACTTCGGTCCAGCAATCTCAGAGGAACCGCGGTGCACTAGTCAAAAATATTAGTGACATGTGGGTACATTTATGCGTGTAACATCGCACATAAGAATGGTAACTAGCTGGTGTGTTATACATATACTAAAACCTTCCTGAAAGTACTATGTAGATTACAATAGTGAATTGTTTTGTCTCCAAATACATAATACTAAACCTATTTATATTAATAGGTAGTAATATTATACTTCGTGCAATTTGCACATTGCACACGTTGCACATTGCACGAAGAACCGATGGACGTTGGGGTCCCAAGGTGCTTGAATGGCGACCTCGCACCAGCAAACGAAGCGTAGGTAGGCCCCCCCACTCGATGGACAGACGATCTCAAGCGAGTCGCTGGTAGCCGCTGGAATCAGGCGGCACAAATAATAATAATAATAATAATAATAATAATCTTTATTTGTTCTAAAATAAAAGTTACATTATGCTTAAAATTAGGATTAGTGGATAACAATAATAATAAATGTTAATCTTAATCTAAATAGTAAATCAATGTATGTGTGCAAGATAAATCTTAATTTAAATAGTAGAAAAACCACTGTCCCTAAACTAGGTCAAATCCTGTATTTTAGGCGACAGTGCTCTCCTTAAAATGTAGGTTCAATTTTACACAAGAAAAGGAAAACTGCAAAGTAACATAAGTTAAACCTGAATTTAAATATGTGTGTGTGTATGTGTTTGAGTGTGTGTGTGTTTATGTGTGTGTGTGTATGTTTGTGTGTGTGTGTGTGTGTGTATTTGTGTATATGTACACCTTAATTTAAAACTACCAGTAGCTTTTCAGTATCAGCATACGATTGTGTGAGCAGCCATTCTTTGACACGTTTTTTACATTCGTTTTTATTAAGATGATATATTTTTATTACTTTATTTATTTGATTGTAAAGTCTAGAGCTAATGATATAGTACTGTCTTCCCGCAAATTTACTTTTATGACTTTCTGTTCGAAAAATTTCGTCCACTCGTCTCTTAAATTGATTTTTATTGTAGTGTAGGGAATTATGTTTACGTATTATAATTTGTAGTAAATAGAGCTGGCGGACCGATAAAACCTTACATCGTTGATATAATTCTATTGTAGGGAATCTAAAAGGTCTATTGGTCATAACTTTTAAAATACACCTTTGTGCTCTTTCTAGCTGCAGAAGCAAAGTTTTATTACTACCCCCCCAGACTGATATGCAATACATGAGTAATGATTGGACTATTGCAGAGTATACCATAAAGATAGTACACTTATTCGCTGTAGACCTAAGATTTTTAAATATATATATCAATTTCCTTATTTTTGATGTTAAATTAAATATGTGTAATTTCCAAGACAAATTATTATCTATTAGTAGTCCAAGATATTTTATATTAGTAGCATATTCTACAGTAGGGCAAGCACAGTTTGAGTTATTATCGAAAAAATTACAGATATGAGCTTTCAATATGCATTTATCAATAGAAGGTTGAGAAGTAGCAGAAGGAGTAAAAGTAAGGAATTTTGTTTTACTAACGTTTAAACTAAGCAAATTTGAGGTCAACCAATCTGATACCTTTTTTAGAGCATACTCAGAATTTTTAAAAGCATTTTCCCACGTATTCCCTGTAATAAGTAAGACTGTATCATCTGCATAAGCTATAATTTTGCAGTTTGGAATAGATAGACGACACAAATTATTTATATATATAAGAAATAGCGTAGGGCCCAGAATACTACCTTGGGGAACACCATAGGTAAGAGGCATATCTTCACTAAGGTAATCATTTACTTTAATTTGTTGCGTACGGTTTGACAAGTAATCTCTGAAAATATCCAGCGCTATTCCTCTGATTCCTATTTTATCTAGCTTGTCCAGTAGTATAGGGATAGAAACAGTGTCAAATGCTTTAGACAAGTCTAAGAATACACCAACACATTTTAATTTCTGATCTATCGACCTGGGAATACTTTCAGTCAACTCGAGAGCAGCATCTTCCGTAGATTTCTTTTTCCTGAAACCATACTGATTTGGAGATATAAGATTATGTGTTTCTAAATAGTTAACTAATCTTTTATTTAATACCTTTTCAAATATTTTTGAAAGCGCTGTTAACATTGATATCGGTCTATAATTGTTGACACTGCTTCTATCGCCATTTTTATGTACTGGTGTGACTAAAGCCTTCTTAAAACAATTAGGAAAGATACCTTTCATTAGAGAGATATTACAAATTTTAGAAATAATTGGAGCTAAGATAGCACAACTTAATTTTAAAACCTTAGTTGGAATACCATCCCATCCTACTGCGCTATTTGATTTTAGGCTCATTATTACAGTTTCTATTTCCTTTTGATCAACTGGTATCATCCCAAAAGAGTTCACAGGCGAAAAAGAATCATCCATATTTTTATTAGGGAAATAGTTTGGCTGTGAAAGAATCTGTGTTGCCAATCTGTTTCCCACTTCTACAAAATATTTGTTTACTAGATTAAGAGAAGTTTTAGGATCAGTTTGAAGTTGTAACAGTTCCGTTGGAGGAGAGCGTGAAGAAGTGATATTTGTAACTTTCTTTATAACTTGCCAAGTACCTTTTGTATTGTTTTTAGTTTTTTCAAATTCTAGTTTCTCATAGTTACGTTTTAGTCGCTTTAAAAGATTGTTACAAAAATTTTTGTATCGATGATACGTTATTTTTAAGATTTCATTATCAGGTGAAGTCTTGTGTTTTTTGTGAAGACGGTCCCGATGTCTAATGCATTTTAAAAGCCCAGGTGTGATCCACGGTTTTATTATTGCTTTATTCCGCGATGTACGAACTATTTTTGTGTTTGACTTGATAATGCCACTCAAAATATCGACTAATAAATTCGCAGCATAGTTCGGATCGTGCGAGTCAGCTATTTCACTAAAATTCTGTTCATCGATGCACTTTTTAGCACTTGTATAATCAATGACTAGTCGATTGTTTGGGACATATTGCCTAGGTATTTTCATGTCCAGACTTACAATTGTTGGCGAGTGATCAGTAACTGATGCATCTAATATTAAAGTAGTATTTTTAAATTGTGTTTTTAGCAGAACATGGTCAATGCAGCTTTTGTCATGGGTTGGGTATAAATGAGATGGCAAGAGACCATGACTACTAATAAAATTCAAATATTCATTGGAGCGATTATCGCTGCTTGATTGAGAAATATTGATATTTATATCCCCCACAACAACAAGAGACTTATAATGTTTCAAATTATCAAGAACCGTAGTAAAACTGTTTAGAAAATTATCTAATTGCTTAAAAGATGGAGATCGGTAAATGGCAATGAGACATAATTTATCATTTATATTACACATTATCGAGCTCGCATCTGCCAAATTAGGGTAAGTTAGGGTACATTTAAGTTCATTCTTTACAAATATTATGACTCCGTCGCTTCGATTTATAACTTCTCTTGTATAGTGCAGTGTGTAACCGGTTAAAGTAGGTATCTGACTAACGTTCTTAAGCCAACACTCTGTTAAAACAATAATATCTATTTGTAAATTTATTCGTTTTAATAATACTTGGAGGCCATCGAAATTTGAGTTTACACTACGAATATTCATTTGAAAGATTTTTAAGGATTTTTTGTTGTTTGAAATATAATTACTACATAATTCGGCTTCACACTGATATGAGGTCATGTTGCCTAGTTTTGTGAGATCAGTATCTATAGCTGTCCAGTCAGAATCCAGGACTAAAATTAAAATTTCTAGTTGAACAAATAATGAATGACCAGCAATAAAAGCTAGACTCATAAATATGTGTTTTAAAGTGAAACAAACAAAGTAGTTTATTTTTGGATCTCGAAATTATATCATTATTAGCGAGTGTATGGGTGTACGTTACTACGAAAGTCCTATAAAAGTTATGAGTATGATATTTTAAATAAATTAAAATCATCATAATCATGGTGTAAATAGAAGGTAGTTTATTTAAAAATGTGTATTTATTATTAAAATAGTTTGTATAAAAGTGTATCTGTATTTCATGTGTATATGTATGTGTGTATAACAAAAGTTCACTAATAGTATACGAAAATGGATCAGGTAGATTTGAGATATACATTAAAAATAACATCAAGTTAAAATATGTGCAATAGACGTAAGAACAATCATTATATAGCATGGCTGTATTACGACACTTTGAAAAGTCACCATTTAGTAGTCATACAGAGCCAGTCTTTAATTTAGTTAAGTCTTCCTCCGAGTTTACACGAATTTGCGGAGCACCCTCTTTTTTGCGTAGGTATATTATGTGCCCGCGAGATGTCCAACAGAAAGAATACTCGTGGGTTTTTGCAAAATCGCGCGCCAGGAAAAAGATCCGTTTACTCTTTCCAGTTAACAGTTCAGACAGATATACTGGTCGTGTGGGGCCCGGCATGTTGATATTCGATGTACTGAATCTCCGGCCGGAGTTCATTTTATTGAACTTTTTATAGTTTGAAATGAGGTTTTCCTTCATTAGAACACTTGTAAATTCAACAACAATCGGCTTTTGAGTCTCCGATTTCGAGTATGATCTATAAATATCCTTGATATCCGAGGGTTGTATATTCAAAGAAAGTTTAGAGCCCAAGTTTGAAAGGATATCTTTTAGGTCGTCCTTGGTCTCGTTTTGCTTAGATTTTGAAATATTTCGAAGCTCAACACAAGAATACAAGGACCTTCTTTCTAGGTTTTCAATTTTATTTTCAAGAGTAGAAATATATGTCAAATGCTCCTTTCGCTCAGCCTCAAACTTGTCCAATCTATTTTTAATGCCATCATATTCCTGTGACAAATACTCAATATTTTTGAAAATTTCCGCATTTTGCGTTCTAATATCGTTTAAGGAATCCTGTATATTGGACAATTTTTTATCTTGTTCTATTGTGAACGACAAGAACATCATGCGCATCTCCGCTAAAATAGATGATTCCTCATCCTTACCCTCAAACTTACGCTTTAGATGCGTGCGGGTTCTAGTGTTTACGTTATTGTCGGTAGGCGAGTATAACGCCGGCTCAGAGTCACTGTGATGCAGCTGTGTGCGAGTGACGGAGGCGACGGCGGGGGACGGTGATGACGCTCGGCTTGACATACTCGTCAAATATACCAGGGCAACAGAAATTATAAAGACGTCGTCGAATAAGATGGATTGCAAAGTAAATTCACTCTTGCGGTATTAGTATTACATCTGAGATTCCTAGTTAGCCATTTGTCGTAGTTCAATTGATGCTTCAAGCACAGCGATATTGATTCTTACTCACAATACAATAGGGTGCAGTTTTGCATAGCCAGAAGAGTCTCAATATGCGAAATGACACTTTTACTTGCAGCACTTCATGCACTCCTAATATTTTTGATGATTTTACGTAGCTTTGGTTTAAATTTTAATTTATTGGACACAAAAAACACGTCTATACTGAACAACGATCCGAGGAGGTCGTGTGTTGTGGCGATCCTTGCAAGAGACCTATGTCCAGCAGTGGACGTCCATTGTTTGAAACGAACGAACGAACGAACGAATATTATACTTACTAAATTTCTTTGAACATTAATGTTTATACGTCACTCCGTTAATGTGCGAATGGAAACTTCATTGGCGGAATTTTCTTCTGCATTACAGACATCCATTGGTAACGGTTCTCTTGCCTTAAATTAAAAAAATCAGACGTGGTAGAACATTTTTCACGTTTCGCTTCAGCGTTTTTCATACACCAATAACAGCTCTTAGGGTAAAACTTTTAAAACGTGCCGCCTTGATATGGGTTATGGGATGGGGGGAGGGAGAGGGTAAATCATCCAGTGTTGAGGTTAGAATTGATTTTCGTTGTTTTCTTGAAAACGATGAATTACCTTATTATAAGAGTGTTAGCATTATACTCGTGGACCAAACATCTATCACTAATGACTATTTTATCTCTGAATTCGTGCCAAAGACTATTAAGTCCAACCCTAGTATTTGCATGTATTTTGCACCTTCACACAACACTAGCATGAAATTATGGTATTATTACAAAATATATTTGATATTATTATAATTACCAATGTGTCTATATGCGGCAAAAATAATAGCGTTTGCTTTTAAGCGCCTCCATTTTAAATTGTTTTTGGGCACAAATCAATTAAGTGTGAAGTGTTTTGAACAAATATGACTATGTTTCTGCGATGTCCAATATTGCGGTCTTATTTTTTGTGCCCATTCATTTCTTATTTTTGGGTTCTTTGGAAATCTGTAACAAATAAAAATTTAGCGATCATGATACAACAATCTAGCACGCGGAAATACACGTAAGTATTCATTGTGTGTAGTGGCTACGGAATCTAATGTTCAAAAATTAAAAAAAAAACCCGACATTCACCATTTTTTTATCGCGGCCATCTTGGATTTGCATGGTGTTATTCTACTAGTCAAGCCCTTTCATTTGATACCCATATTAACGGAGTTGTAAATAATAAATAATCTACCATTTTGTAGCGGCGGCCATCTTGCAGCGATTTTCATCAAAATAGCTGACAACACTTTCGACTAATTCACCTTTCAAACAAAAAAACCGCGTTCAAATCGGTTCACCCGTTTTAGCGCTACAGAGGAACAGACAGACAGACAGACAGACAGACAGACACACACACATACACACACACACACAACACACACACACAGACACATCAAACTTATAACACCCCGTCGTTTTTGCGTCGGAGGTTAAAAATTTTATCGCACGTAATCGATATGCAATTTTAGTACATCACTATGCTAAAAAACATAACCTTTATTAGTCAACAGAAAATATTTAAAAAATAGGCAAAAATGGGTGCAGAATTGAACACGATGATGGTTTCCAAAAACTACAAATAACGTTACATAATTTTAGATTATATTTACATACAAAACTATCAAAACTCACCGATGAAATGATAATATTTCTTTAAAATTTTCTTTTCGGCCCCTATAGGAATTACATTCTTTCACAGCACAGGACATTATAATAAAACTACGGAAAATTTATCAAAAATAACTTAAGATCAAACATTTATAAATTCTTGGAAGAAGAACACCAAAATAATAAACATTTATCAGCCTCGTGATTGATGTTTTTGGAAAATTATGATGCGACTAAATAAGGACTAAATTCAATTATGACACATCCAAAAACAATATAGTAATGATGATTTATGAGACATACCTATTTAATTTGGTAGGATTAAATTTATTAAAATATAACAAATAAGTCCATTTGACAATCAATTTAGTGACACGGTTAGAAATAATAAAAAGCAAGTGCGATTCGGTGTTTCATTTACACCTAGACAGGAGTCATTTAGGTTAGGTGAGTACAATAACTGTACCTCAAGTTAATTTTTAGCTTCAGATCTCTTAGTTAATAGATCAATGTGTTAGAGTAACCTTCCAAATCTTTTTCTTTAAAAGAAATTAGAATAAAATAGACAGCCAGTGTGACACATAAATTAATACAAAAAACCTTCTTTAACAACTTTTTGTTTTTTTATTTTATTTTTAGCACTGGCTTCTAGCTATTCTAGCCTATATTGCTGATAAATTGCAGGGACGAGCTTGGAGTAGCTAATTGAATTCTGTGGGGACGAGGGCGGAGCGAAGCCTTCAGAGTGCCAAATCAAGGGCTTTTTACACTGCGGAGAGCCCTTGCCTTGCAAATTTTGAATAGTTTGTATGACACTATCACGATTCACAAATCTTGCGTTGACTAGGACTTGTTAACGTTACTTACTAAACTTAACAAAATAAATACCTAACGTTAATTAACGTTAATTTCAATATGATTAATTATATATGTGTGTTATATATAAAATGTTATCAATAAGTAACTATAACTAAAACTATCTATATTATACTCTTATAAGCTAAAACTGGAGTTCTTTTTAAAGCCGATTCAAAGCACCCCACTGAATATACATTGGCGCCAATACAAATATTTATTCATGGAAATAGAAGGTACCTAAGTAGGGGTAGGTACTTACTACTTTCATATCATTGACATATAGTAGCCTGTACTTTAAGTCAATGTTTCATATATTTTAGTTCCAATATAATTATGTACCTTCACTCTCACTTTTATTAATATTATTCAGCGCCAGAATGGCGATAATCTAAATCGATTCATTATTACGTCAGTTCATCTAAACCAGAGGTTCCCAAACTTTTTTTTCTCATAGAACACTTTCAAAGTTTAGCTAGTACCGGTGGACCCCCGGGTTCACTTTTCCTAACAAACTGTTTTTCTTTTTCTGAGCAAACGCGTAGTTTTTGTGAAAATAGCATATGAAAAATTCAATTTTTTTTTCGTGATTAAACACAATAATTTAGTAAAAACTTCGCGAAACTACATCGTTTTTGTAAAAATTAAAGATATAATTGAAAATTATTGATGAACATCTAATAATCTTAAGAAATAACGTAATTTTTAAAATTTTAATGAAGTGAAATGTTTTTTTTTTACTAGCGAAATTACTCTATGAGTACGGCGCCATCACAGACGCCATCTTGAACTGAACGTCATTCATTCCGTTTCTCTTGTCTTCTCTTCTCTCCCCAAATTCAGGGCGCACGATTCAAAAATTTTACCGGACCCCCTACAGCTACATTTCTACCATATTCCCAAAACTCGACAAAAAATATGAAGATTAGATTTTACTATGGAAATTTGCGTTGCGGCTAAGTTCCAACCACGAATTAATAGTTTTCGAAAAAAGTGAGAATTGATTGTGCTGTGACTGTGAGTGGATGACAAAAAAGTAAAGTTCTGTAAAGTAAAGTGCTGAATATGAAATATGCAAGTTTTTACAAGTAACAGTCGCTGAGCTTCTTAAAACATTATCTGCCTACATAGATAGGTGAAGTCAAGCCAACATTTTAGATCTTCACTATCGAAAGCAGATAAATTTTCGTGGACCCCCGCTTACGACTAGTGAACCCCCATTTTTTTGTCATGCCAACGTAGACCCCCGTCGAGTCTCCCGTGGACCCTTGGGGGTCCACCTGGACCGCTTTGGGAACTACTGATCTAAAGCGAACTACACAAGATTCAAAACTTTTACCTAAATATGATAGGTAAATAGGTATTATTTAAAAAAAATCGGCCAAGTACGAGTCGGACCTCGCTCTTTTAGAGTTCCGTAGATAATTATGAATAACATAGAGATATTTAAGTAAGAAAACTCCAATGGGGCCCTCATGTAAATAACTTATCGAACAGACTTAGTTCTGCTGCATATGCGGTTAAAAAGATTCGCCAACTAACTGATATTGAAACTGCGAGGTTAGTTTATTTTAGTTACTTTCACAGCATTATGTCATATGGCATACTTTTATGGGGTAATGCTGCTGATATTAATTCCATTTTCGTGCTGCAGAAGAGGGCTGTTCGTGCCATATATAATATGGGACCCAGAGAGTCACTGAGAAATAAGTTTAAGGAAGTTAAAATTATGACAGTTTATAACCAATATATTCTTGAAAATTTAATATATGTACACAAAAATATCGATAAATTTAAGAAAAAAAGTGACTGTCATAACATTAATCTTAGAAATAAAGATAAACTTGTGTTGCCCACTACTAGGCTGCGAAAAGTTGGAAAATCATTTGTTGGTAATTCTGTACTTTTTTATAATATGTTGCCAGAGAACATTTTGGATATGTCTCTCAATAAGTTCAAAGGTTTTATTAAACGCAAATTAATTGAAAAGTCTTACTATAGCTTAAAAGATTTTTTTAATGACAAAAATCCATGGACATAGATTGCTCTAAAAGCCAACAGTTCAAATCATTTTTATGGCTATTATACCATATTGTAAGATGGTGATAATAAAAAAAAATAAACCCGGCTGAGTTTGTTGTGGGCTCTTCTCAGACCAGGGCGCGTTTGGAACCCTCGTAGTTTTAGTTTTAAGTTTCCGTAAATAATTATCACCATTGCCTGTACCTAAATTGACGTTCAAAAAGTGTACAGTGTACCAATTTTGAATAAAGTTTATTTGATTTGATTTGATTTGATTAAATATTTAATTTCCGAGTTAGACATCGCAACAAACCGTGAAAAAAAAACCCAAAAAATGTTCGTTTGTTTTGGTCACAGCTTACAAACTACTTTATGAATCGTTGTTTTTAGTATTTGTTGTTCAAATACAGTATATATGGTACATAATATACTGAAGTTTCATATTCCTAACTGGTATAGTTTTTGAGATAGCCCCCGTCACAAAAATGGTCTAAAACTAACAACTTTGATGGCCCCCCATTTCCTTATTTTTTAAACAAAAAATTAAAAAATATACAATTCGTGCTCTACTCAAGAAGTTCTAAACAAAGATACCCCACAAGCTAGGGTAAGAAAAAAAAATTTTTTCGGCTCCTTTTTCATGTTTGGGAGCCCCCCTGAAAAATAATTTAATTCAATTTCTAATTCAATATTAAGTAGGTTTTGGGTTAACGTTTATTTTCGTCTACGAGCTAGAGACCTGTGACCGGCGGACGGACAGACAGACAGACAGCAGAGTAACATTAAGAGGGCTCCGTTTTTACCCTTTGGGTACGGAACCCTAAAAAGCACGTTATTTTTTTACATCCATGCGTTTTAAAATAATGTTGAATTTTGATCTATGAGATGTTGAGGCTAAGGCTGATCTGACTCTTCGCACTAGATAACTAAGTAAATCAGGGCCAAATAAAGAGACTCATATTGATTTATTTTTATTCGATTGATTCATTTACTAAGGGCAAAGAGCTAATGAACTGTCATCGTCTCCGTAACATCGCGTAGGAGTTAGGACGCTCGGTGGAAACTAAATTTGACTCTCGTATCATTCCGCCCACCGCTCTGAAGTCTACGTTTATTCTCGAAAGACACCTACTTTTTCAATGCATATTTTTCGTCATTTTTACTGATCTTCGATATGGTGACCATATTGTAATCCAATTATCAAGAAATAGTTAAGTGTGTACCTAAATACCAATCACAGTAGGTACAACCTACTAGGTTTAATATATTCTTCTCTGCTCTGAAATTATTTTTTTAAAGAATATTAGTCATGATCACCATAGTATCAAGGTATTCCCTTTTCCCCTTCATTTAAGCGAAAAGTACTAGGAGTGGTTACGACAATAGTGAAACGGGTGGGGTTTGAACCGTCGCGGTCGACCTTACGGAAGCTATAAAATGAAGTTATACAATGACCTGGGTTCCCGTTGTTTCATCATGACGTCGCTGAACGCCTCGCACGCAGCGATGAAGATGCAGCGAGCGCTGGATGCACTTCCCTCTTGGCTGAAGGACTGGAGACTGAAGGTCAACGTGGCGAAGATTCAGGCGATGCACGTAGGGTGGTCCACCCTGCCGCCTCCGGTGTCGCTCTTGGGAGAGCGTCGCATGGTACCCGAAGGCTAAATACCTGGGGGTGACCATCGACAGGAGCCTCTCGATGCGACACCACGTCAAGAACGCAGTCGCGCAGTAGCGCGCCGTTCGAAGCCTCCTGCGCCCTGTCCTGGGCCCTGGCATCCCACCTGCCTCTCCGTACGAAGCTGTGCGTCTACAAGGCGTAGGTACATCCGTACGCGACTCACATACGCGGCCCCAGCGTGGTACCTACGCGCTGGTCAGCGAGTCGGGCCGCAAGTCGCCGCGGGCCCAGCAGTCGCTTACGCTACGCATCAGCACCGGAGCTCCGCGCTTCGTACGGAACCAGGTCATCTCCAGAGACCTGCGCGTAGAGAGCTTAGACGACTTCATTCGCCGTCTGAGCACCTCGATGTTCGAATGCACCGCTGGAGCGCGCTGCACGAGCCCAGCATCAGCGAGGCAATGATGCTAGTTCTAGCTATACTAAATTGACAGGTCATATAATGCATATATTATATAGTATCCTTTTCCTCAGGAAACATTAAGAAGAGAATAGCACTATTTTTAGAGCTTTCAATTTAGTTTAAAATACTACTTACAACAGAATAATTAGTAGGTATCATTTTCGAGTTAAATTTGTATACCTACTTACTAGCTGAAAAAAAATCTTGTTTATCCCCACGGACGCAGAAAAATAACGCATGGTGTCTCTACGATCGCCAAGTTCAAGGTGTCGTCCGTCCGAGTCAGCGTGTGGGCCGATGAAGAAGTTCTATTTAAATCCGTCCTGAAACAGCGAGCCGTAGTCTCATCACGAGCCACGAGCACTCCGCAGCGCGCGCCTGCAACGAACATATCAAAACACTAAAGGTATTTTGATTATTTATTGTTTGTTTGTTTTCATTTTTTTTTACTAACGATTCTTAGCTGTTTGAGATACTTTAAAAAAATACACACGTTGACTACGTTACTGAAACCGTGAAACGTTAATTTTTAAGGTGATTTGAAATGTTTAAATGATTGCATTGTGATGTTTACAGGTGATAATTTTTTAATTTTTTTTTAGAAATAGACTTACTTACTTATATATAGGTAGGTGTTTAATATCATCCATATATGCTGAATTAGGAGTAGGTATATTTGTTTGTGACTTAGAAATAACTGCACGTAGTCTGGTTACATCTGGTCTGTTTTTCGGTTTAATCTTTGATAACGGCTGAACATATTTTGACGGGACTTTCGCAGGCAGCTAGAGGAATATGCAGTTTCGTCTTTGTGCTTGTCTTGATCTACTTAGGTACTCATTATTTCGGGAAAACAAATGGACGGGACATCCAATCGTCGAAATCGTAAGCGCGCAAATAGTGATTTTCGTATAGGTAAAACTGGGTAGCATGGAATTTAAGAATCTAGGTACCTAGTACCTAACTACCTACTAAGTAGGTACATATATAGGTATTATATAAATAGATTTACACTCATCATGAGTATGATTCAATTTATCCACGATTAGGTGCATCTACCTACTAAAGATAATAATTTTCGTCGCAAAGCTTTCATATTGAGAGAATTAGTTCACAATGTTGTTGCATCATCTGAATATCTATGTGAATCATTATAGTGGAACCGTTCCAGATTTTGTAATACTGAAAAAAATAAAGTGTAACTCGAAGGTTGAACCAGATTACCTATACTGTTATATTTTTATAGGAAAGGTCAACCTACCTTTATAGTACCTAGCTAATTTATAGTTCGCGCAATATCATGGCATCATAGTCATTTAATCACTGCGTAAATTGACTATTTGACTAGGTACTAGGTACGTATTTAGGTACCTATATTTTTCTGACCTAACTGTAGTAATACCGACCTAATGTCTTGTGCTGTGGCCGTAAGCGGGAGGTCTTGGGTTCGCTTCTCAACTGGAATGGTTTGGTGGGAGGCTTTGACCGCAACTAGTTGTAACTTTCAATCCAAAGCCGATGCCATACTATACGGCGTCGGTATAACTCACCAGAAATATGTATTTATTACAGTCTCCTAACTATTCTCCGACTTCACTGAAGAGGATGGTGAATAGGTAGTTACCCTTTTTCATTAAACACACAATTGTAGGGGTTTTCTTGGGCGATAGTAATGCCGCACAGAAGCTCTTTGTAAACAAAAAATCTTGGGAGAAATCGGTGTAAGTACCTACTTAGATGCATAGGAAAAAACAAACATCGGTGTATGTAAGTAGGTACATAGGAAACATCTACGTGCCGAATTGAGAACCTTATTTTTGGAAGTCGGTTAAATAATATATCTATAGATGTTTTGGTGCATTGCAGTTTTGCGTTTCATTAATAGCACAGTTTTAAAACGCAAAGATGGACGCAAGATCGTAATCGCCGAAAATAAGCGCTCTCAAAAACAACGGTGTTTATCTCGCGATGAATTGTCGACGCTCGTGATAAATGACGTGTTAAAGTTACTCCTATAATATTATGCGCTTTGTGACGTACCTAGGTCACTTGTATTAATCTATTCGTATTCAGGTTCGGATAATCGGACCTAATAATATAACATATCTAATATCGAATCTCATACCTAATGACCTCGTGGCTTTTTCTCGATTGTGCGCGACTTACGTTATCACTCGGTTAAACTGTATCTCACGCCGGCTCTACACGTTGGCCCCAACACTTTTCGCCCAAAGTGTGGATCGGGAAATTAACATTGGCCCCAACCATGTGGATGATCAAAGGCCCCAACACTCGCGCCAGAGTTGAAAGTTAGCCATTCTTTGTGTCAGTTTTTCAAAGGACGCTAACGTTTGTGATATATCCACACGTTAGCCCCAACGTTTGTCTGTCAGGTCCTCTCTGGTTCCGCCTTTTGTGATGTGTAGTCATCCTCCATATTCTTTGACGTGGCATAACATAACAAATAAGCTTACAAATTATAATAACTATCTACCTATGCACTCAGTCAGCAATTTCGATTTCTGTACCGGACATCTTCACGTTGGCTTTGACGGGACAGAACTACTTATAGTATAATAGCCAACACGTGTTCAACATTGGTACGATAGTTGGAATTAACGTGTTGAATCGACCTCACCTGCAGGCCTATTGAATTCTGTAGATAAGTATACCTAGTCTACCGAATCTCCTACTTGGTTCAGCGAGCTCCGCGTGCTCCATCCGGCCACACGATCCGGCTGTCGTTTTTCCAACGAATCTCTGTAACTGTTAAGTGTTAGTCAGTATTTACAGAAGGTATAGGCGGTTGCAGCAGATCTCACGGAAAAATTTAAAACTAAAGTGAATTATAATTTTCTCATTCCAGATGTCGATTGTCCCATTGTTATTCCGCGACTGGTGGGACGACTGGGAGCGTCCCTCGAAGCTGTTGGACCAGCACTTCGGCATGGGCCTCAAGAGGGACGACCTCTTGTCGTCCCTCTCCTCATTCCCCTCGAGTTCCCTCTTCAGGAACTCCTACTTCAGACCGTGGAGGGCCAGCCTCGCTCGGCAGGAGTCCTCATCGACTATCAACCTTACTAAGGAGAAATTTGAGGTTAGTATCTATTATCACTATATATCTACTACTTTAAAACAAGGTCTTAAGAGGTGCAGTCTTCCCTCTTCTCTCTCTCTTCTCATTCCAATCCAGCCATCGAGGCCTACTTCAGGCCATGGAGGTACTGATTTCTCCCGACGAGAGTAGGTACTATCAAGCTTAGGTACCTACTAAGGAGAAATCAGAGGTTTACTACAACCTCTACAGAATGGGTTTTAAGAGAGACGAACTTTTGTGAACTCTCTCCTGATTCCCCTCTAGTTCCCTATTTGGGAACTCCTTGAAGAAGCCTCGCTTGCTATCGAGCACTTTAGCAGGTATGCTGCGTGATAACTGCGTGATAAGTAGGTATAATATCTATGTATCACTGGATAGCAGTATTAAGGAAAGCTCGTCATGATATTGATAAGCTTTAGATATATGAGAACCTGCAGTGCTGGAACCTTATACCTACTTAGTGAAGGATTTTCCATAGGTATCTACCTACCTCATCATCAATAGGTACATGAAAAATTCAAATTAATTTCAACGGGAAGACTGCAAGTGACTTAGACAATAGTTGCCGTGAGCATCTTTATAACATCAAACCGACCTACACAACACACCAAATAACAGAGAGCTTCTCCAAATTCCAGGTGATCCTAGACGTTCAACAATTCACCCCCGAAGAAATCACAGTGAAAGCCACCAACAACTCGATCCTGGTCGAGGGCAAACACGAGGAGAAGCAGGACGAGCACGGCTTCATCTCGCGCCAGTTCACCCGCAGATACATCCTGCCCGCGGGCTACGAGCTCTCCGACCTGGTCAGCACGCTGTCCTCGGACGGAGTCCTCACGATCTCCGCCCCGAAGCGCCCGCCCCCGAATTCCGGCGAACGAGTTATCCCCATCACTAAAACCGGTCCAGTCAAACAGCCCGAGAGTGAGGTCCCAAGCACCGAGCCGTCTCGCGAATCTCGCGAACAGAACGTCCCAATCGTTACTTCCCCTTAAGTGCGACATCGATAAATTAAAGCCTCTTTTACATAAAAACTGTTTCTCGATCCGAATATGTCAAAGCAAGTAACTAGCTTTTCTGTGGTCATAGTTACGATCTCTTCTAGATCAAGAACAAATACGGCACAGCTATCGCACAATTGATGATTGACGGTCGTGTCCATACTTGCAGCCTGCATCTTTTGTGGCGTTAGGTACTAATATAATCTTTCTTTTTGTCCTCGGCCTTTCGAGTTTCAGAGATAAACAAAACAGGTGCCTAAGCACAATAATATGTACTTAAGTAGAAATAAGACCAATATAAAAGTACATAGAAGAACGATAATCACCTCGCCTGGTGTTGTCATCTAGGCGAGTTTTGGATTAGGTAGGTACCTACCTATACCTACTGTTAGGATTCCTACTGTAGAAGGTCTGAAGATTATCGCCTAAGTAAGTACCAAAATATAGTAGAACTTCTCGTTACAAAAATCAGGCGAGATAAATCTTTATGTAAATGAGGCTTAATTCATAAGCTAACGACCGAAAAGTAAAATAAATAGCATTTATTTTTATATCTATTATTACGTCCCGCGGTTGGCCAACTACGGGGAACGATTCGAAATGAACGAACTAGGTTTTATTGAAATTTAAGGAATGCAAATCATTATTTAATTATTATTGTAAAAATGTATTATACTCACTTGGTGTAATAATTTGATTGTTTTATTAACCACTGATTATCAGAATCTTCTTATTGTGCTTATGAGTAGAAATCTCCATATTATAAGTAATAGGTAGGTACTTATATATGTAACTCTTTGTTATAAAATTCTTGGTTTATGAGCTACACAGCAAAGGTACATAGGACAGAGCTTAAATCAAAATATCTATAAACTCTGTAAAGAACCAAAACATAAAACTAATAGATACCTAGGTAAATATACCTAATATTATAATCACGCGTCCTTTTCTAGACTAATTAATTTTTAATTAGGAATTTAAATGAAAGTCTATATTCTTTAAAGATAATTCTTTAACAAGTAGGTATAATAAATAGTACGGCAGCCCTGAAACAAATTTTTTAGTGATTAAGTAGTAACAAGCTGAATTTTCGTGAGTAGGTTCGTTTCGACAAGACGAACCAGTTTTATATCCATGAAAATTCTCGATGGATGTAGCTACTCGAGTGGGGAGGTGTTAAAAATTTAGATTCGCTCAGGTGGGAAATCGTTCCACTTTTGTAGGACTATGTAGCTATTTCAACAAGTATTTACTAAGGTGCGTACAAAAAATCAGCTGGCTATTAATAATATTCTACAACGTACTCCACTCCGAATATTTCCAAATTATGAGGTTACAAAAATTATTAAAAAGTATTAATAACTAGCTGATTTTTTATATGCAGCTTAGTAAATACTTGTATAATAAAATGCTCATTGTAGTCCTACTTTAGTGGAACGATTTCCCACCCGAGCGAATCGAAATGTCGAGATCTTTCATAGATAAAAAACTTGTTCGTCTCGTTGAAACGAACCTACCCAACTAGCACACTAGTGGAAATAGCAGCCTATTTTGCAACTTTTAGCTGTACTGTAGCGCTTTAGGGGTTCAGAAAGTGGTTTTAAGTTCTACTATTGCTTTCGTAACTGCTCATAGCTGTAAATATCACTAGGGGTTGCAGACACTGAACCAAATGCCACTTTAGGCTTTATAAGAGTTAATTTTACAACCCATTGCCGTCTATAGCTTTAAAAGAGAGTTAAAACATATATGTTAAAACTTAAAACTGCTATAAAGCTTCTATTGCCGCTGCTGTACGCTTCAGAATTGCATAAATACTTTAATTGCAGACTTTGTAACGGAACTGTATAAAAGACATATTTATTACTGTTCTGCCACTGAAAGTTTCATTGCAGAAGTGATTTGTATTTTTGCGCAGACTTAAGTAGCAATTTGATCGACTGTTTTACTAATAGCGATATTAAGGCTTCACAATAGAAGCAGGAGCGTAAAAGCTGCTTCTCATAGACGCCATTGTTTACAAGACAATTATTTATCATTACTTGAGAAATGTATAAGTTTTTATCACAATTTGTAGTAAAATATAACTAAATATAGAACCAGCAACCTACTAAATAAAAATGTAGTCAAGTATGTAATTTCAATATCGTGTAGGTATGTGATATAATATTATTTAAATAATAATATTTTACATATTTTACGATATTCTGAGGTAATTATTGAGGCGCTTTAAAAATACTCCAATAATATCAACTATTTGCACGATAAACTGATCTGCGTTTTTAGCCACTTGCTTAAAATACAAAATATAACTCAAAAACACTTAATACCTTGACTTCATTTATTATTTATTTGTATTCTGTAATAGTCTGACATCAGGAACAACAGATGTATTTAATTAAAAATGAGAGACAAGGTGAATGGATAAGTGATCCTTATTCGTTCAGTTAAACCTGTCATTCATTCAATAAGCGCCACAAGAGCTTTAGTGTGGTGTTAATTATTAGTTGCAGCTCCTGTAGCGCTTTTATGCCACTATTATGAAGCTCTAATGGAACTGGAGGTTGCAAAAAGTTGTGCCCCTTTGGCTGCAAAGCGGCCGCATAAGGTCTGCAGTGCACGCTCTGGCGCTTGAGCTTGGCACTTTTGGGAATAATCGGATTAGCTCCAAAGCTCTTAAGAGGCCGGTACCCGGATTCGTAATTTTTTACGAACTTTTGGACACCATAGTGCTTTAGATATAATGATTACTTTAAAAAAAAATATCAAATATTAAAGATCAATCCTTTTTTAATGGAATGTTGGGAATAAAATATTAATTTTATTAAAAAATATTATTCAAATCTTAATTCTTGCGGAAGACGTTTACTGATTTTACGCTTTTGAGTGAAACTTTCGTCACACATATAAGTACTAAAAATTGTAGAAAGCGACTGAAAAAAAATGAGACTGAAAAAAGTGTGTTCATACTTATAGTATGAACACACTCTCAAAATTGGAATGTTGGAATTAGTTTTTCTATGTTTTATACAAAATTAGTAAATAAAAAAATAAAAACCGCACGTACGATTTATGAAAATTTAAGCATTAGATTAACCCCAATTTCTTTAATTTATCGCAATTTCACTAATAAAAAAAATAAATAGCGCGAAAGTTAAGGATTCATTTAGCTATAATTGTAAAAAAAATAATCCAGAAACTATTTATATGACCAAAAAAAAATTGTCAAAGTATCCTAAAATTTACAAATAAAATGGCACAGCAGACAGTACGAATGCCATACCGAGCTTAGCGCTCTTCGAGGGAGGACGTGTTGTTGCCCGACGCAGCTCACGCACACATGCAAAGCTGTGTAATGACTTGTCGTAAAACTCATAAAAGTTACATAGCGCAACCGACTCAGTTTGATGATTTGTACATAGGTTTTATTTCATTAGTGGTCCGATCTGATCAATGCTGAGCTAATGCTATGTTTTGGTATAAGTATGTGTTGATATATGTATATATTGAATTGAAATATTTTTTGTATGACATAATAATAACATCTCATACTCGAAGTTCTTTTGGGACGAAAGAGGGGTTAATAGGGATGAGAATGAGGTGAATAGGAACGACTTATGGGTGAATAGGAACAGTTTTTTTTAGAACAAACTGATACCAAAACTTAAAAAAGTCGACACCATTTTGAAATTCTTTGTTAATTGACCGATTTCATTCAAAATCGATATTTAGAGCTCCCTGGGATCACAAAACAGGAAACTGTTACGAAAACTTAAAAAAGTCGACGCCATTTTGAAATTCTTTGTTAATTGACCGATTTCATTCAAAATCGATATTTAGAGCTCCCTGGGATCACAAAACAGGAAACTGTTACCAAAACTTAAAAAAGTCAACGCCATTTTGAAATTCTTTGTTAATTGACCGATTTCATTCAAAATCGATATTTAGAGCTCCCTGGGATCACAAAACAGGAAACTGTTACCAAAATTTAAAAAAGTCGGCGCCATTTTTAAATTCTTTGTGATTGTACCGATTTCGTTCAAAATCGATATTTAGAGCTCAATGGGATCACAAAACAGGAAACTGTTACGAAAACTTAAAAAAGTCTACGCCATTTTGAAATTCTTTGTTAATTGACCGATTTCATTCAAATTCGATATTTAGAGCTCCCTGGGATCACAAAACAGGAAACTGTTACCAAAATTTAAAAAAGTCGGCGCCATTTTGAAATTCTTTGTGATTGTACCGATTTCGTTCAAAATCAATATCTGAGGATCCCTAGGAGCACAAAACAGGAAATTGTTACCAAAACTTAAAAAAGTCGACGCCATTTTGAAATTCTTTGTTAATTGACCGATTTCGTTCAAAATCGATATTTAGAGCTCCCTGGGATCACAAAATAGGAAACTGTTACCAAAATTTAAAAAGTCGGCGTCATTTTGAAATTTTTGTGATTGTACCGATTTCGTTCAAAATCAATATCTGAGGCTCCCTGGGATCACAAAACAGTAAACTGGTACCAAAATTTAAAAAATTCAGCGCCATTTTGAAATTCTTTATTAGTTGACCGATTTCGTTCAAAATCAATGTTTGAGGCTGCCTGGGATCACAAAACAGGAAACTGTTAACAAAATTTTAAACAGTCAGCGCCATTTAGAAATTCTTTGTCTCAAAAAAACAATGCTTATTACGATTTTCTAATATGATAAAAAGTTAGGGCCTGTTTCACCACCTTCGGATAAGTGTCAGGTAGCTTATTCACAAGTTTTGTCTTTGTCACTTGACATAAAGTAAGAAAGTGACAAAACTTACGTTTAGTCTATTCGACACTTATCAGAAGGTGGTGAAACAGGCCCTTACATACCTAAATTTTAGATAGTAATGTCTTTAATAATAAACACATAAAATAGAGTTCTATGAAAAATAAATTATTTTCCAGGATAAAAAATAGCCTTTGTCCACCTTCGGGATGTAAGCCATATGTGTACTAAATTGCATCAAAATTGGCTAAACGAAAATGTGTAAATCCTGGGCGAGTCAACTAGTACAAGAAAAAAGAATATAATAAAAACATCACGGTTTGAACACGAACAAATATTAGTTTAGCAAGTCAAGTCAACTCATCAAGTCTTTGGTAATAAAATATTATAGGTACTCGGGCCATTCTTGACAATAAATAAAAATTCGGTTACAAGAAGCAAATACGAATACAACAAGTGTTCCTGCAAGAATTGAGCACGTGCAAATTTTATTTATGATCTAAGATTAGCAACTGCATAGTAGATAATTGCACACCTGAGAGAACTTCTTTATCAAAACAACCTGTATACCTGAAATAACCAGATTAATCTATTGATCAATATAATAAGCATTGATCGTATAATCTTTTGTTTCGTTGCGGCGTGATTGAAGGAGAAACCAGCAAACCAATAAACTAATAAACAAACACACTTTCGCATTATAATATGGGTAGTGATATAGCTGTATTTAATTCTTACAGGTGTCATGTGTAAGTATAAACGATTACACAACATCTTGATAATAATTATATACTTACCTAAATCGAACATTAAATAAAAGGAAATATATTAAAATATACTAAGATCTAAAATTTTATTTTATTAGTGCGTTGAATTTGGAACGCAAAGTATCAATATAGGTTAGTCCGACCGCTTTTAAGTATACCATGTCTTTGTGTGAGTGCAGCTTACGGTGCCATTGTGAGGTACACGCACACATTTAAAACTCGGGCCGAAACTCGTTGGTGCGGCTGGGAATACGGCCTCTTAAGCAACTAGTTTGTGCTAGTTGGGTACTCACGTAAATTCAGCTTGTTATTAATCACTAAAAAACTTGTTCCAGGGCTGCCGTACTATAAAGTTCGTAAACTAAAACCCAACTACGCAGCGAACTCGAAATCGCGGGGCAAACATCTAGTGGCGCCATCTGTTATGTCTATCCGAAACTAATCAATAATAAACTTTTGCCGCTCGCACGTCGCTTCTCGATTTTTTTCGTATATAAAATGTAGCCTATGTCACCCGGACCATAACAAAAAATTAATTGACAGCTCATTCATCAAAATCGGCCCAGTAGTTTAGGCGCTACGGTGGTACACACAGAATCTCATACTAAATTAATCAGCCACATACATACATACATACATAGGTACATAGGTACATACATACATACATACATAGGTACATACATACAATATACATACATAGACTGCTAAAATCATAACTCTTCCTTTTGGCTTTGCCATAGTCGGGTAAAAAAGTCATCGAGCGAACTTGAAAAATTATAGTTATAGATTTATAGCAACTTTTATCAACAAGTATAAATCAAAAATTTAAAAACCCCGGCCGTTGTGCCGGCGACCATCTTGGATTTGCATAGTGCTATTCTACTAACCAAGCCCTTTCATTTGAAACCCATATAAAGCGAGTTGTGAAAAAATATGTAATCTGCCATTTTGTAGCGGCGGCCATCTTGGATCGATTTTCATCAAACTGCAAACAGCACTCTCGACTAATTCACTTTTCAAACAAAAAACCGCATTCAAATCGGTCCACCCCTTTGAGCGCTACAGGGGAACAGACAGACACACACACACACACACAGAGACACGTCAAACATAAAACACCCCGTCGCTTTCGCGTCGGGGGTTAAAAATATCGAACAAAAATACTTACTTTTGACTGTTAAAAAGTACCTAATAATAAGACCTCTGCTAGCATCAGGTAATGTCGCGCGATGACTGACGCAATAATAAATACGATAGATATTATTGCGTCAGTCATCGCGCTTTATACAGATAGGCACACTGCTCCTCTCCCTCCTTACAATCTCCCTGGTATTCCTCCACAGATTCGCCAATATGACGACTGTCACAACCGTAACCTGGCACAAACTTACCCAGTCTCCCCTACCTACTTCCCCAACAGCGCAGAAAGCAAAAGATTGAAACTTGAAGCAAAAGGATGGTAAGTAGGTTTACCAAATCCACACTTCGAAAATTGGTTTCTACGCGGCATCGTATCAGAATTTAGGACGCAGAATCGCTTGGTGGAACCATTGGTGGAACGTCTTTTCAGTTAAATAATCGCGCGAGACTCCCAGATCAGAACTGAAACTCATTTATTGTCTTTGCTGGAAATCGAACCTGGGATCTATCGCTAATAAGGCATAGATACTTAGTGACTCCGAAGAGGAGGAGAGGAGAAATTTCGCGCGGTGTTGTGTTGAGTTCAATAATATTGTTAATTTATCATTGTCTCAGAGGGTTGTATTGGGGAACAGAGGAATGTTGATGAATGCTAATTGCTAAATGAAGATAATTAATGTATAGGTACGGTTACGTACCGTCAATTTAATTTACTTTGTTCCTAAACTACAACTAGAACTACTTAGTTACAATAAAGTAGTACGTATTGATAAATAAATGATATAATTTGGGGCACTTTGGGAGGAGAAAGGGGTGGGATGGTAGGTATACACTATACACTATAGAATACTATAGATAGTGTTGTGATAGTGTCTTCTTCAGGTAAATTATCAAGCTGATGTTTTTATCTAATTAAAGGTAATTCACTTGTTTTACTATTAATTTCAAATAATATACGAGGAATCAATGAAAAATAAACGATTTTATTGAGTGTTTAATAATCTTACCGTACGATCTATTGAAAAATTTACAAGTAGCGACATCTACATTTAAGCGCTACAATTACATCTCTACATGACATGTAGATTAGATTAATTTAAAAGTAACGCCATCTGTGTTCATATACCTTTAACTCGATATAAAAAAAAAATTAGAATGAGAAGACTTTGTAAAATGTTTAAAGCCCGGAAGGTAGCGCGGCAATTTTTCGTGATCTTTCGTTTTTGTTCATCGAATATCGCCTCGTAGAAAAGATCACGAAGAAGCAGTGGGGAAGCGATTATAAACCTTAAACCCTTGTTATAAGGTTCTCCGTAATAATACAATGACTTTGTCATCCTGTAATCGGCATCGGCATCGGCAAATTGTATATTAAAACTTTTGTCAGAAGTAATTATAATGCTATTCGTAGAGATTTTCGTGATATGAGAAAAAATCCGAAAAAAGGGACAAAATTAAAAATGGTGGCTGGTTCCGCACCCCCCATATGGGGTTTTCGGATATATTCAAGAGGAAGGCCCAAAGAATACATTTGGCCAATTTTTAAAACTATAGGATGTTTTTCCTAGATTTACTAGGCTAAATGCACCGAGCGCGTAAAATGTTTATCACGCTGACTGACGGTCTTTCCCCCACCAGAAGTGCAGCTGAAGATTTTCTTTATTATTTTAAAAGTGTGAAAATTCTGGTGCATAAATTTCATAAGGTATAAAATAACTTTCTTTTTCAAAATTTTAATGCACTTCATGCGCGTAGCAGACGTAAGTATAACCCACCCTCGGCGCTGCAGCTGAATATTGTTTCTGTATCAAAAATGATTGAAACAATGATTTAAGACCATTTTTGTCTGGGATAAAATCACTCTGAGCGCTTTGATTTTCAAGCACTTTCACATGCTCTCACTCTTAACTCCACCACTGGTGCGGCAGCTGAAGTTCGGAGCTGTGATGGGTTAGGTCTAAACTATTGTTGTTAAAATTTCCAGTCGGTATAAAATGACTTTTTAAATTGAACTCTGACCTCCCGTAGTATATGAGTATCAAATGAAAGGACTTGACAAGTAGAATAGCACTATCCAAGGGCGTCGCCAGCCGCTGGCCAAGGGGGGGGCAAGTTGATGATATTATAGTTAGTTAATATGCGAAAAGTGTAAATAGGCCAGTCATATTTTACACAAAAAATCACTTAAATCGCAATCAAACGGCTAGTTCTGATTTTTTAATGTTAGGACCGTTACCAGAAGTCTGAATCCAATTTTGCAGTTTCGAAAGACCTGTGCTAACTTTGCAGCACCACTCGAAAAACCACGAAATTTTGGCACTTTTTGGTTTTTTCAAAATCCAAAATTATGCGTTTAGAAAAATTTTTTTTCTATACTTTTTTAAACTACACTAAAATTGCTACAATTGAAGACTAGAACTAGCTCTTTAAATTCAATATTTGCTGAGGATACAGCTCTCCAAAAATTGTCACTTATTTCCAAAAAAGTGAAATTTTAAGATTTTTTCAGTTTTAAACCCCGATATCACGGAAAATACTTACTTTATGGGTAAAGCCAAATAAAAAAAATTTAATAAATATAATTAGCTTTAATTTGAACATAAAACAACGTTATAATTTAATTATAGTTTACTTACAAATCCTAAAAATGAAAAAAACGGGAATATTGCATTTTTTGCTTTAGTTTGTTTTGAAGGTAGGTTGAAAGAAAAAACCGTATACATCCACAAGAAATATATATTTAAACTATTATTAAGTATTTACAATCCTCTTTTATTAAAAAAAATATAAAAAAAAGTATTCATTTATATTAGATAGAATATTTATTATTATTGATACTTATTCTTCAAATCTTAAATTTTCACATTTTATTAAATTTTTAGGATTTGTAAGTAAATTATATGGCCTACAGATGTCGTTTTATGTTTAAACTAGCGGTCCGCCCCGGCTTCGCCTGTGGTACATATATAGCCTATAGCACTCAAGGATCACGTACATATCCAACGGTGAAAGAATTTTTGAATTCGGTCTTGTAGTTCCTGAGATTAGCGCGTTCAAACAAACAAACTTTTCCGCTTTATTATATTAGTATCTAAGATTAAAGCTAATTTATATTTATTACAACATTTTTTTTTTAACTTTATCTTCTTCTTCTTATAACTTCAAATGAGTATTTTCCCCGATATCGGGGTTTAAAATTGAAGAAATCTTAAAATTTCCCTTTTTTTAAACAATTGTCAATTTTTGGAGAGCTGTATCTTAGTAAATATTGAATTTACAGAGTTGGTTCTGATCTTAAATATAATAGTAGCAATTTTAGTCTACTTTACAAACGTACAAAAATATTTTTCTGAAAAACGCATAGTTTAGGACTTATATAGAAAAAAACAAAATGTGAAAAATCATGGTTTTTCAAGTGCTGCAAAGTTAGCACATGTCTTTCGAAACTGCAAAATTGGAGACTGCTAGTAGCTTAGTGGTCCTAACGACATATCAAAAAATCTGAATTTTCCAATGACATGCGCCAGGTTTAATTTAGATAGGTACTTACTTAAGGCAAACCATAGCATATTTATATTTTTTTCAAATCTCTAGGGGGGGGGCAGCTGCCCCCCCCCTGCCCCTACCTGGCGACGCCCTTGGCACTATCTAAATCCAAGATGGCCGCTGCCACAAAATGGCGAATGTCGGGGGTTTTTTAATTTTTAATTTATACTTGTTGTTCAACGAATATCACCTCGTAGAAAAGATCACGAACAAGCAGTGGGGAAGCTATTATGAACCTTATTGTCTTGTCATAAGGTTCTCCGTAACAATACAATGACTTTGTCATCCTGTATCCAGCTGACGTTCGGATCTGTTGTCTGTTAATAGTCCATTGAAATGTTACAATTTAAGGATCTAATATTGCATTTATTAGAGGACGCAATTTTATTTTTGGGACATGTGTGGGGGGCAATAGAAGCTTAACCTCAAGTTTGTGTGGTAAATGTATAAAAAAAACAAGTTAGAGAGCAAAAAAGATTTTATAAAAAATTTCTCACTTTTTTTTGCTTATTTAACTTCTTTAATATTTAATTTAGGGCCAAAAATTATATAAACATATTTGTAGGCAAAATAATTTGCTACAAATTACTTATGTCCTTCCGAATTTTTTGTAAGACGCATAGTTTCCGAGATATCGCGAAAAAAGTGTTTTCCAAGATGGCGGCCGGGGGACAAGGGTGGCGACCCCACAAACTTGAGGTTAAGCTTCTATTGACCCCCACACATGCCCCAAAAATAAAATTGCGTCCTCTAATAAATGCAAAGCTCATGTAATATTTCAATGGACTTTGGAAAACTATTGTGATTTTCAGTCAGTATAAAATGACTTGCTCAACTGTAAGCGCTACCTACTGTACCTACTTAGGAATATTGCGAAAGAGTAGGCACTGTATAGAGCACCTATTACAGAACAAAACTCCCATAGCAAATGTAAGTATACTTATTTGGAGACTTTAACCCAAACGAAATTAAACTCTAAAATCACTTGGGAACGAAATACCTGAGAGCCTTGCCCTAAGGGGTATTTTGTTAGGCACATTTATTAAACTAAAATGAAACCCCGATCAATCGAAATTGTTGTAACATTAGAGTAGAAAAGACATTATGGTACTGGAAAATTGCTTCGTTCATGTTTTATTTGTTTTACGAACAAATTCGCATTAGTTAATGTGCGAAATAAGAGCAGGATGAGGCGAGTAATAGATCTCATGGCCATGGATCACTCCGGGAGGAGGGGTGCTCCATCAATCAGCCCGGAGCGATTACAGCGGGTGTGGTGCAAGCCACGAGCAGAATGAGGGCATTTAGGTACGATTTGCAACTCCAGTGGCGTAGCGTGGACTAATAGTATAGACGTGGACGCATCGCATCAGCGAGGCCCCTTCTCTTTCGTTCCTAAGATATGCCTTTATACCAGACTATAGCTGACCCCCGCGACTTCGTTCGCGTGTTTTTCTTTGCTATAAACCTCACGGAGCCCGAGACCTTTCCTACGAATGCAAAACCGTGAAACAACCACAGTTGCTAAACAAACAATATATTTTTAAACGACTTCCAAAAAGGCGGAGGTTCTTTATTCTTGTTGTTTCTTTTTCTTCTTTAAGAATTAAGCTCTTCATTGCAATCGCACCCTATGGTAAGTGACGACTGACGATGCAGTCTAAGGTGGAAGCGGGCTAATGGACGAGCGCGGGCAGAAGCTAGTTTGTCATAATATTATCTACGTGAGGCAATTGATTTTTATTTACGTAAGTTTAAGTCTTTGGTAACATTAAGAAACGTCAGGATTCCACGGAATTAAAAATCAGACTATAGGTACTACTAACTTCTGCCCGCGGCTTCGCCCGCGTTAATTTCGGTTTTCCACAAATCTAGAGCGAATCGTGGATTTCCGTTTCCCGTTCCCCCTCCCTTTTCCAATCTTTATAACTACTTTCAAAAATGTTTGCTATAGTAATCTACCTATAGCTGTAGCTATAGATTTCGGATTTTTTCAAAATCCCGTGGGAACTGGGATTTTTTCAGGATAAAAAGAGCATAGCAATGCAGTACCTAGCAAAAAGCCTAGATATGTGTTAAGTCAGGGCATCTAATAATAAGTAAGATTATGGGTATCTATAATCTATCTCCATTCAAAATTTCAGCCAAATCGGTTCAGTAGTTACGGCGGCGTTAAAGAGTAACAAACATACACATTACACACACACACTCACACAAACCCTCGCCTTTATAATATTAGTGTGATTAAGTAATAAAACTGGCTCAAAGTGATACTTAATTAACTTAACTGTTTAATATTCACGTAAGTTTGTTCTTTGGACCAGCAAACAAACAAGTCTAGTGCAATTCGACAAGCGATTGATCTGGCGGGCGTATTAATTGCTCTTGTAGTCTTGTCTGAACCTTACTCTCATACCTATCTACCTTTGTTTAGTAGTTCTCTACATTTGTTGTATTCTATTACAAATAATTATTGTTTAGGTATTAAAGGTAGGTAGCAGTAGCTTAAGTAGGTATACCGTTGGAGGCTCATGGCAAAATCGGATAAGGCCTCTCCTGTGCAATAAGTATACAAAACTCAACCAACGTTAAGAATAATTATTAAATATTTTAAAATAAATATGGAGGGCCCCTTCTGGCTGAGGGCCCGTGGCATTTTGTCGAAATGCCACCCTGTAGTTACACCACTGGTAGGTATGTAGGTACCTTTGCAAGTAGATAGATAAGTAGGTACCTACTCGTAAGTAGGGTTTTAGACAAGTTTTTCATTTTTACAGAGAAATTTACCTGAAGTTTGAAGAGCTTGTATATTTAACCATTTACCTACTAGATTCATTGCCTAATTATAGGCTCATAAAATATTCAAAAGTGAATATAAATATAAATATGCTCATAAAATATTCAAAAGTATTTTTAAGTACCTACCTATACCTATCTTATGTAGGTAGGTACTTATGAGTGTAACTATACCTACCTATATTCATTTTTTTTAAATGAAAATAGTTACCTACTTAAACCTCGGAAGAAGTTACACTAAAAATAGTACCCATTTAGTTTTAGTGTAAGTCAGTCTTAGAGTGTTAAGTTGTCTAAATGGGCTACGCCAGAAGATTCGCTTCGCCGCGTAGGCTCACTTTATTCAGACCTTCTTCGCGAGCATCTGGCTTCTCGTTTTATAAAAACACAGGGATAGGTACGAAAGACACTGATTATGTGGAGTCGGAGTGTTGAGATTTCGTTCTGGGAGTTTTATGAACTCGGTCAGTGAGACATCTATGTCTCACTGACCGAGTTCCTGCGAACTGGACGTGCGTAGGAGAATTGGGATGGCCAAGAATTTCCATGTCCCAGCTACAAAAAATTTGGAGAGACGGGCTAGACTTGACTAGACTTGTACGCACACTCGTCTTTTCCATTTTTCCCTATGAGGCTGAGACATGGACCCTAAGATCTGCAAACCGCAAACGTCTTGACGCATTCGAGATGTGGTGCTGGAGAAAAATGCTCCGGATCCCATGGGCAGCTTTTCGGTTCAACGCATCTATGCTTACCTACTTGCCAAATTGAAAATAAAAACAAGGATCTCTATACCATCTCTGCCTCAAGCGAATTTTAGAGTAAGTAAATAGGTAGGGGAGACTGGGTACGGTTGTGCCAGGTTACGGTTGTGACAGTCATCATATTAGCGAATCTATGAGGAATACCAGGGAGGTTGCAAAGAGAGAGAGGAGAATTGTGCTCATCCGAACGTGTTTCACAGTCGCTCGAAAACGCTAGCAGAGGCCTAACTTTTTAACAGTCAAAAGTAAGTATTTTTGTTCGATATTTTTTGATAATAGTTGTTATAGATATGTGTACGGTTAGAGTAATGAGTGTTTATCTTTGTGAAAAGGGAAACATTAGTAGTTACATAGCTGTAGTTACTTCGGACATATGTTATTTTGTATCGTCATGGCAATTATTTTTTTGTGAAGGAGTGCATTGGGTACGGTTGTGACATATTTTCTGGGTACAGTTGTGACGAAGGTACAATTTTTATTTTTGTTTTTCAATGCACAGGAAACCTCAGAAGTACCAAAAGATGGCACTGTGGTTTAACAGAATATGAAGGTAAAGAAAAATGTAACTGAACCAATAGGAAAACACAAAAAAAGGAAAACAAAGTAAAAAAAAAAAAAGAAAGACCACCATCGTCCTCGGATGAAAAAGAGTATTTCTGTAGTAGTTCTGAATAGTAATGCTATAATGTTTATGGACTAACATCAAAATAAAATAAAAAAATTATTCTTAAAAATAGCTAGGTATATTATTGCAACTGACTTGTAATCTGAATTTTATCAATAAATTGACTATTGACTATTGTTAAATTTTTCCAGAAGAAGATTTAAGTAGTCTTATGTAAGACTAGCGGTCCACCCCGGCTTCGCCCGTGGTACATAGTTATATAGCCTATAGCACTCAAGGATCACACATATCCAACGGTGAAAGAATTTTTGAAATCGGTCCAGTAGTTCCTGAGATTAGCGCGTTCAAACAAACAAACTCTTCCGCTTTATTATATTAGTATAGATATTATTTGCAATAAAAGTGATTTTAGACCATTTTTGGTGTATTTTTAAACCTGTCACTATCGACCCCAAACACTGTAACAACACCCCTGGGATGGGACAACCGACCACGTTGTGACATTTTTCCTTTTTTTCTGATTTGATCCTGTGAGCTTACTTTTGTACTTAGGGACAAAATTTTAGTATTTCTATGAAGATCGATGTCTACTTTACCATAAAAAATATATTTCTTCCGATTAAATGTCATACCTAGTAACAAAGTTATGGGCAGGGTGACCAATTGAAAATTGTCACAACCGTACCCAGTCTCCCCTACTTCGGACACCTTGCCAGGAAAGATGGAGATAATCTTGAAAAACTAGTCTTCACTGGCAAAGTGGAAGGAAAAAGATTATCTAGGTAGGTAGGTACCTACTAGGTACGTGGCCGTAGTCCGATGCGTTGGTCCAACCAGATGCTCTCCAAGTAGCTGGAGCTAGGAAGAGATGGCGTAGATACCATCGTGAAGAACAAAATTGTTCAGGACAAAGCCTGGACTTGCGCGGATCCTATCGACCAGGTAGTCGGTGGAGAGGTGAAAATAAAAGACCACGGGTGCCGTAGAGTTCCCGCCGCCCTGTCGCTGTGTAGCCCGTTTCCGCTGGATGTAGTCTGCCGAGGAGAGGTGGTCCTCGCTGTTTCACTGCCGCTACGAGAATGAATGCGTCGCCCTTGGGCCTTGTATTTATACATAAATTTAGTACGGGTGAATCAGCGAGTGGGCGGAGGCGTGTTTATTCGTCTATATTACACAATCGTCTCTTTCGCACCTATTATAGTGACAATTAATTACATCGTTTAAACTATTTTCGTATGTCATACTCATTACTTACAATTTTTAGCCTTATTTCTAATAGGAATCAGGGACTTGACTTTTTATTCTCTTATTAGAATGCTAATAGTTACATGTATATGTACAAAATATCTTAACCTAAGCTTACTTATGTATATACCTAATTATTTTACGAGTTTAAACTAATCGTTGTGTACATTCTCCCGCCGTGAAGCTCCAGCTTCATTGTTTGTTGGTAGCACGACGAGTTTTTTGACTGGCCGCCGAAGGATGCCTCGCGTGGTTCGCACGTCCGCCGCCCTTGTGATGCCGTCTGCGCCGGGGTAGATGACCTCCACGATACCTCGTGTTGCGTGGAAGCGAAGCGTCGACGATGAGGACCAGGTCGCCGACTCGGACTGCTGCACCTCTCCCGTGCGGCTCCCGCCGGTGTTGAAGCGTGGGGAGATACTCTCGCAGCCATCGCGCCCAGAAGAGATCGGCGAGGCGCTGGCTGTTCCTCCAGGTCTTCTTTAGTGTGAGGTCGGAGTCGTCGAACGCTCCCGGCTGCGGTACTCGGGATGGCCCGCCGAGCAGGAAGTGATTCGGTGTTAGCGCCCCCTGGCGCTCGTCGTCAGGCAGATGAGTGAGCGGTCGGCTGTTGACGGTGTTTTCGACCTCAGCGAGTAGCGTCGCTAAGGTCTCTTCGTGCGGGTGTTGCTCGTGTAGTACGACTCGAAGGGCTGTCTTCACGCTCCGTACGAGTCGCTCCCAGGCTCCGCCCCAGAATGGCGCGCCCGGGACGATGAAGCGCCACTTGATGAGGAGGTTGGCTGCGGCGTCTGTCAGGCGCTGTTCGTCGAGGGCCTGACGCAGCTCTGCATCGCTTCCTCGGAGATTCGATCCGTTGTCAGACCAGAACTCGATGGCCCGGCCACGGCGAGCCATCATGCGCCGGATGGCCATGATGCAGCTGTCGGTCGTCATGTGCGCCGTCATCTCCAGGTGCACGGCGCGCGTAGTGAGGCAGGTGAAGAGCGCCACGTAGCGTTTCTGACGTTGTCGGCCCACGGTGACGGAGAGCGGCCCGAAGAAGTCCAGGCCGGTGTAGGAGAACGGCCGCTGGTGGTGCGCTAGGCGGCAGCGCGGCAGGTTCCCAGTGGGCGGTGACGACGGCTTGGCGCGGCGCAGACGGCAGGGCTGGCAGTCGCGGATTACGCCCTTGACCGTGGGGCGCAAGCGGATGACCCAGAGCCGTTGTTGGACTTCGTTAGCGACGGTCTCGATGCCGCCGTGATGCAGCTCGCGATGGACCCAGTCGATGTACAGCCGCGTGTAGGGGTGGCTGCCGTCGGCGATCGGCGGCGTGCGCAGCTCCGGCGTGGTGTCTTCGGCTTCGTCGATGCGAGACTTCACTCGCATGATGCCGTCGTCGTCGATGAAGACAGCCAGGTTTGCGGATGCGGCTGTCTGGCGGGAGAGCCGTGCCGTTGGTGGCACAGGCGAGTTCGGCGGAGAAAGCTCGCTGCTGCATCGCCCGTAGCCAGATGCGCTCCGCCGCCTGCAGGGCCTCCGCTCCCAGAGGAATGAAGCGGTCAGGCGCGGCGGCAGCCGTGTGTCGCGCAGAGCGCGGCGGCGGCTGGGTGTTCGGTCGCGGGGTCCACTCGGGATCCGCCTCTGCGTTGTGTCGTGTTCGCGCGTGCGCGGCCTTAGCGCGCGTGTACCTGTGGATCAATCTAATGAACTGTATTACCCTACCCGTTGCCCTTAGCAACCTAAGCCAGGACGAGAAGCGTGCTGGATCGGGCAACGACTCGTCGATGATTATTGTTTTCCTTGTTACTAAAGTTTTCTCTTCCCCCGTGACTGTGGCGGGAAGGATTGGCTCGGTTGGCCAGGCCGCTTCGTCGTTGTATAGGAACGACGGTCCCCTGTACCACCGGTGATCGTTGCCAAACGTGACTGGGGTTTTACGTGTCGCGTCGTCGGCGACATTGTCTTTGGTAGGTACCCAACGCCATTCTAGTACTCGTGTCGATTCTTCTATTTCCGCTATTCTGTGGGCAACAAACGGTTTAAATATCCGTGGACCGGCTCGTAGCCAGGCCAGCACCGTTTTACTGTCAGTCCAAAAAACGCGACGAATCGGTTTTTCGTCGTGTTCCTGTTGTATGGTGCTAGCCAAGCGACAGCCTAGCACGGCAGCTTGAAGCTCCAACCGCGGGACAGAAACAGTTTTTAAAGGGGTTACCCGCGCCTTAGCTGCGACGAGGCTGACCGTCACCTGGCCGTCGGGTCGCTTGACCCTCCAGTAGACGGCGGCCGCGTAGGTTGTCTCACTCGCGTCCGTGAATGTGTGCAGCTCTCGTTCGTCAGCGTCGTCGTAGGCGGGGTAGCAGCGTGGTAGCGCGATGTGGCCCAGGTCTCGCAGGTCTCGCAGCCAGCTCTACCATCTCTCGACCAGGTCTGGCGGCAGCTGGTCGTCCCAGCCGATGCCCATGCGCCAGGTGTCTTGTAGGATGTGCTTCGCCTGGATCGTGACTGGCGTGGCGAGACCTAGAGGGTCAAAAAGCGACATTGCGGTGCGTAAGAGATCTCTTTTTGTTGGTACCTTTTCTCCGTTGATGACGTTGGGCGCTACTCGCGCCATATTTAAATTGAATCCTAAAGTATCTGCCTGCGGTCGCCAGACGAGCCCGAGTATCTTCTCGCTCCCGCCGGTGTCCATGTCGCGGCTGGACTCGCTCGGCGCGGGAGTGAACTGCTCGATGGCCGCCTTTTCATTCGATGCCCATTTGCACAGCTCGAAATGGCCTTTCTTGTGCACGTAGTCCACCTCGCTGGCGATCCGCTGGGCCTCTTCGATAGAACTGAAAGATTGCAAATAATCATCCATATAGTGATTTCTTATTATAGCGTCGGCCGCATCGGGATAGATGTCTCGGAATTCTTCCGCGTTTTTATTTTTTACGTATATGGCCGCAGTCGGCGATGACGTAGCGCCAAAAATAACCGACTTCATACGATATTCGCAGGGCTTCTTATCCCGGGCGTCGCCTCGCCATAGGAAACGTAATGCGTCGCGATCTTCCTCGCGTATTCCGATACGTAAAAACATGTCTTTGATGTCAGCCGTTACGGCTATCCTTTTTTGACGGAAGCGCATGAGTACGCCCAGTAGAGACTGCAGCAGATCTGGTCCTGTTAACAATAGGCTGTTCAAACTCACCCCCTTAGTCGTGGCCGCCGCGTCATGTACTATACGAGTCTTGCCTGGTTTCGCTGGGTTTGTTACTGCGAAATGCGGCAGGTACCACGTTCTTCCCGGTGCGGGTTTGTTGACGGCGACCTCTGCGTAGCCGTTCTCCACCATGCGTTTCATTTGTTCTTCGTATCGCGCTTTCAAGCTGGGATCCTTGTCCAGTTTCTTCTCGACTCCCTCGAGGCGGCGCAGGGCGGCTTCGTAGTTGTCGGGTATGACGGCTGCTTCATTTTTCCATAATAAGCCGACTTCGAAGCTCCCGTCCTCCCGCCGGCGAGTAGTAGCGTCGAGGATGTTCAGTGCGCGCAGTTCCGGGTCTGACTGAGGGCGGCGTGGCTCGACTCCGAGCGATTCCAGGGAGAAGTGTTCCTTGAGGAGCTGGTCCAAGTTGTCGTCGTCCACCGAGCGTACCTTCGTGACTCGGTGTACGCCCACCTGCTCCTTGCCTGCAGACGCCGCGTTCTCGTCGTTGTACAGGCCGTGGATCACCCAGCCCAGCCCGGTGAGCGAAGCGACCGGCTCCTCGTGTGTACCCGTGCGGCAGTCGCTCGTTAGCAGCAGTTCCCAGTTGTCCTGGCCGATCAGTACGGATGGTACCGCATAGTCGTACTGCAGCTGATCGGCTATGTCCTTGAGGTGGGCACACTTCCGAATAACAGCGCGCGGGATCGCCTGGCCGGAGATGCCTAAGTCCGGTATGGTGCGCGCGTCGATGAAGTGCTCTTCTGGACAATGTTTCCCTTTAATAGCGAATGTCACTAGTTGTGACGCGTTTTTGAACTTAGAGCCTGCAATACCTTCGATGTTCAACTCGTGCGAAGGCCCTTGCGCTCCGATGTCTCGTGCTATGTCCTCCTTGACCAGCGTGATCGTGGACCCGCTGTCGAGTAGCGCGAAGACTTCGGCTTTCCCTCTGGGACCGGAAATAGTTACCGGTATAATGTTAAGCAGCGCCGGTATTCCCGTCGAGGAGCAGACGGCCCGCATGGCTCTCTCGTCGCCATCGCATGCTGCTGTTTTCTCGCCGTTCGGCGATTGATGAAGTAGTCGATGGTGGAAGTACGTGCAGTCGTCTAGCCCGCACTTCTTTCCCACGCAGCGGTGACGGTAGGACCTGGAGCCCAGGCAACGGAAGCATAGCTTCTTCTGTCGGCAGGCTTCCCAGCGCTTGTCCAGGGACAGGCCTCTGAAGGTACGACACTCCTGGACGACGTGGCCACCGCGCGCGCAGTACGCGCACCTCTTGTCGGCCCGCTTCGGAGAATGTGTATCATCGTACCTTTTGTCATCGTCTTTGGTCGGTGAGCGTGCGTCGCTCACTGCGTGGGTTCGCTGCACTCGGCGCGGCTGCTCATGCGGCCTCGGGGCCGCTGCAGTCTCGGGCCGGATGTGTCGCACTTGCAGCTTCATCTCGGTGGTCAGGAAGCGGCGTAGTTTCAGCAGGCCGGGCTCGGTGTCGGGCTGCCTCGCTTCGAAGTCGAACCACCTCGTTCTGTAAAGAGCTGACATTTTTTCCTCTATAGTATGTAATGTTTGTGGACTGACGAGATAAGCTTCTTGCTTAAGAGCTACGATCGTTGACACTACAGAGTCTACTTTGCATGCGAAAACCGGAAGTTCCTTGCCTGAATCCGTGAGGCGCGGCAGCGCCTTTAACTTCTCTAGCTCCGCGTAGACAATGCAGTCGGGTCGGCCGTACACGCTCTCCAGTGCCGCGACGATCTCGGCCGACGACGCCGTGGTTTTGAGGAGACCGTCGACCAGGTCCCTCGCCGGGCCACGCAGGCTTCGTCGGAGCCGAGCCTTGTTCTCGGCGTCCTCGAAGTGCCGTGACGTAGCGTTGAACGTGTCCCGCCAGGCATACCATTCGTCATAAGCACCTGCGTAGGTCGGTAACTCGACCAGCGACCTCGCCGTGTTGCGCTGGCCGGGCGTCGCGACTGCCTGGGAAAGCTGCGTTAGACCTTGCAAAAACAACTGTTGTTGACGTTCGAACATACCTAACAAATCATTATTATTATTATTATTATTATTTACATAAGGTGGCGCGGCGGCGGCGCTCGCCGGCGGCCGCGGCGCAAGCCCTGGGTCTGCCTCCGATAGGGTAGGCTGGGCTATAGACGTAGCCTCTTTGACTAGAGGGTCGTCGGACGTTGGCCAAGCCGCGGGATACCCGATGAACCTGGGCCCCAACACGACTTGCTGTGACATATCATTAAACACTGTGGCGGACTCTGGCATCGAAGCAGGATGTCCGCGCTCTGTGTCTCTAACCCCCGAGGTCCTCTCGAGGCAGGCATAGTCACCGGACGTAGCACTATCAAGACACAGAGCGGGTGGAGCTCGTGGAACGCTCGCACCCTGTTGACACTTATCACCAAAATATGCAAATTTACTCACGGCGGCTTGCCGTGACTTATCGATAAACACTGTGGCGGACTCCGGCATCGAAGCGGGATGTCCGCGCTCTGTGTCTCTAACCCCCGAGGTCCTCTCGAGGCAGGCATAGTCACCGGACATAGCACTATCAAGACACAGAGCGGGTGGCGCTCGCGGAACGCTCGCACCCTGCTGACACTTATCACCAAAATATGCAAATTTACTCACGTAAGGTGGCGCGTTCATCGCCAATTGCGCGTCGTCACTTTGAACCTCACGTCTCTGTAGCCAGTTGTCGACCCGTTGGTCGGCGTTGCACGTAAGCTGCACGTCGAGCGCGTTGCTCTCAGCCTCCTCGATGCGCAGCTTCTGTAGCTCGATGTCCCGCCGAGTTAACTCTTGCTGGAGCTCGAGCAGTCGTATCTTGGAGGCGCGCAGTTCGTGTGCGTTGGGCTTCGGACGTGGCTCGGTGTACGACGGCGCGTTGACGGACGTGGTGGAAGGCGCCGACCCTGGCAGTACGTGAATGTGCGTGCTGACTGGCACGGTCGCGTTCGGCGCCCACGACGGTGTATCGACGTGCGCATTTGCAGGCGCGGCGCGCGGTGACACTGTGGTGGCAGGAGCGACTTCACTTGCACTCGGATACGGTGGATAGGCGCCAACCGGGAACGGCGCGTGAGCGGCACTAACGTACGCGGGCGCGTTTCCGCACGTGAGGTGCGGCGCGCGGGAGATCGCGGTGTGCGGCGCGCGGGCGGCACTGGGGTGCGCGGGCGCGGGGGCGCACTCGGTGTGCGGCGCGCGGGGTTTCGCGGCGGCGGGCAGAGGCGACGAGCCGCGACATGTTGATGTCTGCGATGCCTCTTCATGGCTGCCCGACGTTGGACCCGACGAGGGTACTGGAGACGGAGACGGACTCGGAGACTCCGGTGATTCTCGCGGCGTGATGTCGGCGACGCGCGGCGCGGGGCCCGGGGCAGTTGCTCGACTGTCCGACGCGAAGCGACCATCCAGCGGCAGCGACGTGTGATCGTTGGCGGTGCGCGGCATGATGCCAGGGGCTATGTGATCGCCCGACGCAATAGGAGACTCTTCCGGCACCACAGATCGGGATCTAGTTTTCACCATGCCCACACCTCTGATCGACGTTTGATCCGGCTCGAATTAGGACCAATGTTCAGGACAAAGCCTGGACTTGCGCGGATCCTATCGACCAGGTAGTCGGTGGAGAGGTGAAAATAAAAGACCACGGGTGCCGTAGAGTTCCCTCCGCCCTGTCGCTGTGTAGCCCGTTTCCGCTGGATGTAGTCTGACGAGGAGAGGTGGTCCTCGCTGTTTCACTGCCGCTACGAGAATGAATGCGTCGCCCTTGGGCCTTGTATTTATACATAAATTTAGTACGGGTGAATCAGCGAGTGGGCGGAGGCGTGTTTATTCGTCTATATTACACAATCGTCTCTTTCGCACCTATTATAGTGACAATTAATTACATCGTTTAAACTATTTTCGTATGTCATACTCATTACTTACAATTTTTAGCCTTATTTCTAATAGGAATCAGGGACTTGACTTTTTATTCTCTTATTAGAATGCTAATAGTTACATGTATATGTACAAAATATCTTAACCTAAGCTTACTTATGTATATACCTAATTATTTTACAAGTTTAAACTAATCGTCGTGTACAAAAATCATGGGTGGAAGTGATCAACACAAGATCACAAGTGTAAATTGAAAATTTAAAAAACCCCCGACATTCGCCATTTAGTGGCGGCGGCCATCTTGAATTTGCAATAGTGCTATTCTACTAGTCAAGCCCTTTCATTTGATACCCATATCAAGGGAGTTGTGAAAAAATATATCATCCGCCATTTTGTAGCGGCGGCCATCTTGGACCGATTTTCATCAAACATAGCTAAGAACACTCTCGACTAATTCACCTTTCAAACAAAAAAAACCGCATTCAAATCGGTCCACCCGTTTGAGCGCCACAGGGGAACAGACAGACACACACACACACACACACAGACACGTCAAACTTATAACACCCCGTCGTTTTTGCGTCGGGGGTTAAAAATCATGACCCTCAGACATGAGGAATATGACTGAAGGAGGAGGACCTACCTACGAATTTAATTAATGGGATAGGTAAGTAGGTATGTACATTATGTACCTAATAAATCAATGAAACCTTTCAAATTCAAAACAAATAGGTAGGGTAGAGCGGGGCTTAAAGGTCCGCGGGTAAAAAGAACCACCATAAGTATCTAAAAAACTAGTAACGTAACGTATTTTCTAACGGAGTGAAGGGCAGCGTGACCACATGTGGTAGATTTCTACTTTTTTGGTAGATTTAAGGCTTGTTGTGGTAGTTAAAAATTGTTGGGTAGATTATGGTATAATTACACATTTTTGATTTTTTTCCCGGTAGATTTGGTAGATTTTGGATCAAGTATATAGAAACTTTCTGTTTAGTAAGATTTTCGGGGCGGGGTTTCCCCGTCCATAACAGGCCATAACTAGTCTTGTTTTGTTTATCTTCTTTGCCCGTTTGCAAGTAGGCACGTCTACGTAAACTTTAAACTTGATGTACCTATATATACGACTTAACACGAGATTGTACGAATATTATGAGCTGAAGAGCACATAATATTATCGAGAGCGATTTCTTTGTTTTGTAATTTAATTTATCACCATGAAAAGAAAATACAGAAGGCCAGTGGCGTAGCGTACCTTGATGGGGGCCCAGTATAAAAATTTGTTTGGGGGGTTTGGTAAATAGTTGATGATGACTTTAGTTTTTCTAAAGATTCTGCCTCTATGGACAATAATGACGCACATCGGGGGCCCCCGTGGCTTGGGGGCCCCGTGTAATTGATACGGCAGATACGGTGGTAGCTACGCCCCTGTAGAAGGCAATATCGTACGGAGTGGGAGCAAAACCCTTTATTTTCAAAGTGGTTGACTAAATCATCGGAAGGAGACAACGCCTTTTGTAAAGCCTGCAATTGCAATATTCTTCCACGGATAGCGTCTCTTAAGGAACATGAAAATTCAGCTAAACACCAAAAAAACTTCAAAGTAATTTCTGGAACACCTAACTTCCTAAGGTATGTAGGTACTTGCCTACGTAAAATAATAATAACAATTGACAGTCACACATCTGACAGTAATGAGTGACAGTTATCAGAAGTTTGGCATAAAATTGGTGCTGCCATTTAAAATTATCGGCATTTTATGATTTTTTACTTTCGTTGGCCAGACTGTAATGAAATATAGTTTTATTTCATCTCTAATTTATCATATTAGTGAGGTAGATTTGTGGTAGTTTTTACCAAGACTGTGGTAAGTATATTTCGGTAGTTTTTTTAAGCTACAGAAGTAGATTGACCAATTTAAATGTGGTCACACTGGTGAAGGGGGTGCGAGAAGCGTAACTAACCTAACGACTTTATAGTCGAGTGATGCCGCTAGCAGGAGATACACGACCGCATCTCAAAATTTTAACATAAGTAAATTTTTTAATTATTACCTACCTACTGTTATTTGGTTTACCATGCTTAAACATAATTTATTAGTAAGTATACTTAATTTACTTGTTTTTTACGATTTATTATTAGGTTTTAACTAGTTTGAACGGTAATTTTTTTATAACCTGATGAAACCACTTACGCGTGGTTGGGGTAAAAAGGTCCAATGTGAACCTTATATTTGTTGGTTATTAAAAAATTTTTTTGTTTCAGTATCCGTATCTAACTATAAAAGATAATCTGATCGTGGCTCTAAAAGGTTTTAGTTTTCAATGGAAATAAATCATTGAGGCAGGTACCTATGTCGTTGATTTTCGTATCAGAATCCATAAACAACAGTGTTGTCTTATTTAATTGAGACTGGTTAATGATCAGACTGTTATTTGCTCAACAAAGTTAGGAATTATTAATATGAATATTGTCTGTTATGATATGAGAAGAAAAACTAGCTTTTGTGTTTCAAAAAAGATTCGTTTTGTAATAATCGTTTAAATAATATGAAAAATATATTTTTTTATTAATAATTACAGTTTTTTTGACTTTTTGTTTTAGGAATATAAATAAGTAAACTTTTAATTTCATTGAATCAAATATTGTTATTAATATGTCATACAACCTTTTTAAAATTTTAATTAAATACTGGACCTTTTTGCCCCCTGGCTGTCCCTTTTTACCCCTACTATGGGGCAAAAAGCGACAGACGACAAGATCTAGAAAACTTGAAAAATGACATATTTCTATTATGATAAAAACAAAAATTGAGTTACACATAGTCAGATAAGTAACTGTTTGTTTGATTAGTGCTGTATATTTTGATATAGTAGGCCCGGTTTTCACAGTATAATTCAAAATAGTCAAATTGGACCTTTAAGCTCCGCTCTACACTTGGTACCTATAAGATGCATATAGTATACCTATATGTACAAAAATGGCTTGATTATAATAAAATTTATGATGTAGGTATAATGCCTACCTACAGGAAATACTTAGACCTTTAATTAGTATTTTGTTAGGCTTGTTAATAGGCATGCGACATCCACTTATTTAGTTTTCCGCATTACCTCGTTATCATAAACAAAACGAAGAAGGCGAGACGCGCTGTCGATCACAAATCGACGCCGCGCGAATCAATTGTTTTAATAGCTCGAATAAAAACAATATAAAGTCGGCGGGCGGAGCGTATAACAGAAATATCAGTTTGATATCGCGCCGTTTGATTCGCCGTGACGCGCGACGCCTCGGGGCGGAGCCTCGGCGGAGAGGGGGCCCGCGCTGCCGGCTCGCCATACCATTCCGTGCGAGCCGCGGCAACGCTCGTACCGTACCGAGTGAGACCCGTGCGAAGCGCATTGCGTCGCATGTACCGTGCCCGTGCGCGTGTGAGCGTGTGAACACGTGCCGCTGTGTGGCGTGTTGTCGTTCCCGTGACCCCGTGCCCCCAAGCCGCCAAGATTCGGGTGAAGAATCGCGAGCCGGTGCCGGCGTACGCCATGGCCGACGCCGACCGTGACTCGGACCTCGGAGACGACAGCCCTGTGGTAAGTCGTGTTCTGTGGACGCACATAACCCATCGACAGCGTGTTGTTTTCACACTAATCGACAACAACTATTTGAACACAGTTTACCCAGCTATACGCCACTTTTTAAGAAATTCGATTCCCCATTCCTCCAGTCTATAAAAAAATACTTAAGTACTGCATTTTGCAAAATTAAGATTTTTTACCATGTATACCTACCTACCTAATCTTGAAATAAGTAAGGAGCCTGACATTACCATAGCAACGGAGACAAGCCGTCGCAACAACATTGCAATAATTGTTTTAAACAAACTTGTTATACCCATAGGTTGGCTAACAATCCATTTCAATGAATGTCATAGTTAATTCTTGATTGTCAATAAACAAACATGAAATAGATCAGGCCGAATTAAGTAAGCACGGAGGCCGTAGCAAATTCTTTCAAAGCGCCCTTGATCTGTTGTGGATTCTTAAGTATAAAGGGGTAAAAAAACCATTCAATATTCAATTATACAAGCAACTTTTTGTAGAACTTGTGCGTTTACCGTATGCAATTCGGTGTTTTATTTACGCCAAAGAAACAGTCGGTTACCGATTGTTTGACGTGGATTGTCGTATTAGCAAAAGATGTAACGTTTCACGTTTTTGTGTCATCAAGTAAATTCAATAAGTATATACCTATCACAACTTTTTTTCTACATCTTAATAAGTTTCAATTAAAAAAAATTACGCTCAGGCAAAGATGAGTAGGTTAAAATAAAGAATGCAAACAAAAAAAGATATGCGGGGCCCCCTTTCGCGCGGGGCCCGTAGCAATTGCTACTTTTGCTACGTGATTAATCCGGCACTGAAATACATAGGTTCATGTGTTTGTAAAATTACAATAGATACAGGAGAATGTAGTAGGTACGTACTACGTACAGAGATGGATAATAATATCTACTCATTCATGAATTTTGATTCATAAACATTGTAGGCATGTACCTACTATGTATGTAGCTAAGTACCTACCTACCCATAACGATTTAGGAATATCCTTATCTATTTATACCTACCTACCTGTAAAGATAATACCTACCAACTCCCTCCAAACAATGTTATCAAATTGAAGCTATTCAGGTATTGTTACCACTTGTTACTCTATGAATTACCTACCTCCCTGTACCTGTGCCTAGCTACCTGCCTGTAGCAGAAACTGCCTTCAAAACAGTTAAAAAAACCCTACTTTTGTTTCGCATCGATCGGTTCACGGTCGGTTCCCATTCAAATTAGTTCCTTTTCTACTTACCTATACTCTGATTTTTAATTCGGTGGAAATCTGACAACTGTCATTGTCATTTACAGATGAGTTATTTGTACGGAAAGGGTTAACATCTACGAAGTACGATTTTACCCCAAACTACTTTAATTCCCTGTCAACATAAAAAGCCCTAAGCCGCGTAATAGGTAATATTAGTCGTTTCGCCCTAAAATAGAAATCTCTAAGAGTGGAAACTAGGAAAGTACACACTAACAGCAATAGAAAACAAAATAAGCACATTGAAAAAATTTATTTAAAAATGGAAGTCCAATGACATTATCACCATGAAGTGTATGTTAGGCATTTGTCATGCGGCAGTTGATTTTTAACCCCCGACGCAAAAACGACGGGGTGTTATAAGTTTGACGTGTCTGTGTGTGTGTGTGTGTGTGTGTGTGTGTGTGTGTGTGTGTGTGTGTGTGTGTGTGTGTGTGTGTGTGTGTGTGTGTGTGTGTGTGTGTGTGTGTGTGTGTGTGTGTGTGTGTGTGTGTGTGTCTGTTCCCCTGTGGCGCTCAAACGGGTGGACCGATTTGAATGCGGTTTTTTTTGTTTGAAAGGTGAATTAGTCGAGAGTGTTGTTAGCTATGTTTGATGAAAATCGGTCCAAGATGGCCGCCGCTACAAAATGGCGGATTACATATTTTTTCACAATTTCCTTAATATGGGTATCAAATGAAAGGGCTTGACTAGTAGAATAGCATTATTGCAAATCCAAGATGGCCGCCGCCACAAAATGCCGAATGTCGGGGGTTTTTTAAATTTCTAATTTATACTTGTTATTTACATAAGTTTTGAATTTTTTATCTTTTTTGTGGGAATTGTTTTATCTCTGGTTACATTACGAAACGTCAGAATTCCACGGAATTAAAAATCAGAGTATAGGTAGGTACGTACCTACTTAAACAATTATTATTGAATGTATCTACATATTATATCTACCTCAATCTTCGATCTTAATTACTTAAAGTGTGATCGAAGATACTCTGTGATCGAAGACTTCATTATATTGTCCTTCCCTACATAGGTAGGTAGGTAGGAAGTGGGAACCTACTGCCTTTTCAATATTATAGTTTACATACAATACAAACCTACCTTCGTTCTTATCAGGTGTAACTTGTACGTACCTACCTAATGAATCAGTACTTACTAATACCCCTAATAATAATAATAAATACCTACTCACACATACACACACGGTCGTCTGTTCCTAAAGTAGGCAACTTAATACCTGTGTTATAGGTAACAGCCGACTGATAGACATATTTACATATAAATACATATATATTTTAATAAAGGTATACATACATATATACATATTATAAATACACCCAGACTCGGGGCGGGAATCGAACCCGCGACTCCGGAGCGGAAGGCAGGGTCACTGCCAACCACGCCAACGGGGCAGTCAAATTATACATTCAAAGTCAAATAATACATTATATATGTAGGTACCTACCCACCTACCTATTAATTTTTTATAGGAAATGAATTTTTCATTGCTTGCTTTTAAACTTTTGTTGATAAATGATAGAAAAACATTATTCACGTACTAACGTAATTATATTATAATTAGGTATATACCTAAACGTAATTATAATGAAGATCTAATATTTTTGAAACCAAACAAAAAATCTTCGAGTGCGGTAAGTTTGCACATGTGTTGCAACTTGCAACGTCGCGTCGGCCGCTTTCAGTCAAAATCAAAATGGCGTCGATGCGATTATTAATAACAATTTCGGAGCTGGGATCATTGAGTTACAGACCTTAGAGATAGGTACCACAACCTCGTAAGTACAGCTCAAAACGCAACTTCAGCTAAGTTTTCACTTTAGTTTATAGGTAGACCCACTTACTTATCTAGGTACCTACCATTTAAATTCTTTGTAATTTCCTACCGAAAGGGGTGGAAATGGGTGGTTAATATATCTGCGTTTATCAACCGGACAAATTCAATTAGGTAGGTACTTACCTACCGAATATCGAACCAAAGATTAGTTTAACAGAGACGTCTTCTCAGATCTATTTTATACATTGAAACATGCTGCATGCCTACCTACGTACCTATCTACTAGTCGGTTGAGTCTTGGATTGAGCCTGATATATGACTACAGATCGTAGCTTCAAGGTAGGTATACTTATTACAGAAATAATTCAAGATGGCGGTTCAGCGCTATTTGAATGAGTCATTCAATATTCATTGAATATCAATTGAATCGAACTTATTTTAAATATGAAATCAATAATCCTCAATCATTTCTAAATTTACTAATAAATTTTTAACAAAAATCTGACACTAAGTACCTTTTGCCTACCTAAACTTTTTGATAATTCATCCCTAAAGGGTTGAAGAAGGATGGGTGTTTGTAGGGATCAAGAAACATTTTTTAATCTTAACTTTAACCATCCGCATAGGATGAAGTCGTCAAGTAGATATCAGCTAGATAATATGATAAATATACAATATAAGTATGTATAATAATTGTCAGATAGAAAAAGTAGGGTGGATGCTCCCAAGTCCGCCCCCGCCCTGTACTGAAATTGCTTCGTTTGACACGAACGTCTACGAATTTTTAAACGTGACACAATCTTTAAAGTGCTGACTTTTAGAGCATTCACCCAACATCCAGCATTAATGTTTGGAATGCAAAAGCATGCCTAGTTCACCACCAGTCGAGTTACAGTTCCGTGGTGTGTGATTCGGGTTGAGACACGTGAGGTCGTTTTGCGAGACATCGTCATCAACTCTAGTATGTAGGAATATGACACCTCTCTGGCCGGGGTTTTATTGGATGGCGGGCCCATCCCCATCTGTGCCGGCTTAGGGACCCGGTACTGTTTATTTGCCGGAAATATTTATTTATGAATGAAAAATATATTTTTTATTTTACATTTTTATGCGGGTGGCTTTTTATAAACCACTAATAGGTATTTGACTTAATGCCATTTTGCCGTTTTCAAGAATTGTTTGATATTTGTTATTTTACCATTTTGGCGGCGTATTTAATATAATTATATACCCATGCCAAATTACAGCTTTCTAGTACTAATAGTCTCTAAGTTGAACCGCGGACAGAGACGGATATGGCGAAACTATACCTAAGGGTTTCTTGTTGACTACGGAACCCTAAAAAGGTAAAGATTCTTAAGGAATTTACCAAAACTATAATAGGAATTATAACGACAAAATACAATATCTACCTACCTACATTTATTTAAAAATAGCAAAATTGTCTATGAGTCACACAGTTAGTGTGTCATTCATAAGTATCCATTTTATACAAATAGGTAAATAAACATATTTTATATACATATTATAATCATAATTACGTATCGAAATGATTTTGAAGTCTATTAATAAATACAGTTCATTTTTGAACACCATGTACTTACTTGTAGTAATCTTTCTACTCGTTTCCCATTGTATTTTGTACACTCGGAATTAGGGGCCATTTGCCTCGGAATTAGGATTTTTACCTCGGAATTGGGGGCTTCGGACTTTTTTCATATTTAATTTAATTTTACATTTAAAATAAGTTTTAATTGTTGACCTTTTAGGATATTTCAAGAGTTAAATAAATAACGCTTCTGATAAACATAGCCAGTTCTTCAGAAAGGTGTAGTAAATGCTTCATTTTGATGTTCTTTCGAGTTTTGATGAAAATACCACGGAATTGGGTGCCATTACCTTATAAGTTACTAACATTAGATATAAGCATCGTAATGTTACTCACACAATGAGCCCCAGTTGCTTAAATAAAGAAAGATATACTTATTATTATTATCATCCCAATTCCCAACCACCAACTTCTTAATAGAATTTAAATAAATTTATAAGAATTTATTATTTTATATATGTGGAAAAACGTCAAGTTTCATTTGTGATTAGGTACTGTGTGCTTAGTCTAAAGCGGAGCACTCGAAAACGAACTCGAAAACTATTGATCGATTTCAGAGTAAAATAGACCTAAAATGTCTTGTATTAAGGTTTGAGTTCGCCAATACATTCAGCATTGTTCGAATGCTGAATGTATTGGCGAACTCAAACCTTAATACAAGACATTTTAGGTCTATTTTACTCTGAAATCGATCAATAGTTTTCGAGTTCGTTTTCGAGTGCTCCGCTTTAGACTAAGCACACAGGATTATGTAGGTATATAATGCTGTATAATTAGGAATAGACTTTCAATATATATAGGTACTAATAAATAAAATTGAAATGTCTGTCTGTAATTTCGAAATAACTACCTCATATGGTTATTTGAACGGTAGGTACCATAACCGAATCACACGTTTTTAAAATTTTTGTCTGTCTGTTTGAACGGGGTAATCTTCGGAACGGCTTAACCGATTTTGACGGGACTTTCACATACCAGTAGAGATTTAACCAGGGAGTAACATAGGATACTTTTTAACCGACTTTCAAAAAAGGTAGAGTTGTGTCTTTCTACCTATGTACACCGATATCTCCGAGATTTCTGAATCGATTTGCGTAATTTTTTTTTAATCGATAGAGAAATATTGCGACACAGTCCTACAAAATTTTTGGATCCTAACTCTTCAATCCTGATGCTGTAGTGGACCTGATCCCCAAAACTAATGGGATTTAGGAACTGTTGGTTATTTAAATTGATATCGGGGGTACCAATTAAAGACTATCGTTGAATGAACTCGAGTAGGTACATATCCAACTCCTCAACCCTGATGCTGTAACGAATTGCATTCCGAAATCGTAGGAATCCTACGGAATTTTTCCGTTTTGGGGACGGTTTACTACAGATAGGCTACTTTTTGTTCTGGAAAATCAAAAGTTCCCACGGGATTTTTAAAAACCTAAATCCACACGGGCGAAGCCGTGGGCATCATCTAGTCACTTAATAAATATCTACCTAGTACTTTAGCTGTGAAATTCGCAAAGTAACATATTCTCGTAATAAATTCTATATTTTAATGATCTAACGGAAGTGAATGTGACGAGTTCATTATAACTTTACCCATTGAGTAAGACCATGGAGTGCCAGCAAACCTAAGTCATACCTATCCCGTGTCAAAAAACCGTCCCCATATTGTGTAATAACCAAAAAGATGGTAGGTACTAAGCTTGGAACTAAAAGATAAATTATACACATACTTATCTTCCTGTTTTACAATTTTTATATTGCCGTAAATTATTAATGCGTTATAATTTATCTACTGAATGACAAAAAGCTTGACTGTTGAATTAGGTGCGTCCATTTTGTGGGGCATTGCTGCTCTCACCTCTTAGTCCATTGAAATGTTACACGAGCTTTGCATTTATTAGAGGACGCAATTTTATTTTTGGGACATGTGTCCGCGTTTTAAATGAATGAAATTAAAAAAATTACAGAGAAAAATTTTCCTCAAAAGATCATCTAAGATTGGTCTGAGGATTTTTTGTGTGTAAAATGTATAAAAAAAAAGTTAAAGAGCAAAAAAGATTTTATAAAAATTTTCTCACTTTTTTGCTTATAAATTCTTTAATTTTTAATTTAGGGCAAAAAGTTATATAATATATATATAAACATATTTGTAGGCAAAACAATTTGCTACAAATTATGTCTTTACGAATTTTTTGTAAGACGCATAGTTTCCGAGATATCGTGAAAAAAGTGTTTTCCAAGATGGCGGCCGGGGGACAAGGGTGACGACCCCACAAACTTGAGGTTAAGCTTCTATTAACCCCCCAATGTCCCACCACACATGTCCCAAAAATAAAATTGCGTCCTCTAATAAATGCAATATTCGGTCCTTAAATTGTAACATTTCAATGGACTATCTAGTAATATGACAACTCACCAACTTTACCTGCTGTATAAGACATCGTTAGCAGGCTATTTCGGTCTAGAGTCTAGACACTTATAGTGTTTGTTTGAGTCAATCATTGCAGCGACGATGGCGACATCTCACGGGAGGCACGGCACGGACGATTTATTATCCCCTCTCAGATAGGGCCGCAAATTAATTAATCAAATCTAGCTGTCACTCACTAAAGTTAGCTCCACACAGTCGGCCAGCTTCCTTTTCCTGTCGTCGCCGCGCCGCGACGTTCCATTAATTGAAATAATTGGCGACTCTCTCGATTTTTTTTTCGTGCTGACAACACTTTTCGACACAAGGCGGCCGCTATTTAAATTCGGAACTCTGATTCTACGAATTGTTAAAATTGTACACTCAATTTTAATAATTCGTTTATACCATTTTATAAACAAGTATAAATTAAAAATTTAATAAACCCCCGACATCGCTATTCTACTAGTCAAGCCTTTTCATTTGATACCCATATTAAGGGAGTTGTGAAAAAATATGTAGGTAATCCGTCATTTTGTAGCGGCGGCCATCTTGGATCGATTTTCATCAAACATAGCTAACAATATTCAAATCAGTCTACCCGTTTGAGCGCTACAGGGGAACAGACAGATAAACATACACATACATACACACACACACACACACACACACACACACACAGAGACACAGACACGTCAAACTTATAACACCCTGTCTTTTTTGCGTCGGGGGTTAAAAAAGGATGAAATCATAAATTAGGTGGTTTATTTTTGTACCTGTACCTCTGTAGGTACGATGAGCTGGTGGATATCCACCAGTAAGTAAAGTAGGTATATATAGGTAAGGTTATGGTATCCACTAAGTACGAGTAGGTATTGTAAGCTAGTAATAATGACTTTTTTCTAAAATAAACCACTTATATTTACTAAATATTTGCTTTAAACTTATCCATTGATTAACTTTAATTTCCTAAGTATAGACTTAATTTTTTTTAAGGTAAAATAGCCTATTCTCGTACTTTCAGTTATTTTGCAGGTATTTAAATTTTTTTTTCAAACCCACAAAATGATTAAAAAACCTGAAAAGCTTTAGCTTAGAGAGCTTAGCTTTTAGGGCTAGAATTGTCTCGATTTGTTAAGGTACATTAGGAGGCTCATACATTTCCACTACATACTATTCCATTGTAGTCGTTACTTACTCGTTATATGGTTTACTTTTTTTAAAAGGAGCAAAAAATGTGCCATATCACAGCTCGCGAGTCACAATGGCTGTGACGTGTGGTGTCAAACATTCGGGGCAGGTGACTCTGTGTTGCTACTTGCTACCTGGTCGCGTGCTCATTCTGCCCGCACGCACCTTACCTACCGTATTTTGCGTCAGCCATTGCATAAAAAGAGGGTATAATAGTATAGTATTTGTAGAAAAAAATACTAATACAATTTTTTAGGCGCCGCGTCACAGTCTTTAGTCACAGGTTTAGAGTCCTAAGTCAAGGAACTTTCTTAATTCTTAAATCATCATAATCACTACATAGTATAAAACAAAGTCGTTTTCTCTGTCCCTATATCCCTTTGTACGCTTAAATCTTTAAAACTACGCAACGGATTTTGATGCGGTTTTTTTTAATAGATAGAGTGATTCAAGAGGAAGGTTTATATGTATAATAACATCCATTAAATTGTGGAGAAATACTGTTATTTTTGAGGTTTCTAATGTGATGTCGTAAATAATTACATTTTTTCCGCTTACATTGCAAACGCAGGCTGAACCCTACGAGATTTATCAAAATAATGTACTAAGTATTGTACACATTGAAAAGGTCTACAGAAAAGTCCGCGATGGTATATGTCTATCTCTTATGGATATCCCACAATAACATTTTTTTGTCATTTACTTTTTACGACAAATAATGGATAATTTTCGAAGCGATTTCAACCAATACAGCATTAATCCTTATCTAATTAAATACCTTAAATGCATTGTTGATTTTATATAAATCCATATGGTCCTTTACAGCATATGATTTAAATGAATACTTTCGAAGATATTACAGATTTAAAAATTGCGGCGGCGCGGGAGCGTGCCTATAAGCGCGTCGGCGGCCGCGGTTCTCCCTATAGCCCATTGTCGATAATTTTTGAAACCAAAAAAAAAATCACAGTACGTAGGATGAAACCCATTGGAAAAGGAGGAGAATATTATAAAATACAAGGAAAAATAATTTACGGGCGATCTGAGCTCGGGAAAAAAGGGGGGGAGTTTTAAGGGTAAAAAACGGTTTATCTCGATTTCCGGCAAAACTAGAAGTCCTATGGAAAAAAATTAAATGGCAAAGTTGTAGGTAATAAAAAGATCTACAACTTTTATATTTACACTTTTTTCACATAACCTCAAAATTTATGTGAAAAGTTCAAAAAACCAAGTTTTTGGTTCTTTATTTTTATCTTTTAAAATAATTTTTTTTTTCACGGAATCTGGTGAAAACTTACTTTCTTATGTCCCAAATACACTAATTTATTTGATTTGAAATATTTAGTTTTTCTCCTTATTTTTGACTTAATATCGACTTAATTCTGACAGCTGTCATTTTCATTTACAGATGAGTTATTTATATGGAGAACAGGGTTAACATCTACGAAGTACGATTTTACCCCAAACTACTTTAATTCCCTGTCAACATATAAAGCTCTAAGCCGCTTAATAATATTAATTGTTTCGCCCTAAAATAGAAATTGCTAAGAATGGAAACTAGAAAGTCATATCTACATCATCATCATCATCATCATGATCAACCCATTACCGGCTCACTACAGAGCACGGGTCTCCTTCTCAGAGTGAGAAGGGTTTTGGCCATAGTCTACCACGCTGGCCAAGCGGATTGGCAGACTTCACACACCTTTGAGAACGTTATGGAGAACTCTCAGGCATGCAGGTTTCCTCACGATGTTTTCCTTCACCGTTAAAGCAAGTAATATTTAAATAATTAAAACGCACATAACTCCGAAAAGTTAGAGGTGCGTGCCCCGGGATCGAACCCACGACCTCCGATTAGAAGTCGGTCGTCTTAACCACTAGGCTATCACAGCTTCTTCTTAACCACTAGGCTATCACAGCTTCATATCTACATGCAGCAGTTGATTTGTATTTGCATAAGTTTTGAATTTTTCATCTTTTTTGTGGGAATTGTTTTATCTCTGGTAACATTATGAAACGTCAGAATTCCACGGAATTAGTAATTCGGGTATAAGGTGAGATATAGTAAGTTCATTGTGGAAAATATCGTAAAAAGTCGTAAAAGCCGCCTGGGAGCTTTCATCGAAAACGCTGCCTAATCCCTGAGCGGGTAGTACCTACGCATAAAATGCTCTACTACCCGTGCGAAGCCGGGGCGGGTCGCTAGTTATTACAATAAAGTGGTAACTCTGATTAATTTAATCGCAATCAGATCTAGTAAAAATAGTTAGGTATACCCGTATTACTAATTCCCTGGAATTCTGACGTTTCGTAATGTTACCAGAGATAAAACAAATCCCACAAAAAAGATAAAAAATTCAAAACTTATGCAAATACAAAATACAATTGGTGTTTTCTGTTTTAAGGCGAAACGAGTAATATTATTACGCGGCATATGGCTTTTTATGATGACAGGGAATTAAAGTAGTTTGGGGTAAAATCGTACTTCGTAGATGTTAACCCTTTTCTCCATACAAATAACTCATCTGTAAATGGCAATGACAGCTGTCAGAATTCTGGGGAATTAGTAATACGGGTATAGATATTATGTATGTCTTGGCGGATAAGATTTTTCTATCATAAAAGTGTAACTGAGCTTTAAAAGATTGGTGTTTTTGTCAAAGATATTGTATTCTCTCTCTTCTTTTTTTTGTTGCATGATTTTGTCACGCGTCATCCATATTATACCTACTATATTTTTCTTATCATTCAATTCGATATAAAAACCCCCTTTGTTGAACTATTGATTTGCATACAAATAAAATGGCTGACTCGACAAAAGCACCTTTGTCACCAATCTTTACACTGGAATCGAGCGTGATGGTTTATCTCGTATTTATATAATTATATTCAATATATCTGTCGTAAATAATCGTATCGACATACAATATTTATAAAGGAAAGGTTGCGTGGGTTATTACGGCCTACCGTTACACCGACGTGTATCGTAACGTGAGATAAAGTGAGCTCTATTGTCTGTTATATTCATAGAATTATTACAAGCGGACGCGTGGATATTGATTTGAAAAATCCTGTGGGAATCATTTTGTTTTTCCTAAGCTCATTTGAACTCATACCTTGCTAAGAACTGTTAAAAGTTCACTAACTAATGTTTAGGTAGATCAAAATGTAAACAGCCGCCCATAAAAGTCCCATCAAAATCGATCCAGCCTTTAGCCGGTAATCTTTAAAGTAAGTATCTACTTTCTAACAAAAAAGAATGAATGAAATCGAACCACGCTTTAATGAATTACAGGTACTTAAGTAGGTACACATTTTGACTTTCATCCCCTCTCCCAAAGGAACCGTGCTGAATTTCGGGATAAAAAATATCCTATATGTTACTCCGTAGTATGAACTTAAATCATACCAAGTTTCATTTCAATCTATTCAGTAGTTTTTGCGTGATGCGCGCACAAACATACAGACAAACGTACAAACAGACAAACAGACAAAAATTTCAAAAATGGCAATTTTACTTTCTATTACTTATCCCTAACATCCCCCAGTTATTATTTAACTCTACGGATCTCCTGTTTTTTGATCACGCAGGGAGATTCCAAGTCTGTTAGTTTGCTGTCCCATCATCCGCTGAGCTCTTTTATGCAGTCCATAACTAGCGACCAGCTTCTTATAATACCTATCACATACGCATTAGATTTTATGTATTTGGCACATTATTAGGGTAATATTAAGCTTCAATAAAACAAGTGACATGATGAGATAAATCTGGCATTATACTTAGTCAAAATGAAACCATAAATAATACAAATATTTGTGTATTTAAAAGCTAAAGTATTTTGAAATGTAAATATGATATAAATATACGTAATTGTACATATATCTTATTGATCACGTTCAAATATCATGATGCGACACGGTGTGTCAGATGGTGACCTTTGAAACTTATTATACCTGACAATGGTCGTGCGATATTCTATTAATAAATCTTGAATAAATCCCGTCGATATCTGATGATCTTGTGCAGATAGTTTATTCGCATCTAATTTGATTTGAACGCGTGTGATGAATATATCAACTATAGCTGTATTGTAATCTGTATAATCTCATTCAACCGATTTTGTGATTTGTTAGGGACAACACACGCGCAAATACTTAGCTTACTTACTTAAAAGAGCATCGGCGATCAGCGACTGCATCGATGTCAAACAAAAAGTGTCCGTCAAAAATAAATTCTAACCTAAGAGAAATAAGCAAAAATACATTTTCCGTCAAACTTCTGTAAACCTTATATTTTTGTACCATAAAAACTTGTACTCGTTTCAACTTTCAAGCCTTCGCTTTAAGCACATTGCGGCATCGTGAGACGTTTTCTCAAATTGGCTTTCTCATTGAAAATAGGTTCGCAATCGTGGATGAGAAATTATTTTTCACGACACTTTGACGTCCGATATCTTGTACATTATTGACCGTAGGCCAGAGCGGAGTGCCTCACTAAGGCTAGGCGTATGCTGAGAAGCAGGCGACGCAGGTCCACGCAGAGCAGAGCAGAGCAGCCCCCCTAGTCAAATTACATTCTATTCTCTTTCTATGATCGTGATTGTTATGAGCTGGGTTTCCCAAAGTTTTTTTTAAAATCTTAGTTTATTTTAGTTTACTTTAGTTTAGAAAAATAATAATCTTATAGTGAATGGTTAGCGTTATTTAACATCAGCACGGCTGCGTCGCTGACCCTTAAGCAGTTAACCACGATTCAAAAGTATTGCATCGCCATCTAGTTTGCGATTTTGATACTCGAACATACTCTGCACAATAATAAAATTATATAATTTACTAATAATTTATGCATTTTAAATGCCTAATAAAAATTAAGGCGTTTATACTGCAAAAAATTACGCGAAATATATAAATAACTTTGGGAAACACTACTCTAAAGCGTTAACGATCATAGAAAGAGAATAGATACGAGTAACTTGGCTACGGGGGCAGATTTTGTGTCTGTCCTGCTCTGCGTCTCGTTGTAGTGCCGGCACAATTCTGCGCGACGCGTGCACGGCGAGACGTGTTTATTAACAATATTTAATAATTTTGTTGCAATGACAGAACACTAGCATTAGAATGTACCTATGCGGAGTTTGTACGGTTGTAAAACGTCTCAAATCCAATAAGTATCCACTAGACAAAATAAATGCAGAGTTAAACTTCCGCAATGCCATCAAATCGTTGCCGATGCTAAATCTATCGTGTGTGTTTGGCTCTTAGCTACAAAAACAACTTGCAAACAATACAATTGCAGATTAACCTAATTTCATTGCGTAAGTAAATCTTTAACCCACATGAAATTAGGTAGGTAAACCCTACTATACTTGTAATTCTTACTTCTGAGACTTAGTTATGTAGGTAAACTGTACCTAGGTAGGTACATACATATTAATAATTAATGTTACGACTGAAATTCATTTTGACTGTCTGAATTAGAATTAAATAGTTTTAACACTAAGTATGTTACTAGTTCGATACACTAGGTGGGTAAACGTTTCTGTGACCAAGAGCTAATATTTAATTAAACCCGTAGCAATTCCAAGCAACGTTATCGCTGATGAGTGATGAGTTTTTTCTATCAACTAGGTACATATTTTAATTCATACAACTTCGATACGAAACGCGATTAATTGTGTCTTAATAAACTATAGTGTCAATCAGAAATAAACTGTTATCAATATTGAAATAAAGATTGTATTTCAATGAATATTATTTAAGTTGTGACGTTACGGTTTCGAACGAGATAGTTTGCGGGTACCCGCATTATTAAAGGAACAAATTATTTTATAGGAAGGTATTTCCTTAATGCTTAATAACGCATTCCTATTAAATGTGCTGGAACTTATGTTGGTTAACGGATAACGGTTTTAGTTTTATTATATACGTATTATTATTCCTTAATTTTATTGATTTACCTTTGGTGAAGCTGCCCAATCCATTTTTTGACCAAAAATTTTGTGACTTATTAGGTGATATCTATTAGTTAAGATTAGTAAATAACATGTTCCTGATTCTGCCTATGATTTGTTAATAATTGTACTTACATCGGCACTATTTGCATGCTCATAATGAATGGACCACGTGTATAAATAATAAGGCGGCAACTTTGTTCGTGATAGTTTCATTCAAATCCGTCGGCGCGAAAGCCTTACTCATACATTGCATGTGGTTAGGTGCTTTCTAGAAAGTCGCAGGCATTTTCTTTTGTGGCTAATTTATGGCATGTATTAGATGTTTGTTCGTTTTAAATTGGAATTCAATACCTATTTCCGTTTGTCTCTAGCCCTCTAACCTACATTCGAAAATGGGAGGGACTAATACTTGAGCCCTGCACTGCGGTTAATGCTTATCTCAGTTGATCACACTAATATTATAAAGGCGATACTTAGTTTGTGTGTGTGTATGTTTGCTACTAAACCGATTTTGCAAAATTTTGAATGGAGATAGATTATGCCCTGACTTAACACATAGGCTACTTTTTATCCTGAAAATCCACCTGTTCCCACGGGATTTAATAATAACGGAAATCTATAGGTATTTATAGCTATAGGTAGATTACCTACTATAGCAAACTTCCTTGAAAGTAGGTAGGTACGATTCCTTCGGGATTTGTGAAAAACCGAAAACGCGGGCGAAGCCGCAGGCAGAAGCTAGTATTATATAATTCGGTTATAACACTACGCAACACATCCAATTAATTACTGCGTTAGGTGTCCAATGCTCATCTACTGTAGATATAGTAGGTAGTACCTATATCATTTATACTGTTATAATAAAGCGGAAGAGTTTGTTTGTTTGAACGCGCTAATCTCGGAAACTAAGTACCTACTGGACCGATTTCAAAAATTCTTTCACCGTTGGATATGTACGTGATCCTTGAGTGCTATATATTATGTACCACGGGCGAACTCGGGTTGGACCTCTATAGTTTGAGATTAATGCAACAAACGAGGTACTTTAAGCTGTTTAACATCTACAGTGTAACGATTGAAATAACTCAATTGCAAAATCAATTTAATTTTGGCCAATAATGAGATTGTCAATCTCCCTATTGGTCAAAATTAACATATATAGCAAGAATTCAGCCTAAAAAATATTTCTAGTTGTATTTCTATTTGTGTACCTATGTTCTAGTCTTATTAGGAGTTGTTCTTATGAGCTCATTGACCGTTATCGTCATACTATCAAGTTTTGAATATAAGTCTTATAATTTAATGATTTCATACCCTGGTGATCCTCATCATCCTCGCTATCACGCCCACCTATTTTCATAAAATATCTACAGCTAAGTGCATATTACGTTTGGTTAGAGTATGCAAAATACTTGCAAATAAAGATTGATCGGCGCTTCGTATCGCTAAATTATAAGCATTCTTGGCAGAGTATAAAATAAAACAGCTTTCTCTACCTCCCATGATATTTACCATCGCTTAGCCATTAAGGCTTAGACACACACATGCGCGACGGTTATCAATTGCACGTTTTGGCGACCGCATGCTGGCTACCATAGTCGCTTTATTAAGAAACACTTGGCGATGGTAGAGACGTACGAGCCAGAACGGCAGACTTGTCCAAAGGGGCTGTGAGAAATTATAATATTATAAGATTTCCTGATGTTCCTTATGATTTTTTCCCCTGCAAAATGGAATAAAAAAATTCCTTTCCGATTTCATTCGCGATTTGTATTGGTTGGTAATTAATTGGCAAAGAAAAAGTTTTTCCTTTTCAAGTAAATACTTTTGAAGAGAAAACAGAAGAAACGAAAATTTCTCTCAGTGTGAACAACTACAGACCACAATACACACTAACTATATATATTTTTTTTAAATTAGCGCATTAGCACATAAATGTATGGATTATAGGTAGATTACAAATCGTAGGACTACGTATACGGATGCAGTATAAAGTCGTATCGTGTTTCAGTTTCCGTCGCGCGTCGTCGCGTCGCCGCCATCGCGGCCTGTGTATCCAAGCCCTTACGATCACATAGCCATTAGTAGCGTGCGCTAATGACCGCTTTGCATCGCTTGATAGTTGATCGTTGCCCGCAGAACAATAAAATATGGCTGACTATTATTATACGAATATCGAATCCGAAGGGTATTATAGTATAGTTTTTTTTTATTGTCGTCACTCAGGAAGTACCTAGACCTACCTACGTGTAAAATTTATTCAGATGAATTAATTAGGTGACGATAAGACTGTTTAAATATTTATTGGCACCATTCCACGCGGGCAGAACTGTACAGTAGGTACCTAATTTGATTAGGCTAGCTATAGGTAGACCAGAATCTCATGAAAAATAGGGAAATTCAATTTTGTAGTAAGCAACACTAGGTTAACTCGGCTGCCCTAGTGATAAACAAAGTAAAATTTACATTCAGAACACCTTACCTGGAATCGTTTCACGAAACGAAAAATCAAGCAACTGCATTTTAAATACAAAAACAAAGTAATCAACATCCAATTACTTTGTTTTTGTATTGTGCAGTGTGCTTGTTGTTTACTTGGTTTTTGCATTTATATTCCGAGTTAGTATGTGCAGTTACTTTGTTTGGGCAATTCAAATTTCAGTAAACGGTTCAAGTTATTTGAAATATTAAACTGTGGTAAAAAACTACTCGACATAAAACTTTTGTTAATGCAAAAAAGTCAATTTCACAAAAAATGTCAGTTACTTTGTTTATCGCTAGGGCAGCCGTAGTGTTGCTAACTTTGGAATTTCATTTCCGTATTTTTCATGAGATTCTGGTCGACGTATATAAGTTTCAGGAATTTTGGAAATTCCGCCCCAAGTGGGTTAAATAGGAGATTTATAAGAATCCAAGCGGACGAAGCCGCTGGCATCAGCTAGTCTCTTATAATTTTACAAATACCTTCAGGTAGGTACTAGGTAGGTATATCTATAAAGGTATAAAGGTAGGTATATATATATAAAATAATGAATCAATAATAGCAAACAATGAGTTATGTAAAGTGATAGCCGGTATCACAGCGCGGCGCGCACTGCTGGGTCTTCGCGAAGTCATACGAACATTATAATCGCGTTCCGATATGATCGGTGCACTGCCCTTAATTAAAATGTGACTCGTCTACTACCACTGCAACTTTGTATGCATTGCGTGAAAAATTTATATGATATCTATTTTTTAACCCCCGACGCAAAAACGACGGGGTGTTATAAGTTTGACGTGTCTGTGTGTGTGTGTGTGTGTGTCTGTCTGTTCCCCTGTGGCGCTCAAACGGGTGGACCGATTTGAATGCGGTTTTTTTTGTTCGAAAGGTGATTTAGTCGAGAGTGTTGTTAGCTATGTTTGATGAAAATCGGTCCAAGATGGCCGCCGCTACAAAATGGCGGATTACATATTTTTTCACAACTCCCTTAATATGGGTATCAAATGAAAGGGCTTGACTAGCAGAATAGCACTATTGCAAATCCAAGATGGCCGCCGCCACAAAATGGCGTATGTCGGGGGTTTTTTAAATTTTCAATTTACACTTGTTCTTTGGTCAAGAGTCAAGACGTGTATTCATGCTTTAACACTACTAATATTATATACATAAATGCTTGAGTAGAGTGCTTGAAAAGAGTATTTGTTGGTTTGTACTTCGATCACGCCGCAACGGAACAACGGGTCTACTTGGTTTTTGCATAAATATCTAGAGAGTGACATACGATACTATTTACGGGAAAACAAAGGGCACTTACATACTTATTAGATATTTAAATTTTTTTGCTTATCAAAAGTGCTTTGTACAAGTTTGTATAGGAGTGCAAGCTTTATTAATTTATGACTGTGCGGCATGTCTTCAGTTCTTTAGTTTAGACTTTATTATGGGTTCATGTGTGCAAATATTACACTAGGTATGTTGTAGGTCTGCAGGCTTTAACATCTTTCACTGTTGTATTGTTGCGATACGGTGCTCGACCAACTATAATGAATAATTATAAAATTACATAAAAAAACTGAAATCAGCAATGAAATCACCATTAAAATGAATAGGTAACTTATAAAAGACAGTATAAAGGAACATTATGTTGTAACAAAGGCAGACAATAATTAAATCAAAGCATATCGATTCAATATCAACAGCCAGCTCGTATTACGTCTGAGGAGAAGCCCGGCAAGTGCCAATGCTATCCTTGGTATCAAAGCATGAACTATACCTAATGGTGCGATCACATTAAAGTCTGTTCGTTTACTTACGGTCAACGTTCGTTTACTTACCACGTTCGTTACTTACCACTAAATTCTTAGAATAGAAAAAAAATTACAAAGTGTAAAAAATAATAAAAATAAAAGCAGAATAATAAGAGCACCTGCGCCTGTGTGACACTATGTTAGTACCGAACGGACTTTTATAAGTAGGGTATAAATAAATATTATGGAAAAATACGAAATAATAGTGAGTCACCGGCCAAGTAAAGATTGCCAATGTTAAGAGAATTCATGGTTACGATTTACGAGTAGGGCTAGGTATTCAGATGAAGATGATAGTACCATACCATAATAACCAAACTAACATATACATAATATACAAAACAAACCAAACAAAAATCCAAAAAACAGTAGAGTCCAAAAATCAGTCAGTTACGGTAATCACGGTATACGCGTGACTACCGTGACTGACTGATTCGTAGACAACGTAGATAACAGCCTAGAGATTTTGAAAGGAGGAAATAAGGAGTGAGAGGTGTTGTAGTGTTGCACTTAGAAGTAATATTTTAAAATTACACCCCTTTGAATAAATAACAGTAATAGAGTGGTAAAGTTTGTGTGAAGAAGCTTTTTTTTTTAATCTAAATTCACGCAGACGAGGTCGATAGACGTTCGTGGGCAAAACCTAGAAAAAGAAAATCGTTGCAATATTTTTTTAATATTTCATCCAATATTATTCGAAAAATGAAAGCGGCTCCAGATACCTGGTTTAAATACGCAAGGATTGTCAAAATATGTAAACAAATATATTATTGTGAAACATATTTTAAAGTTATAATAATAATAGTAGTAAGAAAAAATCAGCCAAGTGCGAGTCGGGCCTCGCTCTTTCAGGGTTCCGTACATAATTATGAACAATATAATATTTTGGGTCTAAGAAATATTTAATTTCCGAGTTAGACATCGCAAGAAACAGTGAAAGAAAAACGCAAAATAAGCTCGTTTGTTTTGGTCACAGCTTATAAACTATTTTATGAATCGTTGTTTTCAGTATTTGTTGTACAAATAGAGCATATAGTACATAATATACCAAAATATCATATTCCTAACTAGTTTAGTTTTTTAGATAGCCCCTGTCACAAAAATGGTCTAAAACTGACAATTTTGATGACCCCCCATTTCCTTACTGTTTAAGCAAAAAATTAAAAAAATATATATTCGTACTCTACTCAATGAGCTCTAAACAATGATACCCCACTAGCTAGGGTAAGAAAAAATAATTTTTTTTCGGCTCCTTTCTCATGTATGGTAGCCCCCCTGAAAAATAATTTAATTCAATTTTTAATTCAATATTTGATTTTGGGTCAACATTTTACACCAAATACCAAAATTTCAGGTTTGTAACTCATTTCGTCTGCGAGCTAGAGACCTGTGACCGGCGGACAGACGGACAGACAGACAGACAGACAGACAGACAGACAGACAGCCGAGTGACATTAATAGGGCTCCGTTTTTACCCTTTGGGTACGGAACCCTAAAAATCGTAACTGCAAAAAGAACAGTTGAACTAGTGAAACACATCTAATAATACTAAGTACATATATCTAACCCAAATAAAATCTTAAAGAAAACCCCTAAAACAAGAATTGAACATCGGAAGACGGTGAAAACATCTAATTAACCACATAATCCGCCGATATCAGTGTAAGCTCACGGAAGCTCCTTAGCTTAAGACTGTCGAGTGTCGGGTAGTATCTACTTACTATTCATACAATCGATACGGTAGTCGTATTTCCTAAACACTATCGAGTTTCATCCTCACGCGCGTGACAGGTTTATTAATAAAATACTATTAATTATTAAACTAAAAAATGCTATAACTAGAGAGTTGGTGACAATTTTTATATAATATCTGTGTATAATATATGTATAGGTAGGTATATATTTATGAGTAGCTCGTCGTTGATATATGAATAGTGTTGAAGCTTATGAACAAGGTTAACAAGGTTACAAAATGAGTATGTACCACTGAATTTTGAAAAAAAATAATTAACAACATTAAAAGCTCCCATATAGTTTTGTGCCTGGCAGGTAGTATGTCGTTATTATGTTGATTTGAGTATTCTGTCTGAGACGCACCTGACTAGATTTTTTCCTAATTTTGAGATAGGATAAGTATCTACCCTCTTCATTATCGATCCCTTAGCCTAGCCGCAAACGGGCTACACGCGACAAGCACAAAACGTCGCGCTGCCATCGACCTATTTCCTGTAGTTTTCATACATTTTATATGGACTCGCCGCACACGGTTGATGCTGAATGGTCGCCACACACCACAAACGTCGCTGCTCGTTTCTTGTGGCCGGTTCCGATAACGGCGATATTTTCGTCGTCTACGACGACATTTTTTATCAGCCGCAGTGCAATTACACCTGCTTCGTTAGAGTCCGTGATGATACTGCAAGCATGGGTTAAAAAAAAGTAGCGGCCACCGACCTTAAGTGTCAACCATCGCGTAGATACAAGTGGCGGTCGCGCGCGTCAGCCACCTTTTGTGGCCGCTTCTAGCTTCAGGTGGCGGCGTTTGTCGCTGTCACGTTTGTGGCCAGCCTTACCGGCCCAATACAGGGCACGGGTCTCCACTCAGAGTGAGAAGTAATTAATGGGTTCACCACGCTGGCCATGTGCGGATTGGTAGACTTCATCACGCCTTTAAGAACATTATGGAGAACTCTCAGACATGCAGGTTTCCTCACGATGTTTTCATTCACCGTTAAAGAAAGTCATATTAATTGCTCAAAACGCATATAACTCCGAATAGTTAGAGGTGCATGTCGTGATCGAACTCGGTCCCTCCGAAAGGGAGGCTTAAGGCCGAACCACTAGGCTATCAACGCTTAAATATCTAGTACGAGCGGATATCCGCGACTTCGTTCGCGTGGATATTGATTTCAATAATCACGTGGGAATCATTTTGTTTTTCCTATGCTCCTTTGAGCTTAAACCTTGCTAAAAACTGTTAAAAGTTCATTGGCGGATGTTTAGGTACATCAAAATGTAAACATCCGCCAGTGAAAGTCCCATCAAAATCGGTCCAGCCTTTCGGAGATTAGCCTGTAGTCTTTAAAGTATCTACTTTCTAACAAAAAAAGAATGAATGAAATCGGACCACCCGTTAACAAATTACAGCTAAGTACACATTTTGCCTTTCATCCCCTCTCCCAAGGGAACCGTGCTGAATTTCGGGATAAAAAGTATCCTATGTGTTACTCCATAGTATTAACTTAAATCATGCCGAGTTTCATTTCAATCCATTCAGTAGTTTTTACGTGATGCGCGCACAAACATACAGACAAACAGATAAACAGACAAACAGACAAACAGACAAACAGATAAACAGACAAACAGACAAACAGACAAAAATTTCAAAAATAGCTTTTTTACGTTCTATTACTTATCCCTAACATCCCCCAGTTATTATTTTGCAAAAATCTTCAATGTACAGATACGGCAATTCTACGATTTTATTATATGTATAGATATTAATATTATCTACAAATGTAAATAACTGGTAGGTAAGTAGTAAACGATAAACTCGGATTGCGAACATTTACGTTTCAATTGGGAACAAAACGTTACTGGTTGGTACTTGGTACCCTGGCATTGCCGTGTCATACAATCTAGACAACCGCACACGAACACTTCACCGAGGCAGTTTCCTCTCATCAAATTATCCGCTTAATTATTTACTACCACTAAAATGTACCACTAAACCCGCACAGCATACGCTGACCTACCCCACCTCCGCAGCGTATAATAAAATTGGGGAAAACAGGGATGGATAAAGGTAGCGTAGGGATCAAATTAGTTTGGTCGTTTTGCCGAGTAGTAAAACGCTCGGGGAAATAAAAGTATGTATGTTTCGACAGGGCAGGTGTATTTTTCCTGGCAGCTGAATAGAAGGACTAAATAACTTGTGTTTTCTTTTCTTATGTAAGTATGCTTTATCAGGGAAGGTGGTTCGTCTACTCCTGCTGCGTTTGTACATACAGGTTTTCACGTTATCCTTATTGCTGTAACCTTAGAATAAATAGGTAAAGAAAGGCAGTCGTCGACGCGGCGATAAGTTTTTAGCAAGCCTAAAAGGCTATCGTCGCGTCAGTGTTCAAGGTACTCATGCGCTTGTGTGCGTGTCGGCAAATGTAATTACAGGGCACACATGGGTTGGTTTATAGCTTACGTTTCGAGCGGAAATTTGTTAGAAACTTCCATTCTAAGCGTAATAGTTCGATGGCTGTAACATTATATGCTATTTTTAATCCCCGACGCAAAGACGACGGGGTGTTATAAGTATGACATGTCTGTGTATATGTGTGTGTGTGTGGCTGTCTGTTCCCCTGTAGCGCTCAAACGGGTGAACCGATTTGAATGCGGTTTTTTGTTTGAAAGATGAATTAATTAGTCGAGTGTTATTAGTTATGTTTGATGAAAATCAGTCCAAGATGACCGCCGCTACAAAATGGCGGATTACATATTTTATCACAACGCCCTCAATATGGGTATCAAATGAAAGGCTTGACTAGTAGAATAGCACAATGCAAATCCAAGATGGCTGCCGCCACAAAATAGCGAATGTTGGGGGTTTTTTAAATTTTTAATTTATACTTGTGAATACCGGAATACGAAAATTGTGTATCACACTGTGTGTATACTGTAGCATCGAATTTATAGCGACAAAGAGATAATCGCTATCATCTTCTACATGTTGGCACTTCTTGTCCACATGTTGAAACTATACAATTTAGGGACCGTTCAGATAGACCGGCGCGGAGAGCAGAGCAAATTTGAATCGCATTTAAAATAGAATCTTAAGGCATTGAAATAAGGTTTATTTTTACATTTTATCTCTTTTGGGAGCATCCTCGAGCATCTTCTTATCATAAAAAGGATAAAATGTAAAAATAAACCTTATTTCAATGACTTAAGATTCTATTTTAAATGCGATTATTTGCTCTGCTCTCCGCGCCGGTCTATCTGAACGGTCCCTTAAGCGTTTAATAAATACTGAATCGATAGTTTGCTTAAGCTCACTTGGTTTTGAGCGCTATGGTATAATTTCTCCATTGTTTCTGATCTTGTCTATTGGGAAGCTTCGGTGCCTAGTTACCACTTACCACCCTACCCGCAAAGCTGTGCCGCCAAGCTATTTAATTAACCATTCCGGTGTGACGCGATGCCACCGTCTATATAAACTATCACATTAGATGTGATACTACTGTGATATGTGATACTGTGAACTATCATATCAGATAATTAAACTGTCACACCCTTCTCAAGATAGTCCACTTCTCACCACGTTTATATTTGACTGCACTTACTACCAACTGAGATCACAATTAAGGGCGTCTGCTCCAGAGGTGTCTCTAGCCCATGTACCGCCCGTGTGCAATTATTACGCTAGCTACCCTAGCGCCCTCTAGTACATTGAAAGTGCCACGCTGCGCCCGTGTGCACCGCACAGCCTGCATCATAACTGATTCTATGGGGGAACTCCGTCGATATGAACAGGGCATTCATTGCTCAAAAGAAATGCATTCGTGCAATGACTGGAATATCTTATATGGACTCATGCAAGCCACAATTTAAAAATCTGCGTATTTTGCCATTACCCTGCCTTTACATTTTTGAAATTTGTGTCTTTGTTAAAGCACATGAAAACCTTTTCACCCGAGCTTGTGAAGTAAAACCGAGAAATACTAGAAATCCGGACCGTCTAGTCATGATACATCATCCTAAGAGTAGCCACTATAACAAAAGCAGTGATGCAATATGCATAAAAAATTATAATAAGCTACCACTTGACCTAAAAAAATTATCCCTAATACAATTTAAAAAAGGCCTATTTAAGAGCGTTGACGCACGGACCCGCTTCGCAAGTTTAGGCATTTACCTGGGATTCTTTGTTTACGTGAATGAACGCGCCGCTCCAAATGCAGTGTAGTGTAATAAACCGTTTTGATCTTTTTACCATTTTCAAACGGGCTATTTATTTTTTCAATATTCTTAGGCACCTATACCTAAGTTTTTAGTTCGTAGATTTTTAATTTTATATAGCAGGCATAATTAATGTATAATGCTTGAAAAAGACCTTATAGAGTAGACCAGTACATAAAAATTATAATTGGAGAATATAGTACAGCTTCTGATATTGATTTTTTTATATACCTACTCCGTACTCGTGTAAGGGTAAGATAAGATAGTGAAGAAAAATGCAGATTCATTCAAAATCTTGTTAATTTACTTATTACATACCAGATTTTGCCCGCGGCTTCGCCCGTGTGAATTTCGGGTTTTTACAAATCCTGAGGGAATCGTGGATTTATCTTTTTACATATTTACAAAATAAAATTATTACTAAAGTTATTCAAAACAGGTAATAAATACATTTTCTGTATGTAGATTGTAGGTATACTAAATGAACATTAAATATACCGCTAATACAAAAATGCAATTAGAAATCATTCATTGTAATGACGCAATGTACCTTAATATATTAGAATTAATAAAATCTATATATATAAAACAAAGTTGTGTTAGTTCAAACACTTATAACTCGAGAACGGCTGGAGCGATTTTCATGGTTTTTGATTTGTCTCCGTTCAGAATAGCATAATAACTATTAAAAACATTGGAAAATTGACGAAAAAATAAAATAAGAGGAAAAACATTTTCCCATACAAAATGTTCGAGGGATTCGTAACTGTCAAACAACCCATCGCGTCGATACGGTAAACTCTCTCAACCGTACCTATACAAGGTGTCGGGTAATTAGTATAACAAGCCCGCGGCTACCCATGTAATTTTGACCTGGTAAACATATTGGCGTAGTTAAAAAGTCAAAATTAATTATCAAAAATTTCCATACAAAATTAATTAGTTAATTAAGGAAAATTAATTTTGGCAACCCTAACAACCCGCGCAATATCAAAATTCCGTTTCGATTCCTGATGCCCTAGTACAAGTTACAAGTAAAGACAAATAGGTATGTATCGTGCCGCCGAGCCGCGCGCGCCCGCGCCGCCCGGCCGCGGCCTTCTGAAAAAGCGCATGACGTCACTGACGAACACGTCAAGTAAGTGCAACTTGTCACAGATGTTATCGAGGTTGTGAGTTCGATTCCTGTTCGGTTCAAAACATGACTTCTGACTAGAAAATTCTGGTACCCTCCACGTTTTTTAATGGGGTTATTACGATTATTATCACTTCATATTATTGATAATAATTACAATAACCAGGACTACTTACTTGCCGAAACACCAGGGTGAAACGAGATGGACCTCTTTGGCTGTACTGAAAGTTTCTTTACATAAAACTCAAACCTGAAAAGTCTTATGACAGACGCAGAACTCAAACCCAGACCCCGCGCCGCGCCGAGAGTCGCAACCGAACATCATAATAATTTAACTTATGTAGGCATACTAGTTTTGATGTTAACCTAGTAGGTACAATAGCAATAGGTGGCAATAGGTACCTACCATAGAGATAATAATAATAAGGTTCATGGTACCTACCCATAAAAATACGCGGCATCTGCAAACGCCGCGCGCCGCCTTTGACAAATGCCGCCAAGATGCCAATATCTACTCATATTGTGCCAATCGTATCCATTTTATTATTTGGAAAGTTGTATTATGAGTATTAAGACACCTACCTAGGTACTGATTAATAAAATAGCTACATGATACCTGCTTAATAAACAGTTACTAGGCACCTTACTCGTTATACCTACCTACCCTAGGACTGGTGAATTCTAACGTTCAATGGCGGTTCTTTTGACAAAAACTCGCACTAGGTAGGTAGGTACCTAGGTTCTGCGTTATACCTACCTCTTGATTTTAATTTTTTGTGTAAAGGTGGCTGTCTTAATACTATGATTAAAGTGTTTATGTTCTTACTTGTATGCGCAGCGGCGCAGATGCAGGCTAGTAGATAGGTAGGTACAGGCATGTTTTTTATCACTTAACTTCCGGCACACTCACCATTGCAAAGTGCTTTTGAATAGTCCATGAACAACTGAACTCGTTTAGGTTATTGAATAGTCAAATGAATCTACAACTGTTCTTCACAAGCCTACAGAAATGGCTCAATGTGGGACCCGTTCTTGTTTAGGCACAAACGCATTCTGCGTTTAGTTCGCCACAGCCCACACCATTCAATGATTGACATCAAAAATTGCTCCAGCACGGCCGCGGCGAGAACTAGTTGTTGGGTCTTCCTCAAAATGCTGCAGAATTTCTTCTTCCAAAGGAGTAGCCGATGTTGAAGGCCGTCCTTCACCATCGCGCCCGTGAAAGGAACCTTCGGGCTTCTTGAACAACCTTCGGGCGTCCCTCAATACACCATTACAAGCACCCACACACATAATCATATCATAATATTGCGCGTTGTTAACAACCTCACAGTACAAACTTCAATAAGAAACTAAAAATTAAAATAGGTAATATCGGAACTTCGGATTTCGGAAGTCGTCAAAGGAAAAACGAAGTTAAGACCCGTTTACACTTTGACTAGTGCTTATTGAGTGATTTAGTGCAATAATTAACTCGCTCGCGCTCGACTGATTTACTATCGTAAGGTTAATTTTTTCAGAGAAGATGGATTTTAAATTGATTTGAATTGAAGTCTGATGAATCGATTCACAAAAAAATTGAGGTCAACAAAAAGATCGATTTCTGAGAAATCGAGATCTTCTGATCGATTTCTCAAAGTTCGACCTTTTTTCTGATTCTCGAACATCGACTTCACAAAAATCGTCATTTTTCTGAATCTTACAGATCTATCATTTTTCTGATTTGCGATCGCGATTTATTGAACAAAAAATCGATTTTTTTTAATCGATATGAATTGATCCAGTGGAGCAATATTTCACCTTAGAAAATCGATATTCGATATTCTATTCAAATAATATCACAACAGAAAATAAACACGAAAATTAAAAAAATCTAATCTTGATTTTCTAGGGTGAAATATCGATCCACTGGATCGATTCAGTACTATGTATCGATTAAAATCGGGTAAAACGGGTTACGTTTAACCCAGTTTTAAAATGTTCACAGGAGTTTTATACGAATTATGTCAAAGTAGCAGCTAACTCTGGGTTAAAAGGATAACCCAGCGCTTCTGCAAGCGGACCTAATCGCTTTTGGAATGCGGTGGTGTTAGAAATCGAACAATACATGGAATCAGAACTCGCAAAACAAAAAAGCCGTTACTTTTTTGGTTTGGCCGACCGTAGTCGGAAGAACGAAAGTGGATAAGTAGAACCCATTGATGATGATGGTAGCTAGCTACCAACTTCTTAAAGAATTAGCTGATGAAGATCCCGTGGAATGCGCTCCTTTTCATTCTACTTCGCTAATCACTGATCAGTATCACTGATTACTCGCAATAATCACTAACCAAAGTGTAAAAGGACCTTAAGTCACCCTTCGTCAATGTTCTACCTAAAATGCGTTTAGGTATACCAGTTTATGCTAACCCTGGTACTTGGGCCACGACTCAAATAATAGCTATGCGACAGCGATGCTATAAAATATTCTAGTGACGACAAAACAGCGTAGAAGCCAAGAATAACATAGGGAAATGCATTTGTAATTAACTAATGGTTTTAATAAGTCTCAGGAGTTTGCTATCGAATGTTATCTCTCGGTGGTAAGACGGGCGGCAGCGGTAATAATAATGCAATAACTAAAGATGGAACGCGATGAGCTGATCTTTTTGGATATTGTGTAGGTACCATGATCATATTCCATTAGAGTCCAGAATGTTAAATCTTATAGCGAGGCTCGACTTTGACAATAAACGGCTCGAATTTGACGCTAGTAGAAAGCGGCTCAAATTCTACAGCAGACCACATCTCATAAAAGAAAATAATCATTCAGAGGAATTAATTCTTTTTTAAATCAAGATTTAAAAAAGAATTTCAAATAAATTTCGATTATCTCTCCATTGTTATCAATTTCAATGCAATGATATTGAATAGCTATTTAAAAATTACATCGATTCCATATTTTCGCTTTTGTACTGTAGTCATATCTTTAGCTAAAGTAAGTTGGAATAGAATATGAATAGAAAAAAATATCATTTCCGAAATTACCTACTCCTAGCCTAAGCTGTGTCTACACTAATCAAATTTCGATAAACGTTCAACACTGCTGCTGCCTTGGTATTTTTTTTTCAAATGATTTTTATTTCCATGTAACTAACCAAACATTGCACCATCGCGTCGTCGCATCGCACGAGAACTTCTTAATGTCATACTCCTCATTGCTGAGGGTCGTGATCCCTGGTAGGACTTTTCTTGGAATTATTATCCGGTGGCTTTCAGATCCTTCCGCATAACATCCTTTTACTCACACTAGAGAATAATAATATGAAAAATATCTAAGCGTAATGAATTCATCATTCATTTCTAAGCAATGATATGAATCGTCATTCATGACGAGGCACAAAATCTTACGATTTACCCGACAGTAACAATTTCTGGTGCAATAAATGAAGAAAACATAATTATTATTATGTGCAAGTAGGTACTTCCTCGTTGGTCTAGCAGTTAGCATGGTTAGCACGTTAAACCTGTGCCCAGCAGTGGACGTTAGTGGACTGTAGTGGTTATGGTGGTAGGTAGCATGCACGTATTTGGTAGATCTTAAGGTGCAAAAAAATGTGTTGAATGTGTACGCAGCTTTATTCAGTTACAGCGGCGGGCAGCCATTTTGTAGGCATCGTTTATTTCATAGGTAAAGATTTTTTATTGGTCGATTAATTTTTGGCGGGAAAAAGGTTCACCAATCACATAAAAATAAAGACGGTCTTTGACCTTACTCGACTCCGGATTGGATGGAACGTAAAGTAGGTCAGGTTTTATTAAAATTAGGTCAGGTTCAATGCCGTCTATGGCTGTAGCAGCTGTTAAGGGTTATCACGGAGGAGTTTTAAGCAATTTCTAAATGTCCTGATAACTCCCACTGGTATCACGCTACGAGGCTCGTTATATTTTTTCGAACATACACATATAAGTCCTAACCTCAGCCTGCCGGGATGTTATGGGACTTACCCTACACCTTGTATAATTCTTTGGTACGTATGTTAGTCACCTAACTCCTCCTAAACGGCTGGACTGATTTGTATAATATTTTGTGTGTATATTTCAATGGGTTCCTGGATGGTTTGAAAACCGTTGTTACCGGACGATAGTTTTTGTATACGATAGCTATTTTCTAGTTCATTTTCCATATAATATTATGTACTATGTTGGCCGCGAGTTCGTCAGCGTGGATTTAGGTTTTTAAAAATCCTGTGGGAACTATGTCAATTTTCGAGACGCAAGCTACCTCTGTACCTACCAAATTTAGTAAAACGAATTTGTTAAATGGACGGACCTTTAAGAATTCCGTGAGAACTCTTTAATTTTTCGAGATAACAAGTATAAATTGAAATTTTAAAAAACCCCCGACATCCGCCATTTTGTGGCGGCGGCCATGTTGGATTTACATAGTGCTATTCTGCTAGTCAAGACCTTTCATTTGATACCCATATTAAGGGAATTGTGAAAAATATGTAATCCGCCATTTTGTAGCGGCGGCCATCTTGGATCGATTTTCATCAAACATAGCTAACAACACTCTCGACTAATCCACCTTTCAAACAAAAAAAAACCGCATTCAAATCGGTCCACCCGTTTGAGCGCTACAGGGGAACAGACAGACACACACACATACACACACACACACACACACACACACACACACACACACACACACACACACACACACACACACACAGACACGTGAAACTTATTACACCCCGTCGTTTTTGCGTCGGGGGTTAAAAAGTATCCTATATCCGTCCCCAGGATGTAAGCTAACTCTGTACCTAATTACATAAAAATCGGCAGACAGACAGACACACTTTCGCATTTATAATTTTATATAGTATGGATTACTGATTTACAACTATAATCCTCAACTATAACTATAATATAATATATTACAATTATTAAAAATACGTAAAAAGTTTTCATCTATCTGTAAGAAAAAATAGCAAGCATTAAAAATATCTAGTATTGAATAGTGACAGTCGCACTACAATTTTACGTATATTCCATGTAATCCAATAAGAATTGCCGAGTTCCAACAAAACTACCGTCGCGAACGCATCGTAAAACTGTCGCTCCGCATTAAAGTCATTAAATCTATAGAAATACGTATTTTAAAGATGGAAATAATAAGTGAATTGGTGAATTAATATATTATGGCTTGTTTCAATATCGTAATACACAAACTGAACATAACAAGTTGAGTTTAAAGTGCACGTATTTGATGTGTATTCGTAACCGATCACGTCTGTATTTAATGCACCGAACCAAAGTGATTGTTTCTACATTTTAATAATATCCTATGGCGATGAAGCTCTTAAATACGTTTAGCAGTGAAATATATTAAGGATATTTGCACAGTGTGGACTAACATACTAGTTATTCATAAACTTTTATCTACCTACCGTCAGCTAGAACTATCGATATCAACACTACGTATAGTCCGGGAGCCGGTGATACCGAGTACCAGTCGTGGTGAAATCGAACAATTTCATAGCTAAGCTGCGTGATTCGTTTCTTTTGATTGAGATTTTTACTACATTTAACGCTATTTTGAAGATAATTAATTGTGAAATAAATCTAAAAAAAACTATTTTAAAGTGTTGCAGCTGTATAATTTGGACGTTTATACCTATCATTGCAAATTTTTATTCTACCACAACTTAGAATAACTTGTGTAAATTACTTACAAAAGTTGTATTAAGCTAAGCTTAATTATCCAGTTCTCTATTCAAATCTAGTTTGATCTTTATGAATCTTGAAATATCTTTATAAATCTAGTTATGTTAGTATAATATAAAGTTTAAATTATATTGGGATATAAGATACGTAAAGATATAATTTTAAAATATCTTATGAATCTAGTTTAATCGTAATTAAAAAACCATTTACAACATATAGACACTGCCTCTTACATACATACATAATACATATACATTATTACATCTTTACCTACCAAATTTGTCTTTAAAATTTTATAATGTCTCAGTCAAGTACGTCTAGCAGAGGAGCAAGGAAGGCTGTTGATTCTAAAACCAGTAAGAAAGCGGAGACAATGAGAAAAAAAGTCCTCACTAAAGCGATGATGGAAGAGGTGAGTCAATCGGACACAAGTGAAAGTGATACGCAACAAACAAAAACCAGCCACTCTGGCAGAGCTTCGATTGGTGAGCCTACCCAACAATCGATGGCGACATTACCAGCCACAGCAAACCGACTGTTCCTGGAGGCAAAAGAAGAAATAGAAAAATCCGCAGACGTAGAAGTGTCCACTAAGGAGAAAGTTTTGGGAAATTTGGCGGCAATGTACGAAATAATACTGCGCTTGAGTGAATCGCGACAGACTCTCCAAATACAAATTGAGAAAGCACGCACAAATACCACAACCCAAGTGCTAGAAAAAGAACGAGAGTACGCGAGCCGTCTAGTGGAACTAGCAGAGGGTGTTAAAACTATGGATGTTCGTCCTTCAGTTAATGAAATCTTAACTGAAGTAAAATCCTTGCGTCAACTCATCGTTTTTGATGTTCTCGATCAATTATCTAATAACCAGCAACAGCAACTGCCACAAACTGCTGAAATCACCAAACAGCTACAAGAATCAAGTACCAAACTAGCAGAGATAATTGAAGAAAGTAAAAGACATACTACGTACGCAGAGATGGCTGCCCGTCCAGTAGAAAGGCCAAATCACTCTATAATAGTTTCATCCAAAGTTGAAAAAGATACGAGTGAAGATGTCTTCAATAAAATACGAGGAGCTGCTAATGCACGTATGAGTGGTGTCAAAGTAGAACGTATAAGGAAGGCAAAAAATCAAAAGGTAGTCATAAGCTGTTCTTCAATAACTTCTTTAAATGACCTTAAGGATAAATTGAAAACAGATGACAACCTAAAGATTGATGAGGCCAAAAACAAAGATCCACTCATAATAATAAAAAATGTTCTAATGTACAACACTGATGAGGACATTCAAACTTCACTAAAGACCCAGAATAAAGAGATCCTGAAAGATATTCCAGATGCAGACTACAGGGCAATAGTTAAATATCGACGCAAAGCAAGAAACCCCCATGAATGCCATGCTATATTACAAGTTTCACCAAAGGTATGGAAAGCACTAACTTCAACAGGACGAATACACATTGACCTTCAGAGATGCACAGTGTTCGATCAATCACCATTAGTGCAATGCACTAGATGTCTTGGGTATGGACACGGTAGGAAAATGTGTAAGGATACTTTAGACCGCTGCAGCCATTGCGCTGGAGCACACCTTCGTGCTAACTGCCCAACATGGGTAATCGGCGATGTTCCATGTTGTAGAAACTGTCATATGGCTAAGCTTCAAAGTACGGATCACAGCGCCTTTGACAGAGAGTGCCCTATACGTAAAAAGTGGGACACTATAGCGCGCTCCAGCGTCTCATACTGTTAGCCATAGTACTAAACGGAATCTCGGTTGTACAGGCAAATCTATAAAGAAAAAGATTAGCCACACAAGAGCTCCTTAATGAAGCAGTGGGCAGAAAGGCAGACATCTCCCTTGTACAGGAACCCTATGTAGGAGCGGATGGCTTTGTTAAACAATATAATGGAATCAGAGTGGTTCAGAGGACTCTGGGGCGAACTAAACCAGTAAAGGCGGCAATATTTATCCATAACGATAAGGTAGAAATGTACGAGGATCCGACATTGACAACGGAAAATATAGCCTATGTCGGCATCAAAACTAAAAATCGAATACTTAACCTATTATCGGTTTATTTCGAGGTTGATGAACCTCTTGAACCATATCTGAACCATATAAAAGCAATAGTCAAAAAAGTACATACTAGGAACCTGATACTGGGGGGAGACGTAAATGCCTGGAGCACCTGGTGGGGAAGCTCAAAAGAAAACCACCGTGGTGCAGATCTGGCTTCCTTCCTGAATGAACTAGAACTCCACATATTGAACGTTGGAGATGAGCCTACATTCGAAACAGTAAGAGATGGAAAATTATTTATAAGTAGAGTTGACATTACGACATGTAGTGTAGACATGTTGGACAAGGTAAATGACTGGATGGTAGACAAGAGTTACACAAGTTCAGACCATAATGCTATCACATTCAACATAAAAGAAGAAAAAGCCTTACAATCTAAAATTAATAGAACTACAAGGAAATATAATACTAGAAAAGCTAAATGGACACTATTTACAGATGAACTTAAACTTCAGTTACAGAAAGCTGCAATAACGGAAGATACTATAGAACGAATAAATACACAAGAAGAATTGGAACATACAATTTGCATATATATAAATAGTATAAAAAACTCGTGCGACAAAGCAATACCACAACTAAAAACAAATAATCAATATAAACTACCTTGGTGGTCAAACGAACTAGAATTACTAAAGCGCGACATGACAACGAAGAAACGAAGAATTAGAAATGCAGCCCAATCTCGCCGTAAATATGTGGTAGAAGAATATGTAGAAGCAAAGCGAAAGTATGAAGAAAAAGCAAAAAATGCCCAAACCGAAAGTTGGAAAGCCTTTTGTACGAAACAGGACAGAGAAAGTATGTGGGACAGTATTTATAGGGTACTCAAAGCAACAGGAAAGAGAACAGATGACAAACCCATGATGAAGGAAGGACAAACACTCAATCCAGCAGACTCTGTAGAACTACTAACAGAAACTTTCTTTCCGGATGATGATCCGTCCGACGACACTCCTGATCATCTTTCAATAAGGTCAATGACAGCCGTACCAAACAACAATGGTAATGATGATCCCTATTTCACCCTAAACGAACTTCAAAATGCGATAAATAGTTTTAGTCCGCGGAAAGCCCCAGGCCCAGATGGTTTTACAGCTGATATATGCCTGGCTGTCATTAACCACAACTCAAAATTATTTCTAAGCATTTTAAATAAATGCCTGCAATTGGCTCATTTTCCGGAACCCTGGAAAATGGCAGAAGTAATCGTTTTACGAAAGCCGGGAAAGACAGATTATAACCATCCCAAATCCTATAGGCCTATTGGACTCCTATCGATCCTTGGTAAAACTCTAGAGAAGATGATGGTTTCACGTTTGAAGTGGCATATAATCCCAAAATTAAATCCTCGACAGTATGGCTTTGTCCCCCAGCGCTGTACGGAGGATGCTCTCTATGATCTGACATCTAACATAAAAGAAAGGATAAAGAACAAACAAATAATTATATTAATATCGTTGGACATAGAGGGCGCCTTCGACAGCGCTTGGTGGCCCGCCATAAAGCTGCAATTGATAAAGAAAATGTGCCCCCGCAACCTGCGTAATCTTGTTAATAGTTACCTGGAAAACCGAAATGTGCAAGTTATATATGCAGGAGAAACGTGCACTAAAAGAACTACAAAGGGGTGTGTGCAGGGATCGATAGGTGGCCCAATATTTTGGAACCTATTGCTGGACCCTCTGCTGGACATTCTGGATGGGCAAGGCGTGTACAGCCAAGCTTTCGCTGACGATGTCGTCCTTGTCTTCTCCGGACAGAACACACAAGATATACAAAACCAAGCTAACATAACTCTAGATACTGTAAATAATTGGGGAATATTAAATAAATTAAAATTTTCTGCACACAAAACCAATGCAATGGTAATAACCAGGAAACGTAAATACGACACTCCACAGTTAAAGATGGGTGGTAAGAATATTGCACTAGTAGAACAAATTAAAATCCTGGGTATCACCATTGACTCGAAACTATCATATAACAAACATGTGTCAAACATCTCCACAAAAGCACTCAATATATACAAACAACTCTCTAGAGCAGCAAAGGTCACATGGGGACTGAATCCGGAGATAACAAGGACGATTTACAATGCAGCCGTGGAGCCAATAGTGCTTTACGCCGCTAGTGTGTGGGCCCAAGCTTCGAAAAAAGTGGGTATACAAAAACAACTCAACACCATACAAAGGTGGTTTGCCCAGAAAATTTGTAAGGCCTATAAGACGGTCTCACTGCATGCAGCTTTATTGTTAGCTGGTATCATTCCCCTGGATTTAAGGGTACAGGAACAGGCCAAGCTTTATGAAGCCAAGAGAGGACGACCCCTAGACTGTTTGCCCGATGATCGTGAACTGGAACAGAGAGTCAGCTTCTTGCATGCAGAACATCCAGCTAACAACATTAATATAGCTTACGCCTGTCTAGACAATCTTGATCCAGACACCATGGCAAAATATCAGATGGATGGAGCAGTTATCTTTACAGACGGGAGTAAAATAAAGGAGAAAGTTGGTGCGGCCATATCAGTGTGGGAAAATGGAGTCGAGACTAAAACCATGAAGCTGAAACTCGAACCATTTTGCACGGTCTTTCAGGCGGAGTTGTATGCTTTAGATAGAGCACTAAAACTTATAAAGGACAAAAACATCAGGAAAGCAAGTTTAGTAAGTGATTCTAAATCATCCCTCGACTTAATAAAGAGACATACCACCTCACATCCACTAGTACACTCTATAAGAAAAAACCTTTTAGAAAGAAAACAAGAAGGGAAAATTATACAACTTTTCTGGGTAAGAGCCCATGTAGGTGTTGAAGGTAATGAGAGGGCTGATCAACTGGCTAAAGAGGCAGCATTATATAAAAGAACAAAGGCAGACTACGATGCATGCCCAATATCCTACGTCAAACGCTCCATTAGAAATGACACACTTGACGAATGGCAAAGTAGATATACCTCTGGCTCAACAGCAGGAACAACGAAAATTTTTTTCCCAGACATCAAACAGGCTTATAAAATTTTAAAACAAATAAAACTTAACCCAACATTAGTACAGATATTAACAGGGCATGGCGGGTTCTCATACTATTTGCACAGGTTCAAATGCAAGGACAACCCGTCATGCAAATGCGACCCGGAAATTGCGGAAGACATAATACATATTATATCAGAATGCCCAAGATTCGGTAGACAGAGAAATGATGTTGAAATAGAAATAGGAAAAAACATAAAAACTGATACACTGAGGGAACTTATAAGTAACAATGAAACAAGACAAAAATTTGTAAACTATTGTGTAAAGGTAGCAAATATTATAATAAAACAAAACAAAACAAATTAATAACTAAGACATCTTTCTGTAAATTATTTATGATGTAATAAATTAATTATAAAGATTAAGATTATACGACACATAAGTTTTTATAAGAATAGTTAAGTAAGTAAGTTTAGATAATGCATAGTAGTTTAAGCTAGTTAGCAATAATAAGTTATATTTTGTTTAAAAAAAAAAAAAGTAATAATAATGGGAAAAAAATGAAAAAAAAAGAAACAAACAAGATAAAAAAAAGAAAGTAAAAAAAAAAAAAGAAAAAAAAGAAAAAGAGCAAAGAACATAAAGAATGAAAAAAAAAAACATTTATAAAATATTAAATAAAAATGTATATGAAATGCATCATAAACTCTGCAAATATTATGTAGTAGTTAAACAAAATAAAGAGCAAACAGAATGCAACTTAGCTGATCTAAGTACCGACCTAGAACAGTCTTCGACCCCCATGTCGAAGGAAAAAAGGGAGGAACACAAAAAAAAAAAAAAAAAAAAAAAAAAAAATAAGAATTGCCGAGACCAAAAGCGTTACGTCCGTTCGCGGAGAGGCCTCGGCTCATACTAGTTTCCTAGTTCAATTTCCTACTGCCTGTTTCTGCGTTTTGGTGTCTGTTTCAAAGTTATTTTATGGAAACAAATAGTAGTTAATTTTAGATTTTTTTTACTTATATTATTGCAAATATGGTTAACTTTTATATGTACTTAATTTTACTTATAAATGGCGAAAAATAATCTACTAAAATGACGGTTTTATATGTCTATAATTTACTGAAATTAAAATTCTTTTGCTTGGATTTTTATGATGTAAAAAACGCAAAATTAAAAAATGTTTTCTTCCACGTCTTTAGTTCAGGGCATTTCCTTTCATAAATATATCTTTGTGTGTGAATTGAACAAGTAACTTTTGACGTAGTGAACGTCAAAGATTCCACGAATTGAAAATTAAGCTAATTAAAAATGAGCTAAAATGGCGCAGAACGCATCAACGCTCTTAAGTGGCTTCTGGATAAATGTTTCTATTCCACTAATGATTATTATCTTTATTGACTGTTTAGGAAATCACACATTTCAGTAGGTACCTGCAAATTTTGATAATGCAAATGTTTTTTTTTTATAATGTATAATGTAATTCTAATATGTTTGATATTTAAAATTCTGTCCAATTCCTATACAGTATCCAAATATTCTTATAACATCATCATAACTATTGTATATTAATCATAGTATTTTATTTTGAAATTTAGCAACGCCCTGTTAGGGTCTCATGTTCATGCATGCTAGTATAATACATTAATCTATAATTATGTATATTTAGTAAGTAAGGCATGTACATGAAAGCTACAAATAAATAAATAAATAAATCATAAGTAAAGCCGCGTCTGCTTAACTCATCGAAATAAATAAAAAATATTTTTAGAAAAATGATTTGTTAAACAACCCTTGCCTAATATTATAAATAATCCATATAATAACAATAATGGCGACGATCGCTTTTGCAATGTAAACTGTGGTTTGGTGTAAGTGGCAGAATACGAAGTAATAATATTATCATGACGGTTGAAGCAAATTTGTCACATCTACTTGACTGAGTAAACTTTGATCGTTGCACAGTGTATACCTACTTAAAAATAATAAGATATCATTTCAAAACTGTGCTGTTTGACATCCGTTAGTTTTGTAATAAAAAACATAATAGTTAAGCGTTAATATCAATAATTCAAATAAGATTTAGTTAATGGGGAGCGGCGCTTGTGAACTCTACTCTGTGTCAACACGTCGCGGTGTGCCGACACACTCAGATCTGTCGGCAAACATACCGACATACAACTGTACTGAGATTATTATTTGTTAACAAATTGCGCAATGATGTTCGAACTTCGATTATAGCGATTTGATTTTATGCAATGATATTATTTTTATGCGCCATTATAATTATAACCTCTATTATGAAATTGTAATATACGTGATTGGTTTGAATATATTTTCATTTCATAAAAACATATATTTCATATTATTAAGTTATTATTTAGGCGAATTTAGATTATTACTCATATCTAAGGTTTTTTTATTTTATTTTTTATTCATTTACAAGTATCCTTGACTGCAATTTCATCCGATGTTAAGTGACGATGCAGTCTAAGATGGATGCGCGATAACTTGGAAAAGTATGACAGAATCCGTTCCCCTGATCGGTTTTTACGCGGCATCGTACCGGAACGATAAATGGTTTGGCAGAAAGGCTTTGACAGTAGGGTAGTAACTAGTCATAGCTGAGGTCTCCCACCATATTAGACCTGAGACAATTTTGAAATGATTAAATTGAATAATTTAAAAAATTGCTACGTCGGGAATCGTGCAGAGGACCTCCCCCCCCCCCCCCCGCTACGCCAGGTTGCCAAATTATAAGTACCTACTTATATATTATAATATACGATGTGGTAAAAGACGATGCGGTATAAGATGTATGTATAGGCGTAAAACTGGAAAATATATGTCATTATTTTGTAGACCCTATATACCTACCGCGTTTTCAAGGTGATCTATTTTTTACCTATTATATTTAAAAAAAAAACAGTTTAAATTCTCTATCACTCTGTAAAAGTTCTGTTAAAATAGGAAAAAATAAAAACAATTTTTTTATAAATGGTTTTGTGACTTTTAATAATGTACAAGTAAACATGAGTTTACTAATAAAGTCCCAAATATTTTGAAAAGACAGACAGGTAGTTCATTTTAATTTGTATAGACATAAAATAAATAGGTACTAAAGTGGTGTTAATATTAAATGTTCAATTATACCTGCATACTTTTCCATAGTTCTCCTACAAATCAGTGGACGATAACAGATACAAAGGTGGACGATAACTAGATTAAGTGGACGATAAGTGATAACCGCTGAAATCGGTAGTTTTTCATTACGACTTAAAAAAACAGTTATCTGACTAAAAATACTAACATGCAATGAAAATAGACTATACTATATTAAATATATAAATACTAACTTTTTTATAGGAGTATGTTCTTACCAGTTATCGTTAATTTTTTATAAAACATATAGGTATATATAATACTAGCTGACCCCCGCGACTTCGTTCACATGGATATAGGTTTTTATATATAATCGGATCGGACCCCATAATTATTTTTTGTACCTAAACTAAATGTATCCTAAGTTACTCCTTAACATCACCTATCTGCCATTAAAAGTTCCATCAAAATCGATCCAGCCGTTTCGGAGATTAGCTGGAACAAATAGACAGGCCGACAAACATAAATTTAAATGCACGCCAGTTTAAAATAAGCCGTACGTACAAACATCCGCGTCCCAAGTTATTTGAACCCAATAAATGTCTGTAATTTCTGAACTAATAAACTTATGACCTTGAAATATTCACGGGACAATACTTAAAGTACTATCTTTCTAACAAAAGAAGAATGAGTTAAATCGAACTACGCGTTGATGAATTACAGCTAAATACATGTTTTAACTTTCTTCCCCTCTCCCAAGGGAACCGTGCTGAATTTCGGGATACAAAGTATCCTATGTCCTACCTCGGAGTATAAACTCAAATTGTACCAAGTTTCATTTGAATCCATTCAGTAGTTTCGGCGTGATGCGCGGCCAAGATACAGACAGACAGACAAAAATGAAACAAATTGCAGTTTTGGCTTCAGTATCGATTATAGAGTGCCCTCCAACAAAAATTTTCAAAATATCTTCAATGTACAGAATTGGATCTGTTACAGTTTTATTATATTATACATACATATTCACCCTCTCAAATTCAGTAACTCCATTAAATGGACGATAACCAGTAAGAAAACCCTACTATATTAGGAAATTATGTTATACAATATTTTTACATGGCTGTTTATTAGTGCACGTAACTACATAACACAGAACGTTGCGTCGACAAATCAAACATTGACTTATCTACACATTATTTGCATATCATACGTAATTTTTGATATTAAATTGAGTTCGGAAGCTTATATAGTTTGGCTATTTTTTAAATCATCGTGATTACGTAACCGTACCTTATGCGTAATCAAGAACGTACTTGACTAGTTAATTTACAAATTTGTTTTGTTAACTAATTTATAATAGAGTAGGTACAGAATATTTTATTTCTAAACTCGGCGATGGCCGCGTGAAATATGTAAATACCTTTAAACAATTGAGAAATTATAACAAAAAACCTCAATACTTTTTTTATCTTAGCCAATTTCTCGGAAGGAGCATTATTATTTCCTTTCGACATCGATTACTGTGCAAAACACTTTTGATATTTGTATTCCAAACACGGCATAGTTATTCTATTTGCCATTGTATAACTCGACTTGAAGTATTATAATAATGACGTTTAATTGGATTTAGCGACACATTACATTAAGTACTTATTATGTTCAAACCAAACACGAGTATTTACACGCTTGACGTAAACATGTCGTATGGTTATTGTTTTAGACAAGCAATGTTATTACTTCTTCGAGACTTGATAAAACTGTAATTTTAATTCGTACTAATAATATATTTCACTTTTCTAAATAGATCTAAAACAAATAGTGTTTATTTGGCTCCTTACGTAGGTACCTAATTGTATTAATTTTTTTGTATTACTTTCTGATATTCAAAAGTAACTAGCTGGGATTATAAAATATTCTGATTAGGTATATAAGATACTAGTATGGCGCGTGGGTGCGCGGCCCGCTAAAGCGGACCGCGAGGTTTCGTTTTCGGGTATTTTTTGTTTGAGCAGCCTCCACCTATCTTCACCCATCTTCCAAACCCTCGATCATTATCACTCTCCATATTTTTTCTCCGAATCATTTGTCAGAATGACAGTTCTTCCATAAAAACAAATTTTGAAAAGAAACTGTATCAAAGTCTTGCATAGTTCCCAACGTGTAATCTTCAATATTCGTCATACATGTTGTATAGATAAATAAATTCCATAATCTATTCATCATCATTCACCATCATTCTATTTATCAAGTAAACCACGTCTTGATGATCTTTTGCCAAAAAACCACTCTTCCATCTTTAATAGTCAGTGATATAGACACCGACAAAATTTGCATGGCCGCCATCTTGAATCCGCCATTTAGGACTTTTTTTTTCAGCTCACTGCCAATTGGATGAGGTTTCGAGTAATTTTTGATTGAGCACCTCTCACCCATCTTCAATGCCCTGACCGTGCTCCCCACCCGTCTCCAAAATCTTCAATCATCAGCTCTCTCCATATTTTTCCTCTGCATGATTTTTTGTCTCCTATACGAAACCATCACTAAAAAAACTTTTTGTGTGAAAACATAAATTCCGCCATCTTGTTTTTTTTCTGTTCATCTAGTAGATTTTTAGTTCTTGATCATATTTTTCTAAGAAACCACTTTTCCATTTTAATATTTGGTGAGATAGACACCGACGAAATTTGTATAGCCGCCATCTTGAATCCGCCATTTGGGACTTTTTTTCAGCTCACTGCCAATTGGATGAGGTTCTGAGTATTTTTTGTTTGAGCAGCCCCCATCTATCTACAATACCTTGCCCGGGCTCCTCAACCATCGTCCAAACCCTCAACCATCATGTCTTCCCATATTTTTCTTTGAGAGTTCTCCAAAGAACCGCATCAAAACCTTGCATAGTTCACAACTTGTAGTCTCTTCAATATTCGCCACACATTTTCTATGGAAAAATAAATTCCGCCAATTTGAATTTTTTTTCTATTCATCGAGTAGACCTTTAGATGCTTATCATCTTTTGCTAAAAAACCACTCTTCCATCTTTTATACCCTCTGAGATGGAGACCGACAAAATTTGTATGGCGGCCATCTTTTTTTCGCCATTTTGAATTTTTTTTCAGCTAACTGTCAATTGGATGACGTTTCGAATGACATTTGCTCGAGCACCCCCCACCTATCTTTAATACCTTAAGCGTGCCATTCGCTCGTCTTTGAAATCCTCAATCATCAGCTCTCTCCATATTTTTCCTCTTCATGAATTTTTGTCTTCTATACGACACCATTAATGAAAAAAAAAAATTTCATACAAAATTTTACAGGAGAGGTGATCAATGAGTCAGTGACCCAATCAGCACGAGCAGCTATATATATATTAATTATTCGACAAAAATGTCGTTTGTTTGTTGCAAAGTGTTGTAAAGCAAAGTTGCAAGTACAAATTAACAATTGTCATTCATTCATTTTCATTTTATTACATTTTTTTCCAACAATTGCACTATTTACTTCTAAGTAAAAACTAATTTTTACACAGCTCTAAGCTAAAACTGAAAAGGTAGCGCATGTGTTGATATTCCTTTATTATTGATGCCGTTTGATACGCTTATAGCAATAAAGTGTTTGTGCTAAGCTAAAAGCTCCTAATGCAAATCAAGTAAAAACATCCCTTTTTAAAAGTGCAAATATCAAGCCGAGTGAGTCACGCAACATAATGTAGCGGTTCATTTGTTTGACACTGCTCATCGCTGGGCCCGGTCCCGTTAGCTTTGTCTTTGTTTGAAAATTAACTTACTTTTTGCAAAGCATGTTAAACATCCTTCGTCTCAAATACAGATAGAACAATTTAGTTCTATACCTAATGGATATATTTTATTATAATAAGGTTAATAATTGAATAATTTTGGAAACTTGTATTGTAGGTATTTCACGAAATTGCTTAGTTCGTTAGGTGCTATAACTCAATAAGTAGATGGCCTATTATGTAATATGAGCATTTTTTCCTACTATTGTTTTGTAGAGAGAATATACTCGCGAGATTTAACTAAAGTTGACTTCAGTACCTATCCCGTAGGTCGCCCCTTTCAGGAATTACTTAAAAACTTTAAATGAGATTTTTTTTTTTGGCTTAGTAAATTTTATATTAATAAAATGAATGGTTAATAGATTAACCACTGTGTACAATTTTAAGTAGATTATATATCTACCTAAATAGATGACTTCGAAGACTCATGAAACATCGATCAGCTTTTTTCATGGAGTAGGTATACTTAATGTTTTTTATTCATATAAATTTAGTATTTAAACACCTTATTGAAGAGTATTTAAAATGTATCTATTAATTTTATCTATTGAGAAAAATGGCGGCGCCGGCGTCACATCACATAGCAGGTAGGTAGGTACCTAGATACCTACTGTGTAGTATAACGTGCGTCGACTACTTGACATGCTGTTCAAAGTTTTGTGAATATCCTCACAGAGCACTGTAGTGTGAACCTTCCTATTATGCGCTTAATTATATTTAATCTGCGCCGACGCTTTTGTGAGACAACTATCAATTTAATACGAATAAATTAATCATCTGCGTTTATTTTCTTTACGAGAGCTGTGTGCTTAGTCTAAAGCGGAGCACTCGAAAACGAACTCGAAAACTATTGATCGATTTCAGAGTAAAATAGACCTAAAATGTCTTGTATTAAGGTTTGAGTTCGCCAATACATTCAGCATTGTTCGAATGCTGAATGTATTGGCGAACTCAAACCTTAATGCAAGCCATTTTAGGTCTATTTTACTCTGAAATCGATCAATAGTTTTCGAGTTCGTTTTCGAGTGCTCCGCTTTAGACTAAGCACACTGTATACCTACTTATAATTTAAATATTAATCTATATAGGTACATATTAATTTAGTGTAAGAAATTTTTGTTTTAATTGTCAAAAGATTTGGCCAGTACCTAAATAAAATTATTGTGGTACATATCTTAATTTAGGTACCTACCTACTCGTGTTGAATATTGTTAAAATATATCGAAACCCATTAACAACCTTTGATTATCCACATGGCCAGATTGATAATGTAACTCACGAGTGCGCCCTAAAAAATGTTCACTTAAATTGGTAGGATCGCTCTCACCTACTTCAGTGTCACTTAATAAACTACGCAGTAAACAGCTCCCGAAAAATAAAAAAATATGCCGGTTTGTGCGGTGAAATTATGTCGTAATTATCCTTCACAACAAAATAAGAGGTCGAAGATCTCATATCATCAGTAAGTTTTTACATTTGCGTATGTTTTTTTGAGAAAATAGGATTTTTAATTTCGATGTTTTATAGGTACGTCGAACTGGCCGGTGATACCAGCTGAGCATTGTGGTATTTTGCACATTATTGTGCAAAAATATATTGTTGTATGTTATACGTGTGTGAACATTAATAATTATTAATAAAATCAATTTGTTGCCAGTAGTGAGGTAATTTGCCACAAATATAGGGAAGTCCCGGAATATAGTAAATATTTATTATTAATATTATACTTACTGAATTTTGACCTTCAATAATTTTTTTAAATAATAATTATCCTACTAATATTATAAATGTGAAAGTGTGGATGTTTGGATGTTTAGATGTTTGGATGTTTGGATGTTTGTATGTTTGGATGTTTGTTACTCAATCACGCCGCAACTACTAAACCGATTTGGCTGAAATTTTGAATGGAGATAGAATATGCCCTGACTTAAAACATAGGCTACTTTTTATCCTGGAAAAATTCACAGTTCCCACGGGATTTTGAAAAACCCGAAATCTATAGCTACAGCTATAGGTAGATTAATATAGAGAACTTCCTTGATAGTAGGTATAAAGGTTGGAAAAGGGAGCGGGAACGGGAGCCGGAAATCCACGATTCCCTCGGGATTTGTTTAAAACCGAAATTCACGCGGGCGAAGCCGCGGGCATTTCCTAGTTCTAAATAATTATGATTATAAATATAAATTATATAAAAAAAAATTAAAAATAAATTTTCTAATTAGTTTATAATTATTATTAATACTTAATTAATGTAGATTTCCAACGGATCCAATACTAAGACATCGCTGGACAGCTGTCATCAGAAGGACACGACATGACGACTGTTGGAAACGTATTATAAAAGTATTTGACTAAATCAAGAAATAATTTTTATTTAGTATCTAGTGTTACGAATTTGCAGCGCCACCTACCGGATTCAATTAGGTTATGAATCTAAACTCCCCAGGGACAAGAAACTTACAAAATTTCAACAAAATTTGTTCGTAATAAAAAAAATCCTAGAACATGACTGCAGCACCACCTACAGGGTCCAATTGTAGATACAAACTATCTTCTTACCCACACAAACACACACCAAAAATTCCATCATAATCGGTCCAGCCGATATTTAAATAATGAGGTAGATACCTAATGAATATTCTGTAATCAAGTAATTACTAATGCTGTTTCCATGGCAAACTATTGATTTACATTAAACAAACAGTTTTACACACACGTAGATTAAAGATAAATAATTAATAAAAACAAAATTTTATCCTACACCATACTTGATTTATCTGTAAAAATTGTGCAATTGTCCAAATAACCGGTATCCCTAGGCGCGCACACATATGCGATTCGAGGTTGTATCGTACACGGCGCGATTACCGAGGTCACGCACACATAGCCAGTAGGCGCGGCCGTCTTGACGAGTAATAATATTTCGCGTTGCTCCCTCTTGGGAACTCTTTGTTAACAACATTTACAAGTTATCTATAGGTGTACTCATTACGTATCAGGCCAAGCCGTTACTAATTGCGACTTTCCCCCCTCCCCACCACATGATGGCGTCGCAGTCATTATGAATATTAAGCCTAGTTATCATGCGACCCGGCCGATATCCTCTCATTACCACGACCAGTCAATAATCTCACGTATATAGCCTGGAAATTGTATAAGTTAGTTATAAATACGGGAAATGTGCTTTCATGGGCGTGTGATTTTCTTTTTTTCTAAATCTCAAAGTCAAGTCATATACTTACCTATTAGGAAATAGGTAGGTGTCGACGCAACTTCTGTACAAAGTTAGTTAGAAGGTAAGTAGCTTACTATAATACCCTGTCCACCGAGACAAGCTAGTAAGTATAGCGCTCTTCCTTTTTTTTACGTGGGGAAATCCGTCATGGATACCACCGTGCCCGGGGAAGCACGGTGGTTATGTTGGACTTGGCCAACTAAAACCCCACGGTGTTCCGTCTCGTCTTTTGGTTTGCTGGGTGCAGGAACACTTTCGTACACCACTGCACCCAGCAAAAGCACCCGCCAAAGCAGGTCCAACCCTAAGATCATTGTGGATCCTTTTCACACTTAGAGGCGCGCCAGGAACACATGTCGCGCCTTCCAACACGAGAACCTCAATCTCCCGCGAGCGATAGACTCCCCGTGTCTATCAAGTATAGCGCTCTCCCTGTTGCGTAACTGCGAATGGAAGTAACTTTTCAGCAGTTTTTCTGTTAAGTAGGTACCTACCTTACTTACTTTGAGAAATAATTAATTTTTACGTTGACTGTAAAAAGTAATCTGTTAATTAATATTAATGTTATATTATGGAGTTAGTAATTTCTTAACTGCAATAATAAAAAAAGGTTACCGGTTTATTTTAATAAAGTAATTGCGTGCGGCAACGTAACGCCTCTTTCCATTTCAGTCACAACAACGACGGAAGAGCCGTATAATTATTGAGAATTATATCAAATCAGATCCTATTAAACAGTAGCTCAGCTCCTTTTAACAGAGCCGTCAAAGGCAATAGAATAATAGTGATTGCTCTATAAATAACTTAAGTTAATCTATCTATACTTACCTATAAAAAGAGTACCGTGACTGACTGACTGAATGACTGACTGACCGACTGACTGACTTATTCATTGAAATACAACGTCTAGCCTAATCCGGTGGAATATGGAGGAAATATTATGTTCCTTGAGTACCCTAGAGACGTACCTACATAGGAAATATCTTTTGAAAATCCATCCCTAAACCATAAAGGGTTGAAAAGGGGTCGTAAAGTTTGTATGAAGAAACATTTTTGTCTGTTTTCGATAAACTCAAAAACTACTAAACGAATTTTCATGCAGTTTTCACCAATAGATAGAGTGATTCATGAGAATAGTTTGTTAAGATTTTGTGTAAAATAGGTTGAAATATAACGATGATTGTTGAAAATGTCTAAAAAAGTCTAGCAGCCTGTGGTAGCTTTCATCGAAAACGCTCCCTACTTACTCCTGATTTATAATTATAACAAAAAATTAATTATACTTAACTACCTATAGTCCGTTTCAATAGAGTTGAGCTAAAATGTAAACCAACACACCTTTTTGCTAAAAACTACAGAATGGATTGAAATGAAACTTGGCACGATTTAAGTTTATACTACAAACATAAATCGTGCCAAGTTTCATTTCAATCCATTCTGTAGTTTTTTAGCGAAAAGGTGTTTTGGTTTACATTTTAGCTCAACTCTAGATATATTGAAACGGACCATATACTTATATGTTATGATGAGATAGTAGCGGGTAATGAATACCCGTGCGAAGCCAGGGAGGGTCGCTAGTTAAATAATAAATATGTTTTAATATGTCGGCCTTAAATACCTAAGCCTTAGTTATATTTATTTTATTTTCAAATCGCTAAATAGTTAGGTAGGTACTTACTGTTCTTAACTTACTCGTACTGTTCGGGATAATATGTATTTTCTATTTTATTGAATTGCATTCGTAGATTCATATTTGTAGAACTATAATTCAAAACGTATCATTAGGCCTGCGATACTGATCATTATATACTGGGAATCGACATCGTTTACGCGGAATATTGAAAGTGGTTTAACCTACTCAGGGTTGCCAGTTGTCATAACAGCTATTTTATTTAATATTTTAACATGACAAAAGTCGCTTTTTTATTACTCTTTTTTTATGCATAACATACTTATGGGAGTCCTACGAGTCAAACAAGCGTATGATCAAATGGTAAAAAAACACTATAATCATTGACTGGTAGCTTCTTTAACTGGAATATCGTCGCGAATTACCTACCTACTCATTAATGCATCATTAAATAAAGTGATAGTATATTATAGTTATCTGTCTTTCCTATATTATAGTTCACCAAGTAGTACTGTGCCGTACCGAAAAAAAAATCTACCTTGCCAACCCTGTTCTACGGTTCTCAACATTTTTCCCTCGTTCGCATGAAATCTTGCATGCATTAGCGATTATTTTCGACCTAAGTATATCAGATGCGTGTTATAAATCGGTAAGCCGATGTTTGCAGATACTTTTTTTTCTTTATTATAGCATAGTTACCTTGGTTTCTATGGCTATACCATGATTATATCTATTCTTGGGATCTATTAGGTGTATTCTATGACCAACAACACAAATTGTGTGACTTGGTAGTATAGTATTTTGTGACACAATACTAAAGGTATTGAACACAATAAGAAAGTTGTTAAAGCTTTAATAGTTAAACTTAATAACCAAGTTTCGTCGCTAAGGACCCGTTCCAACACCTTCTGATAAGTGTCTGATAGATTAAATGTAAGTTTTGTCACTTTCTTACTTTATGTCAAGTGACAAAGACAAAAGTTGTAGATAGCTATCCGATAAGTACTTATCAGAAAGTAGTGAAATAGGCCCTTGATCTTTCTAGTCTATCTAATCCAAAATCTACAGATTGGAAACCGAAAATATACCTACTCGAGATAAATAAAATCAATATGATTGGAAACTTTAACTGTAAAAGACTTCGTCTTGTGAGGCAGAAGGGGATGAATCTATGTATCAATGTTTGAATAAGTACCTAAAACTGATTTATTGCGTAGGTACCTATAGCGTGTTGAGCCACCGCGCCGATAGCCGTGAGAAGTCGTGCGATATCTCGTAGGTGCCTGACGTAATTGACATATAATTGTTTTTCTCGCTTGGAATCTCGCAGTTGAAAGCAATAGGTAATTGGCGCAATCAAAACGAAATGCTGCGGCGCGGTGTAGAGCAATACAACATTCAGTTTCGTTATTGTAACGTCTGTAATCATTATTTATCTTCTATACATACATACTTATACCTAATAAAATCGTGGACTTACCGTATCTGTACATTAAGGATTTTTGCAAAATAATAACTGGGGGATGTTAGGGATAAGTAATAGAACGTAAAAAAGCTATTTTTGAAATTTTCGTCTATTTGTCTGTTTATCTGTTTGTCTGTCTGTTTGTCTGTTTGTCTGCATGTCTGTGCGCGCATCACGCGAAAACTACTGAATGGATTGAAATGAAACTTGGCATGATTTAAGTTCATACTACGGAGTAACATAATATAGGATACTTTTATCCCGAAATTCAGCACCGTTCCCTTGGGAGAGGGGATGAAAGTCAAAATATGTACTCAGCTGTAAATTCAGCTGTAATTGTAATAAATAAAAATAAATCACGTTGTTTTTTATTATTTTGTACTTACTTACCCTATGATTTTAGAATACAAGTAATATTTAGGGTTCCGTAGTAAACAAGGAACCCTTATAGTTTCGCCATGTCCGTCCGTCTGTCTGTCTGTCTGTCTGTCTGTCTGTCTGTCTGTCTGTCCGTCCGTCCGTCCGTCCGTCCTCGGTTAATCTCAGAGACTATTAGTGCTAGAAATCTGTAATTTGGCATGGGTATAAATATTAATCACGCCGACAAAGTGGTGAAATAAAATTTTGATAAATATTTTTTTTTAGGGTAGCTCCCCTACATGTAAAGTGGGAATGAATATTTTTTTTCTCGTCTACCCCATAGTGTGGGGTATCGTTGAATAGGTCTTTTAAAAATACTGTGGGTGTTGGAACATCATTTTTCGATTTCTAGATCCGTTTGTAAAATATGATGTTTTAAAGTGCTAATTTTTATTAGAGTCAAGTGTCCCCCCCCCCCTATCAGCCAAATGGCAGTATATAGGAACTTGAAAAAAATTCACAGCAGTAGTATATATAATCAATTTTAAAGGAAAACTATCATGGCTAAGTAGCGTTGGAGTTATATCTGTTTTTCGAGGATTGTGACTACGGAACCCTACAATGCCGGTACAAGGCCTACAAGGCCGGTTTTTAAAGAAGCTATAGATTCTGGTTATACCTATATAGGACATATTTTATATCATTATAAGAGACTAGTTGGAGCACAGAGTTGTAAGTAAACACAAATCAAACAAAGTTTTTTTTCAAAATTTAGTTTAATGTAAGATTACATTAAATTCATTTACCTATCTACGAAATCTCCAAAATATACTTACACAAAGTGTGATATGTACCAACCCACAAAAATCTATAAAATATGCACAGTGCGCTAAATATTCAGGTTAATTTTATGGTACAAAATTATACTTAAGTATTGATTTTATGTAATAAACTATTTACATAAAAATTCTGAAAGTAGCGCCAACCAAAACCTCGCAGAACATGTGAAAAGGATGGTAGGTACTAATTTAAGACTTGCCAATTTAGTTTAGTTCACTAATTTTGTACAACCGAATCATAACCTATCTTCTATTCTATCCTTCGTTATAGGAATCGCGTCCTTCACAAAACGATATCGTGTTTAGACAAACGTTTCGATTCGCCCGAGGGCAACAGTAGCCGCGCCAAATTGACGCCTGTCAGCTCCACCACAATTAGAATCCACTGGATACCGATCCGACTCGATTTTGTATCGTGAGAATCGATTATTGTGATTAACGCTATTATTGCTGCGAGCGAATTTTCGCGTCGACACATTCCAATTCGTTTTGGACTTATGAAATTGTATCCTTGTGTCTTTAGGTTAAAAGTTTAGTAAGTATAAGTAGGTTTACGTTCATATTTAATAGTTTCATTAATTCGCGAATTTTTTATTTGCTTAGCTGCAATCACTTGCATATACGAGAGATGATGCCGCCCAAGCTAAAGCACGCTTGCCTAAATGATGCCTTATTCACTCTTGATTTGGTGTTTTGAGGAGAGGTAAAACGGAAGCCAGAAGCGCATATCATATCCTAATTCCTAGCGGTGCGAATTAAAGTGGTGGAGGCAAATCCCTTATACTCTGATTTTTAATTCCGTGGAATTCTGACGTTTCGTAATGTTACCAGAGATAAAACAATTCCCACAAAAAAGATAAAAAATTCAAAACTTATGTAAATAAAAATCAACTGTCTCATGTAGATATGACAAATGCTTGACAGACACTATGGTAATAATGTCATTCGACTTCCATTTTTGAATAAATTTTTTCATTGTACTTCTTTTGTTTTCTATTGCTGTTAGTGTGCACTTTCTAGTTTCCACTCTTAGCGATTTCTATTTTAGGGCGAAATGACTAATATTATTACGCGGCTTCAGGCTTTTTTATGTTGACAGGGAATTAAAGTAGTTTGGGGTAAAATCGTAGGTACTTCATAAATGTTAACCCTGTTTTCCATACAAATAAAATGACAATCACAGCTGTCAGAATTCCACCGAATTAAAAATCAGAGTATAGTAGTGTCCATGGAAGGTGGACTATGACATAGTCCCGCAAGGAGCAAGGCATCATAGTCACTATGTAGTGTGATGATGCCTTGCGGTCCGATGGTAGAGAGGTGAGGGTGGCATCAGGTAAAAAAGTTCTCGAGCACACTCTCTTAAATACCTCTTAAATACATATATCTTGCAGATCACCAACATATTATTATAGGCAATTTTGCGCAGGTGTTCTAAGCGCAAGTGTTCCCACTTTCATTGTGTGATTTCAGGAATACTATAAACTTTAGTAGACTTTTACTGTATCGTACCTACCTGTTACTGAAGATACGAGTAGAAATCAAAAAGGAGGATATGTTTCTTTTCCGTTAAAGGGAGATGTGGTGCGCTCAGAAATAAGGGGTATAACTTTGTATAGGTATTCTGATTGTATTGTATGTGTGTATGTACAATGTATCTACATATTATTAATTAATATCGTGACACCCAAATACTATTATCAAATAAAAAATGAAACAAGATAATCATGTCAAAATGTGATTAAGAAATATTTCGGGTATCGAAGTCCCCACGGCGCTCGTGATCGCACGCGAACGAATTCAATGATCGCGGGTGAGTTTGTTGAGATTGATTTTATATTATGTTATACCTATATTTTATGGATTGTGATTGTGTGTGTGTGACTACTACTTACCTATTTTTACTAAAGAGCAAATTGATCTTTGTTCGACGGAAATACAACGCGGGCAAAGTCGCGGGCAACCGAAATAATCTATACTAATAAATAAAATTGAAGTGTCTGTCTGTAATATCGAAATAACTACCTCATATTAAGCTCATATGGTTATTTGAACGCTACCATAACCGAATCACACGTTTTTAAAATTTTTGTCTGTCTGTCTGTCTGTCTGTCTGTCTGTCTGTCTGTTTGAACGGGCTAATCTTCGGAACGGCTGAACCGATTTTGACAGGACCTTCACATATAAGTAGAGAATTAACCAGGGAGTAACATAGGCTACTTTTTTAACCGACTTTCAAAAAAGGAGGAGTTGTGTTTTTCTACCTATGTACACCGATATCTCCGAGATTTCTGAACCGATTTGCGTAAATTTTTTTTTAATCGATAGAGAAACATTGCGACACTGTCCTACAAAAAAATTGGATTCCAACTCCTCAATCCTGATGCTGTAGGGGATCTGATCCCCAACATTAATGGGATTTAGGCACTGTCGGTTGTTTAAATTGATATTGGGGATACCAATTAAAGACTTTATTGTTGAATGACCTCGAGTAGGTACATGTCCAACTCCTCAACCCTGATGCTGTAAGGAATTGCATTCCGAAATCGTAAGGATCCCACGGAATTTTTCGGTTTTGTGGACGGGTTACTACTTACTACAGATAGGCTACTTTTTGTTCTGGAAAATCAAAGTTCCCACGAGATTTTTACAAACCACACGGGCGAAGCCGTGGGCATCATCTAGTTAATAATAATAATGTCCTCTCGCCAATCGCAACAGAGGCTAGGAAACTATATATAGGAGATATTATATAACCCAAGTGTGTGCGAAAGCACTGCACACATGTGCATTATCTATTCCCTCACTCTCATAGTCCGATGGGGCGGTAATTAGATACGCGACAGATATCGGGCGTTGGACCAACGGCTTATTGGGCATTCCGAGGCACCGCCAACTACCCAGCTTTATTGACAGAAGAAGATAATTATAAATTATTTATTATATTATATACTAGCTTCTGCCCGCGGCTTCGCCCGCGTGAATTTCGGTTTTGAACAAATCCCGAGGGAATCGTGGAGTTCCGGTTCCCGTTCCCGCCCTCTGTGGCGTTTTGGAGGTCTATATCTATTTTAGTCCTACAGGAATACTTTTCTGGGATAAAAAGTTACTTTATGTGTTAAGTCAGGGCATAAGCTATCTCCATTTAAAATTTCAGCCAAATCGGTTTAGTAGTTGCGGCGGAGAAGAGGAACAAACATACACACAAACTTAATAACTTAATAACGCCTTTATAATATTAGTGTGATTGTTATTTTCCTCGCTAGAAAGCTCCGATACTCGATAGCATACGCGTCCGATCGCTGCTAAATTCAAAATGCTATAGGAGAACTTTACGCATCGCCGCCCCGGCCGGCTGGAACCGCGCGCCGCGCGCAAAGTCTATGTCCCGCAATTTTTAAATCTGTAATATCTTCGAAAATATTCATTTAAATCATATGCTGTAAAGGGCCATATAGATCTATAATAAATCAACAATGTACTTAAGGTATTTAATTAGATAAGGATTTATGCTGTATTGGTTAAAATCGCTTCTAAAATTAGCCATTATTTGTCGTAAAAAAGTAAATGACAAAAAATGTTATTGTGGGATATCCATAAGAGATAGACATATACCATCGCGGAGTTTTCTATAGACCTTTTCAATGTGTACAATACTTAGTACATTATATTGATAAATCTCGTAGGGTTCAGCCTGCGTTTGCAATGTAAGCGGAAAAAATGTAATTATTTACGACATCACATTAGAAACCTCAAAAATAACAGTGTTTCTCCACTATTTAATGGATGTTATCATACATATAAACCTTCCTCTTGAATCACTCTATCTATTAAAAAAAACCGCATCAAAATCCGTTGCGTAGTTTTAAAGATTTAAGCGTACAAAGGGATATAGGGACATAGGGACAGAGAAAACGACTTTGTTTTATACTATGTAGTGATTTGGCCCAGCCCGGGACTCCAACTCAAAGCAATTCCGTAGCCTAACATAGTCACCAATAAGGCAACGAGATAGTCAAGTAATATATTATATAATATTTATTTAAGTATATGAACGCAACAAATATAATTTATATACTGTCATAGCAATCTTCAAGTTCAAGCTATTTAGTTAATACTGCGATGATTTACACCTCGAAATGTGATCTGATAATGAATGTGGCGTATTAGTTTTAGAAGAACAACTTTTTTTAAAACATCCCAAAATATAACTGCGTGTGTCAATATTACGCGGTAGTGGTGCGGTAGGTTGACCAAATATAGTACTTTCGTAGAACAGGTCCTGATTTTTATAGGGTAAGTACTGCGTATTTTATTATTTATAGCACAAACTATAAATGTATAGTTAGTAGGTATAGTATATTACCCTGAATATATAGACAACCACAGGTGGACATATTTTTTCCCTTTTTTTCAAGTTCCTTCTCTTGTGAGAAAAACTATTATTCATATTTCATATCAGTAAGTAATTCGTATCTAAATATAATTTCCAAAAAACAAGATTTACCACAAAAAACCGAGCAAAGCTCGATCATCCAGGTACTGAAAATAAAATCAGCAAACATAATGGGATTCAGATCTATGTAATATGCATATTATGTGCGTTATTGATTTTTTTTTTGAAAAAATAATAATATCTTGGCGTAAGGTTAGAGTATAGACAATCTTATTTAAGCTACATCACCGTTTTGTAGATCTTCGTGGCAACTACTGTTGGAATTACTATTTGGGATCCGAACAAAGATTCATAAATTATTTTCGATTCTATCGCGATAGGGAGCGTGGCGCGAGCTCCCGCCTAAATAATATTTAAATTTAGAACGGCGAAGGGATGGGACATGTGTGTCGTAACGCGTTTGGCGAAATGTGATTACAGTCCGTAATTAACGAGACGCTATTTGTGTAACACACTATTTCACAATTTATTTCCATTTTCAAACAAAGGGACCTAACCGTTTCGGAATCAGCCTTTTGTAAATAATCATTATTGTATTCGTGAAAGTGTTTTACCGTTGCCCAACCGTGTCGTGTCCATTTTGTCCGGTGTCTTGAAATAAAGCGCTTTCAATTGCAGACTAATTATTCCAACACGAGAAACTCATTCGGTGTCGTCCGTTTTTACGTGTAAAGAGAGATTAGTCGACTTAAGCGACACGCTTCTTGCGGCATTGTGGTGCGCTCCGATAATGATGATACGTTAAGAAAAGTATTACATTCTGACCATAATGGACCGTTGAAAAGGACTTTTCTTATAAAATTTCATTTGGATTCAGCTCTCGTCGCGTCGCTGTGTCAGCCTCCTGCTTATGAATAAATTACAGTAAGGTCGCCAGCTATCCTGTTTTCCTGAGACGGGTCTTGGTTTTCAATGCGTTGCGATGAACAAGCGACTTTTTGGATGTCCCTGTTAGAGCTAGCGCATGAGAGTGGTACTAAGGCGCAGCTTCTTGTAATGATAAAAATTTAACTTTTATTTACTTTGACATACAGTTGAAATTGGTATTGTAAAAACAAAACAAACATACAAATGCTCTAGAGCATCCAATGTGTGTCGATTTGTTTTTAACTGTATGTCAAAGTAAATAAAGATGAGTTTAAGTTGTTGTCATCAAAAGACTCAATTCACTTCGTTGGCCTGCCCTGAAGCTACTCTTACTGATTAATATGGTAATACTAAGAGGCTCGTACCTAGAAAAGTTGCACCTGTAAATGTTTGATGGGCAATAATTAATATTCAAAAACATTTTGATTTTTTTATTAGATATATTTTAAGGCTGTGATTCAAATGATCAGAAAACGATATTTACCGCAGAAGCCGTTTCTACTGTCCCGTTTTCGAATGTGCATATGGCGACCTTAGCTGTGGGGCACATTAATTTATTGATTGTTATTCAAATCGCTTTTCTCAATCGGAGGTTGGAGGTGATGTGTCTCGTCTCGTTCTTTGTTAATAATGTGAAGTTTTGAGGTTGAAACGCGTGAATATACCGCAGTATCTAGCACGGAGAATTGTTTTTGAATGAAATTCAATAGATATTTGTATTCGTGTATTAAGTCAATGGCGTCAGATAGATTAGTTGGCCGTATCGAATTGCGTTGTTAACTTCTGTGAATTAGGTTAGGAATGAGTGAGTGACGAGTTTGGAATTTTACATATTGAATAGTGTACCTATGTATGTACATTGCGTAATAATTCGATTGCGTAAAATTTAGATATTGTTTTAATTGAGCAGGTGACAAGCACGTTTTAATGGACAGTGACTAGTATATTTATGATTATTGGAATAAGAGAACTTAAATTACTAAATCTTTTGATGATATTTTTGAAAATAGTTAGGTAGGTATATAAAATGAGGCCTTATATCGAATTCCGGCTAATTTGAAAACTATACCTACTATATCCTATATTCAGCAGTGGACGGATACTGGCTGATGCATGGATGAGTGGATGGAATTCGAATTGTGATTACAATTATTAATGCAATCATTTTATTATCGTACTAAGCCAAGCTTGTACATTCAAAGATACAATTAGCACGTAGAGCCGAGCATGTTAATTTTATGGTTGAGTTTTATTGCTTTAAAACAATAATAAACTTTATACATTGTTAACCAAACCTTATATTATGTAGGTACTAGGTATGTTACAAGTTAATTCTCGGGACTTCGAACGAACACGTATCCAAATTCGCAAATAAATATAAGAATTTGCAAGTTGATTCCATTTTCCATTCTTCCTAAACATTTACTAAATCTCAAAAGAAAAATTAAGGTAACCATTTATCTGTCCCCAATATCATATTAGATTTTATTATACCTACTCATATTCAGACTTAATCGCAACTATATTATTCACTTTAATTCTTAATTCAATCTGTAATTATTTTTTTTCAACCTATGGACATTGGACATGACGTACCTATATATTAATATATTTAAATTTTTTAAACATAATACTATATTATGTGCAGTCAAACGAAGGCAATTGCGTCCGCCATATTGGTTTGCCATTCGGCCATCTTCGTTTTGAAACCGATTACTAAGTTATTATTCTTAATGGCTCTTTGGAAGGCATGCGTCGCTGCTTGTAATGACAAAGACACTTTTTTATTATTTGATCGCTCGCTCGTTTCTGTTAATTGTTACATGGACGTGATTTTAATATATCATGCATGTCGACTGGGCTCTTTTATCGTGTATGCTAATTAGCATTCAGTGTGCTCTTGCGTTAGTGTTAATATGTATAGTGCTAGTGTGAGTGAGGCTTAAAAGTTGATTAGTCATTGAGGAATTTACTGAATCCAATTAACCTCCTGGTTTGCGCAATGCACTCGCAATATTGTGATTTTCAGTTTAAAAATTCAAAATGAACGCGACTTTGATTTGATGCATTGTTGAATTTTTCATTTTCAACTTTTCATTAATACATTTGAAAATTAAACAATAGACTACGTGTGAGGTATTAAATTAAAAATTTAAATCCATGCTACTATTTTAATAACACGAAGTTATGTAAATTTAATATCGTCCAGAAATCCTAGAAAATCCAAACGGATGCGAATTCTACTTTCAAAGGGAAGTAGCACTGAAATGAAAGCCAAATATTATTTAAAAGTTTTAATTTTTGAAAATTCATTTAGTTTAATCTAATTTAGTAGTTACTAAAAAAATAACTGCAGTTAAAAATAACTTTTATGTAATTTTCTTTCTCTACTTAGGCACTTAATGAAAATGTAAATAGTTTCAAATAAAATGACAAATCACCTTTTCAATCTATTAAAGTATTCTAAGCAGTGAGTGGTCCACACATTGTGTAGATCAGTAGCAAGAGTTGTTTTAAGCGCCCTCATAAAGCTTGCTATCCATTGCTGATTCGTTGCTATGGATAGCTATAAATAAAATTATGTGAATTAATGTTGTATGTCTGTGTGAAAAGTAAAAGACGTTTTCTATGAATGAATCAGTTTAGACACAAAAAAAATTAACTAGGTATTCATCAATCTTTTATATTATAAGGTTTCGATAGAAGCAAAACTGGATAGTATTTAGTTTTAGAGTTAGAGTAGAGTTTTAGAGTTAGTTTATTATGAAAACGTATCTAAAAGAAATCCTGAACAGATGAACGGAACGATCTGTGGTGCTTCAAACCGACGCCACCATGACATGACGCCAGAATGATAGGATAGATATCTTGTTGATCATAATAAATGATGCAATAAGTGCGTAACTACCATTTCTCTATAATAGTTTGTCATGAGAAACGACTTTATAGCTTTACATACCTATTGAGGAAAATCTACCGATAGCTACGATACAATTTGCGCAAATCGTATCAGTGCAACGCATCGGGAAGTCCAATAATGAAGAACAAAGTGCTAAAGCAAACTTTGTGTTTAGCGGTGCATATCTAAGTATAATGGAGTACCTACTCATAAAATTTTTATCATCTTTTGTGAATCATTCAATATAGATAAAGTATTACCACTTTTATAAGTTAGGTACCACTTACCACGTTACCACTGCGCAGATGTCGCGCGAAAATATTTTAGCCAATCATAACGCACCTCAATTACACGCGAAACACCTCAAAATCTTCTACCATTAATTTTTGTGCACACTTTTTTTGTTTTTCAATAAATGTGTTTAGTCCTATAATATGTCCTGTCGTGTCATGTATGTATGCAGTTTTGTTTACTGGGAGGCTTCGGCTGTGTCCAGTTACCAGCCAACAGACAAAGACGTGCCGCAAAGCAAAGCCATCGTTATCCGGTACGAACCCGAGTAGAAACCGATTAGGAGTGAGTTAAATTAAATTTCCTTATCCCTTTCAAGTTAGCCCGTTTCCATCTTAAAACTATATTATCATCAGTACCAGATGAGATCGCAATCAAGGGCTGACTTGTCATCAAATAAATAAAGTGAATTTAAAAATGTACCTTGTTGTTTGGTCAATTTATATATCAATTTACTTGTAAGTTGTTGTACTATGATAGATGGATTGTCAGTCAGTTTTTTTTTCACTTAACTATGTCACACTATGTTACGTATTTAATCACCGGATTATGATGGACCTATATTATAAATAATGCGCAAATATTTATTTAGATATCGCAGAACGGTTTTCTTCGTACAATCAATATTGTTTATTAGGTTAAGTATGGTTAGCGCTAATTAATTTCTTACAACCATTTTTTTCTGTCTATATGTTTCTGATCTGGTTTATCTTGAAAAAGGCTAAACCAATTTTGATGTGACTTTCACAGGCAAGTAGAGAAGGCTTCGCAAGAAGTTATCTAGACTTTTTACGTGCACAGCATTTTTGTCAATATTAGAAAACGGTAGACAAAAATTATATTTAGGATTTGAGCTTGCCTTGACGGCTGTCCGACAGTTGAGCACGAACGTCGCTTTGCTAATAGTCTGCGATATTTTCAATATCTCTTAACTATCATTGGAATCAATCTTAAAATGACGTGCAAGTTTCGTACATTTGACTTGCTGATACTACCACTGGTGGTCCCGAGGGACCTGAAGCCTCTTAGGTATATTTGTAAATAACCCGGGTGAATTTAGAGGGTTAGATATACTTGTATCTTATATATTATGCTATACTATGTATTCATTCATAGTATTGAAGTTGGTTTAATTTTCTTCCATAGGGTATTTGACAACATTGAAAATATACTATTGATTGTGGTCATCTTATCAGATAATAGCCTAAAAAAGACATATTTCATTCAATCACACTAAATTATGTAATTTTACGCGATATTTTGCACGAAATAAAACATAATAATTTTTGAAATTTTATCAGGAACGTGAACGCTCTGGGATTGTTTGTGACGTCAATTGATTGCGCGTAACTTGGTTGTTATAATTGAGGTTTATCAAGTCAACCGAAACTAAACTTTATACTTGAAAGAATAAGATTGATATTAAAATGAGTAGGTATAACAATTTACAACTTTACGATATAGCAGTCGCCTTGCGTAGCGTCTCTGTCGCACGCACCGAGTTCCGAAAAGGAGCGAGCGAGAGAAGTGACTTGCATAGCGATTTGTGACGTCACGCGTATCATGTATCAGAAATGTCGTTTTTGGCGTGGTTTTCAAAACTTAAACTTTATCATTGATTTAATTCTTAATATTGTAGATATTGCGAAAAATATCAATGTAGTGTGTATTAATAAGTAATAAAGAATAATTTAAAACAATTTCCAAAAATTAGTCAAATACCCTATTACAATATAATAGTTTGGGGCCATCCATAAATTACGTCACACAAATTTCATGATTTTTTTAGCCCCTCCCCCTCCTTATCACAGCTGGTCACATTTGTGAGAAATTGTGTGATGTAACATATTTTGCAATTTTATATCTAGACATTGAATTAAAACAACAGTTCCGAATATTTTAATTTTTTTTTATATTTCGTGTTATAATAGTTCCTACTTTAAATAAGATATACCTACTTAGATATTGTATTAGATTTGAAATGTGACTTCACAAAGTTTAGGGCCCCTTCCACCCCCTTGTCACACAATTTCACAATTCGTCGACCCCTCCCCTCCCCTTAACGTGTAACGTAATTATTTTATGGATGGCCCCTTTGCTGGGGGTTTAATTCTCGTTAGATTTCCTCAGGAGGCCCCATGCCCCCGCGCTGCGGCCGCCCCCACTGTTTGCGCTGTCCACTCCACTCGATGTTGTCACACAATTGCTTTGTCTTGTGTGGTCCGTAACCACAGTAGCCGTTTAACTATTAAGGGCTTCCGTAAACAGTGTTACTTTCCTTTAACTCGAAAGTGTTGATGTTAAGTTGAAGTTGTAGTTGAAGAGGTCACAAGTTTCGTTTAAAAATCCAGTTTAACTCCAGTGATGATGCTTCAAACATTTTTGTGGGTTTATTAACAAAAACTAACAAGTGAAACGATTACCATCTTGGTATCATGGTTGAATTTGAATTCTTATCAATAAATCATAGATATCTTATTTCAGTACAATAAATTCATTTTTAAGATTAATTTTATTATTGATGATGCTTTAATGATATTAGAAATTTAGGGTGACAACTTAACAGATTTTAAATGCGTATAGTAGGATGTTATAGTGTTAAAGTTTGATAATGATATTAATTGAATGCACAGACTTACAGACAGCGTGGGTGACGATTGCACCCGACATGACACCCTCCACGGTGACACGCAATTTACATTTTTATTACACCTAAAACTCCTTCGTTTTAACTGACTTCAAAAAAGGTTCTGTGTTCGACCCGTAAGTATGTAAGTACTACCTATCCTATGTTTTTGAAATTTTTTTCAGTGGAAAAATTGTTGCGAATTGTGTTTCTATATGTGTAAGAGCGATAATAATTCCCCGGAGCGCAGCACAGGAAGAGGCGTGGTGGCACGTTGGCGCTTCGGCGAATCCAACGCCCAACGCCTGACCCCCGTTACGATGTGTTCCTATAAAATTACATTGCAATAAAAATAAGAGTCTTCATTTTTACAACTCTTCGGCGAAAATATTTACGTATAAAGTAGTGATAGAAGAGATTTAATTTTACACTTAAGTATTTTAACTTTTGAAAAAGTAAGTACCTATTAGAACTATTTCCATTCATAGTAATTTACCAAGTAGGTACCTTGATTAAATATCATTGTAATTATGAGCAAAAGTGATTGCAAAAATTCCAAATAAATTATTAGATACACATTGATACTAATTCTTTTGTCACACAATCTTTTAGTCCGGCAGCCCTGGAACAAATTTGTTAGTGATTAGTAACAAGCTGAATTTTCGTGAGTAGGTTTGTTTCAATGAGACGACAAAGTTTTTTATCTATGAAAATTCTCGATGGTGGTAGTTACTCAAGTGCGCAGGTGTTAAACATTTCGATTCGCTCGGGTGGAAAATCGTTCCACCTTTGTAGGACTATGTAACCATTATATATATAAAGCTACTTGAAGTCAGGTACTGATCACCTCTCCTGAACAATTTTGTATGGGACTTTTTCACCATACTTTTTGTGTGTATAAAATTCAAAAATATAAGGTCTACAAAATTATAGAGAGACCTGGACGTGGAAAACTGACTAGAGTGCTCTAAGGGATCTCGAAAACTATCAGACGGAGAGGTACCGTCCCCAAACAAAAAATGTTCAAAACCTTGGGCCATTGGGTGAACCGATGAAAAAAATATGGCTACCAAACAAAAAAAAATTTCATCTCCATACAAAAAAATCCAAATTTTCAAGAGGCTCTCCAGAACAATTTTGTATGGAACTTTTTTCTCTTCACTATTTATATGCGTAGAACTTATGGGTCTTCCTTCAGGAAAAATATGAAACGTCATGAATGTGGAAAATTTACCAGAGTACCCCAAAGGTTCTCAAAAACTATCAGTCATAGAGACATGTTCCTTAAACTGAAAATGTTCAAAACCTTGGGCCCTTTGGTGAGCCAGTAAAAAAAAAGATAGGCACCGAACAAAAAAAATTTTCGCGTCCATACAAATTTTTTTTTTAATTTTCAAGAGGCTCTCCAGAACATTTTTGTATAGAACTTTTTTTACCTCACTAAGCGCATGCATAGAGCTCATGAGTGTCCTTTCAGGAAAAATACGAAACGTTATGAATGTGGAAAATTTACCAGAGTACCTCATGGGTCCTCCAAAACTACCAGTCATACAGACATGGTCCCAAACAAATGTTATTAAAAACCTTGGGCCATTGGGTGAACCGGTAAAAAAAAGATGGCCGCCCAACAAAAAAAATTCTCTCCATACAAATTTTTTGGGTTCTTTTCAAGAGGCTCTCTTAGACATTTTTGTATGAAAAATTTCCCCCTACTACACTTATAAATAGAACTTAAAGATTTTTTTTTCACAAAAATCACAAAACGTAGTGAATGTGGAAAAATTACCAGAGTACCCTAACGGCCCTCAAAATCTATCAATCATAGAGGCATGGTCTTGAAACTAAAAATGTTCAAGACCTTAGGCCCTTTGGTGAGCCAGTAAAAAAAAGATAGCTACGGAACAAAAAAATTCGTGTCCATACAAAATTTCTTTTTAATTTTCATGTGGCTCTCCAGAACATTTTTGTATAGATCCTTTTTTTCCACTAAACGCATGCATAGAACTGATTAGTGTCCTTTCAGAAAAGATACGAAACGTGATACCAATATTTCTATCTATCTTTCAAGAGACTCTCCAGAATATTCTGGTATTTGGTATGGCCTCCCATTTCTTTATTTTACGAATATTGAAGAGACTACAAGGCACGCGAGCTGCTTGCAGCTCGCGCACCGAGCGCAACACTAGTTTCATTATACAAGTATTTATTAAGCTGCATACAAAAAATTAGCTAGTTATTAATAATCTTTAATCTTTTTTATAACCTCATTATTTGGAAATATTCGGAGTGGAAGATGCTGTAGAGTATTATGAATAACCAGCAGATTTTTTGTGTGCAGTCTAGTAAATACTTGTGTAATAAAATGGCTATATAGTCCTACAAATTTAGTGGAACGATTTCCCACCCGAGTGATTCGAAATGTTTAACACCTGCGCACTTGAGTAACTACCTCCATCGAGAATTTTCATAGATAAAAAACTTGGTCGTGTCGTGATTTTTCTAAATAGTTAAAATTAGAAAGAGGGTAGTTTTAAATAAAGGCGAATACGTTTGCTAACTCAGTATAAGAGATTGCAGCTCAACGAATCTAGGAGTCTCTCTTGAACACCTTCAGGTGCGGTCGTGTCTGTGTTAAATACTCAGTGAATTGTGGAAAGAGGGTGTGGTGCTGTTGGCTGTAGGGTGATTTGCTGTCTATTCTAGTTTTGGTGTGATTGGTTATTGTGTTGGTTTGCCCTATTGTGGGGCCTGATTACTTGGTTAGAAGGTCGATGTCAACAGGCTGGGTTGCTGTGCGATTGGACGGCTTCTGGAGGCCGAAGTTAGGTTAGGTTAGTTCCACGTGCATATCATGCCAAGAGTTGGTTAAAGTAAGCGAATTCTTCACAGTCGTCTCATCGAAACGAACTTACGAAAATTCAGCTTGTTACTAATCACTAAAAAAATTGTTTCTGGGCTGCCGGACTATTTGTGCTTTAAACTGAACTAAAATGACAGATTTAAAAATAATCCTTTTCTATCATTTTCCGCAGGGATCATTGCGAAAAAGATAGATAACACAAGCTAAGCTACAAGCTAAGCAATTCAATTTTAAAGCTTATCAATTTAGTTAGTTTAGAGCTACTTAGTTTAGTGATTGCTTCACAATTAGCACCATGTCTGAAAACGTAGATAAAAAGTTGTCAAGTACCACAATTAAATTAGAAAATCTGTAAAAGAATACCACAAAACCGTCTTGAGAACATCGAAGTCGGTAATACGCTGTTAAAAAAAGAGTTACTTGAGATCAGTTCTCCTTCAAATCTTCGTTAGATCGATCGATATTCCTATATTGCTTTCCATTTAGAGCCTTCAAAGGCTACCCGAAGGGAGTTTATTTAGTGATATTTAGTAGAACCGCGGTGCGTTCCGATGTTTTTTATATCTACTGTTCAATTATTTGAGGATTAAAATAAATATTGCCTCGGTTATCTATTAGCACGTGTTGTGAGGGATGATGGATGAAATAACATGATGCTGTATTCAAAACATACAGATTCCCGTTATTTCGCCCGCAAAATCTTTAAGGTGTTACGTTTTCCATACTAACTTCATGTTACCATTCAAGAGTGAATGGATTATATATTTACACTGAAATTACATCGCACAGCCTTAGTATAATTTTTAATTTGCGCGAAATTATATTTACATAAAAAAAACATTACATAGATAGCTTAATTATTATAATAGCCATCTATTAAACGCTGTTTTGCCTAGCTGACCGAGATGGCTTTACTTCACTTTTAGCTGTTTATGTAATGTTTTCTTTATGTAAATAAAATTTTCCGCAAATTAAAAATTAAATTAAGGCTGTGCGATGTAATTTCAGTGTAAATATAAAATCCGTTCGTTCTTAAATGGTAATAATAAATTAGTATGGAAAACGTACCACCTTAAGTTTATGTGCTATCTAGAACATATTAAAATACCGAATAGAATCGCAGACCATCCCTCGCCGCTTCGCTGGAGCTGCGTTGTTCAAATATACATATACGTTTTCTTGTGTTTACGACAAGCGCTATAATTTAAGAAACATTAAATCGACTTCAGTAGGTATACCCTGCCTATAATTAATAAGCCAGACTTGAAAATTTCTTAACCGATTTGGATGAAAGCAGTGTTCCCTAAATGTACGCCAATAAAAAAGTATGGTCACATTAAGATCAACAGATTGGAGAAATGCGTGGACAAACATACATACCTACATACTAACATATATACATACAAACAAACAAACGTATACCTATACATTATACATACATACAAATATATAATATATTACACCTATATTTTTTAACATAATATATGTAGATTTGGAAGTTTGTGACGATTTAAATCCCCTTCAGAAGTATTATCTCTATTTACCTATGTAATTAAAATTAGGGAATAATGTTTAAAATAAAGTAGTTTTGCCCTAGTTAACGTATCGAAAATTATCAAATTACAACCAAACCAATAAACAGATCGCTGTCTCCGAACAATATTGTTAACTAATGAAAGCTACAATTAAATTAAGGACGTGAGACTTCAAAGCTCCTGGCGTACCTGCGAAGTATACTAAGTGATGCGTTGTTGTTCCAAAGACCGATGTTGACGACCGTGTGTGGTCCTTTAAAAATATCCCACATTCACAACATCCTAACTTTACTGCATAAACTCGGATGAATTTAGTCTGTAACGTATTCGATTTGGGCTTAAAATCGAACGATGATCAACACGCTACTTAATTTTTGTGTGTTTTATAGATTCGTTTGAACAAGATTTTAACCCCTTATTGCATGATTTTTTATTTTTTAATGAAAAAAATATATGTGGTAAAAAACAAGAAATTAAAAGACACGTATATCAGCATTTTCATGTTTATTGAAAAAAAAAGGAAATTAACAGTTTTTCCTGTTTGGTACGTATTTGGTACAGTGTGCATAAAATACAAAATAAGTATTATAATCTTACATCTTACAATTTGCAATCACATTGTAATCTGAGTTAAAGAACATAACATTATATTGTATGGAACAGCATGAAACAATTTCTTTGGCGTTGAGACATAGACTCACTCTATTTCTAACTCGGTTACGTTTTTTTTCTAAAAATCCGTCCCTCCATCGAGGCTTTTCGACCCTTGAAGCCCTCGTTGAAGAGGAGGCTAATTGAGATATTATCGTCGGGTTCAGAGTCAGAATTATCAGATTCTGAAATATATAGAGGTGTTAACAATCGGCATCTGTTTTTCCGATGTTTGTCATCTGACAGATCTATTGTATGGATACCTCCATAAAACCGACGTGGATCCATGTTACCAAGCTTTCTGTAATATAATTGGTAAATAAATATTCACAAAACTATATAATATATGTTTATCAACAAAGAACACATTTAATTTTTGTGCATATTGATCCAAATAAGGAACGAACGAACGAACATTTCTGCATGTTGTGCCAAATTTGATCCAAACAATTTATTACGAATAACTATTATTATGTCTATGTAAAATGATAAACACTTACCCTATAATAATCTTCAGATGTTCTTTTTCACTGTTATATTTATTTGATAGTAATAACACATAGTTTTATATTTATTTCATAATATTGAAATGGGAGAGTACGCGTTGTACCCGTCGCAACGTGTTTGTCGACTTTGGGCGACGATTTAGTCCATAAAAGACACCAACAGATGGCGCAGTTCTAAATAATATGGAAATTCAATGGATCTTATTTGATACACTATGCACAAAATGACAAAAAAAATTAGCAATTCGAAAATACTGGCGATATTATGGTTTGGTTCAAATATGATCCACAATGCGGTAAAGGGTTAAGGATAGTAGCGAAAGTGTTAGAACGGGTTTCTCGATTCGGTTTCGATTGCATTCGGCCGGGGCGTTTGTGAATGCAGATGGGTGCCGACATACGCCAGACGTTGCGTGGGTGCCATTGTTTCGTGAAATACTGTTTATGTAGGTGATACGTCTAATTACATTAGTCACCTTGACTTTTTTGCATTTTAACCCTCCTATGTGCGTGTGAGGAGTGAACTCCTCATGCCCCATGACATGTCCAACAACTTTAAAGTTGTTGGGCATGTCAATTAATCTAGATGAGAATTGTTGCTTAGACTGTACCTACCTAGTTACTCTGAAATAGTTTTATTATAATAATAAAATATTATGTTGCAGACACAGTTTTCAGTTTTCACTACCTACAGGGAACTTAGCTACGTACCTACTATATGTTCTTGTTTGTAAGTCTCGGGTAGGTACCTAGCTAGGTACTTGTAATGGGCAGTCTTGGAAAATCATCTCTCTTATATCGATATACCTACCTACTCGTCAGTTCGTAATGTGTAGATTGAAAATTTTGAAGTTTTCTTGATAGAAAATATCAGAAGTTCAGTTTATTATGACTGTTATGGTGCATTTCATATAAAATTGTGAGATTAGGTTAAGAGAGATTAATAACCTCAAGTTGCTACCTTGGTAACTCCTTAAGGTTGCAGTTGAAAACATTAAAGTCAGGAGTAGGTAGTAATCGTCATGTTACGTTGTACATACTAAGTTGTATATATGGGGTGTAAGTGGCCCAAATTCCATTTATGTGGCCAAAGTCAACCTCACCTGCGCGGTTCACACTGCCAATATTATGCTAACGAGGCCCTGACGCTCGGGGGCGTCGTTGTGCCTGATACCACACAACTTAATCTGGATGGTATCACCACTTTGTGGTAGGATCCTACCCCGAATCCGCCTGGCTAGCGACCACACTTCAGCCGTAATCTGCCGCAAAGCATCCGATGTGTTCCGGCAGCGAGCTGAAGAGCCAGGCCTCAAACGGCAACGGATTGGTGGTTCCTCAGGTGCTGCCAATGTTCATGGGCGGTAATCACTTAACATCAGGTGACCCGCTTGCTCAGTTGCCCGCTATTCCTATTAAAAATAAAAATAAGATAAAAACTAAGTTACAAGTCTATTAACTATTAATAAAATGATCGGCCGCCATTAATAAGCTTAATGACAGCTCAGTTTGACAGCTGTCTATCGCGCCATCTAGCGGGAAACGGTGTGATCGGGAGCGGTCACTGTAAGTCAAAATGTTATGATGCTTTTGATTTAGTGCACCTTTCGACGGGAACTGCTTGATTTATCAATTATTCCGGGCATGCGAGCTTGGTATTTTTAAGGCACGATCTTACTTTCATGTCGTACGGCTTGAGATTAATCATTAATTATCGTGCTTCGATGCGTATTTTCGTATTATCTGATTTGGATGAGTAATTCTTTAATATCATACGGGGAATGTCTATACATGATTTGCTGTATAAAGATGTAAGTAGGTATGTTGTCATATATTATGAATCATAATTTATGTCTGTTAATAAGTAGAATATAACATTCTGAACTAGTTTTAACTTTTAGCACTGCTGGTGATGTTGTCCTAATTAAATAAAAGACTGTCGCATACAGTACTCTATAGCTTCATTCCTTGGGTAAAGAAGTTTCCTTGGGTAAAGAATTGCGCTATTTTTAAATTTAGTGATTTAAGTTTAAGTGCAACCTATAGGTAGCACTTTTAGGCAGCAGCCGTGTCTTTTCACACCACATATTGCTTAGAAATAACGTAATCTACTTAAACGCCATCTACGTAAACGCCATCTGAGGCTGGAGATGTCAAATTATTAGACCCAACCATTTCCCGATTCTTAATTTCCGATTTATACTCAGAATTATACTCCGAAACAGATTTATACTCAGATAATGTTATGCTTCAGAAGTTACACGCAGGGTTCGTCACAGATTACGAAATCAGACGGAAATCAGTGCAAAAAAAATTCAGGTAGTACGTAGTACGTAGTACGTACTACGTACCTATTAGGTTATTAATAAAAGCAAATGCGAGTCGCAATTGTTTGTAAATGGACGAGGCCGCGCGCGCCGCGGGGTGCGGTTGTAATCGAAACAAAAAGGAAGTGTGATCCTTCGTGCTCGAGCTTTATTTTTGATAGATCACTATCGACTTTTGTCGCCATCGACCATTCTTTTTTTCTATCGATTTGATCTATTTTCCCGACTAGTAGGTATATTGTTTGGCGCCTAACCGAACCTAACCTTAATTAATAAACATCGGCACATATATCGAACGCTGAACGAAACGTGGAGGGGTTAGCTAAGGACGCCCCGCGCACGTCCAGTGGTTCAAAATGGTTTGAGATTGATCGAATCATATTTTGAATACCTACTTTATCGGTTCTACATGATCTCTTTAAAAAATAAATCCTACCTATTTGTAAATTCATCGCTATCGAATTATGATTCACAAAAAGAAAGAATATGAAGTAATCAAACGATAAAATCAGTAATGAATCATAATAACGATTTAGATTCACAATCGAAACTGTGTGATTTATTCAGCTGAGGTCCGGAATTAGGGTTGCCATCTTTCCAAAAAACTCTTATTACCTCAACTGCTTTTTTAACAGTTTTTAGTATAATAATTATATTATTATTATTATTAAGGTACTTATGAGGTAAATCTATAAATGCAGAGAAAGATGCATTATTAGTTATTACTTATTTCTAATTAAAAATTATTTATTTACATTTAAACAATTATTTATTTATTTTCTTAGTTTCTATCGTATTCCACATGGTTTAAGCTACATAAGATAATTATATTAATCCTCTATTAAATTATGATATTCAAAAGTGTTTATTCACATTTCTAAACAAAAACCACGTTATCGACGTTACGAATACAAATAATCATGGATGCCAACATAATGTTTTTTATTTGGAGCTTTTGTTCCGTACACAATATTGTAAATGTCACGTCATTCGTCAGCCCCATCGAAACTTAACGCATTATTAGAATTTGTATGCGATTTTCATTTCTTTTCAGATTTACACTTGAATGCGATCGTACCTGATGGTAAGGCTGGGTCTGCAATATATTTGAGCATCATTTGATGATCACGCGGCAATGATCGTGATCGTGACCAAAGGAATCAATGTAGGCACATCCTTATGATGCAAACTGTGATGGATGTTCATATCTTTGTTGTTTCCTAAACAAAATCGGTATTTTGCTAGAACGCTTTGACGTAAAAGCCAAAGGATTAATAACTGAAATTATTATTTTTATTCTGAGTAGGCAACCCTAGTCGAAGTGAATAAACCTATTTATTAACATAATACAATGATGGTTGACAGATCGCTCGGGTTCCATCAAATCACATAATACTTACATAGTGTTAATACCGCGACTCTACCTGTGTCCTTACGCCTTTAAGGGCTGCCACAGACGAACGATAGCGAAAATCGTCCCCATGTATAAAAGGCATGACAAAGCACACGGGGTGGGTGTTGAAAAACGTGGATAAAAACTCCGTATACCGTATCCGTACCGCACCGTACCGTAACCGTATAGATAGGTACTATGACCTGTAGCCGACATCCACCGCGAAATAAATATGGCGTAACCGCTGAGGCACCGACAAGACTTCGCTTTATATTATGCGCAACTGAAGCTAGTAAACAACAACAAGTCAAATATCTGTGTTAGAACAGGCAATTTCGCTTTTGGTTTGCTTGTCGTTCAACGGACTAGAATACTAGATATGGGCGCTAGTTCAGCGGATTCTCTTTTATAATTTCGTAACGGAAATGAGCGAAAAGTCTACATTAAGGAACGAGCATATTAGGTAGGTACTCGAGCTACGCGGGAGCTTTCTTCAAGGACTTTCGTCCATCGTCTGCGCCGGCCCTTAAAGGCGCTGTGGTCAATTTAAACGAGTTTTTTGTTTTTCTTTATTTTAAATCGTGACTTTATTTGATCTATCGGGAAGGGTTCGTATTGATTTTGAATGTTTGCCCTGATGGGTGACATTTCGTAGGCGAACGTAAAATATACAGAAATCGAACAAAAATTGGTGGTTGTTCCCTTTTTTTGGTAACCAGTAAAACACACCCATTAGGAGTGTGTTTTATTTTCGTGCAACTTAATGATGGAGATAAAATCTGGCTAAGATATTCTTACACAATAATTTGTTAGCTTATAAATGGTATCTACGGCTGTAGAGGTCATTCATTTACAGTTACTTAGTAACTTTCTAGGCTGTAGGTAGGTACTTATTAAATTTTATTATCTATAGCTTTGCTAGTAGATGAGTAGACTTACTTTTGATTTGTAGTTTTTGTGTGATAGGAGGCTTCATCTAGATAGCAGGCTAGTTACTACCCTACCGACTAAGTCGTGCGACCAAGCGATTTAGCGACAAACATTTTTGACACATTAAAATCTGTCAATAGTACTTCCAGTTCCTCAATTGTATTCAAGCTGGGAGATATCTACATAATTATGTCTACAGAGAAAAGTACCTCGTCAACAGCAACTCGCTGGGCAAGCATGGGCGTGCACAGGATTTGAAGCAAATGTGCAATCGGTAGATATTATTGAACTTTCTATTCCTCCTTTTTTACTCGTCTATATATCTATGCATGGCTTTTTCCAGGGTAAGCAATTGCTTTTCCGGCTCTATGAAGTGTATGCCACTGTGGGAAAGTAATGCTTTGCATAAAGTAGGTACCTACTTTTCACATTAAATATCTCATCAGGGAACAATCAATATGCTTCAAACCTTGGACACAATTCTCGGCCATTTGCATCCAATCGATGCCAGCTACTTTCCCAGTATCATATATTTTTAGGGTTCCGTAGCCAAATGGCATTATACCGAAAACCCTTATGGATTCGTCATGTCTGTCTGTCTGTCTGTCTGTCCATCCGTATGTCACAGCCACTTTTTTCCGAAACTATATACCAAAGAACTATCCTGTTGAAACTTGGTAAGTAGATGTATTCTGACCGATTTTTTTTTAATTAAGTAGATCGACTATCGTAGATGCTCCGATTTACGAACACCTATAATTTTCCAATGTCTTATTTTACCAATGCTCATACTCGCTGCGGACGTCACATAAAGTATCGATAGACGTCGCTTTTCGTTTAAAATTAATGATGTCGATTATTTATCGATACGGTAATAAGAAATGCCCACCGGGTCGACATTGGCATGTCTGATATAAATTGTCTAAATATAAAAATTGTTTGCCACTCTTGTTTATAAACTCCAATGGCAGTTTTAAAAGTTTGCTGTTAGGTACTTTCATTGCTGAGCTAAAACGATGCAAATGAGCTTCAAATTTATTCAGATATCTTTGCAATTTGCCTCGTATTCAGATTGAAAAGGTGCGATTGAAAGGATCGAATATGTACCTAATTAAGATATTTTTCTTAAATATTTTGGGTTTGTTAATTATATGAACAAATATCTAGATTAATACAAATGATACTTAATCTAAAAGATTGAAATATAAAACCGACTTCACACTTGGAAGCCCTTATAGATTACCATATTATGTGAATATTTTGCAGTTCCGATAATATCTATTAGGACGTAGGTACATATTGTCGAACCGATAATTTACGTTTTTTTAAGTAGGTTAAAAAATAAAAGATGAAGTTTCCCAAATAGAATTCACCAAGGATCGAGCATGTGATTAGATACCAAAATACTGCACCAATACCAAAATATCTAATCGCTAAACATATTGTTGATATTGTTATACAAGTCCAATGTCAGATCTCGAATCGATATCCGTCAAAGTATTCGAATTAAATTAATGATGTCGATTGTCGATACGCGACAATACATGCCTACCGGGCCGACATCGACGTGATCGATAACGGAATGCGTCGGAGGATCATATTGGACAACTCATTATTTAAATGTAATGCCTTTTATTGTGATAATAAATTATATTAAATGAACGCGTAACAAAAATATGCGTTTATGAGAATCGTATTTATGATACCCTTAAACCACTAGTGATCTGTTGCTTATCCTGTCTAGTAGGTAACTGCCAATCGGAGGTAGACTATACATTTTATAAAGTACGTATGGAAGTTTCTTCTAATTCAAATAATTTTTTCCGTTTTCCCGTGCAAAATGCCGACGCATTGGTCCAATGTGTACTGGAGTCATAAATAAAGCACTATAATCCTTATTTTTAATTCCGTGGAATTCAGTTTGTATGAAAGTCTGTCGTTTTTCAAGTTATATCCATGGAAATCACTTTCGGTTAAAAATAAAAAATACATGTTTCAAGATTTTTGAAAATTCTTCCCCCAAGTGGGTAAAATAGGGGATAAAAGTTTGTATGAGTCGTTTTTAAAGTTAAATATCAATGAAAAATCGGTATTTTGGTTTATGGTTAAAAATAAAGAATTACGTGTTTCAGGTTTTCTGGAAATTCTACCCCCAAATAGGGCATGAAATTTTGTGTGAGAGTATGAATCCACGCAGGCGAAGTCGCAAGTACCTATCAGCTAGTTGAACATAAGGGGATTGTTTAGGGCCGATTTTTCTTCTTTTCACATGTCTACACCAAGATGCAGTAACAAAGTGGTATCCGTTTCGTCAGGCGAGGCGACCTACCTGCGGTTAGGACATTAGTTTCCTGGTGCAGCTTTACTGCACCGCAAACCTTAGTAATTAAACTGCTTACCCTTTAACGATACGCGGTCGCCATTGTCTTTGCGAAAACAACAATGTAAGCACATGGTTAATTGTAAAATACCTCTACGATAAATAAAAAAGGTACAGTTCGACGACCAAGTTTCATACAGTACGAGTATTTATTTTATTACAAGCGGACACCCGCGACTTCGTTCGCGTGGATATTGATTTTTAAAAATCCCTCTCTTTGTGAACTCTTTGTTTTTCCTAAGCTCCTTTGAGCTCATACCTTGCTAAAAACTGTTAAAAGTTCATTGATGGATGTTTAGGTACATCAAAATGTAAATATCCGCCAGTGGAAGTCCTATCAAAATCGGTCCAGCCTTTTAGAGATTAGCCAGTAATCTATAAAGTATCTCCTTTCTAACAAAAAAAGAATGAATGAAATCGGATCACGCGTTAATGAATTACAGCTAAGTATAAATTTTCGATTTTCATCCCCTCTCCCAAGGGAACCGTGCTGAATTTCGGGATAAAAAGTATCCTATATGTTGCTCCGTAGTATGAACTTAAATCATGCCAAATTTCATTTCAATCCATTCAGTAGTTTTTGCGTGATGCGCGCACAAACATACAGACAAACAGATAAACAGACAAACAGATAAACAGACAAACAGACAAAAATTTCAAAAATAGCTTTTTTACGTTCTATCTCTTATCATATGGATAAGTGATATCCCCCAGCTGTTGTTATTTTGCAAAAATCTTTAATGGACGGATACGGCAAGTCTACGATTTTATTATATTATGTATAGATAGAAAGAATATAGATAGAAGATAGAAGATGGTCCGGCAGCCCTGGAACAAATTTTTTAGTAATTAATAACAATCTGAATTTTCGTGAGTAGGTTCGTTTCGACGAGACGACCAAGTTTTTTATCTATGAAAATTCTCGATGGAGGTAGCAGGGGTTAAAGATTTCTATTCGCTCGGGTGGGAAATCGTTCCACTAAATCTGTAGGACTATATGGTCATTTCATTTCATTATAAGTATATGTATCTATTTACTAGGGTGCAAACAAAAAAACAGTTGGTTATTTCTAATATTCTACAGCGTCCTCCACTCCGAATATTTCCAAATAATGAGGTTATAAAAATAATTATTAAAAAATATTAAAAATTATTAATAACTATCTGATTTTTTGTATGCAGCTTCAATCAAAAATCATCGACCTTACGTAGGTATACCTATAGGTAATATCCCTTTTTTTGCGTCGGGGGTTATAATAATTTCGTATTCCTAAAAAAATAACAGTGAAATCTTTGCATGACTGACATCGGATTAGCCTCACGAATCACGCGTCATCGCTAATATCCCTGAGGAAATTGCGTAAGTTTTGTCATCTTTTGTACAAATAACCAGAGAACCGCATCCTCTAGCCACTCCCCATGTTTAAACGGTTTTGCTTTTGACTGAACAGCTACGTTTTACTCGTAGATAATATTTGAAAATGAATTGACATTATGTTGGTTGAATTATAAGGTATATATTACAATTATCTTAGGAATTATATTTCTACAACGTTTTAGTATAATATACATATCGTCTCTTTGCTTCAATAATGTGACAAGTCCAAAAAATCCATTTTTTATTTGATAGTTAAAACCGCCATGTCTGATTTTTTTAGTAGCATATTTGTTTATATTATAATGTATCTTAGGTCGACGGTTACATATCTATTTGTTTAGATGTAATAATTTTTGGACGTTATAAAACAGTTTATCTTAAAAAATGCAAAACAGGAGGTTTTGCATTTTTTAAGATAACACATTATTGAAGCAAAAAAGGCGATATAGTTATAATATACTTATCGAATTCTCACACAACTAACTGTACCCTCGATGACCTAAATTAGAAAACAAATATCCTTTATATATTCCTTATTCGAAAAAGTAAACGGAGTCGCGATGGTTTCGCGGATTTGTGATTTTTCCTTCATAATGACTCAGGTCAAATATGCGAGAATCACAAAGGCTTTATATAGGTACGATGATGATTGTTTACAGTATACGGAACTTGACTTATGTACACGAAAGAGGGTCTCGACGTTTACACGACAAATCATGTTTTACAACATATTTATGCCATGCGTCATTTGATCGATTAAAAATATTCCATATCAAAAACTTTTCTACTAATGCTCATTGACAAAACTTCTATGACAAATCTCCTCGTAGACTTGTATGTTTGTGCAAATAATTAATTATTAGTATTGAAAATTATTTATAAGCATGAAAAAATTATTTACACCAGCTTTAACTTTAAAAAAACATTTTTTTCCAAAAAAAAAAAAACAACAGCAATTGCTAATATTGCCACTTTGTTTAACCTTGTCTTTAAGATTTAAAACTCCAATCCATCTTATCGACGAGATAAATTTCTACCGAAACTCTAGTTACGAGTTCGGCTCGATTGGAAAAGACTCAATGCATTCGTTTATGTAAGCAATGTTACACTTTCAATTTGACGGTTCACTTAGCGAGGCGCGACGTTGTTGACTGCGTTCGCGGGAACGACGTGTTACATTTTAAAAGATTCTTCGAACTATCACCCCGAAGGCGGCGCGGGCGCGCCTCTACACGCAATAAAAATCGATCGATTATTACTTCTCTGTGTGAAAAGCGGAAGGAATAAGGCTCGGCGAGGTATGTTGCAGGGCACGAGCCGCGTCCGCCGGTCGCGGTGTCGCGGGGCCGCTCGTGAGAAATGTCAATATTTAATCGCGTCGCGTTGCTACGCTTCGAAATTGTCTCAACGATTTCGATATTTTCCAATGTCAAATATTGTGTTAATAGCTCGGAACGATGTTCCCGCGCACTCTATTAATTGCTCATCGACGCTGTCCGTCAGATTGCTCGAGCGAGTCGTGAGGCAATTCATCGTCTTAATTTTGAATAACTCGCCTTTATTTGCGCTTTCTACGCATTTAAATAAATATGTATAAAGGTTCGAGTATATTAACACCGGTATCTAGCACGCGTCAATCACACGGAATGTACACGAAACCCAGCGATTTGTCACTCCGCCATCTTGAATCATTCACAATAGAATCCACCATTTTGGTGACAATAATTAACAGATAGGTATCTTTGACCGTCTGCTTTCTAGCTTTTTTTGTTTTCTAAAATAATTATCATTACAATAAGCGACACGATCTCTTTTTAGTCACCGCTGCTGCGGTGTTTTGAATAAAATTAAACGACCGAATTGAATGTGTCGGACTCGGTATGGCACAAGTGGAGATTAGGAAATAGTAGAACGAATTCTCGTGGAAGGTCGTAAATTTAAATAGCTCGCTACTAGTCGCGAATTTTCATGTATGAACACAGAGAGGTGTCATTTTCAACCCAACCATCAACGTGCGTGCATTTACGGGTACCTACTGTGCGTGAATCTTTAAATATGCCATCTAGTTTCGAGATTTCAAATTATCCCAAATACTTAGTTTACCAAGGGCTAATTAATTTTCAAATCGAATCTGACTTCTTTGTGATCACCTGAAACCTGAGTGTTAAGACGTAAGGTTGGACCTTAGAGTTGCGTCATCTGATAAAGATAGCGATATCAAAGTCAATTTACTGAATGAAAGGACGACTGATTTCTTGTACCTACTCCAAATTGCTCAGGCAGTCTCGAGAACATTTTGCAGGATATCACTGGCTCTAGTAACGGAACTCTCTGTATGAACGTATTTCCACACGTCCGTTTAAAAGAGCCGAATAGTCGGAACATAATTGATGCTAAAAATAAGTAGGTATTTTAGCGAAGTAGTCGAAGCGTCAAACAGCTGTCGAGCACGAGTTAGCCGGTCGGCTGTGATGTGCGGTGCGCGCCGGTGGCGACACGGGCGGCGTCACGCCGTCATTGGGTCAGGTTATTTACCTCTCCTTATCACCTTTTGTTTTGCTCAAACACTTGGCTCATTTTGAATAGTTGTAGTAGCTTCCTGGCTTACTTACTGTGCTTATACCGTCTATGTTCATACGTATACATGTATATGAATTAGGTAGGTACATCGTTGGTTGCATCACCGATTTTACTACTAGCTTCGCTTGCGTGTTGCTTTCTCGTCCTTTAGCAAAGCGATTACAATAGGTAGGTATAGTGTAATATCAATGATGATTAAGTCGGAGCACTCGATATGGTTTTGAACTGAGAAAGCTGGGTTTCAATACATATTAAGTGATTTTCGTCTTCTATATCTGAAGAAGATATGCAACTTTAAGTCGTACTAACCTGACGGATTATTGAAATCTCATAAGATTTTAAGAAGCTACGTTATGGAGTAACATTTCCAAAAAAAATATGCGTTGTATTGAAAACGTCCCCGTTAGTTATTTCCGAAAGCTAAAACAAATTGTGGAGGAGCTAAAGAAGGGATTGTTTTTGAAATCTGATAAAAAAGTGATCGAACAAAAAGTAATGGATGGAATGTTTAAACAAGATATCACTGGAGATCGAACAGCGAAGGACAACAGTGAAATAGAAGAAGCCCCGCTATTGGAAAGGATGGCTAACAATAAAAGCATCGAAGGCCGATCGGCGATACAAGTCCTTGTGTCCACATTAGCATCTCCAGGCAGGAGTGTGAGCAAACAGTGAGGGTCATCTGATGAAATGTTCAAAGGCTTTTAGTTCCCGAGAATTATTAAATGAAGCCCCAGGATCGTAATGTAAACACTGTGGTGTTTGTTGAGCCAACCGAGAACAGGTTGCTTTGTCGAGGTTTTTGATGCGAGCTTCGACTTATTGGCAGTTATTTTATGTACGCTAATGTTAATGTTACTGCGGCAGTTAATACGGCAACATTGTGATGCGGTCGAGAATACTGTCTATATCTCTACGTTATCGCTTTATGTTCATCTTTGTTCCATTTCTGTTTCGATGTCCATATTGTCCTGTAATAAAACGAAGCCTACTACAGTGCAGCAATAAATTCGCTAATATACCTAATAATATGCTTTTATCTCCCTGTATTTTATTCCTCATTGCTGAGAGTTTTGACCCCTTTCCGTTAATCACATAATGGTAGGGATTTTCTTGGGGTAAATATGCAGTGTGTTCCCAGATCCTTTCGCATACGACTCGAGTAAGAAAAAGGGATTTTGACTCTAACGAAAGGGAACCGGAAATCCACGATTCCCTCGGGATTTGTGAAAAACCGAAATTCACGCGGGCGAAGTCACGGGAAAAAGCTAGTGCATAATACCTATAGCTGAAAGTGATCGATGCAACATCGCGGAATACCTAAGTTGGTTCATAATAAATACAAGCATCTTGTTTAACAGTTCCTCGGTTACGCAAACCCGAAGGTAGATTTCCCTTTGGCGTCAACAATACATTGCACAAATGTATGTATGTCGCAACTCGAGAAACACCAGATATGTGAGTGAAGTTAGTAAGATGAAGAGAGTTGTCATATTATTAGAGCAGCACAGCAGCACAGTCCTGCAAAGTGGATTCAATTTCACTGGTGTGTTCACACATTAGCATTTAGCAGTCACGGTTTTTGAGAGTCAGAAAATTGGCGCTGGACCCACATTTACTCTTATCTGTCAATAATATCGTTGATTTCATTAATTATATCAATCTTGTTTTACGCCGAAGCAATAACACACGACAATGTTATAGCATGCTCCATATTGTGGCATGCGTCTTTTTGTGGTGTGTTACGAATGGAAACATTTGCAGCCTTAATCAGCGTGCCTCGTTGAAAGATTGTAACGTTTAGGTTGACGTCGTAGGCTGCCGCACTGCCATGCCATGATAATACACTGTATCTGAAAATCATGCATTTTTGGCAAATCGCGATTTTTTTTAATTTTTTTTGGGAATTGGCCATAAAATCTTCAATATCTGTTTAATTTTTTGAATTTGGAATATGTTTTGAAATGGATTAGTTATTATGCAGCCATATAGAAAACGTCATGAAGAACTAGCCTTTTGGATAATAACCGCCAAAATCTGAAAAAAATCCGAAATTTTCGCGGTTTTTTCGATTTTTGACAAAGTTTCGTTCGGCGCTTGAGGTCACAAACTTGGATTATTCATTGGGCTAACATCATGAACAAGTCTGCATAAAATCAGAACTACACGATTTGACGCAAGGTTGGATTATTAAAGTTACTGGACTATCTAATATTGCGCCCAATAAACCTAAAGTGTATTGGGCGCAGTTGTAATTTGCGTTGGCTTACAACGTTAGGTAACTTGAAAAGTTACTACCTACAGTCTCTGATGCACGAGATTTGTTGTTCCATGGTCTAACTCCATGCACATGGATATCTAGGCAAACACGCACGGTCTATGTAAACGAGCAGGTAGCAGGGGTCCCGGTGCTAACTCCGCTAATGTGTGGACAAAGCTCGTCGTGACTGATCCCGCTAATAAATGTTCCAGGGAACGAGGATACGCGAACCCTTGCATCACGTCCTGCAGGACCATTCACTTGATCCTAGTTGTTAACTAACTTTTGCCCGCGGCTTCGCCCGTGTGAATTTCGGTTTTTACCAAATTCCGAGGGAAATAAATCGAACATGGCGGATTTAATTATTTATCAAATAAAAAAAAATGGATTTTTTGAACTTGCCACATTATTGAAGCTCTTTGCTTCAATAATGTGACAAGTCCAAAAAGTGTGCATTTCTTTTATGAATTGCGGTGGTATTTTTAAAAGGGAGTCGGTGATTTTAAAAGGGAACTTTATCGTGTTTCTCTAAGCTCTCCTAGAAGTCCATCTAACAAGCGTCCTCGATATTTGGAATCACGCTTTCGCGTCTGTGATATTTCTATCGAGTACGACGTTAACAACTTAATGTTCAATATTTTATTACCGCCTCTATTTGCTTTGCATACCAAACAAGTTGAGCGTACACGACATCTTTCATTACAAGTTTCTATTTGATTACGCCTCATAAAAGCGGCTCGCGTGGATGCGATTACGATTTCTATCACAAATATAACTTTGTATTAAGCGTACCGTGTGATTTCACTGAAAGTTTTATCTCTCAACAAAATATGTCAACATTGCCCAGTTTAGTATTAATAAGGGTCAGAGGTCAGGTCAATATAGGTATAACACCAGCAAGACACGCAAAAGCCGCAAGAGCCGCAAAAGGCTCTTAATTCTGAAGTGTGACTTCACCGGCAGGAATCCGCCCCGCCGCATTAGCGCATCCAAAGAACGCACGAATTTTGCGATAAGTTGCGACCGAATTTGGACCACGGCGGCCAATTTCATTGGAGATTATCCAAGTACTCAGGACATATTGTAGTGCACAAGTGCGTGCGCAAAAACAGATGTAATTATTCCCTCACTCCCATAATTCGATGGGGCGCGATTAGGCGCAGGACCGACGGCTCGCGCTCTCCGTCACACGTGGGTGAGAATATTGAGAATCTCTTGACAGAAAACTTGAAAGTCTTTTAGCCCGAACTCGACTCGAATCCGCTTCCGAATAAGCTATAGCTAGTAGACCAGTAGCGACCCAGTTTTGAAGTTAATTTTATTAAAGGATGACCCTAATGAGGTCAATACTAAAACTAGTGTTGCGCTCGGTGCGCGAGCTGCAAGCAGCTCGCGTGCCTTGTAGTCTCTTCAATATTCGTAAAATAAAGAAATGGGAGGCCATACCAAATACCAGAATATTCTAGAGTCTCTTGAAAGATAGAAAGAAATATTGGTATCACGTTTCGTATCTTTTCTGAAAGGACACTAATCAGTTCTATGCATGCGTTTAGTGGAAAAAAAAGGATCTATACAAAAATGTACTGGAGAGCCACTTGAAAATTAAAAAGAAATTTTGTATGAACACGAATTTTTTTGTTCCGTAGCTATCTTTTTTTTACTGGCTCACCAAAGGGCCTAAGGTCTTGAACATTTTTAGTTTCAGGACCATGCCTCTATGATTGATAGTTTTTGAGGGCCGTTAGGATACTCTGGTAATTTTTCCACATTCACTACGTTTTGTGATTTTTGTGAAAAAAATATTTAAGTTCGATTTATAAGTGCAGTAGGGGGAAAATTTTTCATACAAAAATGTCTAAGAGAGCCTCTTGAAAAGAACCCAAAAAATTTGTATGGAGAAAATTTTTTTTTGTTCGGCGGCCATCTTTTTTTTACCGGTTTACCCAATGGCCCAAGGTCTTTAATAACATTTGTTTGGGACCATGTCTGTATGATTGGTAGTTTTGGAGGACCCATGAGGTACTCTGGTAAATTTTTCACATTCATGACGTTTCATAATTTTCCTGAAGGAAGACCCATAAGTTCTACGCACATAAGTAGTGAAAGTAAAAAAGTTCCATACAAAATTGTTCTGGAGAGCCTCTTGAAAAGAACCCAAAAATTTGTATGGAGAAAATTTTTTTTTGTTCGGCGGCCATCTTTTTTTTACCGGTTCACCCAATGGCCCAAGGTCTTTAATAACATTTGTTTGGGACCATGTCTGTATGACTGGTAGTTTTGGAGGACCCATGAGGTTCTCTGGTAAATATTCCACATTCATAACATTTAGTATTTTTCCTGAAAGCACACTCATGAGCTCTATGCATGCGCTTAGTGAGGTAAAAAAAGTTCTATACAAAAATGTTGTGGAGAGCCTCTTGAAAATTAAAAAAAAAAATTGTATGGACGCGAAAAATTTTTTTGTTCGGTGCCTATCTTTTTTTTACTGGCTCACCAAAGGGCCCAAGGTTTTGAACATTTTCAGTTTCAGGACCATGTCTCTACGACTGATAGTTTTTGAGAGCCTTTGGGGTACTCTGGTAAATTTTCCACATTCATGACGTTTCATATTTTTCCTGAAGGAAGACCCATAAGTTCTACGCATATAAATAGTGAGGCGAAAAAAGTTCCATACAAAATTGTTCTGGAGAGCCTCTTGAAAATTAGCAAAATTTTTGTATGGAGACGAAATTTTTTTTTGTTTGGTGGCCATATTTTTTTCACCGGTTCACCCAATGGCCCAAGGTTTTGAACATTTTTTGTTTCGGGACGGTACCTTTCTGACTGATAGTTTTCGAGATCCCTTAGGGCACCCTAGTCAGTTTTCCACGTTCAGCTCTCTCTATAATTTTGTAGACCTTATATTTTTGAATTGTACACACATGAAAATTATGGTGAAAAAGTCCCATACAAAATTGTTCAGGAGAGGTGATCAGTACCTGACTTCAAGTAGCTTTATATATATAATGCAAAGTTTTCGGTACCTACTGAAAAGTGCGACTAGCGCCTCTTGCGGCCGTAGGTACCTGATCCTGCGTCGTGATACTTCACTGAAAAATTATTATCTGTTTACAAATGTCAACAGTATTGCCCGAGATTAGGAATCAGTGTTCATCGCCGTAAACGAAATTTATGGCCGGTAGAGGTGCGCCTGCGGTAATCTCTTCATAAAGTAGCACTTTCCTTAAGCACGGCTCATTCATTGATACCAGCCCCAAATTCTTTTACAACCCAAGTATGGCTTTTATATTGTACGAGATTAATATCATAATCCCTTGCATGGCCCGGATAGAAGCGTTAATCAATAGGGTACTTCTGTTTAGGGCCAAAGTACACACGATACTTTAAGCATTTAATGCGATCATCAATTTTAGCGACTATCTGCAAACGACTGCGTTATTCTAATCCTTGTAGCGCATGCTTCAATGCTGCGTCGTGTCTTGGTAATTGGTTACTTTTGAGCTTGGTATAAAGATGTAAGTTACTACTTTACTGTACCACTATGGCTAGCTTTCGAATAAATGCGGAGTGATACGTATTAAAATCTATTTCCACTTAGCTGGCTTAAATGGTGAATGAATCGCAGAAAACTTTTTAAAGAAACGCGTTTAAAGCAACATGTTTTGGCCGACACTTTGCTGTTCCAAAATTTAAACTTAGCTGACTTAAAATAAAAACCGTGGAACATTGGATTCGTTGTTACTTCGCAGTAAGAATTTCCTATACGCCGAGCAAAGGGCATCGCTTACGCGTTTTGCGATTCACTTTTCAAGTCAGCTAAGGAAGAATAGATATCACTGCATATCTGCCGATCAAATATGCGGAATTAAAAGTTCAATCGCAGCTTTCTTTCTTCAAATAGAAAATCGCCGTTGCTAATCGTACCGTGTGTGCTTTGGCCCTTATATCACGGCTAGTGTTGGTTCGGGAATCTTCTGAGAATGCCTGGCCTGTTTATTTGTTGTTTGTTCAAACCATAAGCGAGATGGTTTTAATGGTCTCGATCGATGAATTCCTTCACTTTTCATTTCGTTGTTTGGACAACATTTTTTTTAAAGGATATCGTTTACTTGGTTTACAAATTACAAGGCGAAATGACAGCGTACCTAAGTCATCTAAAACGTCGTATACTTTTCAGCAGCCTCATGCATCTGGTAAAACGCTTACTTCTAGGGCGTGTCTACAAATCCTGATCTAGATTAATTAATCTATATAGTAGGTATACCTACATAATTATGTACCTACCTACTTAAATTAAAATACGAATCAAATTTTGTTTGTATGGGGTGACTTCTTTTAAACAGGGGACATAATATAGATTACTGCTTATCCAGCCTAGGTATATACCAACCAGTGGCGTGCACAAGGTTTGAATCCAGGCCCCCAGGGTATGCAAACGGTAGTGTTAAAATTTCTACTGCTCCTTTTCTTATTTTTACCTAAGCATTGCTTTTCTTAGGATATGCAGTGCTTTTCTGCCTTTGTGAAGTGCACGCCAGTCGCCACTGATACCAACGCGACGCGATAGAAATGAGTGAATAGTAATGCCAAGGGATAAATACGAATAAGTAGGTACTAGGTACGTACAAACTGTAAGTAAATAGCAAAGAAAGTAGTTTCCCTTAGGGTAATATTGGCTTGAAGTCGAGAATCAAGATAAACATTACAGTGTTATAAGGTGTTAACCTTTAGAGAAATTCTGGTCACATTTATTGACACATTCAATATGGATGCGCCTTTTTATCGGAACACAGTTAACATTTTATTATAAAATCACGCGAGGGATTTCGAAAAAGACTAAAGGTTTGGATAAACACGACGCGTGACGACAAGTACGCGCAACGCTAACGTCATATTATCACAGATAGATTATAGAGAACGCATAGATATTGTACCTAGTAGTTAAGATACGAAACTGTATTAGTCTGTTGCACGCGGCCGTCACCGTACAAGGAACTGTAGGTATTGTAACGCGAAATGACATGCTCTACACAATTGCTTGTAATTATGACTCACATATATAAAAAACCTGCAACGCAGCGTGGCAAACCACGGATTTCCTTACGTAAGACAACTGCAGCAACACTGCAAAACCAGCGCACCGTGTGACATACCACGGATTTTTCAATGTAGGACGCTGCAGAAGCACGACAGCCGTAAAAGTTATCACTGTAGCGTTTAGTGTTCGTCGCGCGCTCTATTTGTTTCAGCCTTTACAACTTATTAATTCTGTTTGAGTAGACGTTAGCGCACGCTGTGCTAACTTTATCCTACTTATCGGTGCTTGCAACTGTTGGTTTTTACAGTTCGTCACTCGATAACAATATAATAATATTTTAGGAAGTTTGTTTACGTACACGATTCGGCTCTGTGTGAAGTTCAGTCGGATTCGTCTTACTCATGACGCGCTCCGACCGGTATAGGATGCGTAATCTTACTTATTGTATTGTTATTTAAAAAAAAGAGCAACCGCCGAGTTTCTTACTGGTTCTTTTCGGTTGGAACGGTATTCCGAACCAGTGGTAGATTCAATTGACGATTTAAAAGTACTTGTAAAAGTTTATTTGAATAAAAAACATTTCTATTCTATTTCTATTCTATTCTATTCTAGATACAAAGTGTAAATGTGTCATAGCTGATAGCCTCATACATAGTAATCACCTTCTTCGTGAATTTAAGGCCGAAAATAAAACTTTTCAGCATCGATTCGTATTCTATTCTTCGTAGGATACGCATCAATGCTCCTTTCAGCATCAATTTTCCGCTTTCACATTCTTATATTGAAAATGCGTATAAGTTAGTCTCTTTATTTTACATTAGGATGTTTACGCACGTCAACGAAATAAAAAGCATGCTTTTACACAAAACTGAGTCTAAAACTACCCATCTAAATGTTAATCGATTTTATGATAAATTGTGATTTCTGCCTAAGTCTATGAAGAAATGTAGTTATAAGTGAATACACAAACTAGCGCGGATCGCAACTATATTTTATACTATTTAGAGAAGTGGAGAGATTGATAAAGCGTTTAAGTCAAATTGCGGTCACCTTAAAAGTAAAAAAGGAACGCAATCCAGTAGCAGTCGGGAACCATGAGAAAGTCGAAATATAATGAGATGCCTTTAAGGATACAAGCAGCGGCTTAATTTTGAAGGGTTCTGTATATAACAAGACTATTTCGTACCTTAATTATTCGGGCTAACGATACGCCAAATCTATAATATAATAAAACTGTAACAGATCCAATTCTGTACATTGAAGATATTTTGAAAATTTTTATTGGAGGGCACTCTATAATCGATACTGAAGCCAAAACTACAATTTTTTTCATTTTTATCTGTCTGTCTGTCTGTCTGTATCTTGGCCGAGCATCACGCTGAAACTACAGAATGGATTCGAATAAAACTTGGTACGATTTGAGTTTATACTCCGAGGTAGGACATAAGATACTTTTTATCCCGAAATTCAGCACGGTTCCCTTGGGAGAGGGGAAGAAAGTTAAAACATGTATTTAGCTGTAATTCATTAACGCGTTGTTCGATTGCACTCATTCTTTTTTTTTGTTAGAAAGGCATATATACTTTATATATTGTCCCATAAATATTTCAAGGTCATAGGTTTTTTAGTTCAGAAATGACAGACATTACAACCTTCAGTATTGGGTTCAAATAACTTGGGACCCGGATCTTTGAACGTACGAATTATTTTAAACTGGTGTGCGTTTCAATTTATGTTTGTCGGTCTGTCTATTTGTTCCAGCTAATCTCCGAAACGGCTGGATCGATTTTAATGGAACTTTCAATGGCAGATAGGTGATGTTATAAGGAGTAACTTAGGCTACCTACATTTAGTTTAGGTACATAAAAGAATTATGGCATCCGATCCGATCCTATATAAAAATCTATATCCACGCGGACGCAGTCGCGGGGATCAGCTAGTTATACATATAACCATACTAGCGATGTTCTTTTAAGTAGGTAGTGTAGAAATTAATGAAATCAGATCGCTTGTATTGTATCGAGGGTGTGTCTAAGGTTTAGATTATCCGAGTTTTATGTAACGGTGATTTTGTGAAAACGTGTAGCTAACTAAAATAAAGGACATCGCCCCACGGAACCCTGAACGGGAGCATTGCGCGCAGCTTGCGTGTCGTCCCGAGCGGAGCGTTTATCCGAACGAAACATTTCACCGATAATAACTCCACACAATATAATAATGCGAATAATAAATAAAAATGGAAATAAAATAATAATTTTAATGTCGTAATTGGGGCCGCGGGCCGGCGGCGACCGCGCTCGTTTCGATTCTGATTACCCTCCGCTACAGTTTCTTTATATTGATTCCGATGGAAATTTAAGTATATTAAGGGCTTGGATACACACGACGTGGCAGCGATGCATCGGCTATCTAATTGTTCCATGTGGCTCCTAAGACAGGCTCATATATGCGTCTACTCCGCAAGGGGAACCTTATGAAAAGGACGCAATCCTATTCATGAAGTTCTAGGTAGGTACTATTTAGGATTTATTTTTTACTTGAGGTTCTAGGTATTATTTTTAAACTTAATTTGTAAAAATAGTTTCGAGATCATGAAGATGTTGACAGCAATCACCGTAGATCGAAATAAATTTTTCTTTAAAAAAAAATTAAAAATTTTTGAGAGCTAGGGACTACGCAACGAGACTCACCGACCGCGCGTTAACTTGCGCATGAGGGCAGCGTCCCGCTGATTCTTGAAATTTGCATTCTGCGTATCGAAACGCGGCTATGTTCAGACCGTTCAAAAAGGTTGGCGAGGACTGTAAATTTTTTTAAACTTGTTCAGTGTGACGTTTTGACGTGCTGCTGCCTTTACGCGTTATGTTTGCCCAGTCCTCAAAAGTGTTATGAGGGACTCGGGACTGGTTTCCCAAGCTCATTACCGAGGTTTCGCGTGAAATGGATTCGCAATGCCTTGTTTATAAACGCACCATTTATACCTAGCCTTAGGTGAATGGAAATGTGTGCTATCGTCAACGCGCGGAAAGGGGTTCTTTTATAAGGTATGATACCTATTATTAAGGACTGTGGGCCGACCATTTAACTGGGAAGGTTCCTGAAGTATCTGCGCGGTGCGAGAGGGGTAACGGATTTAACTTTTACGTCAACTGTCACTCCTCCCGCCATCTAACCGTCAACCCACCCGAACCTAACTTCAAACCGAATGCAAAATTAAGTTTGGATGCAGTTGACATACCTACTTGTTACTGCATTGGAATTGCCGACCACTGTTCTTTGTATTACCGCTCTGCCTGCACACACTCGTCAAGAGGTATAGAAAGTAGCGAGGTAAAGAAGTAGAGACGTAGTGTGGCAACAATACACGTCAACCGCAAGTCATAAACGAGGTTTAAGCTTCTTCCTTCCTTTCCTCGCTACTTCCCATGCCTCTGGATGAATGTGTGGCGGAGGCATTAGAGATACGTCGACTGTACGCCAACTGTCGGTCTTCTTTCAGTTCAGCGGGATGTCCGTCGTACGCTGCGCTTATCGCTGTATCGGTACGCGGTCTATATTCCACAACACATTCGTCACAATCAGGCGCTCATCGATTTTGCGACAGGCATAGCTTGTCCAGTGCTACTTCAGCTTGCTATTATCATTTGGGCAACTTTGGTTCTCCTACAGATTTCCTCAATCCTTGTTACGAAAGGACAACTTTAAATTTTCCAAGAGAGCATTTTATTTGGAGTAGATAAGTAGTGTTTTTTCTCGTACCGTTTACACCTGTTGCAATTGTAATTTCTCGTATTCTGACATTAAACCTACATTTTCGTAACAAACACACCATAACAAGTCGCTTCGGGTGCTTACCATATGTTATCGAAGTTGTTATCATAAGTATACAAATTATTTTGAAGGGTAATTTTTTTTCAAGTCAGCTCCTCGGGCGTACTGAGTTACGCAACCACAAAGCAAATTAACAGGAATTTAGGTATTGTAGATATAATTTGATCTTTATATAGGTCAAGGCTTTGCTAATAAAATATTGTTGCTTACTTTTGGAACATTCATTATTTTTCTAAGATATGAGTAGCCATTAATAATTAATTTTCATATACTTACCATTGATCTCACATTTCGGTATTCTATTATTAGTCCAGTAACTTTAGGAGTTGCTAGTATGGGGTACCTTGCGTTAAATCGGGTAGTTCTGATTTTTTGCAGACTTGTTTATGATGTTGGCCCAATGCTTAATCCAAGTTTGTGACCTCGAGCGACGAACGCAACTTTGTCAAAAATCGAAAAAACCGCGAAAATTTGGGATTTTTTTCAGATTTTGGCGATTATAACCCAAAAGGACTAGTTATTGACACTACCTTTTCAGGACGTTTTTAAAGTAGAATAAAATTGCTACAATTTAAGACCAGAACCAGCTCTGTAGGTACATTACTTACTGAGATGCTCGCGACTTCACTTGCGTAAATTCTTAATCTCATACAAACTTCCATCTCCAATTGTACCAACTTAGGGGTAGTTTTTCCAAAATTCCTTCAACACGTAATTCTTAATTTTTAACCGAAAATCTAAATCCCAATTTTCATAGATATAACTTGATAAATGACGAAAACGTGACGGGGTCTCATTTAAACTTTCATCCCCTACTTAACCCACTTGCGGATATAAATTTCAATAATCCTGAAATTCATATTTTTTATTTTTTATGGAAAGCCCAAATACCAATTTTCATGGATGTAACTTGAAAAATGACAGACTTTCATACAAACTTTCATCCCCTATTTAACCCCCTTAGTGGTGGAATTTCCAATAATCCTTTCCTAGTGTACGCTTATATCATAAAAGGAAGCTACTGTGAAAATTTCAAGTTTCTAGCTTCAAGAAGCTTGTCCTGACTGACTGATCATCAACGCACAACCTAAACAACTGAAAGCTACGAACTTGAAATTTTCACAGTAGCTTCCTTTTATGATTTAAGCGCACATTAAGAAAGGATATTTGGAAATTCTACCCCTAAAGGGATTAAATAGGGGACGAAAGTTAGTATGAAAGTCTGTCATTTATCAAGTTACATCTATGAAAATTGGTATTTGGGCTTTCGATAAAAAATAAAAAATATGGATTTCAGGATTTTTGAAAATTCTATCCGCAAAAGGGTTAAGTAGGGGATGAAAGTTTAAATAAGACCCCGTCACATTTTCGTCATTTATCGAGTTATATCCATGAAAATTGGTATTTAGGTTTTCAGTTAAAAATTAAAAATTACATTTCGAAGGAATTTTGGAAAAACTACCCCTAAGTTGGTACAATGGGAGATGGAAGTTTGTATGAGTTTAAGAATTCATGCAAGTGAAGTCGCGAGCATCTCAGTAAGTAATGTACCTACAGAGCTGGTTCTGGTCTTAAATTGTAGCAATTTTATTCTACTTTAAAAACGCCCTGATAAGGTAGTGTCAAGAACTAGTCCTTTTGGGTTATAATCGCCAAAATCTGAAAAAAATCCCAAATTTTCGCGGTTTTTTCGATTTTTGACAAAGTTGCGTTCGTCGCTCAAGGTCACAAACTTGGATTAATCATTGGGCCAATATCATAAACAAGTCTGCAAAAAATCAGAACTACCCGATTTAACGCAAGGTCAGATTACTAAAGTTACTGGACTATATACTATACAGTAAATATTTTAAAATCATAGTACTTAGGTATGTAGCTTTCGTTTTAAGTTTTAGTATAATACCTATTATTTACCGCGATTTCCTCACTCCTGTATAATGCAGGTTAAACCTGGTACCAGAAAATTGTTAACATTTAAAATGTTTACAATGTAGGAACAATTTTGAATAATGAATTTGACTTTGAAATATTAGAACACCGTTCTATACTCAATACTTACCTACCTAGTTGAAAATTGAGATAACTAATAGCGAGAAGTAAACTTTTTTTTGGCTTAAACCATTTTTTTCTTTTAGCTGTTTCAAAAATTACGTCTTAAAATCTTTTTGTCATGTCGATTATATAATAAAATTAGGTAGGTACGTAATGTAAATGTTAGGTACCTCAAAAGGTAAGCAGTGCCTTTTTGCCTGTAATAAGCACACACCGCTTCTTACATGACTTTTTTATAACTCGTGTATACAAGTACTAGCTGATGCCAGCGACTTCGTCCGCTTGGATTCTTATAAATCTCACTTGGGGGTGGAATTTCCAAAATTCCTGAAACACGTAATTCTTTATTTTTAACCGACAGTACAAATACCGATTTTCATTGATATAACTTTAAAAATGACGGACTTTCATACAAACTTCCAACTCCCATTTAACCCACTTGGGGGTAGTTTTTGCAAAATTCCTTTAACTCTTAACTCTTTATTTTTAACCGAAAACCTATGTACCAATTTTCATGGATATAACTTGAAAAATGAAGGACTTTCATACAAACTTTCATCCCCTATTTAACCCGCTTAGGGGTGGAATTCCCAATAATCCTTTCTTAGTGTGCGCCTACGTTATAAAAGGAAGCTATTGTGAAAATTTCAAGTTTCTAGCTTCAGTAGTTTAGGCTGTGCGTTGATTGTCAGTCAGTCAGGACAAGCTACTTTATATTATTATAGATACATAGATAGATAGATAAATTAGGAATTTAAAAAAACCCCGACATTCATCATTTTGTGGCGGCGGCCATCTTGGATTTGCAATAGTGTTATTCTACTAGTCAAGCCCTTTCATTTGATACCCATATTAAGGGAGTTGTGAAAAAATATGTGATCCGCCATTTTGCAGCGGCGGCCATCTTGGACCGATTTTCATCAAACATAGCTAACAACACTCTCGACTAATTCACCTTTCAAACAAAAACACACACACACACACACACACACACACACACACACACACACACACACACACACACACACACACACACACACACACACACACACACACACACACACACACACACACACACACACACACACACACACACACACACACACACACACACACACACACACACACACACACACACACACACACACACACACACACACACACACACACACACACACACACACACACACACACACACACACAGACACGTCAAACTTATAACACCCCGTCGTTTTTGCGTCGGGGGTTAAAAATAGTGTGCACAATGGGACGTGAAGGGCGGTACACGAAAAATTGCAAGTAAATGCAACAAAAAACACATTTAAAGAAAGGGAGGGACATTTAATGGTTTGTTTCTTGAGTGAATATATATATAACTAGCTTTTGCCCGCGGCTTCGCCCGCGTGAATTTCGATTTTTCACAAATCCTGAGGGATAAGTAGATTTCTGGTCCACCCGCCCCCCGCCGCGCGGCGGCGTACCGCGGTACCGCGTACGGCGGGCGCAGGGCGCAGGGGCGCGTGGCGCGGCGCGGGGAGCGCGAGCGTCCGCGTCGGCCGTCGCGATCGCGCGCAGCGAAAATACCTATCCAAACAAAAACATTTCATGTGAATAATAAGGCCAACTTCCTATCAAAAAGTTTCGGCCATTAAAAGTACTGATATCAAAAATTATGACCAAGTCCTTTGCTAGGCTCGATAAATGAAACCATACAGTTTTAGAAGGTATATCTTCTTCGATCACCCTCAAGCTGTCATACCATTCCTAATGATCCTGTTAAAATATTTTTAAATAATTTATGTCTTAGTAATAACACTATAATATGAAGCTCATTTGGGACTGAGAATAGTTTTATTGTTTTCAACTTGACAACATTTTTGCACTCCTTTGAATTTGTTTAATTTAAAAAATGTTGCCAAGTTGAAAACAATAAAACTATTCTCAGTCCCAAATGAGCTTCATATTATAGTGTTATTAGTAAGACATAAATTATTTAAAAATATTTTAACAGGATCATTAGGAATGGTATGACAGCTTGAGGGTGATCGAAGAAGATATACCTTCTAAAACTGTATGGTTTCATTTATCGAGCCTAGCAAAGGACTTGGTCATAATTTTTGATATCAGTACTTTTAATGGCCGAAACTTTTTGATAGGAAGTTGGCCTTATTATTCACATGAAATGTTTTTGTTTGGATCTCACTCCTTTTTTCTAAGTATTTCAAAGTTAATGCAATAAGTATAATGAAGTCTTTTTTCTCTCTTACGCTTCAGTATAATTAGGAATAGAACCCTATCACATTTTACGGTCTGATTAGATGTGGTTTAATCTTCAATACATAGTATAAAACAAAGTCGCTTTCTCTGTTCTAATTGGGTGAATTTTTATTTTGTTCGTCTGTCTGTCAAAATCACAGATAACAGAAACTCCACTCCAGAGTATTTCCACTCAGTGGTCAGTTTCAGAACTTAGAACCATACGGCTTAACTAAGAGAAGATTTTGAGTATTTGACTCTCATTAAGTTTAATGAATAGTATTAGATATTAGTGATACCTAGTATCCGGAATCAACAGGACACCAAAGTCTCCTCCAAACCTCCAAAGTCGGCCACCCATCCATTTCCTGACTTGGGTCAAGGTTGCTTATCAAAATTATTAAGAAAATCGCGCTTCTGGTTTTATTGGCAAAGACGAATCTCAAACTACTGGAAGGAACGGGCTTAGGCACACAGATAGCTATTAATGTGGCGTACGACATCCGCAAAGAAAGGATTTTTGAAAATTCAACCCCTTAGGGGGTAATATAGGGGTTTAAAATTTGTGTAGTCCACGCCGACGAAGTCGCGCCCGCGACTTCGATAAAAAAATATACCTCTTGGCGTTTTATTATTTACCTACACTTTACTTTTTATTAGAACTCAAGACCAGTAAGATTGACCCCTTGCTAGAAAACTTAAAAAGTCACATCTCCCTAAATAGTGCACCGATTTCGATGAAACAAGAACCATATATAGCTTGGAATAAAGTAAAATACATTTATTAAAACAAAATGAAAATTTGTTCAGTATTTTTTGTGTGATGTGGGAACAGACAGATTTTTATATAGAATAGAAATAGAATAGAATAGAAAAGTTTTTTATTCAAATAAACTTTTACAAGTGCTTTTGAATCGTCGATTGAGTCTACCACAGGTTCGGAATGCAGTTCCAGCCGAGAAGAACCTGTAAGAAACTCGGCGGTTGCTCTTTTTTAAAAAATAACATTATAACAATTATTATTATTAATGTACATGATTGAAATGCCGTCTCGCGCATTGCTGGAACGAGTTAAATCCAAGCTTTTTTATCGTTTATATAATCTTCAATTGTATAATAAGCTTTTTTTATGAGCATACTTTTAATAGAGTTCTTAAACTTGTGTAAAGGCAAGTCTAAGACATATTTTTTATTCAGATAAACTTTTACAATAGTGCTTTTGAATCGACAAATGAATCTACCACTGGTTCGGAATGGTGCTTACAATTCTACACGTTAAGAAGGGCAGACAAAAGTAGCCCCATTTCCGACGGCGGCACCCGTTCACGAGCATGACGCATGATCCAGCCATTGCTTCGCTCAACCATATTTGAGGGAACGTAACAACCCGCACCACACGACACCACCACAGAAATGTTTAAGGAGAGCGTGACATACTTAGGCTACCCATGATTAAAGCATCGAATTAAACACCAATAATCGAATACTCCTCAAGTTATAATAGCGTATAAAGCGAATAAATTAAATCCATGCTTTTTTATCATTTATATAATCTTCAATTGTATAATATGCTTTTTTCATGAGCACACTTTTAATAGAATTCTTAAACTTGTGTAAAGGCAAATCTAAGATTTGTTGTGGAATTTTATTATAGAACATTACGCCCATTCCCACAAACGACTTTTGGACCTTTTTGAGGCGTAATCGAGGAATCATGAGTCTATTTCTATTTCTTAATTGCCTATCGTGTAATTCACACTTTTTATTGTAACTGTGAATGTTTTGCTTAACAAAAATTATGTTGTTATAAATATATTGAGAAGCTACTGTAAGAATACCTATTTCTTTAAATTTCTCTCGAAGGGAATCCCGCGGTTTTAAATTATAAATTGCACGAATTGCCCTTTTTTGTAAAACGAAAATTTTTTCAATATCAGCTGCTTTACCCCATAGTAAGATTCCATACGACATGATACTATGGAAATATGCAAAGTAAACAATTTTTGCAGTTTCAACATCTGTTAACTGTCGAATCTTTCTAACAGCGTAAGCAGCAGAGCTAAGCTTGCCAGCAAGCGTTGCTATATGGGTGCCCCATTGAAGCTTTGCATCCAGGGTTATTCCCAAGAACACAGTTGTGTCCTCAGTTTTCAATGGCTCACCACTTATCTTTAAATTATTACAAGTAACCCTTGTATTGGGCAATAGAAACTCGACACACTTGGTTTTTTTTGCATTTAATCTATCTTTGAATTGGTCAGTGTCTGATGCAACTTTTGGACATTTTTCGATTTTTTCCTTCATATACACACTAAGACTCATCTTCTTACCAAATTTCAACATTCCACATACACGGGAAGTGCGTCATAATTTTGATCAGTCAGTGAGTAGGTCTTGTTTTATGTGATTTTCAAACCTCTGTATCTCAGAAACGGTTCAACTTGAAAATTTGAAACTTTCAATTTATCATCACATCCACGAGTTTAACTTATATTTCAAATTTCGTAGGATTACTATCCCGCGAACCAGAGTTATGAGGTGGGTCAAAACAGCTCGAAATGGATCGTGTAAATAACACACTCATGCGACAAGGCCGGAGGAACTTGGCCTGGCGCACTTCGTGCGCCTAGATCAGGGCGTTTTTAACATCTGTATTTACCGATTTCAACACAACTCCTTTTTTGAAAGTCGGTTAAAAAAGTAGCCTATGTTACTCCTTGGTTAATCCTCTACTTGTCTGTGAATGTCCCGTCAAAATCGGTTCAGCCGTTCCGAAGATTAGCCCGTTCAAACAGACAGACAGACAGACAAAAATTTTAAAAACGTGTGATTCGGTTATGGTATCGTTCAAATAACCATATGAGCTTAATATGTGGTAGTTATTTCGAAATTACAGACAGACACTTCAATTTTATTTATTAGTATAGATATAACTAGTGTTGCGCTCGGTGCGCGAGCTGCAAGCAGCTCGCGGGCCTTGTAGTCTCTTCAATATTCGTAAAATAAAGAAATAGGAGGCCATACCAAATAGCAGAATATTCGGGAGAGTCTCTTGAAAGATAGAAAGAAATATTGGTATCGCGTTTTGTATCTTTTCTGAAAGGACCTAATGAGTTCTATGCATGTGTTTAGTGGGAAAAAAAGATCTATACAAAAATGTTCTGGAGAGCCACTTGAAAATTAATTCACTACGTTTTGTATTTTTTGTGAAAAAAAAAAATCCTTAAGTTCTGTTTACTTATACGTGTATTGGGGGGAAAAAGTTTCATACAAAAATGTTTAAGAGAGCCTCTTAAAAAGAACCCAAAAATTTGTATGGAGAGAATTTTTTTTTGTTCGGCGGCCATCTTTTTTTACCTGTTCACCCAATGGCCCAAGGTCTTTAACAACATCTGTTTGGGACCATGCCTGTATGACTGGTAGTTTTCGAGGACCCATGAGGTACTCTGGTAAATTTTCCACAATCATGATGTTTCAGAATTTTCCTGAAGGAAGACCCATAAGTACGACATATATAAATAGTTAAGGGAAAAGGTTCCATACAAAATTGTTCTGAGAAGCCTCTTGAAAAGAACCCAAAAAATTTGTATGGAGAGAATTTTTTTTTGTTCGGCGGCCATCTTTTTTTCACCGGTTCACCTAATGGCCCAAGGTCTTTAATAACATTTGTTTGGGACCATGTCTGTATGACTGGTAGTTTTGGAGGACCCATGAGGTACTCTGATAAATTTTCCACATTCATGACGTTTCATAATTTTCTGAAGGAAGACCCATAAGTTTTACGCACATAAATAGTGAAGGGAAAAAAGTTCCATACAAAATTGTTCTGGAGAGCCTCTTGAAAATTACCCAAAAAATTTGTATGGAGAAAATTTTTTTTTTGTTCGGCGGCCATCTTTTTTTCACCGGTTCACCTAATGGCCCAAGGTCTTTAATAACATTTGTTTGGGACCATGTCTGTATGACTGGTAGTTTTGGAGGACCCATGAGGTACTCTGGTAAATTTTCCACATTCATGATGTTTCATAATTTTCTGAAGGAAAACCCATAAGTTCTACGTACATAAGTAGTGAAGGGAAAAAAGTTCCATACAAAATTGTTCTGGAGAGCCTCTTGAAAATTAGGATTTTTTTTGTATGGAGACGAAATTTTTTTTGTATGGTGGCCATATTTTTCACCGGTTCACCCAATTGCCCAAGGTTTTGAACATTTTTTGTTTCGGGACGGTACCTTTCCGACTGATAGTTTTCGAGATCCCTTAGGGCACCCTAGTCAGTTTTCCACGTCCAGCTCTCTCTATAATTTTGTAGACCTTAAATTTTTGAGTTTTACACACACGGAAAATATGGTGAAAAAGTCCCATACAAAATTGTTCAGGAGAGGTGATCAGTACGTAACTTCAAGTAGCTTTATATATATAACTAGTAGGGCGCGTGGGTGCGCGGCCCGCAAGCGGACCGCGAGGTTTCGCTTTCGGGTATTTTGGTTTGAGCAGTCTCCACCTATCTCTCCCCTATTCCTAATCCTCGATCATTATCACTCTCCATATTTTTTCTTCGAATCATTCTGCTCATCAAGTAGAACTTAAGGTCTTAATCATCTTTTGGCAAAAACCACTCTTCCATCTTTTATACTTGGTGAGATAGACACCGATGTTTGTATGGCCGCCATCTTGAATCCGCCATTTTGGACTTTTTTTCAGCTCACTGCCAATTGGATGATGTTTCGAGTAATTTTTGTTTGAGCACCTCCTACCTATCTTCAATACCCTGCCCGGGCTCCTCAACCAACTTCCAAACCCTCAATCATCATGTCTTCCCATATTTTTCTTTGAGAGTTCTCCAAAAAACCACATTAAAGCCTTGCATAGTTCACAACTTGTAGTCTCTTCAATATTCGGCATACATTTTCTATGGAAAAATAAATTCCGCCATTTTGAATTTTTTTTCAATTCATCAAGTAGACCTTTGGATTCTCATCATCTTTTGCGAAGAAACCACTCTTCCATCTTTTATACCCTCCGAGATGGAGACCGACGAATTTGTATGGCGGCCATCTTTTTTTCGCCATTTTGATTTTTTTTTCAGCTCACTGCCAATTGGATGACGTTTCGAGTGACATTTGCTCGAGCACCCCCTACCTATCTTCAATACCTTAAGCGTGCCCATCGCTCGTCTCTGAAATCCTCAATCATCAGCTCTCTCCATATTTTTGTTCCGAATGAATTTTTATCCTCTATACGAAACCATTAGTGAAAAAAAAAATTTTCATACAAAATTTTACAGGAGGGGTGATCAATCAGTGAGTCAGTCAATGAATCAGCACGAGCAGCTATATATATATTAACTAGATGATGCCCACGGCTTCGCCCGTGTGGATTTAGGTTTTTAAAAATCCCGTGGGAACTTTTGATTTTACAGAACAAAAAGTAGCTTATTTGTTAAGTAATCCGTCTCCAAAACGGAAAAATCCCGTGGGATCCCCACGATTTCGGAATGCAATTACTTACAGCATCAAGGTTGAGGAGTTGGATATGTACCTACTCAAGTTCATTCAACGATAAAGTCTTTGATTGGTACCCCAATACCAATTTAAATAACCGTCAGTTTCTGAATCCCATTAGTTTTGAGGATCAGGTCCCCTACAGCATCAGCATCGAGGAGTTGGAATCCAAATTTTTTATAGAACAGGGTCGCAAAGTTTTTCTATCGATTAAAAAAAGAATTACTTAAATCGGTTCCGAAATCTCGGAGATATCGGTGTACATAGGTGGAAAAACACAACTCCTCCTTTTTTGAAAGTCGGTTAAAAAAGTAGCCTATGTTACTCCCTGGTTAATTCTCTACTTGTATGTGAAAGTCCCGTCAAAATCGATTCAGCCGTTCCGAAGATTAGCCCGTTCAAACAGACAGACAGACAGACAGACAGACAGACAGACAGACAGACAGACAGACAAAAATTTTAAAAACGTGTGATTCGGTTATGGTACAGTTCAAATAACCGTATGAGCTTAATATGAGGTAGTTATTTCGAAATTACAGACAGACACTTCAATTTTATTTATTAGTATAGATATAATAATATATTTTTACTTTTTTAATAAATAATCGCCTGACGCCTCGCGACATTTCTGAGTAATTGCGGTTCCAGCGACTAGTGCACACGACACCTGCGCCTTGGAAGTTGGTTATTTAATTTTAAAATACGTCAATTATTTACTAAACTCCAACGTAATAATGTCATAGATTGGTACCTAATTATGGTTTCAATTAAATGTTATTAAGTATAGCTAGCATAATTATTTTAAATTAGGTTTTCGACATATCGAGGATCGCTCTCCTGATGGTCTGCATGATTACATCTAGCTACTTTTTACGTTAGCGTATTTCTCATTTTAGCGGTAACATAGTCTATATATATATTTATAGAAATAAATCAAATCTTGACGAAATTTAACACCGAGATAGACATCCCGATGAAGGAAATAGGCTACTTTTCATTCCGGGGAATCAAAATGTTCCCACGGAAGTTTTAAAAACGTGAAAGCGCGCGGGTCATCTATTAGTCAAAAATCATAAAACAAGGGATGTGTTTCAAACTTACCAATACGATCTCTTTACATTACTTACTTACTTTACTCATATCACCGATTATTTATTATTATAAAACAAAGTCCACCGCATCTGTCTGTCTGTCTGTCTGTTCGCGATAAACTTAAAACTACTGAACGGATTAAGTATCATGCGATTTTCACCAATAGACAAAGTGATTCATGAGAAAGGTTTATAATATAAAGGTGTATAATTTGTTGAGGTTTTTTGTAAATTGGTTGAAATATGTGCAAAAGTCAAGCCACCTGGGAGCTTTCATTGAAAACGCCCTTTAAGATATAACAAAACAATGTATGGCAATGATGCATGGTGGGATAGTAGCGAATAATTACTGCCCGTGCAAAGCCGGGGTGAGTCGCTATAGTTGGGACATTACAAACGTGCGAACTGAGCCATACGATCATAGGGTTATGAGGGTCTTCCTCGGCCTTTATAACCTGTTATCAACTATCGACAAATCCTTTTTTAATGTTACACACAGCACCAGGGAAACAGGTTCCAGTTTCATAAGGCCTTTAAGTGCGAGCGAAAAGTCTTATAAAATGATTTATGACTTGGTTCGCACGTTTGTAATGTCCCAACTATATAGAGAACATGTGTGTCTGTGGGATATCACTTCAGAATTTTATAAACACAAAGGCATGCGCCAATCCGCCCTGCAAACAATTTGTGAGGGTATGCAAATAGAAGGTTTTATAGTTTTTTCTACGAACATATCTAACGTCAATGGAGAATATAGGTCTCACTTAAATGGTCAGTTACTGATTTAATACTTAGGTACCTATCTTCCACAGTCAGCGCGGTCGGAAGGCGATTCATCCGGTGAGCAGTCCTGCGAGAGCTCCGACGAGGGCGTGGGTCGAGACGCGGCTCCCCACCAGCAGCAGCCGCACCAGCCGCTGCTGCAGCCCCACCAGCCCCACCAGCCCCACCAGCCCCACCAGCCCCACCAGCCCCACCAGCCCCACCAGCCCCACCAGCCCCACCAGCCCCACCACGACATGTCCCACCACGGACCGATGAACCACCAGATGAACAACATGAACAATATCAACAACATCAACAACCATCCCATGAACCACACGCATCAGAGGAATTCGCCGCGGCCTCTGGAGAGGGAACTTAAGGTGAGAACAAAAGAACTCTTTGTTTTGTACTCTGAAATTTAAAGAAATCTTTGCTTTGGACATTACTTAGTGCTAAAACCGTAAGTTCACCAGCCATACCAGCTTGTTCACTTTGGAATTAATTACGAAGCAGGTATATCTAAATACTAAGAATTTCCCAAATTGGTCCAGGCGTCTTTGATTAATCGGGGAACATAAGAAAAAGATTCCAACGAATAGGTAGACAATTCCTGCTCCTTTTTGTGAAGTCGGTTAAAAATAAAATGGCTGTGACACAAACACAACTCAAAAAATTGATTAATTTTCGCCCCCAGGTCCGCGACGACTTTGAATCCCTCAAGACGTCGCTGCATCCACACCTGTCGTCGCTCGCATCCCTCGCCCAGGGCGCGCCGCTGTCCACTCCCGGCAGTGTTTTCGCGCTCGCGAGCGGCGGCGCCAACTTCCCCTACGCTCCCCCCGCGTTCCTCGCCCCCGCCCCGCCGCCCCCCGCTCAGCCCGTGGGCTCCGCCTCGTCCTCGTCCTCCGAGGGAAGCGCGGCCGGGTGGAGCTTCGAAGAGCAATACAAGCAGGTCCGTCAGGTATGTAGAAGTTTTTGCTATTTTTTTGAAGTGAAAATCTCATTAGGCGCGTTGAGCACTTTTTGGGTGAACAAAAATCATGGAATTCGCGTCATCGTCACCGAAAGCTTTCCATGAGCAATATGTATACTGTGTATAGAATATTATGTAGTTACCTATGTGTACTTTTTGGGTGAACAAAAAGCGTGAAACTCGCGTCATCGTCACCGCACGCTTCCAGTTTTCACTTCTTTCGGCAGTCCCCAAAGACTGCCTCGCGTTTTTTTTTCTGCAATTATTATCTATGTTGGTGTACCTTTTGATAATATTAATAGGTATATTTGTATTAAGGCCTGTTTCACCACCTCCTGATAAGTGTCGGATAGCTTATTTACATATTTTGTCTTTGTCACTTGAGATAAAGTAAGAAAAATGACAAAAGGCTTAGGATATCCGACGCTTATCCAAAGGTGGTGAAACAGACCCTTCATGTGGTGATCTCTAGCACACAGAAGAGATAGATTTTGAAAAATACAGTGGTGTGATATCAATTGTAATACGAACTCTGTTGCTAGAATTGGTGTTCATTCGTAATTCAAAAATGCGTAGTTTTGTCTGTCACAACACCTCTAGATACGTCCATGCATCGTGTATTCTTTATCGTCTATGACCACATATAAAACTATGACCATGGTCGTCACTCGTCAAATACGGTAAAACTTAACAGCATTAAAAGAATTCGCATTATTTCTAAACAAGATGCATGTATGAACAGAGACACCGGTATAAATAAAAATGGTATAAAATAAACGTCCAATAACCAGTGACAACTAACACCTGTCAATTTACATAAATCTTAGTAAATATTTACCCCACAACAACAACGTAATCACCGCAAATCGCACCGTTAACCCTCTTGTAACCCCATCAATAAGTTATTCATAACTTCGCATTGATAGTTACCCAATAGCCTTCTTTATTCGTCGCCCGACGTAACCCGTTTTTCCTTTGTTACATATTTCATTGGTTCGTAGGGATTCCGTAGACCGTACCGAGGGGTCATTGCGACCCGGCCGGATTGAGAAATAATCTTCTGTCACCCGGCGTTGAGGGTTAGCGCGGATATATTGTTCAATCGCCTTCAATGGTTCTATTTTTGTTGAGCGTTAAGTACTAGTAATACCTATCGGGTCTTAATTTAAAATTAGTTCATTTATTTAAGTCACGGGTATTTTGAGCTCCCCATGTATTTAAGTATTACCTTAGGAAAATGTAGAATGGTAGGATTGAAAATAATTGTTTACCGGTGGATTCTTAATGCTTTTTAAAGAGATAATATATATAGAGTAGAATAACAAAAATAAAAGGCAAGTTAGAGTCAACAATCGGCACACAAAAAAAAAAGAATATTGTGTAGTAAAAATCGGACAAATTAATTTCCAAATTTTCAGTTTCATCTGTTCATTTATGTGGCTCATTTCCAACTTTGATACAATCATTATGTGGCGAGCTAACGTAGAATGTTGTTATTGGAACAGCGTTTTTCGATTTGGCAACAATGCCACCAGGCCATGTTATTAAGTTTGCACCAGAATATGAAGAGCTATTGAAAAATTTTGACAGAACCATTGTATTATAGCTTTTCGTTAAACCGTTTTACAATTCATGATGCAGCTAACAAGCTGTTGAGCGTATTATCATCGGAAGAAAGAAAATAATATAAAAAAAAACTTGATCACGCTTGCATTGCCTTGTTACACGACAATTAACAGCCAGAATAATATGTAAAACGTGTGTTTACCGGATAAGGACTGCCATTCATTACCAGACATTTCTCCGAAGCGCATGGGCAGACAAAAAACGCCGGAGTAATCTTTTCTTATTAACATAATATAATAATTACGAAAATAATTACTTCGAGGATTGGACATTGATTCGATGTTTCTGGAAGTACATTATGTAGATTGGCATCAACTCGGTTCGCTTGGATGACTTACCTACAGTTATATCTTGTTAAACGCATAGTAGATATGTATAATTGCATTTCTATTACATACACTATACTTACTATTGAAATATAATGAATACGATATTAAATTTTTACTGAAATTTTAACTGCGTCGTTGATTGAATTTTGAAGCCAAGCATTTCCGATATTTTGGAAATTAAATACGAGTAAGGAACCTTATCGGTTCACACAGCCTTGCATATTCTTCAAAACTGATATAATATGGGACAAAATAATTGTTGTTGTTAAGAATACATAACAATTATTTTGATTAGAACTTTTGGACTTTGGTAGATAATTTCAGGTGTTGACTACGTGTTGGCTACTGAAGTATTATTACATGTAAGATTATTTTGTAGCAGCGTGTATGGTGGTCCCCGGCAACATAACATATGGCACCATTTTGAGTAAAATTAACGTGTTTACTGCTTTTATCTCGGTGTTCGCGCTCCTTGCATCACTTCAAAGGACGTATATAATCTACTCCTTTGTGCTTCGCGGATACACTTTATAACGTTACGAGTTCGCGAGTGAAAGTGTTTGCCTGTAAAAGTGGTGTTTATGAAGGACGCACGGGAAATTTGCGAAACACACATTTAGTTACTATCTGTTATTTTACGATCTAGTGTTTTTCCGGTTTTTGAGCAGGGTTTCTTGTCACGATTAATAGAAGAGAGGGAAGTAATTTTGATAACTTGGAGAGATATGCAATTATAAGTTTGGCCATTCAGCTTTTTGATCAAAGCATTCAGCCATTTACTCAATTCATTTCTAGGATATGGAACGTATATTCTAAGGCCGAGATCTTAGATGTCAGACTTGCGACAAAGTTAAAACGAGACAGATTTATGTCCTGTTTTAAGTCTGAGTAGAGTCAGAATACGCTATATAAATCTCAGCCTCAGAGTGTTTGAGTCTGAGCGTTTTTGGGTGGTCGATGGTCATACGAATGTGATAGGGCTTTTGCTAGAACAAAATAATGAGTAATAAGTGAAATAAAAGGGTTCAACAGTCGTCCACATTGGTGCCATAAGGCGTCGCTCACGGTCACGAGGTCTTTGTTGGCTTGCATTGAAGAGCACGCGCTAATTCCACCTACATCATAAACTGAACCGCATCACACAATGCGCAGCCGCACAAAGGCGACGCGTTAATGTATGATGATTTTAAATGCAACAATGTAGGGGTGTGAATGCTGCGCTTAGTCCCAATTAATGGTTTATACTTTATACTTGAACACGATGGGTTGTTTTGATTTTAGTATCTTTATTAAATTTTTATTATTATCTGCATTTTAATATCTACAGCCCATTTAAAAAGTAAACAGAGAGACGTATCAGTCTTACTGCTATTGATCTAAGTCGGTAACTGGATAGATATAGTTATAGTTTATACCCAACTAGCACACTAGTGGAAATAGCAGCCTATTTTGCAACTTTTAGCTGTACTGTAGCGCTTTAGGGGTTCAGAAAGTGGTTTTAAGTTCTACTATTGCTTTCGTAACTGCTCATAGCTGTAAATATCACTAGGGGTAGCAGACACTGAACCAAATGCCACTTTAGGCTTTATAAGAGTTAATTTTACAACCCATTGCCGTCTATAGCTTTAAAAGAGAGTTAAAACATATATGTTAAAACTTAAAACTGCTATAAAGCTTCTATTGCCGCTGCTGTACGCTTCAGAATTGCATAAATACTTTAATTGCAGACTTTGTAACGGAACTGTATAAAAGACATATTTATTACTGTTCTGCCACTGAAAGTTTCATTGCAGAAGTGATTTGTATTTTTGCGCAGACTTAAGTAGCAATTTGATCGACTGTTTTACTAATAGCGATATTAAGGCTTCACAATAGAAGCAGGAGCGTAAAAGCTGCTTCTCATAGACGCCATTGTTTACAAGACAATTATTTATCATTACTTGAGAAATGTATAAGTTTTTATCACAATTTGTAGTAAAATATAACTAAATATAGAACCAGCAACTTACTAAATAAAAATGTAGTCAAGTATGTAATTTCAATATCGTGTAGGTATGTGATATAATATTATTTAAATAATAATATTTTACATATTTTACGATATTCTGAGGTAATTATTGAGGCGCTTTAAAAACACTCCAATAATATCAACTATTTGCACGATAAACTGATCTGCGTTTTTAGCCACTTGCTTAAAATACAAAATATAACTCAAAAACACTTAATACCTTGACTTCATTTATTATTTATTTGTATTCTGTAATAGTCTGACATCAGGAACAACAGATGTATTTAATTAAAAATGAGAGACAAGGTGAATGGATAAGTGATCCTTATTCGTTCAGTTAAACCTGTCATTCATTCAATAAGCGCCACAAGAGCTTTAGTGTGGTGTTAATTATTAGTTGCAGCTCCTGTAGCGCTTTTATGCCACTATTATGAAGCTCTAATGGAACTGGAGGTTGCAAAAAGTTGTGCCCCTTTGGCTGCAAAGCGGCCGCATAAGGTCTGCAGTGCACGCTCTGGCGCTTGAGCTTGGCACTTTTGGGAATAATCGGATTAGCTCCAAAGCTCTTAAGCAACTAGTTTGTGCTAGTTGGGTAATCATGGAGTTACTATAAATACGCAGAGATCACTGGAAATTCATTCCAAAGTGCTAACATGCGACGCACGAGAAAATTATCTCTACACATTTTCTCGTCGAATACAATAGAATTCGACGAGAAAAAGGGTAGAGATAATTTTCTCGTGTGTCGCATGTTAGCCCTGCAGGTAATAAGTATATGGGTAGAGAAGTCTAAAAAAAATGGAAAGTACCTACGGGTAAACATCGGAAACAGATTAGGAAGATCCACCTACTAGGTAATATAATATGCCAAAATAATATTGGCAACAAATATTATATAACTAACAAAATATGAAATAATGGATGATTCCTTTTTATACCATCACGTATTTGTTGAGCACGGGCGCACGACGATCCCACATTTTTCACAGCGAGCGCGAAACACCCACTAGGGGGCGCGTTGTTTATCGGCTACACGTTTGATTTATGCAATTTATCACTTATAATTTTGCAATATATTTGTCAGGGATTTTATTAAATCCGCAGTGCTTCTAGTGGCCTGGCCTTTGCTCTTAAAAGATAAACAAGCGAAGCGATAGGAAATAAATACTTAGATAGAAATAAATATCTTCAATCTTTACCTGTCATACAATGCAGTCATGGAAACAAAATAAATATAAAGTTTTGTGTAAAGGCAAACACATGTAACGGTTTGGTATTTAACCTGAAGTTTTATGTTTTATTACGGTCATTGTTGCATTGTTCTGCGATTGTACTGTTTCAGGTGTCGTCATCCTTGGGGCCTTTAGTTGAAAAAAAAAATGCTTCGAATAGAGAACCTTCTTTTTTTGAAAGTCGGTCAGATGAAATGAAACTGATTTGTTTATACTCTCGGAACAAATCAAATAAATATCTACATTATTGACAGCTCTGTTTCAGTTGCCACGCCCATCTTCGAAACATTTGGGTAATACTTTATTCCAAAAATTAAGATCAACTTAAGTATATCTTTGTTAAAATAATATTTAAAAAAAAACTTTAGTTATTACCATTATTTTATTTTATTGAGAATACCGTGATATTTACTGATAGAAATATAACTGTTGAAGAGGGACACTATTGATTGTGTTTTACGATCTGTCCCTTTTATTGGAACACATTAGATTGCCCATGACGACCGTGCCCACACCCAAAGGGCCGTAATCTCGAAACAAGCTCGTTTAAAATGTTTTAAATGCACGCGCCCTTTTAGATTCGCCTTCAACCTTTTAAAGTGGCAGTAGGTTAGAAAAAAAGACGATGTTTTTCTAAACTGGCAACTTAAACGATTAGCCAAGTGAGCCATCGAGCTGGCATTCGAGTGTTTCGGGATATTTATTCCGTCTAGACGAGTTATCGGTTGGATGTTTTCGATACTTTTATCGGTTCGGAATGTTTTATACACTTGAAATAGGTACTCGATTTGGGTGCATCTGCCTTTAAATAGCTCAGTTTTTGCTGGATTTTTGGCTGCATTACAACTATAACTAAATACTTAATTTATATTTGTAATTTGTTTAAAATATATCGTTTTTGCCTTCCATATCGCCCGCAAAAACATTTTTGAAGAGGTTTTGTAGGTGAAGGAGAGAGTCAGAGTAAATTCGAAGCTTCAAGTAGGTACCTAAAGTTAAATAATAATATTAATCAGTTAAGGTCCGTATATTGTATTTACTATGTCCGTGTTTATTATTCCGTCAATCTTTTTATGGTAATAATTTAATAAATAAGTATTCCGTAAAACGAAAGTGATAATCAAATTTATGTCGTGTTTCCTGAGTTTTCTTCTTTGTATTGCATGTGTAATTATTTCTACAAACAATGTACCTAATAATATTCGCGATAGGTATTTCCTTTTAGAATAATAGGCTTTTGTGTTTCTTAATTTCCGAAAGTCTTCTATGTACCTATCCATTCGATCTTTTCTTATTCTTCCTAATTTGTGTAAGTTTTCTTCTACGCTATCTATCCATCTTTTTCTGGGTATCCCTTTTTTGTCTTTTAATATCACAATAGAAGTCGTAACTTGTTATCCTAATCTCTATTATATTTTTATATTATATCAGTCGTTGCGTTAACTTGGAAACCGAATCGAATTTTTGAATGCACATTATGGCGGTATGTATTTAGTTTATCGTTTGTTGAAATGCTACTAGCGTGAACATAGCAAAACAAGCCGCCGCATATAATCCATTACCACCTTAGGTAGGTATAAAGTTACAGGTACTATGCCGAAAGATAAAAGAAAAGCTATACAGGATGGAAACACCAAGGCGGGAAAAGTAATATTGTCAAGTGTCTGTTATGCTTGATTATTTGTAGGGTCATTTCATGTAGAAATGAAACAGGTTTCAGTGTTTTTGTCATTAGGTGCGACTGTTGCGAACGAATATGCAGGCCGTTCACTGCCGTTCATTGCTGGATCTCTTATAGGGATTTCCATAATCTTATTCCTAGGTCTAGTGCCGCTTCATGTGCATCGATAAAATCAAGATAGGTAACTAACTGGATTTATTTTCACGCGCTTATTATATTAATGTTAACGTACCTATGGATGAAATCTTACTGCTCGTCTACACGTTGGCGAACATGCTGGCCTAACTTGTGGCCCAATTCATTGGCCAACGTGTAGTGCGGGAGTTTGTGCTATTTTGGTAGGTATTGGAATGATGGCCCGAAAGTTGGCGCGAGATCCATTTAGTGTCGGTAAATCAAAGGGTTGGGGACAGAGTTTGGCCGCCGCGTCCACACGTTGGCGGCGATTTCAGTTTGCTACGACTTACGAGCTCTCAGAGTGATCCCATGCATGCACGTCTTTTAATATATTCACGCGTCGTAACTAGTATAATGTCCGAAAATGGCAGTGACAATGACCAATGAAGAAACTTTTTGCTTTATAGAGCCCTACCAAGCCGAAAATTGTTTCTGGAACCCAAGAAAAAAAATAAAAAAAAATAAACAAATACAATTTTCGTATACATATTCACGTAGTTGTAGTTGCGGTATGCTGTGAATAATTAAACCGCAGCAGCTGTTAACGTCTCAATATTCATTTTAGTAAATTCATCCGCACATTGGCCCTAACCGAAGCATACTAAACGACCTTCCAACGTGTGGACGCGAACACAAACTCCTCGCCCAATACCTACCATCATATCCGCCATCATGTTGGCCAACGTGTAGAGGCGCCTGTAGACGCAGTAGCTGGTTTACACTAGAGCGACAGTAACAATGAAAACAAACAAATTAACTAAACATTAAAAAGGCATTCGAGACTTCCGATCCTAATTAAGGCGCGTTCAAGTCATTATATATATTTTTTAGATTTAGATGCGGCTATTATCGTTAAATAGCCGATTTGTCGTCGCAATTAGCCTTAAAATGTTCATAAATCGGTACGATTACGACGTATGCTGTATTGCATGGAGTCAGCTACACACTTGCACCTTTTTTTTTTTTTTTTTTTTCGTGGTGGAAACCTTTTATAGGTACCCCCGTTCTTTGGGCAAAACGGGGGTTATGTGGGACTCCCCCTATGGGTATACCCGAACTAAAACCATCATGGCTGTTCCCTCTCGCTGACTGTGCTGGACGCCTGGGGAACCCGTTGTATATATGGGCGCAAGCGCCATGTATCGGCAATAAGTGGAAAATATTGATAAACTATATTTTAGTTTATCGTTTAAATAATTATAAAAATGTGTGAAATAGATGAGATTGATAAATATGATGATGAGAAATAATTATTGGTAAATATTAAACCGTTATTTATCAAGGTCTAATATTAAATAGACACCGTTTTGACTCTTTGAATGTTTGATGTCTAATTTATTGTTCAATATCACCATTTACTATTGAAATAATAGTTTGCTGTTTAAATATTTATAATAAAATCTATTAGAGTTATTAACATTAACTTTAATCAAATTTAATCATTGCAAAATTTATAATAACGTTTTGTGTAATCTATGGTAGAATCTCCTTGTAGCGCCATCTGCAGGAATTATGACTGTTGGTTGTTTGGTTGGTATTATTTAAATAAACATAGTTTGTTTAAAATAAACCATTTAGAGTTACGTAAAATTCATTTAAATATTTATTTTGATTATTAAGCTATGGTTCAAGAATTATTTTACAGTAATTTTATTTGTTCGTTATACAAAAGAAGTTGTATTGCTATATTTCCGTTATAACCTTGAGAGACAAATATAAAAGCAATCGAATCGTGAAAATGGCATGCATTCCTTTGTTAGATATTGCACTGAAATAAAATAAGTGATATTTGGTGTGTAATTTCACCGTGATTTGACCCTTAACGTGAAAGATCTGGCTTGGTCGCCGACAGCAGCGGTGGGATCACAGCCCCAAAGTTTTTAAGACTTCCGGATGAGGCGTTTTTCATTGTAAAATAAGTGATGGGTCTCAAGTGTTGCGAAAGGTGTGTTGTCAGCGGGGGTGATGGATGCACTGGTCACAGGTATTTATCCTGAATTTATTTGATCTGAGTTGTTAAGAATTGATTTTTTTTATTTGCATAACCGCCAATTTATTTCCCAAATTAATATCTGTTCTAAAACATTACGGAAACGTAAAATTGAAAATAGAGGAAGTAAATATAGCGTTGCTAAAAAACCACGTGTTACATAACCTTCAAAATGTCAAGTCGTATGTTTTGAATGTAATCAGCCGGATGATTAGTCAGAGTGTTTCCAAGCCTAACCCTTTTTAGGCAAACAGCAATTCCAGTTCCCGTGGCAGTTTTAACAACGCTAAGTTTAATTGTAGGGTCATTCTGAGAAAAAAATAAATATGACTACCGTCAAAGCGACGAACGTAATGTTTGAAATAAAACTATCAACTAGTAATAATAATTGTTCATCTGTTAAAATGTAGCACTATTTATGTTATTATTGGTAATAAATAGTACAGGTAAAAGTTCCACGGAATTGTAATTTGAAAAAAAAAAAAAAAGATGTTACCTACCTACTATACAGATGATGACATACTGACGGATGTTGTAGAAGAAGTTAGATGGATTGGTAGAAATGGATGAACGAGCGGCTCCTTAATGACAAACGCATTTTGATAAATGTAAAGCCAGAATCCACCTAGTTTAGTCAGACGCTTTTGGATTCTTACCTAATTCTAACAACTCAGACAAATTGACCAATTGACCGTATGGGCAGAGGAATCAGTGGACATCGATTAACATGCGAGTGCTTCCGTTTCCTCTGTGGCAATGCTGACTCTATGTTGTGTTTGCATTGTGTTGATATGATTTATGATTTATTTTATTTCATGATGTGCAAATCTATTTTTCCCTATCCAAAACATCCCTCCTTAAACGCTGGCTGGCCACCATGCGTATCCTTAAACCTGGTCTTGGTGGCTAGATCCCAGGATGGGTGATGCCTTTTGTGTTGGCTAGATCCCAGGATGGGTGATGCCTTTTGTGTTGGCTAGATCCCAGGATGGGTGATGCCTTTTGTGTTGGCTAGATCCTATTGGTGATGCCTTGTGGGTCGGCTAGATCCCAGTTTGGGTGATGCCTTGTCTGAAATTACGTCATAACAAAAAAAAAAAACTGAAAATATAACTTACAATTTGTGACTTTGACTTTGACTTAATGACTTTGAATTTGACTAAAAAAAAACTGCAAGGGGCACAGAATTTTAAGGGAAACAGCGCAAGGGACGCGCTGGAATCAGCATGGCCGTATGGGCGCAAGCGCCATGTATCGGCAATAAGTGGAAAATATTGATAAACTATATTTTAGTTTATCGTTTAAATAATTATAAAAATGTGTGAAATAGATGAGATTGATAAATATGATGATGAGAAATAATTATTGGTAAATATTAAACCGTTATTTATCAAGGTCTAATATTAAATAGACACCGTTTTGACTCTTTGAATGTTTGATGTCTAATTTATTGTTCAATATCACCATTTACTATTGAAATAATAGTTTGCTGTTTAAATATTTATAATAAAATCTATTAGAGTTATTAACATTAACTTTAATCAAATTTAATCATTGCAAAATTTATAATAACGTTTTGTGTAATCTATGGTAGAATCTCCTTGTAGCGCCATCTGCAGGAATTATGACTGTTGGTTGTTTGGTTGGTATTATTTAAATAAACATAGTTTGTTTAAAATAAACCATTTAGAGTTACGTAAAATTCATTTAAATATTTATTTTGATTATTAAGCTATGGTTCAAGAATTATTTTACAGTAATTTTATTTGTTCGTTATACAAAAGAAGTTGTATTGCTATATTTCCGTTATAACCTTGAGAGACAAATATAAAAGCAATCGAATCGTGAAAATGGCATGCATTCCTTTGTTAGATATTGCACTGAAATAAAATAAGTGATATTTGGTGTGTAATTTCACCGTGATTTGACCCTTAACGTTTTCGATCTGGCTTGGTCGCCGACATATACGTCCCAGGCACACACACTTGCACCTGTGCCTGCACCGAAGAATACTAACTAAGTAGTTAACTATTCTGAAGAGTTTCGCTTATTGTTGCAACGTACTAACGTAGTACCACAGAGTAGATAAGTACAGAGGGGAAGCTTCTACAAGCGGCCCGCTGTAGGTACACTCACACATATGCGCACGTTTGTCACCAACTGTACCGGTTAGTGGAACGAGCGGGCGTCCGTGAACCGTTAGTGAGTGTGTTTGTGTGAGTGTACCTACAGCGGGCCGTTTTTATGAAGCTTCCTCTCTGTACTTATCTACTCGTGTGGTAGTACGCCTGGTAGTAGCATATAGCGTTGTCTTTGTCGCACTTGATTTACGTAAAGCGTTATCTTTGTCAGTAGTAGAAGCTTCGCTTGTATGAAGTACGTTTAATTTCTGAAGAAAAAAAGCTTAATAAGAGCTTAATAATCTTCTTATATGTTGACATTTTCACACGATTAAATGACAGAATTACGCATTGATAACGATAACTTGAAAAGTTACACTAGAGCCTCTGACTTAACTACAATCAAGATAGTCGTCATGCCGGGTATCTGTCAACCAAAAGTGACAACTATAGTGTGGCGATCGCATTCACCTTTGATTGGCCGACAGCGACACTATCTCGCTGTTGGCTAACATGCATAGTTGCAGCAAGAATACATTAATTCAACCAATTATACCACAATTGTGATTATAGTAATAATAATTGATGCAGGCTCTTATGTAAACGAGGAGCAGGTGGTACAGAATACAGATCGTTCACTTATAGTGAATGATCTATGTATATGTACAATGTACATAGGTTCTCTCAATAAGGTATCTCTCAATTCCCCACTTAAAAATTAGAACAGATTAATTATCAGAAAGTCCATCAAAGCTAAGCTATCCCAGCTGACTGACTGGGTCAGCTAATAAGAATTAAAAAAATATGGATCTATGTAGCAATGTCAATAAATAACAATGTCCGTCCACAGTCAGTCGCAGCATCAAATTAATCGAGGAGTGTATAACCTGCTTTATTTTTGTAGATACGTAGTTACGTTTCAAAACATCCTCGTAGATAAGATTGGTCACCGATATACTTGTCATTTAGTTTTGTATAATAATGTCATTTGGATGAGAACGTAACTAATTGCGTTTGAACAACGCTATTGTAACTTTATCTGTATATAGGCTTCGATACAGATAAAATACCTATTCGAGCTTTGACAACGGACGTGACTCAATCTGGAAAGTTCCAATTTGTTGAGAATTATTCTGTTTGAGTTGCATCCATACTAATACTATGTTTCAAGGCTGTGCTAATCACACTTAAATGAGAAAGTTTGTATGTTACCTTTTCAAGCCTTAACCGCTGAACCTGAACTATTTTCGACAAAATTTCATGAGGAAATAGATAGACCTATGGGTAACAGGATACTTACAGGAGTAGGTAACAGGATACTTTTCATCCCGGCCAAATAAGCAAGGTAAGCAGTAAATTTTTTAATTAAATTAAGACATATTTTTTAAATAAATTAAAAAAATATGTCTTATCTACACTTATTATTGTAAATAAGTAATTTACACTTACTAGGTAGGTACTGTTAGTTTGTTTGACCTACCTAATCTATACTTCTATACTTAATAAATAAAATTGAAGTGTCTGTCTGTAATATCGAAATAACTACCTCATATTAAGTTCATATGGTTATTTGAACTGTACCATAACCGAATCACACATTTTTAAAATTTTTGTCTGTCTGTCTGTCTGTCTGTCTGTATATGTATGTCTGTCTGTATGTCTGTCTGTCTGTTTGTTTGAACGGGGTAATCTTCGGAACGGCTGAACCGATTTTGACGGGACTATCACTTACAAATAGAGAATTAACCAGGGAGTAACATAGGGGCGATTCCGCTATAGACGATTTCCGACATTAATTTTTTAATCACGTTATTACTTGTTTTTATTGTGAATAGTGCAAAGAAGAAAGTCTAAATTTAATATTAAATTATATTTTTTTTGATTTTACTGCATATTAAATTCTTTGGAGCGTTTGAAAATATTACCATCCAAAGAGTTGGTACAAATTGAAAATCAGACCTAGCAAGTAGCAACACTGACGTGAAATAGCTATTGCTAACAGTTTGAGATTATGTTTTACCCGTTAAACTTGAAGTGACAATGTTCATTTATCTTTCTGTTTCAAAAAAATTAAGTATATGTTGTTATTTATTAAGCATTATCGAGTGCTAGAGTACATTGTTAACTTGTTGCACCCGCGATACAAAAGGCAAGAAAGTTTACTTTTTTCACAGAAATTAAGAGCTAACATTCTGAAACTTTGTAAAAGTAAGAAGATATCAAAACTCAACTTAAAATAATAACTTTTAAGAGTGTAATGATTGTAAGATTAAAATAAACGTTAACTGAAATTGGTTGCACCCGCGATCTTAATGTCATATCGCGGGTGCAACTTTTCGTCACTTACCTTTTCGTGTGTTTAATAACATATTTTGTTGTTTTTATATGCCTTGAATAATAATATATGCTCAATACTATTGAAGGTATACATTTAATATGTGTCTTTATATTATATTCCGTATATTTTACAAAAATATCGGCTAAAATAATAACAGAGCAACATAAGGAAACTGCTTCGCACAAATATAGGCGGAAATTATAATTTACAAGCATAAGTTAATAAATTAAAAACCCCCGACATTCGCCATTTTGTGGTGGTGGCCATTTTGGATTTGCATAGTGCTATTCTACTAATCAAGTCCTTTCATTTGATATCCATATTGAGGGAGTTGTGAAAAAATAAGTAATCCGCCATTTTGTGGCGGCATCTTGGACTGATTTTCATCAAACATAGCTAAAAAAACTCCCGACTAATTCACCTTTAAAAAAAACTGCATTGAAATCGGTTCATCCGTTTGAGCGCTACGGTGGGACAGACACACACACAAATACGCATTCACGCATGCACGCACGCACGCACGCACGCACACACACACACACACATGCACGCACGCACGTACGCACGCACGCACACACACACACACACACACACAAGTATATACACACACACACACACACACACACACACACACACACACACACACACACACACACAGACAGACACTTCAGACTTATAAAACCCCATCGTTTTCACGTCGGGGGTTAAAAATGTCATAGAAGACGTGCAATTTGAAGACATTATCGCGAATTTGGAGGCGCCAGAGAAAAAAACTGATGGAAATAATACATTTACATTTCATAGAATTTTCGGTGAATATTGATGTATTTGAAAATAAATAATTAATATAAGCGACAAAAAAAGTGTACTAATTAGTAATAAATATTGTTTGATCTCTCATTTTGTGCCTATATAAGTTAAATTGACGTTTATGTTCACTTCAATTAGACTCGTTGCACCCGCGATAAATTGATGTGCAACATCAATTTATCGCGGGTTCAGTCAAAAGTGAATAATTAATTGTTTATTTTTGTTTTCTTTAGACTTTTTATTTTATGTTCATGGTTATTTAAACATCTTACGAAATATAAAGGAATAATTTATTAAACGTATTACAATTAACAGATTTATAAGTTTTTTGTCTGTGATCTAGAATGGCTGGGCCAAATCTGTTGCACCCGCAATGGCAGTTTGAACCTTCCTCCTGGCTTTTAAAACATTATTTTAAAATCCTTGTAAACGAATATTAAAAGAACATATTAAAATGTAGTCTTTCAAAGTTTAATTTAATTAAAAATGTTTTTTATTTAATTACAATTAACTAAAACATGCGTCTAAATGTTGCACCCGCGATAATGGAATGACCCATAGGCTACTTTTTTAACCGACTTTCAAAAAAGGAGGAGTTGTGTTTTTCTACCTATGTGCACCGATATCTCCGAGATTTCTGAACCGATTTGCGTAATTTGTTTTTAATCGAAAGAGAAACATTGCGACACTGTCCTATAAAACGTTTGGATACCAACTCCTCAATCCTGATGCTGTAGAGGACCTGATCCCCAAAACTAATGGGATTTAGAAACTATCGGTTATTTAAATTGATATTGGGAGTACCAATTAAAGACTTTATCGTTGAATGAACTCGAGTAGGTAGTAGGTACATATCCAACTCCTCAACCCTGATGCTGTAATAAATTGCATTCCGAAATCGTGGGGATACCCTGGGATTTTTTCGTTTTGGGGACGGGTTACTACAGATAAAACTACTTATTGTTCTGGAAAATCAAAAGTTCCCACGTTTTTTAAAAACCTATGTCCACACGGGCGAAGCCGTGGGCATCATCTATAATATTAAAAATGCGCAAATGTGTTTCTTTCTGTTTGTTGCCTTTTCACGGTTAAACGGGTATAAGCTAGTACCTACCAGCTACCTACTATATCAAATCGTGTATGTATAGTCTGTTCGTTTTCTTAAGGTCGCCTTTTGTGTCTTGCCGCCTCCGCCGCGCGGTGTTTTGCCAAAGACACCGCCGTGACTTCAAAGCATGCCGCGCGGGGTGTACAAGGGGTTTTGGCGTTTTATACCTACTCATATTTTTTCATTAAAATTCTCTTTCCTTTTTATATTCGTATTTTATTACAATATAACCATAAACATAAAATATAATATTCTCATGAACACGGGTCTTCTCTCAAAATGAGAAGGATTTTATCCATAGTCTACCACGCTGGCCAAGTGCGGATGGGCAGACTATGCGGAGATTCTGTTAGAATAGAAAAAAAATTACAAACAGAAAAAAAATAATAAAAATAAAAGCAGAATACTAAGAGCACCTGCGCCTGTACCGACACTAAGTTACCGAACGAACTATATTTATTATCTGCTAGCGATGATTGCGTTTAATCGCATTGCCGACGCACGGCGCACCCCAGCTGACTGGCTATTTCTGGGCTACTGGCAGACGAGCACGGGGGGGTTTGCATGCGGTTATGCGTTATGTTGCAGTTCGATCTTATAACCGGACAAATCACTACGGACCTAGGCCTGCTATTGATAATGCTGAACATATTATCATCAGTATCATATCATCACATAACTGAAATAATGACAAAGTTTTGTTCGCATAACCTCAATAATATGGCACATGGAGTCACAGAGGTTAACCCCAAGCGTGTTTCATTCATGCTATACCATACTTTAACTTCCAAGTTACGAGGATATGAAATTGTATTGTGTGAAGCTATGAACTTATCACTTTCGATGGTTCTTAATTACTGTAGTTGGACCCGTTAGTGGCGGTTGACATTTTATTTTAATATTCCGAAGAGATAAAATATTTTTCTAGCGTGGTCTGTGGCGGGACAATACTTGCCTGCCTGGTGGCTGGTGCTACCAGGTAGCAGGTACCAGGACATATTGGAACCAGTAGGGGGATATTAATATAATAGATCTCGATAAGAAATCACATTACACACAACACAAGTTTGTTACACACTAGTTATTATTCTGTGCAATCACAATAATATTTGTCTATAACATAATATACCAACCTAAATATAACACAAATACATACATCAATTATTACATGCACGTTGATTCAAAAGCTAACGTCACCCACACAGACAAACATTGTAATTCCCATTTATGATCATCACTAATAAATATATTGACAAAATATGTTATGTCGCACGTAATATTTGAATACCTAGTCATTATTAATGAAATAAACCGGCAAAGCCCGAAGGTGGTATTTTAATTGTTAGCTATATAAAAACAAATAAAATACCTACCTATCTTGATGATTCTCGACTAAACAAGATTTCAGCTACAGAACATATAACCACAGAGTACCTACAGAGGGGAAGCTTCTAGTAAGCGGCCCGCTGTAGGTACACACACACATATGCGCATGTTTGTCACCAACTGTACCGGTTAGTGGAACGAGCGCGCGTCCGTGAACCGTTGGTGAGTGTGTTTGTGTGAGTATACCTACAGCGGGCCGCTTGTGGAAGCTTCCTCTCTGTAGATTTACTACTCGTGTGATATAACCTTAGCTAAGTAGTAGGTATCTATAGGTATCTATAAGTAATTAATTTTTTATGCTTTGATACATTGTTATATAATGACAAAATACTACACGAAACTATTATTATCTATACATGATTTGACTATAAACAACAAAATCTTAATGATTTTGTTGTTTATAGTTAAGTTAATAAATTACAGTATGGAAGATTAGCTAAAAACTTGCATTAATGTTTGTGTGTTTATATATATTTCTAGAAATATTCGTGATTAAGAGTTTTTTCTCAAGGCAACAGTGTTTATTTTATATTTCTGTGACTAAGTTGCAGCAATGCTTTAAATTTTCTTCGCCTCATTTGATCTACCTACATAATTTTCCACATCAGTGTAATTTGTTATTTAATACATTATGTCGTTTATTACTCCTTATATAATAAGAAGAAGAGAGATACTTTGTCTTAGCTCCTTATTGACTTAACTGTCAGGGTGGTCAGATTTTATTCTGGGCTGACAGTAAAGATTTCTCAATGCAATAAAAATCATAATGATCAACATTCTTTGTGATTAACAAATCTAGGTACCTAGGTATTTGCTCAATATCTTGTATCCTAGGATTTTGATCAAAAGACGGATTCATTAATATCCTTTATTAATTACTAGACTAGATGATGCCCGCGACTTCGTCCGCGTGGAAATCCTGAGGGAACTATTTGCTTTTCCGGGATAAAAGTTGCCTATGTCAATTTCAGAGACGAAAGCTACCTCTGTAGTAAATTTTGTTTAAATCGATTAAACGGATGAACCTTCAAGAATCTCGTGGGAACTTTTTAATTCTCCGGCATAAAAAGTAGAGTATGGCCGACCCTAGGCTGTAAGCTAATTTTGTATCAAACATCAAAATCGGTTAAACGGATTATGTATTTTAAATTTTTTGTCTTCCCGTGGGAACATGTTATTTTTCCGGGATAAAAAGTAGCCTATGTCCTTCCTCGGGATGTAAGCTACCTCTGTACCGAATTTCATTATGCATTATAATATTTCCATCTTCCCGTGGGAACATGTTATTTTTCCGGGATAAAAAGTAGCCTATGTCCTTCCCCGGGACGTAGGTACCTAAGCTACCTCTGTACCAAATTTCATCAAAATCGGTTACACTGTTGGGCCGTGAAAGGCTAGCAGACAGACATACAGACACACTTTCGCATTTATAATATTAGTAGGTATGGATTGTTACTTTGCTCAAAAACGTATAACTTATAACATAACAATTGAGTATAGCAATAAGCAAAAGGTTATTGGTGTTTGTGTTAAAAACATTATTGTACTCGTAATTGTATATGTAAAAATTCAGTATTTTTACACGTGGTAATATTAAAATTATACATAAAATAATAATAATATTCGATTTTCAAAATGGCCACTCTAATCCGATATCTCGCCATGTGTATCGCCTCAGCGCACATTATCGTGTCGGATGACCTGACTGCTGACTGTCACTCCTGCAACGATGCACTCTATGCAACTTCTATAAATATACCTCAATGCAACTGTGGATATCAGATTTGCTGAATTTCATCAAGATATAATTCAGATACTAACCTACTATAGCATCAAGATATAATCGAGGCAATTTAAATCCAAGGCTGAAGGATAGTGATAGAATATCAATTTTTGTCCCCTCGAAGTAAACCTTCCTTTATTTATATTTGAATTAGGTACTTACGGAAAAAATTATCTTACGGAATAATTTTTTTATCTACATACATCAATTACCTACATACATATACAGATTTAAATATAGAAAGGCAATTATTTGGAAGGTAAGAAAACTGAAGGAAAGTCAGGTTTATCACAGCTATATAGCCTATATCGAAGTCACAGATTATTACGAATGACTTGTGAGTGAATAAGTGTGTGAGAATGCGCAAAATAGTCTTTATAAGCATTTGAAAATGGCAATATTGGTACATGCGTTGGATTGCATCTGCAAACTCGATATTAAAGAGCGCACACGCCGCCATAAAAACGTAAATGATGCCAGTTTCGTATTAAGGTGCGTCCAGACTTGAACATTTCACCGAACCGAACAGCGAACATTTCGGCGAACTTGTTACGCTCAATGTGGACGGCGCGCTTGGAGCGCTTGAGATGGGTTACTGGGTAACAGTTCGGCGAAAGTTTCGCCGAACTGTTACGCAGTAACCCATCTCAAGCGCTCCAAGCGCGCCGTCCACATTGAGCGTAACAAGTTCGCCGAAATGTTCGCTGTTCGGTTCGGTGAAATGTTCAAGTCTGGACGCACCTTTACGCGAGGGCGACTCAAGGATTAGATCAGGGATGGTCCAGAAGGGAGGGCGCCTGAAATAGCCGCGCACGGGGCACGGGGAGCATCTGCCGCGTATAAATAGCACCCTCAGTAGTATCAAGGACATGGATGTTTATACTGTTTATGTCACGCCACGCTATCGCTGCCTTTGCTTCGGCTGTTTATTCGCTGAAACCCTAACAATTTGTACTTAGAACTGATGATAAACTCTACAAAATATTGAAACTATAGCTGTCATTTGTCTGCTTGCAGCCGTTTATGGACAGTTTTTGCGAGTCTGAAATCTTTATCGACATTTACTTATCTAATTATTGTTTTCAACAATAAGTTGATGTGCACAAACATAAAACACATCACAGACGGATGGTTACTTAAAATATTTACAGAATCTGCTCAATTAGACTAGATAACAAATTCGATTGATTCGCTTGAAATAAGTTTTTGTTCTTATCATGATACATCTTTGTTTGTCATAATTGTCTTATTGAATTTGTCATGTCGTCATATTATCTTATGACTCATGAACTGATACTTAGCCAACAATACCTCATTTATGGAAGTCTATTGAGTGGTTTGGCAATTACGAGGGAATCGATGAACCGAAAAACAACTGACAAACACTATAACCCTCCAGAAATCGGGTAGTAATTGAAATAGATAAAAGTTAATTTAATTTCGAGGCATTCATTGCCATGAAGATATGGTGCTTCTTGGCTCAGAGTTTACTTTTATAGTTTTTGAGTTCCTGACCTACCCTAACGATATTTTCTTGAAAATTGATAACGCGATAAACAACAGCTATAAACTGTTTCTTAAAATTTTAATAACCACAACTAACATTTACAGTTCTCCTAGCATGCACATCGAAAAAAAAAATTGTTTCTAAAAAAATGGACGAGCCTTTGTCAGCGGAAATTTCTGTCATTCATGATCAATCATTATGAATTGAATATAATGATCAATTGAAGTGTGCGTGAATCATTTCTGTTTTATAGTTACGCAAAATTTTTCTGTCAGTGTACCTACATATTAATTGCGCTTGTATAAGCGGAGGACTTCAAAATTTGGCAGCAAATATTTTTCTCCCATCCATAGACACGTCTAACGCCGTATTGCCCCTCTATTTACTCCTTGCCGCACATCCTTCATAACTTTACCGAATCCGCGCCGATAAATAACTGTAAGCTGTGTTTCAAGGGGCTCGTATAATCTCAAGGATCGGGTGATTTTTTGCCCTGGATTTATTTATTTTTTGCCCGGGGTGGCAATCTGGAAATTTTGGAATAATCTCCGCCGCGCCGCGGCGTCACATGTGCATGCGCCGGGTGATAAACATTTTATTGGAATGTTTTCAAAGCAAAAACTGCTAACCAAATGTTGGTTTCAATTTGGGATCTCGAAGGAAGTTGTTATTCAAAATATAATTATTGATGCATTCTCTTGGTAACGCAAATCTATTGTAATTATATGTTTATGTTTTGAATATTATTTAATTTAAGATGTATAAAGAACTGTTTCATCCTCGGGGGAACTTTTTTTCAGGATGAAAAGTATCCTATGTCCGTTGTTTTCAGGATGCGAGCTATCTCTGTAGGTACGTACCTACCAAATTTCAGCTCAATTGGATGAACAAGTATAAATTAAAAATTTAAAAAACCCCTAAGATGGCCGCTGCCACAAAATGGCGAATGTCGATTCGCCATTTTGTGGCAGCGGCCATCTTGGATTTGCAATAGTGCTATTCTACTAGTCAAGCCCTTTCATTTGATACCCATATTAAGGGAGTTGTGAAAAAATATATAATCCGCCATTTTGTAGCGGCGGCCATCTTGGACCGATTTTCTTCAAACATAGCTAACAACACTCTCGACTAATTCACCTTTTAAACAAAAAAAACCGCATTCAAATCGGTCCACTCGTTTGAGCACCACAGGGGAACAGACAGACACACACACACACACACACACAGACACGTCAAACTTATAACACCCCGTCGTTTTTGCGTCGGGGGTTAAAAATACGCCAACGCATAAATAATGCATGGGATGCATCACATTTGCCATCGTTGTCGAAATCGATTTAGCAGTTTAGGCTTGAAAAAGTGACAGCCAGACAGACAGACATTCGTAATTTAGCAAATATATTGTTATTAGTTACAGATCATTCCACAAAATATGAGTGAAAAATAGGCAAAAGCTGAAATGGAATGCTTGATCGATTTAGCTTATAAATACAACTTACATTTAGTTTTAAACACTATTGTACAAAAAAAATTGTGGTAAAAAAAATTATATTGTACTGTTGTTGATGCCCGCCACTTCGTTCGCGTAGATTTAGGATTTTAAAATTCCCTTGGGAATTCTCTAATTTTCCTATTTTTTCCTTTTTTTTCTAAGTATGGATTAATAACGCCTATATGTCTGTAATAATAATAAACTTGACTTTTTGTACGGGTCTTGTGCAGTGAACCAAAAAAATCAGCCAAGTGCGAGTCGGGCCTCGCTCTTTCAGTGTTCCGTACATAATTATGAACAATATAATATTTTGGGTCTAAGAAATATTTAATTTCCGAGTTAGACATCGCAAGAAACCGTGAAAGAAAAACGCAAAATAAGCTCGTTTGTTTTGGTCACAGCTTATAAACTATTTTATGAATCGTTGTTTTCAGTATATTTTGTTGTACAAATACAGCATATAGTACATAATATACCGAAATATCATATTCCTAACTAGTTTAGTTTTTTAGATAGCCCCCGTCACAAAAATGGTCTAAAACTGACAATTTTGATGACCCCCCATTTCCTTACTGTTTAAGCAAAAAATTAAAAAAATATATATTCGTACTCTACTCAATGAGCTCTAAACAATGATACCCCACAAGCTAGGGTAAGAAAAAAAAATTTTTTTTCGGCTCCTTTCTCATGTATGGGATCCCTGAAAAATCAAATATTGAATTAAATTATTTTTCAGGGGGGCCCTGAAAAATAATTTAATTCAATATTTGATTTTGGGTCAACATTTTACACCAAATACCAAAATTTCAGGTTTGTAACTCATTTCGTCTGCGAGCTAGAGACCTGTGACCGGCGGACAGACGGACAGACAGACAGACAGACAGACAGACAGACAGACAGCCGAGTGACATTAATAGGGCTCCGTTTTTACCCTTTGGGTACGGAACCCTAAAAATGTGAATCAAATAAAATGCAACAGGATAGTTACTTAATTTAAAATCGTCAAAGCATTGATACTTAGGTACAGAATCGAACACAGCTTCAATTAACTGAAGCACATGTAATTTTATGATCGTCGAGCGAATATTATGTCAGTGTGAGTGAAGCGAGGGCGGGGGCTGGGTGCGCGGGCGCAGCCGACCCGCGGGTTATCACTTCCTGTTCTCATTTTAAATTTACAACGTTTTTTGCTTGCGGCGGGGACGCTGAAATTTTATTATTGTTCGTATCTCCTGAATACTACGCGTTAGGAAGCTTGCTTGATGAAATAAGTCATTGATGTTTTGTCCCTAAAAGGGGACTTTCTACCATAATTTATTGTTCAATTGGTTTTCAAATCAACTTGGTTTTACGAGTAAGTATGAAATGCTATAAAATACATAAATCGGTTATCGGGAAATACATACCTAAATCTGATAGAATCAGTCTACGAAAAATAAAAATAAAAAATGTTGGGTCGGTAGCTACTAGCTATGCTATGAGCTTACTTATTATGAACTAAAAATGTGAGCGATAGTGAATGTTAATTTTTAACCCCCGACGAAAAAACGACGGGGTTTTATAAGTTTGACGTGTCTGTGTGTGTGTGTGTGTCTGTGTCTGTCTGTTCCCCTGTGGCGCTCAAACGGGTGAACCGATTTGAACGCGGTTTTTTTTGTTAGAAAGGTGAATTAGTCGAGAGTGTTGTTAGCTATGTTTGATGAAAATCGATCCAAGATGGCCGCCGCTACAAAATGGCTGATTATATATTTAATTCACAACTCCGTTCATATAGGTGTCAAATGAAAGGGCTTGACTAGTAGAAATAGCACTATGCAAAGATGACCGCGACCACAAAATGGCGAATGTCGGGGGTTTTTTAAATTTTTAATTTATACTTGTTATAAACGACGCCGTATTCTTAATCGCCTATTTTTATCTCGCTGTTAAACATCCTGTATAGCTTTTTTTAAAGTAATAATCTTAAAAAGTAAGAGTAAAAATTAATGGGACTTTTTATTTTTATTTGTCGATTTTGGTAGTAGATTGATTGGACTATTACATATGCATTATTCAAAAGCACTGCGACACACACTTGTCTATAACTTTTTACAAAGTAATAGTTACAAGTCTAACATATCTGTAGTTCCCATACTCGAGCAATTTTCTCTGTCAGCCCTTGGAATAAAACAATAGTGTTTTATTAAGCAGTGTGCACACGCGATACGGCAACGATCCGCTCGATAAAACGCCGAACAGCAATTTTATTGTGTATATATTTTATAAGCGTAATTGTTTATTAGGTTGGCCTTCTCGTCGGCGAGCTTTGTGGCGGTGCGACAATATGTTTTTATTGCCCCCTGATTCGATCCACATTCGCCTATTGCGCCGGGCTGTCGGCTTTATTCGCCAGGCGCGCTTGACCGACCGATAAGGCGCCGTTTTTTTTTCGCCAAGTGTAACTCGAACTTTACTTGTGTTTGCCGACAGATTGGCAACTTTTTTTTTTTTTAAGTATTTAAATTATTTTGCGAGTTCGCCAAAATATGACGTGTCAATACAACCTACAAAACTATAGGCTTTATTATAACTTCACTATGTCATAGGTACCTATTATAAAATATATCGTCTCGCCGCATCTAGATTCGTCGTATAGAACGGATTTTCATGCAGTTTTCACCAATAGAGTGATTCTGGATTCATGAGGAAGGTTAAACGTGTAAGTATAATCTATACTAATAAATAAAATTGAAGTGTCTGTCTGTAATATCGAAATAACTACCTCATATTAAGCTCATATGGTTATTTGAACGGTACCATAACCGAATCACACGTTTTTAAAATTTTTGTCTGTCTGTCTGTCTGTCTGTCTGTCTGTCTGTCTGTCTGTTTGAACGGGCTAATCTTCGGAACGGCTGAACCGATTTTGACGGGACTTTCACATACAAGTAGAGAATTAACCAGGGAGTAACATAGGCTACTTTTTTAACCGACTTTCAAAAAAGGAGGAGTTGTGTTTTTCTACCTATGTACACCGATATCTCCGAGATTTCTGAACCGATTTGCGTAATTTTTTTTTTAATCGATAGAGAAACATTGCGACACTGTCCTACAAAAAACTTGGATTCCAACTCCTCAATCGTGATGCTGTAGGGAAACTGATCCCCAAAACTAATGGGATTTAGGAACTGTCGGTTATTTAAATTGATATTGGGGGTACCAATTAAAGACTTTATCGTTGAATGAACTCGAGTAGGTACATATTCAACTCCTCAACCCTGATGCTGTAGGGAATTGCATTCCGAAATCGTGGGGATCCCACGGAATTTTTCCGTTTTGGTGACGGGTTACTACAGATAGGCTACTTTTTGTTCTGGAAAATCAAAAGTTCCCACGGGATTTTTAAAAACCTAAATCCACACGGGCGAAGCCGTGGGCATCATCTAGTTTGTTAATATTTTGTGTAAATTCTACGACTCTACCGCTGGTCATCGCCAATCTGCCGGATTGGAGGATTGATCCCTAACCGCAAAGTGCGTCGATCTCGTTAAAAATCTCAATTATTTAAAAATTTTCACGCAACGTCTCAAGAAGATTTACAATAAGTAGATAGTTAGATACTAAGTAATCACTTAGGGGAAAACGACAATATGGAGCTCGTAGGGCGCGCCCTTAACGTCTTATAATACACGGAATCCGCCGGTCGCAGGGAAAACAATCAAAGCCCTTTGATCGGGAATCCATCGAGCTTCGGGGAAGTCGCTTAATGAGCTTAACGTAAGCTACTCCCGATCTTCAATTGTTAGAACAAATAAATTGCTATCTTAGAATAAATAGGTAAAGAAAGGCAATCGTCGACGCGGCGATAAGCCGTTTTTAGCAAGCCTAAAAGGCTATCGTCGCGTCAGTGCTCAAGGTACTCATGCGCTTGTGTGCGTGTCGGCAAATGTAATTACAGGGCACACATGGGTTGGTTTATAGCTTACGTTTCGAGCGGAAATTTGTTAGAAACTTCCATTCTAAGCGTAATAGTTCGATGATTGCTATATTTGTTATGACAACTCTAGGTGGGTGTATTTTTTGTTTTGTAACCCGTGTGATGGTGCACACTGCACATGCTGCAGAGTCAAAATAAGTAACTGCTGGTAGAATAATTCAGTCAATAGTTTTATAGGCAGAGGAATCTAATCAATGAGCCCTAGTATAGATATCTAAAAGGGTTACTTAGTTTCTTAAATTGACCTATCTTCTACTCTAAAAATATTATTTTCAGTAGCTATCCTTGCAAGAGACCTAGGCCCAGCAGTGGAAGTCTATTGATGAGATGATGACGACACAACAACGATTCTAAAACCTATTGTCAAGCTTTAAAATTGGTTCCAGTGCTAATTGTTTTCACACAGTCGGGTTTTTGTTATTCATTAATTTACTGGTTTACAGTAATCGTTGCGACAGTGGCACTGTTAAAACAGTATATTGTTCACTGTTAAATTATAAGGAAAGCGCTTTTTCCCGTTCGCTGGAAGCGCTTCCCGCTCTCCATACGTCACAGGCAGCGCGCTAGATTTGTTTAGACAGCGGCGATCACAAAGCCCGGCCTGCAACGTTTCCCCTTTACGACCTTCCCAACTGTGAAACACTTTGTATCGTTATCCATTGTTATATCAATTTCAATAATTTATCTCCCATCCGAGAGGCGAGAACGGAACGCATCTCTCCGCACATAAAATATCTGTGATTCTTGATTTTCCAGCGTAAACAATAGCAAGCAACAACGCTCAGAATTCTTTCTATTTTCGAAGTAATTCGTGGTTCAATTCTGACGTTGATTACGAGTATATCTTTTGAGGAATTGGATTGTTTATTTCTAATTTATAAGAACAATCGTTCGAATTTCATAAACTCATAAACCCTCAGAAATGTGAAAAAGTTAAAACTAGTTAGATTACCTATCATATTTTTGTACTGAAAATAAAGTCATTTCAAATTCGATAAACATAAAAAGCTAAGTACTTACCGTGTCATTTCATTTCATTTCTGTTTCAGCTCCTTCTATTATTTTTTGGAAATCCTCGAAATTTAACAAAATTATTATGAACTAGCGTTTGCCGTGACTTCGTCCGCGTGGTTTTTTAATAATCCCTCGATTACTCCTTGTGCTAATATATTCTAGCTGCCTGTGAAAGTCCCGTAAAATGAGGTCAGGTCAGGACAGTCAGATAAAAAATAAAGATACACTTAAATCTCTTTAGAACCATGTCTACACATCACTTCACATTATAAGTAGGTACGTTATAACGTTAGAGACACGTCTTCGTATGATGTGTTCCTATTCTTATTTGAAAATTGTGGAACGGGCATTCTAATACCAATTTGAAATTGGAATTGTGCGAAATGGTTCCTATTAGAAATGATCATTAAAACTGATATCGTGCAATCAATCATTTGATCGGAATGAATAGCAATAAAACAAGCGGGCGCGCCACCTAGCGGGAGGGCGTGGCGAGGTAATGAAGCCAGTCCATTAACTCTTTACTAGCAGTTTATAGGTGTTTTACACTGTGCTTTAATTATTGTGAAATGTGCGCCATGAGTGATGTTGGCTATCGTGGCGTGGTTGTTTTCTTTATTGTGGCATCGGGGGTTATTGATATTGTCATGTCGAGCTGTTCTTTTCTGTCCTACAGTTGTTGACAACTGGATACTCTTTACACTTTATGTTCATAGCTGTAGGCCTGTTAGGCCTGCAATTCATTACTTACTTTTTTCATCTCACCTGAACGCCGAAACACATTTTCTAAAAACAAAAGAAGGTTAAGAAATTATTAAATGTATACAAATGTAATAAATATTAATCACTAATCAGTGACATTCATATTTCATTGAGGCAGTAAGTAGTATCTAATATTATTTGATTAGAATGAGAATTATTTAGTTTAAGGACCGGCACACCTAAATCGGGTTAAACAAGGTCCAGCATTTTAAGTTTTTACAACAGTAAATATTAAAATTTCTAAACATAATAAATATTATGCACTACTCTATAAAATGGAGTATAAGATCATTAAAAAAAATAGTCATAAAGTCTTATATTAATAATAGAAAAAAAATCGAGAAATTCATAGAAAACTTTAAAATAGCGTTGCCGCATTTGAAGTCTCCTGAATTAGTTTGAGACATAAAAACAACAAAAATTGTCTTAAATTAATGGTAAAAGACCAAGGAACACGATAAATAAATTTGTTTTTCAATACAACTTTAAGTTTTTTTGCAATTGGGTAGCAAACATACCACATTTTTATCCACGATTTCTTCATACAAATTACTATGGCGTGCACCGCTGCAAAATTCAACCTATATATTCCCGGAACGCGAAGCTTGCGTTTCAATCGCCCGCGGGCTGTCAAGGTGGAAGGTGCGCTCGTCGCTTCAAAAATCCTGTCGCGATCTCTGTTCGTGTACATACACAAAAACTCGCTGGAGCGGTACCATTGGACAAAAGCACGTGACTAAATACCTACCATGACGAGAAGCTCCGCTGTGAGGGGCTGCTACCTACGTAGTTCGCGCGAGATTATAATATTTTTCTATAAATTAGGATGTTTTTAACCTTTATTTAGTTAACTTCAGTAAATGATAAAATTAAAAAAATGTAAAATATACCAAATTCTTGCACTATGTGTATGTGAAATTCCAAAATTTATTATTTTAGAGAAATTTTTTTTTCCTGTCAACCCCATAATTTTTGGACTCTAACTTTTGTTATATCTGTATAATTATTAAGTCAGTCGTCATCATTTCATCAATCATTTTTGAAAGCTTTTATCGCCGAAACTATGACTCATAGCCCCATGGTGTTGGTGTTAATTTTTTTTTGACGTGATAAAGTCTTATAAATCGATGAACGCCGGCTGCACGCACGAAAAAACATGACACTTGAGCCGAGCGTGCAAGCGAGAGCGCGGAACAAGCTATAGAGAGGCACGATCTTCCTAAGTGTTTGGTTTCATCAATGTTTTCTCGTTATGTTGTCACGTAAAATTACCTTCCGTAAACCGATTTTTCAGACAACCAATTTTTTTGTGATGTTTGTATGATCGCGTAGTCAGATTTTTGAAAGTTTTTACTTCCAAAACCATGGTCTATAGGTCCCTTAATGTTACTCAATCTTCTTATTTACGTGATGTCTATATTGCTCACGTGGTTAGATTTTTAAAGGCTTATATCTCCGAAACTATAGGGTGCAGCCCAATGTTGTTGGTACTCAAACTTCTTATTTTCGGGATGTCTATGTGCTCACATGGTCAGATTTTTTTGTCATATTTTAAATTGGTCATATTTTAAAACTTATATCTCCGAAACTATATAGTGCAGCTAAATGACTACACTTCTTATTTTCACGATGTCTATGTGCTCACGTAGTCAGATTTTTAAAAGTTTATATCTCCGAAACTATAGGGTGCAGCCCCATGTTGTTGGTACTCAAACTTCTTATTTTCGCGATATCTATGTGCTCACGTGGTCAGATTTTTAAAATCTTACATATCCGAAACTATAGGGTGCAGCCCCATGTTGTTGGTACTCAAACTTTTTATTTTCGCGATATCTATGTGCTCACGTAGTCAGATTTTTAAAAGCTTATATCTCCGAAACTATAGGGTGCAGCCCCATGTTGTTGGTACTCAAACTTCTTATTTTCGCGATATCTATGTGCTCACATAGTCAGATTTTTAAAAGCTTATATCTCCGAAACTATAGGGTGCAGCCCCATGTTGTTGGTACTCAAACTTCTTATTTTCGCGATATCTATGTGCTCACGTGGTCAGATTTTTAAAACCTTACATATCCGAAACTATAGGGTGCAGCCCCATGTTATTGGTACTCAAACTTTTTATTTTTGCGATATCTATGTGCTCACGTGGTCAGATTTTTAAAATCTTACATATCCGAAACTATAGGGTGCAGCCCCATGTTGTTGGTACTCAAACTTTTTATTTTCGCGATATTTATGTGCTCACGTAGTCAGATTTTTAAAAGCTTATATCTCCGAAACTATAGGGTGCAGCCCCATGTTGTTGGTACTCAAACTTCTTATTTTCGCGATATCTATGTGCTCACATAGTCAGATTTTTAGAAGCTTATATCTCCGAAACTATAGGGTGCAGCCCCATGTTGTTGGTACTCAAACTTCTTATTTTCGCGATATCTATGTGCTCACGTGGTCAGGTTTTTAAAAGCATATATCTCCGAAACTATAGGGTGCAGCCCCATGTTGTTGGTACTCAAACTTTTTATTTTCGCGATATCTATGTGCTCACATAGTCAGATTTTTAGAAGCTTATATCTCCGAAACTATAGGGTGCAGCCCCATGTTGTTGGTACTCAAACTTCTTATTTTCGCGATATCTATGTGCTCACGTGGTCAGAATTTTAAAACCTTACATATCCGAAACTATAGGGTGCAGCCCCATGTTGTTGGTACTCAAACTTTTTATTTTCGCGATATCTATGTGCTCACGTAGTCAGGTTTTTAAAAGCATATATCTCCGAAACTATAGGGTGCAGCCCCATGTTGTTGGTACTCAAACTATTTATTTTCGCGATATCTATGTGCTCACGTAGTCAGATTTTTAAAAGCATATATCTCCGAAACTATAGGGTGCAGCCCCATGTTGTTGGTACTCAAACTTCTTATTTTCGGGATGTCTATGTGCTCACATGGTCAGATTTTTTTGTCATATTTTAAATTGGTCATATTTTAAAACTTATATCTCCGAAACTATATAGTGCAGCTAAATGACTACACTTCTTATTTTCACGATGTCTATGTGCTCACGTAGTCAGATTTTTAAAAGTTTATATCTCCGAAACTATAGGGTGCAGCCCCATGTTGTTGGTACTCAAACTTCTTATTTTCGCGATATCTATGTGCTCACGTGGTCAGATTTTTAAAATCTTACATATCCGAAACTATAGGGTGCAGCCCCATGTTGTTGGTACTCAAACTTTTTATTTTCGCGATATCTATGTGCTCACGTAGTCAGATTTTTAAAAGCTTATATCTCCGAAACTATAGGGTGCAGCCCCATGTTGTTGGTACTCAAACTTCTTATTTTCGCGATATCTATGTGCTCACATAGTCAGATTTTTAAAAGCTTATATCTCCGAAACTATAGGGTGCAGCCCCATGTTGTTGGTACTCAAACTTCTTATTTTCGCGATATCTATGTGCTCACGTGGTCAGATTTTTAAAACCTTACATATCCGAAACTATAGGGTGCAGCCCCATGTTATTGGTACTCAAACTTTTTATTTTTGCGATATCTATGTGCTCACGTGGTCAGATTTTTAAAATCTTACATATCCGAAACTATAGGGTGCAGCCCCATGTTGTTGGTACTCAAACTTTTTATTTTCGCGATATTTATGTGCTCACGTAGTCAGATTTTTAAAAGCTTATATCTCCGAAACTATAGGGTGCAGCCCCATGTTGTTGGTACTCAAACTTCTTATTTTCGCGATATCTATGTGCTCACATAGTCAGATTTTTAGAAGCTTATATCTCCGAAACTATAGGGTGCAGCCCCATGTTGTTGGTACTCAAACTTCTTATTTTCGCGATATCTATGTGCTCACGTGGTCAGGTTTTTAAAAGCATATATCTCCGAAACTATAGGGTGCAGCCCCATGTTGTTGGTACTCAAACTTTTTATTTTCGCGATATCTATGTGCTCACATAGTCAGATTTTTAGAAGCTTATATCTCCGAAACTATAGGGTGCAGCCCCATGTTGTTGGTACTCAAACTTCTTATTTTCGCGATATCTATGTGCTCACGTGGTCAGAATTTTAAAACCTTACATATCCGAAACTATAGGGTGCAGCCCCATGTTGTTGGTACTCAAACTTTTTATTTTCGCGATATCTATGTGCTCACGTAGTCAGGTTTTTAAAAGCATATATCTCCGAAACTATAGGGTGCAGCCCCATGTTGTTGGTACTCAAACTATTTATTTTCGCGATATCTATGTGCTCACGTAGTCAGATTTTTAAAAGCATATATCTCCGAAACTATAGGGTGCAGCCCCATGTTGTTGGTACTCAAACTTCTTATTTTTGCGATATCTATGTGCTCACATAGTCAGATTTTTAAAAGCTTATATCTCCGAAACTATAGGGTGCAGCCCTATGTTGTTGGTACTCAAACTTCTTATTTTCGCGATATCTATGTGCTCACGTGGTCAGATTTTTAAAACCTTACATATCCGAAATTATAGGGTGCAGCCCCATGTTGTTGGTACTCAATCTTTTTATTTTCGTGATGTCTGTATGATCGCGTGGTCAGTCGAGATCAACCATTATTTTTGAAAGCTTTTATCTCCAAAACTATGGTCCACAACCCCATGTTGCTTGAAAGTACTTGATACTCAATCTTTAAATTCGTGGAATTATGACGCAGTGTCGAAGAAGCTAGTACTCATAAAAGGCAAAGGCTACCTATAAAATTTCCACTTTAAAAATAAATAAAGATCTGAATTTCATTTACTAAACCATACCTAAATGGCCTAAAGAAATACCTATTTACCTAATACCTAAACCCATAGAAAAAAATAGAGTTTACAATCGACGTTTTATGTATTAATGCGCAAAAAATACTTTATGCTAAATTAAAATACCTACACTGCCATCTCATCTTATCATCATCTGCCAAAATACGACTTAATCAATACAAATAATTCACGCACACTTCAGTAAATTCACGTTGATCATTGATCATGAAAGTGTGGCAGACATTTCAGTTGCAAAAGCCGTGTCTATTATTTAGATTTGTTTTAAATCTAACGCCTACGCCCATGATGATTAGAAACAAATAGGTTAATAATAATAATATTAACATTTTGTACACGGACGTGAGAGTAAGATACATAAAAAATAATATTAATAAGTCAGTAAAGTAGTAGTAGCTGTTATTTTATTACACGGTAGGTATAATATCGACAAACATCTCGAAAATAAGATAGCTAAGTATGCCTAGGTGAGGAACTCGCTCGCACATCGCCTGCCGTGAATCGAGTGCGCGCACCCGTAGTACCGCTGCTGAATGTATCTATGTGTGCGTGCGCCGACGGTGGCTCTGTGTGTAGCGTTATATGCCTAGTTTTGACTACGCGCTCAAGGTATGCCGGCCCTTAACAAGTTTAACAATTAAAATTAAAATTTGACCCTAAACCTAACCAGGTTTAGTTTCATATTTTAATTTTAATTACAAATTGATTACAATAGCCAAAATTGAGATGTAAGTAGAATCATTGGATAGTAATTAAGGGGCCCTCGGAAGCAGGGGTCTATTCCGTGTCT